>CM032392.1:4443948-5643948 GCA_019049475.1 Eueides isabella
ATATATATATATATATATATATATATATATATATATATATATATATATATATATATATATATATACATATATATATATATATATATATATATATATATATATATATATATATATATATATATATATATATATATATATATATATTACTTCACACTATATCCTATCTTATCACACAGCAGGGTAGGCAGAAGGACTTGGGAACCTAGTGGTATAACACTCCGTTCCACTTCCGTTATCTATCCGAATTTGAGGCATTGCGTGTTGAGTGGCGAAACAACGCAGTACTTTGCCTTGTAACAAGAGCGAATAAAATGAAAACATTATATATTAAATTTGAAAATATTGTACATTTTATGTCCTCAAGTGGGGATCGAAGACACAACCTGTCGTTTAAAGGCACACGTTTGTGCCGCTGCGCCGTGGTGAAGTCGTGGCGCCGTGGCCTGTCGTGACAGGCCTCAAAAAAAAGATGCTTATTATAAACAAGTTGAATAATGACTACTTTAAAAAAACATTTTAATTATCATTAAGTATGTATCTATGTTTTCCCTGTCACTATTTTCTGAACATACTAGGCAACTGAGAAGCGTAGTTGTATTGAAATTTACTTTAAAATAAAATTAGCGCTGTGGTTGTCTCTGATTTGCTATTTTATAATAAACTTCTTGCAGGTAGGGTAATCGCATGCAACGACAAGCTAGTGCTTATTCCGTTCCAGTTAATATAGCATATAAAACAAGTAAGACTTTATATTTAAAAATTCTGTTATCTAACATGCAACTTTAGAGTAAATTTAAATATATTTTGATCTAAATAGAAAGTATGAATATTCAAGTGACAAAGCAAAATGCATGATCTTTAACATAAATCTATAATAGAATCGCTTTGGACATATTACTCTATGTATTTCCGCCCTTTAGTAAATATTTATATGAGAACTTGTGGAACATCACTTCAAGGATTACTGTATAGAGACATAATTCCTCGCTTAATCTTCGCTGATATTTTTTATATGTTATGAGTTATAAATGAATATCATTTAATACTAGAAATATAATATATTTTATAAAAACTACATACTTTTAAAATTCATTAGAAAATAATAATTAACATTATAGTATAAAAATCCTGCAGGGTAGGCAGAGGGAAAATAAGAACAAAGACGTTTCAATCCGTTACCCACTTTCACCGAATATGAGGCATTGCATGTTGATTGACGGGACTCAACACCACGTTTTGCCTTGTTACCATGAAGAAGAAGTGGGGGTCGAATAAATGGCCACATCGACTGATTCTTATCTCTTTTAGAATTATAATTTGATTTTAGATCGGTCATACATAAAATTACTCACAAACTCATTTATCTAACCAACTATATGCAAATAATAACAATACCCGCCTGTACGTTTTCATGTGATATAAAACATAAAATACATTTTTTTGCTATTCCCATATGAATTGACTGCCTGATAAATTTATATTGGAAAATCTTAGTGATAGCTAATAAGGAGCCTAAATGCCAAATTTTACCATTCTACGATGAGTAGTTTGTTGTACGTTGTCTATCAACTGCTGAGTAATGGAAGAGGCTTTCATTCTGTTTTCTTTTTTTTTTACAGCTTCCCACTTTATCCTACACATCACAGGGTAGGTGTAAGGAACTGGGAGATGTAGTGTCAAAACACTCCGTTCCCCATTTTCTACCAAATTTTTGGCATTGAGAGGCAACACTATGAGAGGTATCTATGTGAACAAAAAAGGGAAGATATGAAAATATTTAATCTATATTCTACACAAGAGTACACGAACCACTCTGCAAGTTACTTGTGTGTTCTCGCTTATTATACTTATAGTCGCGACTGTAACAAAGACACTCATTAAAGACAAAATTAATTACTAGCAGGAAACTGCAAGAGTTTAGTATGACTCCATAATATTAAATAACTCCATATAATTATATATAATTATCTGTATAGAATGTATATAATTAATAAAGTACTGAACGTTATAAATTAGTTAAATGTAAATATTTTTTATGTAAAAAACGTTGGATTATTATTGTTATATTGTATAAATATATTTTGTTTATTATTATAAGAAACGTATAGAAAATTTAAACGTAGCTGGTTTTGAACCTGCGTCTTATGGGAACTGCCCAATAGTAATAATCCTGCTACGCTTATAATCATGAGCTTTTATAAAAATTCTGTCTTAAATGTACACTAACTATGTTTTCTTTTTTACGCTATTAAACACCCTTTAATTATCTTTAAAATAAGGCTGAATTTGGTATGGACAGGAGGATCTAAACTCTGGGTTCCCTCTGTTTTTCTCTGCTATATGACAAAAACCTTTCTTTAAGGTTTTCTCGTCATCCAGATATTTAAAAACTTTGCGTCTTGCATTAAAAAGCGCATTACTCTTATTGCTAAATCGTACCAATATGTAGATTTAATTTTTTTTTTAATTTCAAGCCGTATCCCGCACATACCGCACCGGATTTGATTGCGTGTTGAGTGGTGGTGGTTAACGACGCGCTTTGCTTTGTTACCAAAGCAAAATAGCTAGAAATGAGAATATTAAATATTTTATTTGAAAATATAATACTATATATTATTTTTGGAGTGAAGTTCAAACCCACAATGTATGACATTTATGTGTGCATGTGTGCAATCACACGTTTATATGTGCCCCTGAACGCCATTTGACTGTCCTTTTAATACAAAAAGAATGGATTAACACACAGGAAGCTACTATTATAACGTAAAAAAAAATCTTAGTTATTAGACTCAAAGTCACAACGCAGCCTGAATTTTTTTTTATAAAAAAAGCTATTTACATAATGACATAGAAACAACCGATGAAGTGCGAGTCGGACCCACCCGCTGAGAGTTCTTCCTACTTTGCGGTGTAGACACACGCACACACACGCACACATATATATATATATATATATATATATATATATATATATATATATATATATATATATATATATATATATATATATATATATATATATAATATATATATATATATATATATATACATATATATATATATATATATATATATATATATATATATATATATATATATATATATTTATATATATATATATATATATATATATATATATATATATATATATATATATATATATATATATATATATATATATATATATATATATATATATATATATATCGGCGCGAAGGCAAAACGTAACTCAAATAGACGGTGAATTGACTCGTGTATCGGCGCGAATGCAAGACGGAACTCAAACAGATGTTCTATTGACTCGTGTATCGGCGTGAATGCAAAACGGAACTCGAATAGATGGTCAATTGACTCGTGTTGTCAGTGTTCTGCTGTCAAATGTTTATGGTTTGAGTGCCATTTGTATTATAAATACGACGGGTTTTCATTCTCGGGTTCAGAAGCGAGCCAGCCACCGACTGAGGGGAACCTCTGGCTCCTGTGTCTCTGACACTCTGAATCTATTTTAAAATCAAATCGTATTGTTTGGTTTAAAATATTAAAGAAGTATTTAATTTAAATGTATTTAAATATTGCTATTTGTTTACTAATTATTCAATTAGTAATGATAATATTTCATTTGATACTAGTTAAATTATTAGATGTAATATTTTTAAAATTAAAGTTTTGACATAGTTTAATTTTTATATGACTTACTTTTTGAAGTTAATTTAAATTATCTATAATTAAATTAATATGTGTTATTTACTTTTGCCATATGTTTTGACTATATTTAAATGAAATAAACATGTATTCAATTAATTAATGTTATCTTTCTCTAACATATATATATATATATATATATATATATATATATATATATATATATATATATATATATATATATATATATATATATAATTTTTTTTTTTTTTTTTTTTTTTATGGAAAAGGCAAGGCAAACGAGCGTACGGGTCACCTGATGGTAAGTGATCACCGTCGCCCACGGCCCCGTGTAACACCAGGGGAGCTACAGGTGCGTTGCCGGCCTTTGAGGTGTACGTAGACGCGCTTTTTGAAGGTACCGATGTCGTATCGACCTGGAAATACAGCCGCGGGTAGGCCGTTCCAGAGATGTATGGTGCGTGGAAGGAAATTCCTACGAAACCGCACAGTAGTAGATTGCCACGTATCCAGATGTTGTGGATGGTATAGTAACTTGTGGCGGACTGTGCGGTTAGAAAATTCGGCGGCAGGTACCAAGTCAAACAGTTCTCCAGAACACTCCCCGTGATAAATGCGGTAGAGAACGCACAGTGAAGATACGTCTCTACGCAAAGCCAAAGTGTCAAGCCCCTTACAGATCATTGGGTCCCCAACGATTCGAACGGCTCTACGTTGTACGCGATCAAATGGTTCAAGCTGATACTGGGGTGCACCAGCCCAGAGGTGAGAACAGTATTCCATATGAGGCCGAACCTGGGCCCTATACAGGGCCAAACGGTGTTTTGGCGAGAAATACTGTCTCGCTCTGCTGATGACCCCCAGTTTCTTCGAGGCCAACTTGGCCTTGCTTTCCAGATGATCGCGATACTGGCAGTCGTTCGAAAAGCTGAGGCCCAATATACTGATACAGGGCGCGGCTTTAAGGGGAGTGTTCTCGAAAACTGGTGATACGACAAATGGGGTTTTTTTAGTTTTCTGATCGCATTGATTGATTTATTCCGTGCTCCAAAGTACCGTAAGCCTAAATATTTGATATTAATTTCATCTTGACAGCTTCATGTGTGAAGTGACGTGTGATCTTGGCAGACGTACAGACGGACAACAAAGCGATATATGATGACTCCGAGAATATCGTCTATTCTTTTTGATATACGGTACCCCAAAAACCGTTTTTTCATCTGTCCAGGTATTTTTTTCTCAAAATTATTAGAATATCAACGCCAAAATGCTAATTAACGTGGCGCTATGACAGTAGGGAAATGAACACGAGCCAGGAATCATGATGCGCTCCTATTAACTTTTATTATATACCATTTAAAAGTGTGTCATTCCAAATTAGCTGCCTCTATTTGCAAAATCTTCGTTCCTACGACAGCCCGGTGAAGTTGAGGACCATACTAATTGCCCCTTAACTTTAATTTATTTTGCTTTAATAAAATCTTCGAGTACCGAAACTTAAGATATGAGCTACAAGTTCTTTTTTTTTTTCAATTTGCAAAAAGGTAAAAACATTTTGTAACAGACTCAGAATCAACTTTACGCTGTATCCCGCACATGGTAGGGTAGACAGAGGGAACTTGGGAACCTAATGTTAGGACACTATGCTCCACTTAAGTTTCCTACTTTCCACTGAAATTGCGTGTTGAGTGGCGGCACTCAACGCCGCGCTTTGCCCTGTTACCAGAGCGAAGAAATGAAAATATTAAATATTTAAATATTTTGTTTCCCCAAGTGGGGATCGAACCCACAACCTATCGTTAATAGTCACACGCCTTTGCCGTTGCACCACGACAGGACATATTTTTAACATTTATTGAATTAACAAAAAACATTATAAAATTACATTTAATTTAAAGTTTTTAATTAGGTACTGATTTATAGCATTGTACTTAAATTACATGAAGGGTATAAAATCATTTTTATTTAGGCTGAGGAAACATGGGAACCTAATGTTAAGACGCTCTGTTCCGTCTTTCACTTTCTGTCGAATTTAAGGCATTGCGCGTTGAATGGTAAGTCAGTGATTTATACCTTCTGTCCAGAGCGATGAAATTAAAATATTCTATAATCTTTCATTTCCTCGGGTGGGGATTGAACCCACGACCTGACGCTTTTACGATGAACCTTACTTACTGCAAATGTTTACTATCATTTAACTGTATAGTAATAAAAAAAAAACAAGAACTTGTAGGATGATTAAGCCATTCACAGCAAATCACGCAGAAACCGCAACACAAAATTGTACTTAGGATTCTCATAACTCAGATACTCAATTATTCAAAGACAGCTCCTAACCTAACTCCTTAACCAACGAAAATAGAGGGTGTGAAAATCAAATAACGCAACTAAATTTTCCGTTTCAGGTACTTAAGTATATATAAAACATATAGATTAAGTTACTGAGGCTACCGTGGTGCAGTGGTACAGTGTCTGACTGTAAACTTGATGCCCGTGGGTTCGATCCTGAACGAGGGATGTGGATATTTTTTTATAGCCATTAATAACAAAAATTGTTTTATTGAGGTCTTGAATTCAAGTTAATTCACTTACTCAGCTTCACGCTGTATCCCGCACATGGCAGGGTAGGCAGAGGAAACTAGGGAACCAAGTGTTAAGACACTCCCTTCCACTTCTGTTGCCTACTTTCCGCCGAATTTGAGGCATTGTGTGTTGAGTGGCGGAAATCAACGCCGTGTTTTGCCTTGTACCTTGTTTCATTTCCTGGAGTGGGGATCGAACCCACAACCTATTGGTTACCGTAACACGTTTATACCACGACAGGCCTCATATATCTGTCTATATCACCATATTCAGAAGACGAATCAGTAAAAAAAAACGGATAAACCTTCTTTATATCTGATAAATATATTGTGTCTTTGTATTTTACTTTGTTTTTAGTATTATACCTTTAATCTTAATGGAAAAAGTTTCAAGCTTAGAAATATTCAACGTCGTATTATATTTTATATCTTTTAAATTGAGTTTAACAGGAACTTGTAAAACAGTGGTAAAACAGGGCTTTAAATTCTTAAATGACTTTGATTAAGAAAAGTACATTCTGTATGTTGTTAAAGACTAATGTGTATAAAACGCTGTTCTTTATATATTGAATAAATTAACATTTTAAATACAAATGATATATTATGGTAGAACAACTGCTGTAAAAGTACTAATACCAATATTATATTTTGAAAGACGAGTTTATTTGATTGAACGTGCTCATTTCAGGAACTAATGATTTGAATTGAAAAGATAGTTTTTTACTGGAAAATTCGTGGCCTAAGCTATAGCTTACTACTACTTTACATTCAAACGATTAACATAATGTAATATATTACATTATGTTAATCGTTTGAATGTAACTCACTACACTATCGATATCTCATGCTCAATCTAGTGAAAGATAATGAATACAACGTTTTTTTCCATATATATAAGGTAAATAAAAAAAGATTACTCTCTGCTTCACGCTGTATACCACTCATGTCAAGGTAGGCAGAGGGAACCTGGGAACCTAGTAATAAGATACTCCGTTCCACTTCCCTTTCCCACTTTCTGCCGAATTTAAGACATTGCGTGTAGAGTGGCGGGATTCACTGCCGCGTTTTGCCTTGTTACCAGATCGAAAAAATGAAAACATTGAATATTAAATTTGAAAATATTAAATATTTCACTTCTTCGAGTGGAGATCGAACCCACAGCCTTTCGTTTACAGTCATACGCTTGTGCCACTGCGCCACGACAGGCGTTTTAAAAAAGATTACCTGATAATAAATTAATTCCTTGATCCTGGAATTTCCGTAAATAACTGGTTATATCGTAAACAAAACCTAAATAATAAAAATTACAATTATTATAGCTAGTCGTCGATCACTAATTGTTGTTTAGAGACCAAGCAGTGACAAATGTTGACGAATGAGGTGTCAGCCTCATGAGCATTAGGTAATGTAAAAGTAAACTCTTAGGATGACGAAGTGGTGTTTTAAGAAGGTATTATATTATGTTTTCAATATCTTTCGAGGTTTCGGCATTTTTTCCTCGTTCAATTATATGATAAAATATACTTTATAGCTTTCAAGCTTATTACGTCTAAGATATGTAATATTTGTTTTTTGGAATTTTGTCCTGTTGTGGCGCAGGGGTTTAAACGTTTGACTGCAAATTATCAGTTTCAAGTGCAATCCCCACTCGAACACGTGAAATTATTAATTATTTTTAAATTAAATATTTATTATTTTCATTTGCTCGCTCTGGTAACAAGACAAAGCGCATTGAATGCGTCAAATTTAGCGCAAAGTGGGTAACGCAACGGACTGTCTTATACGTCTCATCTACAACTAGGTTCCCAAGTTCCCTCTGTCTATATGAACAGAACGTGAACGTGAAAATTAGTGGGCTCAAAGATTATGTGTGTATATATAGTTCCTTTTTTTAAGTATCTTATAGAAATTGGAACATTGCAAAATACGAACCGACTAACCACCACCACTAAGCAGTACGGTCTTATCAAAATACAACATCGACAGCCTTATACGCTTGTTACAACTTAATTTATGCTTATTACGTAACGTCGGCGTAATAAAGAGATTTTTACAAAGTGAATGAAATAAAAGTTGTTCACTTCAACCCCCAGAAGACACAAGTCTGCGCGTTAACCGCTAAAAAATCCCCATTTGTCGTATCACCAGTTTTCGAGAACACTCCCCTTAAAGCCGCGCCCTGTATCAGTATATTGGGTCTCAACTTTTCGAACGACTGCCAGTATCGCGATCATCTGGAAAGCAAGGCAAGCAAGTTGGCCTCGAAGAAATTGGGGGTCATCAGCAGAGCGAGACAGTATTTCACGCCAAAACACCGTTTAGCCCTGTATAGGTCCCAGGTGCGGCCTCATATGGAATACTGTTCTCACCTTTGGGCTGGTGCACCCCAGTATCAGCTTGAACCATTTGATCGCATACAACGTAGAGCCGTTCGAATCGTTGGGTACCCAGTGATCTGTGTGGGGCTTGATACTTTGGCTTTGCGTAGAGACGTATTCTCCCTGTGCGTTCTCTACCGCATTTATCACGGGGAGTGTTCTGGAGAACTGTTTGACTTGATACCTGCCGCCGAATTTTCCAACCGCACAGTACGTCACAAACTAAAGTACCATCCACATCATCTGGACACGTGGCATTCGACTACTGTGCGGTTTCGTAGGAATTTTCTTCCACGCGCCACACATCTGTGGAACGACCTACCCGCGGCAGTATTTCCAGGTCAATACGACATGGGTACCTTCAAAAAGCGCGTCTACCTCCACCTTAAAGGCCGGCAACGCCCTTGTAGCTCCCCTGGTGTTACACGGGGCCGTGGGCGACGGTGATCACTCACCATCAGGTGACCCGTACGCTCGTTTGCCTTGTCTTTTCCATAAAAAAAAAAAAGAGTGTGTTTGTTAATTTCAATGTGTCACTGTTACATAAATATTAAAACTATATAGCAGCGCTGTTATTGCGAGAATAGAATTATTATAAAAATAAATATTATATCAATCAGATCACCAATTTTTATGTAAAGACTTTTTTAACTAGCTTTTAATTTAAAATATCTTATGTTTTTTAAGTGCAGTATACAATATATTTCTAAATCAACCTACTGTAAACATCTCTACAAAATAAAACGATGTTTATTGGTTTGTGCTTAAATTAGCAAATTAACAGCGCAATCATCACGTAATTCAAAACTAATTAAGAAAGGGAAATTGTCGGCGAGAACGTTTGTTGAGAAATGGACTACACAAACACTTGTTTCAAAGAGTAGTGACTCGAAACGTTTTAACTGAGTAATTCTATGAACACAGTTCTATATCGTGTGGTATATAACGTTGCGTAGTTCATAATTATTGTGGAATTAATGTCATTTTGAAATCATTTTCTTAGTCGTAATTTTTGTTATTGGTTATAAATATTATTTTTATAACTTCAAATTGGGTCCCGCGTATGGCAGAATATGCAGAGGAAACTTCGGAGCCTAGTTTTAAGACACTCAGCTGCCCACTTTCCGCCTAATTTGCGGCATTGCGTGTTGAGTGACGGAATTCAACGCCACGCTTTGCCTTGTTACCAGAGCGAAGAAATGAAAACATTAAATATATAAATTGATAATATTTAAGAATATATTTCTTCGAGATCTGGGGATCGAATCCACAACTTATACTTCACTTTCACACGCTATATTATATATTTTTTCTTTCACCCTCCATATTTACGTCGATCATCAAACTTAATTAAAAACTAGAAAACTATATTAAAAACTAGCGACCTATCTGCGGCTTCGCCCGCTTAAATTACACTATTCTACTCATTATTCTCAATTACTTTCTCGTAATAATAATATTGTCACTTTTAAGATCTAAGCATTAAAATCTAATTTTTCGACTAAATGAATAAAAAAATGTGGCAATTTGTAGAACTAAATATTTGAAATATAAAAAAAATCAAAATCAAAACCAAAATATTCTTTATTCAAATAGGACATTCCAAGCACTTTTGAATCGTCAAATTACATACAATTGTCTGTAGTGTCAGTCCTACAGGAAGCTACCACCGGCTCAGAAAGCGGGTCTGTTGAGAAGAGCCGGCAAGAAACTCAACAGTTGCATTTTTAAAAATATCAATTGAAAAAATATATAACATAGCTTCCTGAGTGAGTACCAACAGCATTTAATCCCACGCATTCTTATCATGGTTATATTCTTGAATTAAATAATATACTTTGCCCAACAATATATTTTTAACTTTAACTTTAATTTTTTAAGTGTCAAATATAAAATTACTTGTGGAATTTTATTATACATACGTGTACCACGTCCTAACCTTACGACTTACTAACCTTTTAAAGACGAAGTAAACTTTTGAAAACGATACCTAACCTTAATATCTATCAACTGAATTAAATAAAACATACTCTAAATTTTAAAGTGAAAACTGCATTTAAATCTGGTTAGACGTTTCTGAAATTAGCGCGTACGTTTCGACAGACAAACAAACAAAAATGTTAAATATCACTATTTTGGGCTCTATTACATTAATAAACGTCCCTTTTATTTATTTTTTAAATAAATCTTCCATGTACAGGCACAGGCAGTGATGAGTTAGAGCTCAAATAATATACTTATATTAAATATTTAATTTATAATAAGTATAATATTTAAGTGACATTCACTGTGCAATTATTACTTAATTTGATTTTATATGCTTGCATCACACAGTTAGCGGATTATAAGAAATTTTCAGTGTCTTGGGTTATATATACGTATATAAATTAATTAAATAAAACAACAGGATCAAAAAATATATATCACAAAAATATGGACAACCAGCCTAGATTGTATAAAGCTAAAAATATCTTTACTATTGATAAAAATAACGTGACTTGAACATTATAATCTAACAACGAGTTTAATAATTACCGTCTTTATTATATATTCAAATGAAGCAACTCATGTAATAACGATCGAACTTCACTTCAGTTAAGTTCGTTAGATGACAGGTATAACCTATTAGGTTTTGATATCTACTCAGCTTTACGCTGTATCCCGCACATGGCTGTGTAGGCAGAGGGAACTTGGGAACCTAGTATTAAGACACTCCGTTCCACTTCCGTTCCGCACTTTCCGCCGAATTGAGTAGCAGTGAGTTGAGTTGACTGACAATCGACGACGCGTTTTGGCTTGTACCAGAGTGAAGAAATGAAAATTTTAAATATGTTAATAGAAAATATGTCTTAGCACGAATATAAATTTGAATACACTGCTAAATCAAATGTAAAAAAATACATGTGTAGAATTTTATTAGGACTCGAATAAAAAGATAAACGCAAAGAAAAATTCTAAAAAGACTATTCGGGAACTAATTCAACTTTATTTGAAAGTCTGTTTCATTTCTTATCTTCATTTAGCGCTCTGAAAAATTAAAAGTCACTTTTCATTACTGGACATTGCAAAGAGAAAATATGTAAGGCTTTAGTGTTTTGAAATACCATATTTTATTATAAATTATACTGTGATACTTTATTTTGTGGTCCTTTGTTGTGGGTTTTTTTTTAATATACTTATAGTTTTATATTCATTATGATTTCGTACTTCAAAAGAAAAAAAACTTTTTAGATAAAGTATTACATTTTTTGTGTATTATAAGTAAATTCTGTATAAGAAATAAAAATCTTCACAATACAAATTTCGTTTCGTTTAATTTTTACCTTTAACATTTTTTAAAGGCTAAATGGTCAATTGTGTATTTAAATTATAGATAAAAAATACTTATTAATAATTAAAAAATGTACATTATATCATACTAAATAGGTACGTACTTTAATTTGTATACCCGCAAATAAAAGCTTATTCTAGCAGAATATACGTAAAAGAATAAAGAAGAAAATCGAGTAGTTTATTTGAGCGAATTGGAAATTGAGTGTTTAGAAGTGAAACATCTTACTTCATAAAAATATATATTTTTGAAATATTAACTTCATTCTGAAGGGAATGATCCTACAACCATCAAGCCTACTAACAAACATTGTCTGTGGGGCATGAAAACGACGCTTTGATGTTGAAAAGATTTAGTCAGTTCTCAATTATCACGAGATCAACAATAATTTCATTTCATTTTTTCATTACCAAACTAATATTTGAACTTTGAACGCGTTTGCATAAGTAGGTACATTGAATTTAAAAAAGTTTTTTTATTCTGTGTTTTTCATTCATTCAGTGTGATACTCAAACAATTTAATGCATTTTTTCAAGGGAACACAGAACCGCAGTGACTGAGTTTTAACTTGCATATATTTTACAAGAAAATCTACTTTACTATTTTTAATACTATTTTTTATGTTTTGTATTATTATTATTTTTCACATTTGTATTAATGATTTCCAAGGGGCACAGGTTCTAACCTGGGCGCGGCAATTTAAAAAAAAAACTTTTAAAAGACTAATAGCTATGTTGTGTATAATTGCTAAGCCATTGCCATTTAGCTTATGTTTGAATTCTTTACAAATAAGTAGTTACTTTGCTGAATTTTATATCAATACCAAATTTAAATACCCATTACAATATAATTCATACATACCTATATATAATTTTCAAATTTGAATATTTAATTGCGCTAATAAGAATAAAATAATATAGATTTTTAAAACAAAACGAAGAGTGCGGTCATTAGCATGCTGTTAGCATTCGCCAGTCTGACTCGGCTAAAACTAAGCTAATTAAAGAAAATAAGTAAATTCCTTAACAAGTAACGAAGTTTTTATATAAAATATAAAATCTTGCTTTAAAGTCGTGAAGTTAAAATTTATATATAACATCAAAATAATACTGAAAATTCCAAAAGTATTATGCACTAATATAATAAAGATGATTTTTTATGGAAAAGACAAGGCAAACAGCACCTGATGGTGAGTGATCACCATCGTCCACGACCCCGTGTAACACCAGGGGAGCTACATTGCAGTTCTAGTACTCAGAAATCTTAAATTGTAGGTCCTAATGATGATGAAATGATGCATGTATAAGAAAATATACATATTTTATGTATTGTATAAATTTATTTTAGTAAACAGTACGAATAATGATTTAAAGCACATCCTTTTTTATTTGAACTCTCGAAGTAGTAATAGTTGGGTAAAAAATCCTTATAGTTCTTAATTTCATGCATTTCTGTTTAACTGGTCTATTATATATTTGAGCCACGTGAAAAATTTCTTACGCAATACCAAAAGAAGTAATATTATTCTGTGGTCTGTCGTGGCGTAGCGGCACATGAGTGTGAATGTAACCGATAGGTTCTGGGTTCGATCCCCAGCCGAGGAAATGAAATATTTAATATTTTCAATTTAAATATTTAATCTTTTATTTCTTCGCTCTGGTAATAAGGCAAAGCGCGGCGTTGAGTTCCGCCACTCAACACGTAATGCCTCAAATTCGGCGGAAAGTGGGGAACGGCAAAAGAACGGAGTGTTTTAACACTAGGTTCCGGGGTTACCTCTGCCTACCCTGAGGCAATGCGGGATACAGCGTGAAGCTGAAAAAAAATATGAAAAAAACAAAAATAAAAATATCTGTTAAACTTTTAGTGCATTCTTTAGCCCTTTCTTACAAAAACACCGCAATATGTCCAATGAACCGAAGATAAATGTAAGTATTCCGTCAACCGTCGACTTGATAAATGACTAAGATCTCGAAACAAAATGCTTTACCTTAAACTAATCCTTAACCGAGCTATTAAGTTAGGATTTTGATAATCTCAGTTTTTTTAATACTTTTTTATATCAAGATTTCAGAGATTGATGGAAGAGATAAGAAAATGTTTTATTGAGTCAGATGTTTTCAAACAAAGATCTTCTTAGCTTCACGCTGTATCCCGCACGAGGCAGGGTAGGCAGAGAGAACCCGGGAACCTAGTGTTAAGACACTCCGTTCCACTTCCGTTCCCAAACAAAGATACATACTCAAAATATTTGAGGCCGTTTTGGCGCAACACAAGTGTGTGACTGTAACCGACAGATTGTAGGATTGTCCCCACTTGATGAAATGAATATTGAATATTTTCAATTAAAATATTTAATGTTTTCATTTCTTGACTCTGGTACAAGGCAAAACGCGACGTTAAGTTCCACCACTCAAATTTTGGTGGGGAACGAAAGTGGAACGGAGTGTCTTTACACTAGGTTCCCAAGTTACATCTGCCTACTCTGAAATAAATATTTCATACCCCTACAGGAAATCGAACCCAAAAACTTACCATCACACCCTTGTGCCAACGGACAGCAATGGCCTTTTCGCCATATTTTATTTAAAATATATTTAAAATTTTTAGTTGTATCATGAAAAGAATTCATCACATTGATTTTGTATTCACAGTTCATATTGGTTTCTTACAAATTTCTCTGATCTTTAATCTGGCAATAAGATTGATGATTAAAATTGTATTTAGATATTTTAAAAGGGTCAAAAATTGAATAGATTATTTCTTTGGTATACTTGAAAATAGTCTTTTGAAAAAATCAGAGGCTCATCATATTTTATAAAGATCAAAAACTTCAGAGTAAATAATTTATTTATCTAAAAAAAAACAGCCTCCATAATACTACGCAACTGAATTGCTTTCCGAAAAGAAATTAAAATATTAAATAACTTTATTTCACAATATTAAATATTTCCTTTTCTCACAACCTATCACATACACAGTCACAACTAATACAGAATGTAACGAAAAAACACTGTGCTCTTTCCTTTAGAGCTAACCAACGTGTTATTTTACATAAGAATAATTAACTAATATTAATCATAAATAAATAAAACGCTGTGTGATTCCGGCTTAGAATAGGATCACCCTGGTACTGATGGTGTCGTAAGAGGCGACTAAAGTGCGTGTGGTAGAGTCACGTTGCCAGTAATGGCAACACGCATGGGCAGACTCGACCGGATTATTACCACCCCCGGCATTCAAGACCGGCGTTAAGTAGTGGCTTTGGCCACTGCGTTTCGCATTAGGTAATGCCGGGCCCCGGTGCCCTTCCACCTTAAAGGACGGCAACGCTCCTGTAGCTCCTCTGGAGTTACTCGGGGCCGTGGGCGACGGTGATCACTTACTATCAGGTGACCCGTACGCTCGTTTGCCGTCTTTTCCATAAAAAAAAAGGGAATACATGTGGAAAATTAATCAAATAGATGCTAGATTTATTTTTAAAGGACATGAGAGATGTTGTTTATTTGATATTGGATACAATGTTCAGAACAGTCGATTCGATAATATTCTATATGGTGAAGGACAATCACTATTTTAACTTTGTGAGTCCAATCGAAAACGGGGAAAAGAAATATTTTCATGTAGAAAATTAAATGTTGCCCTTTTCAACAGGCAATACCTTTAAAATTGAACAGAAAACGGGAAATAGAGTATTTTACCACAAGGGTCCTTCAGCTTCCCGAACTATGCGTAGTAAGCAGTAAGTAAGAAGGTTACAGTAATAGTAAGTAAGAAGGTTATATCATGATGCTAAAAGAATGTACGTCAATACAATTTGAAACAACACGTACCTACAGTATAACGATCTGTCTTATCCATAAGTAAAACATCATATTATTTTTATATTGCGCCAATTGCCTAGGGCCACATCCTTCACTTAAGCATATTACGGTGGGCGTCAAACTTCGAACCCGGTGAGATAACAATGAAAACATTTCAGACGCGGTGGAAACAAAGTTTTATAACGATAGTTTGCTCAGAAATTATGTACGTACATTTTTGTGGTAACTTTTTATTATATTTTCTAACAAATTCGTGTTTGTCACTTATAACTCGAATAATGTGAAGTTAAAATTATGTCAGCAATTTTGCAGGCAATGGTAATCCGTTCAAAAGAAACTTTAAAATGTAGTAAAAATATAAACGGTAAAAGGAAACAAAGTAAAATAAATGAAAAATAAGATAGAACAAACATGTGATAGTTGCGTATATGTATGTTACGAGTCAGGGAAAGTAATAATGTAATAAATTAAATCGACAGATAAATAAATTATTAATCTAGTCTCTCTCTCTCTCTCTCTCTCTCTCTTTCTATCTCTTTCTCTATGCGTTACGTATGCCTTAATAAAACTTCTTATATTTTAAGTTAATGCCACAATTCAATACAAAAATGTTTTTATTTTCTATACATTTTTTTTAGTTTCACGCTGTATCCTGCACATGCACATGATAGGCAGAGAACTTAGGAACCTTGATTGAAGCCAATTCGTCCCCATGTTCCATGGAATTAAGAGCCATTGCGTATTGTTTGGCGGAATTCGACGCGGCGCTTTGTCTCTTTACCAGCGAAGGAGGACAAAATGTAAATATTAAATATTTCATTTCGTCAAGCGGCGGCTTCGAACCCAAAAATTGTCGCGCGTATAGTCGCACGCTTATGTCCCTGCGCCACGACAGGCCTTAATATTATGATATAAGTATACCAAATATCAAAGAGTAGTTATAAGGACTACAAAATTACAATACACATTTAAATTGTATTCTCAAAAACTCTTGTGTTCACTCGTTACAAAATCATTATTATAAGAATATTATTTTGTACTAAGAAATAATTAATACTTAGAAATATATAAACGAAAATTTTACCACGGTTAAGCGCTTTTCATTTATTTTGTCAAGCGTTTATATTAATTTTGTGATCGTATATTAAATCAATTTTGCCTTGTGAGATATTATGTACTAGCGACCCACCCGCGGCTTCGCCCGCTTGAATTACATTTCACTTTCATTAACTATGTAATCTCATTTAATTTCTTGTTCCAATAAAATTGTCACTTTTAAGATAATATCTTTACACTGAAAACTAAAAATCAGCCAAATAAATTAAAAAAAAAAATAGCAAATTTGCCGAACTTAATATTTTTACCCATTTAACCGATTTTAATAAAATAAACACTTAACGCTTAGGACAAAACTTGCCAAAATATAATAGTCGAAACTGCATTTTAATCTCATTAGTTATTTCTGAGATTAGTGCTTACAAACGCACAGACAAGCAGACAAAATTTTAAAAAACAGTATTTGAGGCACCAATACACTAATAAACGACCCTTCAAAGTGATCGGTTTCATATTTATAATAGGTATAGATATTTATTCACAGGCCGTCACGGCGTAGTGCGTCAGCTTTTGATTGTTTACGCAATTTATTTGGATTCGAACTCCATTCGGGGGAACTTTTTTCATTTTCTCAGTGTATATAGACTATCCACATAGTTTGAGTCATCGCGTACGCGACGACCAGAGCGGCGAAATGAAAATTGAAAAGGATTTGAAAATATTGATTTTCCCTGAGTGGATCAAACCCACAATATGTTGCGTTCACAGTTACACAATTGTGCCTCTGCGCCATGACAAGCCTGCCATGCCTTCTAAATTAAAATACCACCTGTTAAATAAGTATGGTAGAAGATATATATTATTATTTATATGATTATTGTATACTCAACTTCACGCTATATCCTGTTCACGGCAGAGTAGGCAGAGGAAACTTGGGAACCTATTGTAAGACACTCTGTTCCCCATTTTCCGCTAAATTTGAGGCATTGCGTGTGAAGTGGCGGAACTCAACCTTGCGCTTTGCCTTGTTACCAGAGCAAAGAAATGTAAATATTAAATATTTCATTTCCCCAAGTGGGGATCGAACTCACAACCTGTCAGTCACATGAATGTGCCGCTGCGCCACGAAAGGCCTGTATTATTATATAAATTATAAATATTTAATAAATTGTTTTAATTCTATTAATTAATTAGAAAGTAAAGTAAAATAAGTATTAGATTTAAATGACTAAATATGTTCAAATAATTGTGTTGTTACTTCACAGAACAAGCGCGCCGGAGGGCATAACCTTTAATTGATCAGACTAACAACTTTTATAAATGCATGAAACATTTCATTTCAATCCGATGGTAATCTGAAACAATATTTTTCATGTCGAGCCAATTAAATTTTGTTTTCATGTGTGTTAGAATAGAAAATAAAAAAACATACAGTAATTAATTGACGGATCGAATCTTTGATTCAATGAACACAGTCAGATGTTGCACAGGTCCATAACGATCAGTGTGATTTATGTTTCTTTTATCACACATATAGTAGGGTAGAAAAATCCAGTTAGTTAGTGCTAAGACACTCTGTTCCACCCAATTTTCGAGAGTTACGTATTGGTTGCAGAGTGAGGAAGTGAAAATAATTTGAGACCTCAAATCTCATTGCTATTGTATAATATGTGACTGTTTAAATATCTTTTCTTTTAGTAATGTCAGCCTACACAAAAATAAAAAGAACATTTTCTTTTATACTTCCAGTCAAAATTCATTCTATACGTGTGAATTACACGTATTGATGCCGAAAATTCGACAAAAATTCGATCCAATTTTCAATATAAAAAATTCTTTTCATAAAAACACGCTCTCAAAGCCATGGACACTAACGGTTTTTTATTTTTCTCTTAATTTGCATAACGAATTTTCACGAACAAATAAACTGTGTCACTAATAGAGCCCAATCAAATCATTGACTGATTGTCGAGTACAATGTTCCAATATTTTGTGCAAACACTTGACGTAAAAGTAAATATACCTTTGAATATCATGAAATAATATATTATTAAAATTATATATCGTTAATTATTTGCCAAATATTTTCATATATTGTGCTGATACAATGCATACTTGTTAGTCAGTGCTCTTATAATTGAAAAGGTTTTATTTATTTTAAAGTGTATATAGACAGTGCGCGGCATTGAGCCCCGTCCTTTAATAATCAATATGTCAGAAATTGGACAGAAGACGGGGAACGGAGTGTCTCGACACTGGATTTCTACTACCTACCCTTTAAGCGAAAAAAAAAGTAATATGCCCTTTTTATTTATTTTACATATACAAAACTCACGTACAACACACGCCCAAATACATTACGATACATTCATGCATTCAATCTTACATCCATACGTGTTATCATCTTATACACAGGGTGTTTGTATTTTTGGAGATTTTAAATAAAAATAAATCTTTTAAATAAGATGAGGCCTTAAGAGTGTGACTGTAAACGACAGGTGGTGGGTTCGATCCCCACTCGGGGAAATGAAATATTTAATATTTTCAAAGAAAATATTTAGTGTTTTCATTTCTTCGCTCTGGTAACATGGCAAAACGCAGCGTTGAGTTGACTGCCTCATAACACGCAACGCCTCAAATTCGGTGGAAAGTGGGGAACATGACTTAACACTAGGTTCCCAAGATCCCTACTCACATGGCAATGTGCGGGATACAGCGTGAAGCTAAAAAAAAAAAAAAAAAGGAAAAAATAAAAACATTAAAAACTGTCAAACACATTTTTTTTATAAAGTTATGTGCATTGTATACAACTATGAAGAAGTGAAAAAAAATTATGACTAAACTTTGCAATTAATAGTAAAAAGAAATTAGTAAAGGTCAAATCGATGCCACTCGACTTCTTTAAGGAAACTTCAAGTTTTCATATATTTGCTTAGTTACATAGCTTGTGAGTATCAAGCAATTGGTTTACTATTATTGGTATGTAGCTTACACGTGAGGCATTTGCGATCGCAAGATTCCAGCTGCATGCTGTGATACCTCGGGCCCATTCACCGGATCTACTTTACAAAGCAAACATTAGTGCTGCTAAATAGTTTACAAATGCAAGAGTTTAAATTTAATTGTCGTATTACATATATTTACAATATACTTGTGGCCTATCGTGGCGCAGCGGCACAAAACGTGTGACTGAACCGATGGGTTGTGGGCTCGATCCCCACTCGAGGAAACGAAATATTTAATGTTTTCAATTTAAATATTTAATATTTTCTTTTCCTCGCTCTGGTACAAGTCAAAACGCGGCGTTGAGTTCCGCCACTCAACACGCTATGCCTCTAAATTCAGCGAAAAGTAGGGAACAGAAGTTGAACGGAGTGTCTTAACACTAGGTTCCCTCTGCCTACCCTGCCATGTGCGGGATACAGCGTGAAGCTGAAAGAGAGATATACTTAATTTAACAGTACGTGAAGCTAACAATGAATAGAATAACCTTTTGATGATTTATGAAAAAATATGAGGCGGAGAAAGTTATTAATGAAATTATAAAACCCCCTAGTATAAAACACTTTAAAAACTAAAGAAGTTTAAAAATCTGACAGCCTAGAAAAGGCTGAAGATAAATTCTCAGATCATGGCTATAAATTTCTATTCATTAAATGAACTATAACTTAACAAATAATCGTATATATTAAATACAGTAACTAAATATGTAAATATGTTATATACATGCTTCTCTAAACATTCTGCATTCACGGTAACTGGTAGTCTTAAAATTTTCTTTGCTTGTACGACCCCGATCGATATTGTTCCTTGAATAAAACTATTCAGTAAGTTCAACAACAGTTTTTTTTCCTGATTAAAGATATTTATCATTATTGTCGTGTGAATAATTACTTTAATACTTCTATTTACTTTTTATAAAATTTTATAAAATTCTTATTTTTTCGTTACATAAAGAAAACTAAAATTTTACTCGTAGTTTACGGAACGAAACTGCGCGTTTCTACTAGTATTTTAAATTAATATTTTTAATGAGTGCAATACAATTTTAATGTATTATCGCTAATTAAAAATCTGACGCCTGTAAAATTTAATTAGCCACTAGTTGTATTGTATATTTTGTAAAGGGATTAGTACTTTATTCAATGGATTTTCATATTATAACAGGATTACCGCAAATGATTTCAACTTGTATACATATTTGAGTTTTTGTTTTATATATTGTTATCTTTTGTATTAAAAGATGCGATGATGCATTTTGTTGAATAAACTTCAAGAAATATATAATTGCCAATATGGGAAATTATCTTACAGGAACTCTTCTTTCTATAATTTATTTTTATAAATGGCTGCCTACTAAAGAACAATGTAGCCAGAGAACACATATTTTGGCATATTAGAGACAAGTAAGACACAAGCTATTAGGATTGGTGAGTATAATAAAACTATAATACAGAATAAAAAACAACACAGCACACCATAAATCAAGCTTCTAAGTGAACGTAATCAAAAGATACGCACATTTATGCATAGTTTTTCTACATTTTGTTTGAAAATCGGTTAGTAAAATGGAATATCTAAAAAGAAATATCGAAATAAGTTGCGGCCTGTCGTGGCACAGAGGTACAAGCGTGTGAATATAAACAGGACAGGTTGTGGGTTCAATACCACTCGAGGAAATGAAATATACAAATTAAATGTTTAATATTCTTATTTCTTCGCTCTGGAAAAAAAGCGCCGCGTTCAATTCCGCCACTCAACACGCAATGCCTCATAATTCTGCGAGTTCACACTTAGTTCCTAAGTTCACTGTGCCTACCTCTCTTCCATATGCCTGCTACGCGGCAGGATACAACTTGCAGCTGCAAATGAATCCTTTCCGCCGTCTTAATATAGACCTAATTGGTAAGAAGGGAGAACTTACAGTACCTATGAACGAAAAAATTTCTAAAAACCTACTAGAACTTACGATATCACCTATTATTAGTAATAAAAATATAAAAAATATATTTCATAAAAAAATATTTACTAATAAAAAAAATATGCTGTTAACTTTAAATTAGTGCATACGTTCGAAAACTTATGTCATCTTTTAAAAGTTAGACTGATATTGATACGGAAATAATATAAATATAGTTATAACACTAGATTAGTTTTTTTATTAATTTGAGTAGTCTCGTAGCAGTGAAGAGACGCTATTCATAAAGGATAGGTTGTATATAGTAACGTGCTTTATTTGGGAAAAGTAACAGGGAAGTATACCATTTATATTTAAGGGACATTGCGTGCTTAGGCTAGCAGCCATGGTGTTTAGTCATCTTGTTATTAGCTAAATTATAATTACGACAGTGGTGTTTTATAGACCATAAAATTTGTAATAGCTTTTTTTATATTCTTTTACAAATCTCTTTCTTATATCTTATATACATACTTACACTAGTTATTGAATTTTGATGTACTAATTATGTGTTTTCATTTACCTCTATATAAAAAATGAGAGAATGATGTTGGAACGGTAAATAACTGGCAAATCTTTGTTTCAGAGAGCCCACAACCTCTGCGACGCTTCACATCTATGAGACGAGCTTTGACAGGTGAAGACTGCCATTAGAACAAGCTACCAGTTCCCCGCCGTTGTCAGAAGACCAACAAGCCACCCATAATAGAGAGGCAGCGGTCACTTTTACAGGATTGGCAACATTTTAAGAACACCTTCTATTAAAACAATATTCAAGCCTAAAAAGTGAGCTAATTTTTGAGACCAGTGGAATTTCCACCATTATTCCTCTGCAGGTGTATACAAACTTGATTATGACTGTGACTAATCATATATATGTCAAACAAAGAGAAGCATTGGTGATGAAACACATCTCCGATATCAGGAATCAGCTTGTGTCAAAGTCAGTAGTGTGTAAGCAAACAACGAATAAACCTAACACTACATCAGGTTTGATAAACCCCACATATTTGCTAGGGAGAATAGATATATCTCTAAAATAATCCGCGAGGCTAATGAAATACAAAAACGTCCTAATTTCAATAGAGAAGATGGTTGAAAACTATCTATCATCTGGGACCAACTCTTAAAAAAATTAAAGTCTCAAACACACCACATGAAGGACCAGACACAGTAAGCTCATTCTAAGCAAGAATCCAGGGCAGTATACAAAGCAATTAAGAAATCGTTGGCGGTGGTTTTATATAACAATTATGGCAACTGACAGACGAATGCCACCTCAGTCTACCCGTGGCCACGGACGTGTTTGAAACGTCGGATTACCAAATATTTATGATATTCAATATACGCAGTTAAAAAATTTGTTTCAATTAAAATGTATAATAATCGAGAAAATCAAAGCCAAAGACCAAATGTCCTAGAGCTAGGCTCCCTCTGCCTAATTTGCTATAACGAATATATAATGAAGCTAAAAATACATCAACGGTAGTCAAAACAATTCTGAGCATAGAAAAATCATATGATTACATAAATCGTGACAAAAAGCTTTACTTAACAACCAGTTAAACGCGAGCCAATAATAAGCTTTCATAATCCACTTATAAAAGAAAAAAATTGTAAATAGAAAACAGTAAGCTTGATAATGCCAACATCGCGTGACTAGGAACGAATCGTAACTGATGCGTAATGGAACGGCATCATCACATTTACCGGGGAAACGCTTATAGCTATCTTAAAGAAATAGGCGAACCTGTAATTTTCTTGTAGGTATATCTGATTGCGTAAGGAAATAATAACTGGAATTACATACGTGAGGGATTTTGTGACTTATTTTATCATTTTAAATGGAATTTGTAAAAGAATATTTTGGTTTTTTTGTATGGTATTGTGAAATAAAAAGACTAAAAGCATATATGTATATGCATATAAGTCGATACATCTAGACGCGGAGATTTGTAAAAATCTTTCTAAAGAGATGGTAACAACATAAATAAATTGCAACAAGTGTATAATAATTTCGACGTAGCTTGATAAGAACGAATGGCTTCGTTCAGAGCGCCTGGACGGTTTCCAAAAGACGCGGGTTCAAATCCTGCTACGTTTAATTTTTTTTACGTTTTTATATTTAGTACGTAATAAATCTGGAAATAATTGTAAAAAATGTCCTTACCAAAAAGATTATGAGAAATAATATAATAGAACCTAAAACATTTTTTTTTTATTTATGTCTGTTTATCAGTTTGTCCATTTAAACGTTTGTCCGTTTCCATCAGTGCGTTTCTTCACTATAATCTCGAAAACTATGAACATAAACCAACATTGACTTTTTTAGATTTAATTTACTGAATTTACTCAAATAAAAAGAAACAATACAAAATATAATCAATAAATGGTGTCCCCTAATCTATATTGTGACTCCCATTACACATCTGTCTTTAAACGCAATTATTGTAGGATAGGATACCTATTCACGCCCAGCAATACATTTAAATTGTATTCGTTTTTACACTACAGTAAACAAATAGCGGCGTTGAATTCCGCTACTTATCAAGCAATTTTTCGAAAAATTAGACGAAAAGCGGGAAACGAAGTGTATTTACACTAAGCTCTTTCTACCCTGCTATCATGACACGTCTAAAGCATCACAATACATTCTAATCTTAACAAGAGTTGTCAAGAATCCAATTTCCCTTAAAACCTAGCGACAATATTTTATACAGTGTTGTGCAAGGAATGTATGTGACTGATAAGCAGTGATGTAAGAGTTTCATGGGCTTTGTTTAATTAATATTCATAACGCCATTTGCATATAGAAGCTCCATACATCATATAAATGAATGTCACGCGTGAAAATATGCGAATTCTAAGAAATTGAAGAATATTTCATCGTGTATTGCTGTATGTATATGTATGTAGTAGTTCCTGCTTACGGCGTCACGTGAGCTTATTTCGATTCTATATATTATGTATGTGCCATGCTATTGTGTACACACAGCGCTAAATTTATGTGCATATTAGTAGTAAACGCAGTACTATAAAGTATAGTACTCTTGAAATGTTAATATTTCTTATGACATGTACATTTTTTTTTGTTTATTAAATATTTTTTTATTTGTGTTTATATGATATATGTAGGTATATAAATTAGTATCTTAGTAACCTCTTTTTTCAATGAAACAACGGAAATAAATATAATATTAAAGACATATATTATTAAACTAAGACATATTTTTTTTAATTAATCAAATCTATTAAAATTCAAAATTTAAAACTTTTCGTCTGAAGTCTTCTTTTTTTCTCAAAAATATTTGTTGTTTAGACAAATCTTATGTTTATTTATTATGAAAAAATATAAAAAGGTAGCCGCCGCGCATAGGTACAAGCGTGCGACTGTAAACGCGTCGGCAATGGGCGGATCTCGCTTCTCGATACCGAGGCGAGGGTAAAGAGGCATGGCGCGGTGTTGAGTTCTGCTACTCAACAATAAAAAAAGTAATAGTAATTAATGAAAGTCAATAACCTATTCTTCTTAAATATTGTTGGAAGGCATTCGACAAGTGGAGTAAACTCAAATCAGTAAGACTCAAAAAGATAGAACCACTTAATATGATGTCATTTTCATTATATCTTAATTGATAATTTATTAACTATTTTATTAAACTAATATTTAGTAAAATTAATTTAAACAAAAAATATACTGTAATAAAATCCTAGATAATTGACGTAACTTAACTCCGCACTATATTTGGCCAAAGAGAAGTGTCGAACCCCTTAATTCTTTTATTTTTTCCATATACACTTTAATACACACACGCACAACTGCGCCGTCAAATATGAATTGATGTATCAAAATCGTACATTTCTAAAGAGATTGATGAGATTTTTATATAAATATTTTTTTTCAGAAGCTTAGAATGAGCATCGAATTTTTGACGCTTTGATACTTTTACCGAGAAAGCGTAACATAGAATTATGTAAATGAGCCTACTGGTTAAATATGAAAATTCCTATTTAGATAAGAACGAATTCTTCCCAGTATAAATCATAATAAAAATATTAAATGTCGTCATTGTGCTACGTGGCGCAGTGGGACAGTGACTGGCTGTAAAGGCAGTGGTTTAGGGTTTAATTTTCTCTCAGGTTCACGCTGCATCCTGCACATGGCAGGGTAGGCAGAGAAAACTTAGGAACCTAGAGTTAAGAAATGAAAACATTTGTATCAGAGCAAAGAAATGAAAACATTAAATATTTAAATTGAAAATAATAAAAAAATCATTTCTTCGAGAGGGGATCGAGCCCATAACCTATCGGTTACAGTCACACGAATGTGCCGCTGCGCCACGACAGGCCTTAGGTATATGGTGATTTCTCTCAGGTGAATGGATTATTTTAATTTTAAGACAAATTACATCAGTGAGCTCCGCCCCTCTACCTCAATATAGTAGAATACGGATAATAGAGTGTCATAATATATATGGAATAATACATGAAGCTAAAAAAAAGGTGCTCAACAGGTAACCAAATTAATCAATTTTATAGGTCACTAATTTAATAATAACTTACTAGATCTACCGATACATTCACGTGACTAAATAAATAATACGCCGAGATAGAAAGGAAGAGTGAAAAGGGAGCAATGTTAATTGAAATGGCTAACAGTGTAAATACGAACGGGCGTAACTATTTAAAGGTGTTTTGTGTTTTTTTTTAATGTTTCGGTAATTAACCTATTGCATACACATCACTCTACCACTGTCCAAGTCTGTAGGAACTTCGCTAATCACACAATCACTTAATTGACCTGCATAGAAAGCAACTTTCCATTCTGATGGACTAGGATGTTGTCTGTGTACAAGAACAAGGAGGACAAGATACTGCCCTGTGAAACCCTCGATCCCGGATTCTCTGCCTCTCGGCCTGCGTGAAATAACGTCAATTGAAGGGATATACAGCAGCGTCCTTGATATTATAGTAGAGGTCAAATGGAATTCAAAACGATCAATGCTGACTCTGGTCTTGGTTTTATAGCTGGCAGCGTCTTACTGTGGAGAAGTGCTGCATATTTATCTCAGCATACCATTCCCTTTGCTAGGAAGGCCACGAGCTAGGACAAGCCCGGCAGATAGTCAGTATCAAAAGCATCAGGGTTAGTTACTAAAAAAGGGTTTACAATTTTTTTATGTCGTGACAAGTCACGGCAAATGAGCATACGTGTCACCTGGTGGTAAGTGATCACCGCCGCCCACGGCCCCGTGTAGCAACAGAGGAGCTACAGGAGTGTTGCCGGTCTTTAAGATGGATGGGCACGGGAGCCCGATATTACCCAATGCGAAACGCAGTAACCGAAGCCACTACTTAACACCAGTTTTAAATGTCGGGGGTGGTAATGATCTCGTGTCGGCTAAATATGGTGATAGAGTAATTTTAACTTAGGACTAATAAAACGTAACGACCGTTCAAACAATAAGCAATTTATTTAACTATATTAGCTACAATTTCATCTTCCTCACGAAACAACATACAAAGTAAAGTTAATTTCATCCTGAATAGTGCGCTACAGAACTTAGATAAAAATATTAAATTATTCTTTCTTTAGTTTGAATTCTCTTTGATCTTAATTAGGTCTGCAATTTCTCTCGATTAAAGTTTGGCTCTATCTGCTTACAAAAACATACTCAAACATTTTCATATTTTATTCATAGTCAAAAATATATCTCAATGTGGATATTATTGTCCTCAATTAGGATTAGATCCTTTGTAGGATTAGATACTATTTATTTTTATGGATAGATAAGTCAAATCTATATCTATGTTTTGTGAAATAATAAGCAAGCATACGACTGTTAAGGCGACTGGTTGTGGGTGTGTTTGCTAATGTGAAAATATCCTTGGTATATATATATATATATATATATATATATATATATATATATATATATATATATATATATATATATATATATATATATATATATATATATATATATATATATATATATATATATATATATATATATATATATATATATATATATATATATATATATATATATATATATATATATATATATATATATATATATATATATATATATATATATATATATATATATATATATATATATATATATATATATATATATATACCAAGGATATTTTCACATTAGCAAACACACACATATCACAGCTTAAAACGCGTCGCGTGTTTTGTAGAAGTTTCTATTTTAATTGGCAAGTGATCGATAGTTTTGTTATATTTATTAATTTTTATTATTTTTATTTTGCTTAACTTTCCAGCTGGGTAAGATGGGAAGTGTTAAGACACTCTGTTCCGTACTTTCAAATTTATTTTAATATGGTATATATATTCTATAACTTATTTACTGGAACTAGGAAGCAAACTTCGGGTGTACGTATGCTTTGTGTAATCTTGACAATGGTCTTCGCTCTAGTAGACAAAGCCAATACATAAACTATTAAACGAACAACTTCGTATTAATTTTGAAAGACCCTCAGTGAAGCCAGAGGAATAGTATAAATCACTTTTTCTTTTATATTTCTAAAGTTTTGTAACAATGATTGTGCCTTTGTATCTGTATTTTTTTTTTCTACTATACTTAATAGTAATATTTTGACTTTTAAATTATATGAATATATCTTTTGCATTCATAATTAAAACACATTATGACACTACAGAAAATGCAATAAATAAATAGTTTTCAAAACAATATCTTCAGAATTTAATCGACCCACTTCCGTCTGTGATTTGCGTCTCTAGCGTAGCGGTATGATAAATGAACGCTGCTATAGTTTATAAGTCGATGGTAAACAGTGGCTAATCAATCATGAAACTATAATGTGAAATAGCTGTCTGGAAATGATGTACATGATCTTTTTAATAATAGATTTCAATGATGGTTGATTTTTTTTATATTTTGTGACGAACATCTAAAACACATATCCGTGATTTTTTACAATATTTTATAGAAACTGTAACGTAGAAAAACAATGTATGTAAACATAAAACAACTGATTTGTTAATCTCCGCTCAGCAAATCAGGTGTTTTATGTTGAACGGAGTATTTAAGCACTAGGGGCCACATTCTGTCTATAGGGGCATTTCACGTGAAGCGGACAGGAAAAAAAAAGTGAGGTTCTGAAACGCGACTATATTTAGCCTATTTGTACTTCCAGCAGGTATGAACGGATACACAAAATATTTTTTTTGTATAGTGTATATTTACCAAGTTATAAGTTTGTAAAGAATTGTCGGGTTTGTAATTACAATTTTTTGAAAGTATTTTTTTTAATATAAAAAAAATATTATAAAATATTTTACATAGCGATACATATTGAAAATAATCTGTTCTTTTTGAGGATAAAATTAAATTATTTAAAAAACATTTTTTTTCCTGTTCAAAACCGGAAGTGAACTATTTAAACCCGAATTACAGTCACTTCGACCAGTTTTATTTTCTTTTTTTTTCTTTCAAATTATAGCTTAAAGGATATTAAAAGTGCACTAGAAAATTTAAAATGGGATCTCTGATAGTTTAGGACCTAGTTTGATTAATGTACATACGATAATAGGAAAGTAAAATTGTGAAAATAAACTAATTTTTGCGTTGTTTAAATGTTGTGTATTATGTTTAATTTATTTTATCACAGTAATTTATAAAAGTCGGCCCGGACAAGAATTACAGCGTTCATTTGGCGGTGTCTTAGTAGTCGTTAAATGACACGACAGTTTTGGCTTTGGACACATCAGCATGCGAAGACAAGCTTTATGAAAGAAGCATAACAGTTACAGCTGTGAGATCAGCTCTCCTCCATTCAACGTCAACTTTACATTACTTTGATTGTCAGTACAAACACATACCATATGGGTTCGGTCGGTAGTCGCCTATGAAGGTACAATATGGGTCTTTGTGTTTTTATTTATATTATATTAATAAAACTTAATCTATATCGTTGACCGGAATTAAATATGCTAAAATTATATAAATTATTAATAAGGTACAAGTTTTAATGCAACATCGCGCTAACTACTCGACTTATGCCGGCGCCAGAAATCACGCCCGTTGTGACACGTATGTACATTAATCAAACTAGGTCCTAAACTATCAGAGATCCCATTTTAAATTTTCTAGTGCACTTTTAATATCCTTTAAGCTATAATTTGAAAGAAAAAAAAAGAAAATAAAACTGGTCGAAGTGACTGTAATTCGGGTTTAAATAGTTCACTTCCGGTTTTGAACAGGAAAAAAATGTTTTTTAAATAATTTAATTTTATCCTCAAAAAGAACAGATTATTTTCAATATGTATCGCTATGTAAAATATTTTATAATATTTTTTTTATATTAAAAAAAATACTTTCAAAAAATTGTAATTACAAACCCGACAATTCTTTACAAACTTATAACTTGGTAAATATACACTATACAAAAAAAATATTCTGTGTATCCGTTCATACCTGCTGGAAGTACAAATAGGCTAAATATAGTCGCGTTTCAGAACCTCACTTTTTTTTTCCTGTCCGCTTCACGTGAAATGCCCCTATATTGTTCAAAAAAAGATAATATATAGTTAGCATTTGTCTGTCAATAATATCATTTAGAGAACTAATACAGAAACTTCGTAAGGCTAAAATGTACATGAGCGATAACCATATAAGCTATCAACTGTCTGATGCATTAAGATCTATTCTGAATCAATGGAAGAATTATAGCTGCATATCTTAAAAAAATCGCATTAATTAAGCTAAACATGAAGAAGACTTTGTCAAAAATAAGGATTTTTTAAATACTAAAAGGAGTAATCAAAAAATCTAAAATGACCGAAAATCTTCACTTGACTAATAACAGGTCTGGTATTATTATGGATGATATATGGATTTCGTAAACACCTCCATGATATATGTCTTAAGAACCGGGAAAGCTAATTCCATAATCATTAGGTATATATATATATATATATATATATATATATATATATATATATATATATATATATATATATATATATATATATATATATATATATACTCAAAAAAATCTAAAATGACCGAAAATCTTCACTTGACTAATAAACAGGTCAGGTATTATTATGGATGATATATGGATTTCGTAAACACCTCCATGATATATGTCTTAAGAACCGGGAAAGCTAATTCCATAATCATTAGGTATATATATATATATATATATATATATATATATATATATATATATATATATATATATATATATATATATATATATATATATATATATATATATATACATATATATATATATATATATATATATATATATATATATATATATATATATATATATATATATATATATATATATATATATATATAATATATATATATATATATATATATATATATACATATATATATATATATATATATATATATATATATATATATATATATATATATATATATATATATATATATGTATTCAGGTCCAATCACCAAAATGTGTTCCTTTTCTTTTTAATTTCTGGATGCATGGACAGCACCATACTCCGCTAGTATGAAGAGTATTTAAGACGTCCCAACTTAGGCGAATTCTGAAGTGCACTTTACTTTAGGGTCGGCCACCCGGCTTTTAAAAATTCTACCTCAGTGCCTTCCAGATGACTCTACTCTCAGTCTACCGGACGACGAAAATCTTCCAAAAAATGTTGCTTTACTTGAGATGAGGCCATTGGTATAGCCAGGAACTTATAGACAAGTTGTAAGATGTTGCTTGATAGGGATCATTATTCGCGTCGCCATGATAGAGCACTCCTTATGGTACGCAAAGCCCTAAGTCTTTCAGTTACTATAGCCCAAAAAGGATTGACTACAAATATAAGGCACATCCACTTCATAAAGAAAGGCGCAAATGAAAATTGTAAGAGCAAGTCCTATTCAATCATACCTCCAGTATCTGACTGGACTATTTTAATAGACACATTTGAAAAGCACTATAAAATCCAAGTAGATATTGTTGTTTCGTTATTTAGATCAGATCTATATCTCTTTTTTAGATCAATTAAACATGTCACCTTTGTGGAACTTACGGACCTTGGGAAACAAACATAGCTAAAGACCACATAATAAAGATTTACAAATATTATGTGAATGAACTAACAAAAAATAGCTGTATGGGTTATTTATATGCAGTAGAAGTGGGTGCAAGGTGGCCTGTCAAAAACTGCAGTAAGTTTTATTTTAAAACAAGTAAATAAGGCTGCATTAGCAGATTTCTACGAAATTTGGCTAGGCAGGGAGGGTAACAAGGGTAGTTAAGTTCACAAAGGAGCCCTTTAAGCCTACATCCGGAATCACAAACCCCTGAGATACTCAGGGTTACTGTCTCTGGCACACGATCGACGGGTCGGGCTCCCGCTTGGTGAATCCATGAAATGCTAAGAAATTCATCTCTATTGTTTTGTCTTAATCATACATATAGTGTTGACTTAGAGTGTAAAGCTGCAAACTGCGTATTAAACAAGTTATCAAGAGAGACAAAAAATGTTTTTTAATGTAGTTTAGATTAATGAATTTAAACTTTAAGCCAACGGTATTATTATTCTGCTACAAATTAATATTACTATTACTCAACTCTGATGAAATTTACCAAATGCAGAATTTATCTAATTATAAAATATTTTAACGAATTTTAAATAATAAAGACTATATTTCAAGTAAAATTTCTATAAAGTATTGTTCCATGTAGTCTATTGTATTGTATTGTGTTTTAATTTAACGTACTATTGTAGTCTATTTTAAATTAACAAATTAATGATAGAAATGAGAGATTAGGAATTATTTAATTATTGATAAAAACTAGCTATATTTAGAATGTCGCAAAATTTTATACTTGTAAGATTATTAAATAGACAATAAAAAGCAACATAAAATACTTTTTTTCAATTGTTTTTAATGTTTTATATCCACTTTCACTTAGGGAGGGGAAGGGATAACGAAAGGTTTTAAAAAATAATGAAAGTATTTTGTTTAACTTTCAAGCTTATTAAATCTAAATTTAAATTAAATAAACAACAAATACTATCAATAAAAAAAATATTGTGAACAAGTATAAAACAGGAAGTATGCCACAATTCTATTTTATTTGTTCGCTTAATATTTCGCAAAAAATATGAGTGAGACAAAACAATCGAAATCATTTTCTTAAACTAACTATTACTCATTCAAATCATTTTCTAAAACTAACTCATTTATTTAATTAACTCATTTATTTAATTATAGAAATATACCAAAGTAAAGGCAAATAAATTTACGTTTCTTCTAGTGACTACTACTAGCGAATATTATACCAACTATACCTGTAACATGTGATTAAAATATAGTAAATATTTGCCTCAACGGAATTTTAAAACGCAATAGTATATGGAAGCATATGTTACAAAAAAAACTAAAAAAACAGAAATATTTAATTTTCTTATCTTTATATTTATATTTTGGAAGGTCAGTACACGGAAGTACACTATGGTTATAATAATTAAATTCCAGCCAAAGACAAGCCATGTATCGTTAAAGTTGCCTCTTTTTCCATAATAAATAATTAAGTCTCTAAAGCTAAATTAGAGTTAGGTTTGTAAAAGTTATAGTAAGCTTATAAATAGTTATAGCAAGAAGTATATATATAGTTATAGAAAGTTGGTTATTTTCAAACTGGCTTTTACTCATCAGTATCATAAGGTATTCCAGATTTTTGATGTTTCCAGTGCGTAAAATATCTTCATATTTCCGTTTCTTTTATTTATGTACGTCAATATAAGAGGCTCACTCACTTAATAAATTAAATTAAGATCATATTTCTTTCCCTCCTAGCCCAGCGGCTAGGTATTTTTCATATACAAGATACTCCATAATTTCAATTCTGGTACACTAAAAGGAGAGTCCCATTCAAATGGTTCCAAAAAGAATTCTATGACTTTACAAGAGCACTGCTCTTCTTCCAGTTACTTGAGAAATAGGCATTACTTGGTGTTAGTTTAAATAAATATGGATACGAATTGTAACTTTTAATATTAACGTTTATTCTGCTTTGATTTATTAACATCAAATAGATTTGTTATATTAATAGTAACTTGATCTATTTTTTTCTTTTTATGAAGCTAGTACGAGCTGATTTTGATAAAATCCTACCCTTTTTTATAATCCCTTACAAAAAACAGAAGTACAGAACTTAGAAAGTTGAAACATTGCTTGGTAGGAAGGTCAGGGAGAGACCTTAGAGAAAGAGAAAACCTTAATGACATTTTTTCTAAATTTTTATGGGAAAAGTTAAAACGGTTTTATCTACTTTACTCTATACCATCCACGTAAACAATATTAGGACCATCACTAGTATTTATGTGGAAAAATATATAAATAAATATAAAGCAAAAATAATTGAAGTGTATTTTTGGTTGTGAACAGTGAATGCGGCAGTATTTTTATCAGCTGTTGTAACTCTTTTTTATGAAACTGTTATTTTATTCGGATATTGTTGTTACTAAACGAAGTTCGTCGTAAAATTTTTCACACTGTAAATATTATATAAAAATCACTTTTAACTTACAACCTATTATCATTCGACGTGTGATGGGGCGGTGTAGCTTAGTAATTAGAGCGCATGCACGTTTTCCAAGAGGCGCGAGGTTAAGTCTCACTACGTTTAATTTTTATACGTTTCTCTATATGTATTTTACAAAAATCATGCTTATATTAAACTGACCAAAGTCGATATTTTTAACTGTACTTATTTTACTGGAATAAATACAAAAACAAGGACAGAATATACTGACTGAGACGATTGTGCATTTGTTTTCTATTAGAAAAAAATAATTATTTTTATTCCTCGCTCTAGTTACACAAGTTACAAGACTAAACGCATCGCTGCGTTCCACCGCACACAATAACCCAAAATTTTGACGAAAACGCTTAACACTAACACTAAATTTCATTAAATATAAATGTATATATATATATATATATATATATATATATATATATATATATATATATATATATATATATATATATATATATATATATATATCTATATATATATATATATATATATATATATATATATATATTTATATATATATATATATATATATATATATATATATATATATATATATATATATATATATATATATATATATATATATATATATATATATATATATATATATATATATATATATATATATATATATATATATAACATTTATATATATATATATATATAACATTTATATTGTAAAGCTCAAAACGTATTAACTGACATGATAAACTTATTATATATAAGGAAATATCAAAAATCAGAAGTACCTGCTGACTATGAGAGTAAAAGCTACTTGGAAAAATAATCAACTATATAGTAGTATAAGCTTACTATAAGTTGTTCGAACATAACTCTAATTTGGCTTTAGAGATTTAATTACTTTTTATGGAAAAAGAGGCAACTTTAACGAAACATGACTTGTCTTTGGCTGGAATTTAATTATTATGACCAGAGTGTACTTCCGTCTAAACAACATTTCTACACCGAAAGCAAAACCAGATAGAGGCCTTTCGTGGCACAGGGGCATAAGCATTTGACTGTAAACGCGACAAGTCGTGGGTTCGATCCTTGCTTGAAGAAATTCAATATTTAATATATTCACTCTGGTAACAAGACAAAACGCAGCGTTGAATTCCGCCACTCAACAAGTCAAAATTCATATTCAGCGAAAAGTGCACTAAGTTAACACTAGGTTCCCAGGTACCCTTTGCCAACCCTGCATTGACCAGTAATTCCAACATATTAAAAGTTACTATCCACAACACCACCAGCCATAACAATAAATCTACCGGAACCTTCCGGAAGTATTTTCACACTTCCGTAAACCCCTTTTGAAATCTAAAACATCATCATGAACCAATAGTTTCATTCAAACGACTATCAACAACTCATTTATCCATAAACAGACAGTTATCACGCAAATAGTGTCAAGGGTATCATTTAAGGCGGTCGAAAATGAACAATGGTTTGTAATCAATAAGAGCCGCCCGCCCATTGTGTTTCAAATGTGTGGGAATTAGCTATTTGCCTCGACGAAGACAAATTATATTGCCTCGTCGATTAATTACGCCGCTTAACTACGTTATCAATATACGAGATGGCAGATATTGTCAATATAGCAATTTGAAGTGCCAAGTGTACTGTAACAAAGGCGATAGATAATATTCGTGTTGTTATTACCTGCTACTTGTATAAGCCGACGTTAAGGTAATATGTAATGTTTACTTTAATTGAAGTAGAATGATTGAAGAACACGGTATTCAGTTTTTAATATATTATAGTTCAATTTGCAATAAATTTACATTCTGCAATATGATGTACCAATAAATTAAGTATATAATTAGACGGATTTTAAAATAAATAAAGCGTTCAATATGGAAAACACAGTTCACTAATTATTAAAATACAAAATGTTTTAATTATCTAGTTCGCTACTTCTTACCTCTATCTCCTACCTGTACATGTCTGTTTCATGGCATGACATGGCATGTTCTAAATTATCACATTTTATAATTCACTGTGAAAAAATCGGTTAAAAGTGACTATATCATCGATCAACTAAGGGAGGCCTGTCGTGGCGCAGCGGCACAAGCGTGTGATTGTAACCGACAGGATGTGGGTTCGATCCCCACTCGAGTTTAAATATTTAATTAAAATCGAATCGAAAATATTTAATTAAAATCGAATTTAAATATTTAATGTTTTCATTTCTTCGCTCTGGTACAGGACGAAACGCGGCGTTGAGTTCCGCCACTCAACACGCCATGCCTCAAATTCGGCGGAAAGTGGGGAACGGAAGTGGAAAAAAGTGTCTTAACACTACGTTCCCATGATCCCTCTGCCTACCCTGATACAGCGTGAAGCCGAGAGTACTAAGGGATCAGTACCAATTTCCGGATACGGGTCTACGAAAAGTACAACTTACAAAAATTGCCTAACTAAAATTTGCGGACGCATGCATGCCTATTTTCGCTCGATAGTAACTCCAGAGAATGTTGTTTCCCTTACAGTTTATAAACAACAGCGTTGAGTTCACTACTTGACATACGCTAATCGAATTGATTTGGCGATAATTTCTCTCTTTTTACCCTTCTATGCGAGATAAATCGAGAAGATAAATATTTATTTTGTTTCAGAAATCTATATTAAATGGTACTTAGGTGAAATCAGTAACATCTACGTCCAGTATCATACACCGCTCAAAATACTGTTGTTGCCAAAAAAATTAAATAAATAAAACTTTTAAATTTGTTTTCATCCTTTATTATTATAAGTAAATTATCTTTCTTGTATTTTTAATTAATATGTAGCTGTGATTTTTCTTTAAAAATTAAACCTTTATTGTAACTAAAAATAGTGTAGCAAATTAATAAAATATTGTAAAAGACCCAAAGGCATTCAACTGCCGCTATCACAAATGTCGTACATATTTTTATAACGGAAACTGTTATAAATATTCCCATACACGCTATTCCATTCCAATAATTTCGCAGACTTTTATTCATCTATCTGAAATAAATGCAAAACTTCGTTACTATCGTATGTTTTTTAGTTTATATTTAATTTCTTTTGGGTTTCAATTATATAGCTGAATCGTACAAAATATTTTTCTAAACAAAATCAGCAAACCAATATGTTTTTATATGAAATGTAAAGTTTTATTATTGTATAAATATAGAATATAGAAATTAAATAATAATCTTATAATTTGTTGCACTTTGCGAAAATCCAGCTATATATATATATATATATATATATATATATATATATATATATATATATATATATATATATATATATATATATATATATATACACATACATATATATAGTAAATATATATACGGAATGTGTATATATAGTATATTTGAGATAAAAGCTACAAAATACTTTCAAATTAATTCGACAAAAGCGTTGGACACTGACAAAGGCAAAAACAGTATATTGTTTTAATATGACTACATAAGAAATTCAGAATACGCCCCAGTAAATTGTTTTAAATATAGTAGTTATTACGATTGTACATAGACTTTTAACTTATAATTTTTAAAATATTTAATATTTTATGCTTAAAAATAATTTAGGCCTGATATAGCGCAGTGGTACAAGAGTGTAAATTGTAAACCCGATAGTTGTGAATTCTACCTTCTCTTCTATTCTAATCGAAATTAAATATTTAATGTCTTTATTTCCTCCCTCTGGTAACAAGGCAAAGCGCAGTCCTGAGTTCCGCCATTCAACACGCAATGTCTGAAATTCGGCGGAAATTAGGGAACGGAACGAAACGGAGTGTCTTAACATTAGGTTCCTAAGTTCCCTCTGCCTACCCTGCTATGTGCGGAATACAACATGAAACTGTCTCACTATCTACGGTAACAGATTTATGAGTGATGACTAGTTAGCATAAGGACAATTACAATTTGGTCTATGTGGCAAGAATAACAACTCAACTTAAAGTTCACATTTATCAAAAATGGAAATGCAATGTAAGTTATCATTTGACCTCGTGTATTAAATGTTATTAAAAGTATTTAGTTATTTTTTAAACACGATATATAAATACCAATATTCTTAGGGAAATATCATGTAATAAATTAATATTATTATTGAAGACTGAATGGATACTTGTACCAAGGGCTGATCTCTAGCATCTATCGTCTTGAGACCTATAAAAAGAGATTGCTTTTACTTGAACGACGTTTTATTGACTTATTAACATCGATATCAGATCGTAACACTTGATTCTTTGATCTTCGTCAACATTTTTCTACTCGTTATTTTGTAACCATAAAAATAGTAAAATTGGTTATTGCGACATTGAAGTAAGACATTTTTATTTAATTTACTTGAGTTCGATCACTCTACAAGCAGTGCCTCAAATTCGGCGGAAAGTGAGAAACGGGGCGTTCACCCCGAGTGTAAATCGAACCCACGACGATTCACGTTTAAGACACACACACACACGGTTATGCCGCAGCGCCTCAAAGTAACTAAATTGGTCAATAAAATATAATTCTGGTAACGTAAGGTCGTTTCTGCACAATTTGTAAATAAAGAATCAATTGTAATAAAAGATTAATTCCCTTCAAGCCATTTCTATTCGTTTATTTCACTTAAAACATTTTCTAAATTTAATCAAAAAATAAAAATGAAATAAACGCTAATTAAAATTACAACATTAGCTTAAAGAGCTAATAAGGAATTATTACATAACATTATTTTAACTAAAGTCTCTCATATTGCTAAATTTTCTTAATTTAGAATTAAAAATCTTAGGTCTATTTATATTGTCAAGTCATTACAATTAAGGCTAATTATTTATATAATCATTCCAATCTCTTTTGTAATGTGTTCCTCGATTCTTACTGTAAAATATTTATTTATTTATTTATTTTTAATATTAAATTATTTAAGATTTTAGATTATTTATTTAATTTCATATAAAATAAATGTTTCAAACCAATATTTAAAACATTTGTATTCTGCACTATAAACAATATAAAAAATTAAAAGTTCGTCCGTATCTCTGACAATGGATTTCCTAAAACAAACAATTACCTAGAGAGCCGTGTCACAGTAGATATAAAACAAAAACAAACAGCCCGATCGAAAGATGGTCGTGGTGATACAATTTTAAAGTACTTGGTCATTTTTGTAGTTGTTAACGTAATTTCTTAATTCTGTTAAAATTTAGAGTTAAGCACTAGTGTACTTGCTAAGGCATTATAGCGTAATGGGACTGCTTCGGACTACAAGAGTGGTGATAGTAGGTTTGACATTGTACCCTGAAAAATATTTATGTTTAATTATTGTTTATCCTAATATGGTGAACAGAACGCGGCGTTGAACTCCGCCTCTCGTTTAAAATTGGGCGGAAAGCGATAAAGGCAGTATCTCAAGTGTAGCAGTGTAGAAGCAGAAGTTCTTCTTTAATTATAAATTTTCTTTCTTTGGTTAAGATAATTACTATATACAGGAATGTCTTGACTAAGTCGTTTATTATATATCTAGTACAATGATATGAGAGTTTTTAATTAATTTTAGATTCGATAAACAGAACTACTTCTGAAGTTGCAAAATTGTAATGCAGAAGATTGTATCAATATATGTTTATTTTCACTGTCAATTCTGCTTTGGCCTTAAATTTCTTAAATCTTATTATATTTACCAAGTTTAATCAGGCGTGGAATGCACGTGGTTCAATTTAGTTAGCCGCCACTATATAACCGTAGTCCCCGTTTTATATGGAACCGCAATACTGAAACTCAAACAGTAGTTAGTGATATACACAAGTTAATGTTTTAAGTTTGTTCATTTAATCTTTAAAGAAATTCATACTTCTACGGCCTATTGATAATAAAAAAATATTATTAAGAAAGACATTTCAATATTTTTGTAAGTTGTATAAGTTCGCCTCTGGTGGCCTCAGTTTTTGAGCTGAAAGTAGAAAACTGTAGAGGCCTAATGAGGACAGAGTGGGTTAGCACTAGGTTCCCAGGCAGGCTTAGGCAATTTTTCCTCTGCTTTTGTTGATATACTTATAGGGAAATGATTAAAAACATATTAATAAAAATACGAAGTGTCTTAACACTAGGTTCTCATGTTTCCTCTGCCTACCCTACCATGTGCGTGATACAGCGTGAAGCTGAAAAAAATACTACGTTTGGAAATTATCGACTTTCATTATTCGACATTTTTTAACTTTTAACGTGTTATTCTACACTTAGGATAGAAAATACTAAAATTAAATTTTAAATCGTACAAAAATTTAAACGTAGCAGAATTTGAACCCACGCCTTTTGGAAACCGTCCAAACACTCTGACCAACTGTTAGCCATACGTTCTGTTTATTAGAATTATCGACTTATTACAAAACAGACAAATTAAATTCTTTTAAATTTTATAAAAAATGTATGATCATATAAAATAAAGAAGATTTTTTGAAAAACAAAGAAGTTATTAATATTGAAAAGCCCATAATATTTGCACTTCATTGATTGAAACGGTATGTGTTGATTTTAAATATTCTACACTATTTACTATGAATTATTGCATAAAATTTAATTCAGTGAATTCCGATACCCGCTGAAACAAAACATTAGCATATGCACCCGGAAATGAGACTGCCATCTAAACGCAATTTATGTCATTCGCTAAAGTGTATACTATAATAAATAGATTCGGGAAATTATAAAGAGAAGCATTGTTGAGTTTCATAATATAATTAATGTATATTTGTCTAATGTATTTAGGCGGAAGCAGAGGTAATTTCAGAATCTAGTGTTAAGACATTCCGTTTCATTTTTCATTTTTCGTATATATATATATATATATATATATATATATATATATATATATATATATATATATATATATAATATAAATATATATATATATATATATATATATATATATATATATATATATATATATATATATATATATATATATATATATATATATATATATATATATATATATATATATATATATATATATATATATATATATATATATATATATATATTATATATTTGTTGTCTTTTTCCTTTTTCAATTGTTTTGTGGTTTGCTAAATTAAATATTTCTTTTATTGAGAAAGGTTATAGGCTTACATAACTTTAATCGTTATGATGTACGAGTAATATACTATACTGGCGCCGAGACACTTTACCTTGGATTTTTATAATGTGACATAAACTAGGCACTCTTATTATGCTTACCGAGTCACTTGATTCGTGAGCTACCCGCAAATAAAAGCTGGCTTCTAATAAAATTTAAAAAAATATTTTTTTTTCATTACTTATATAATTTCTTGTTATCGTGGCATTTTGTATTCATATATTACCTATTCTTATTACTTTTTTGGCTCTGTACTGACTTTTCATTTTCATTTTCATTTTCATCAGGTACTTTTAATATAAAATATATTAATATTTTTAATGTGACTTTACCATCGACTATACTGTGAAGGAATGATTTTATATTGGAAATAATAAACTCCACTTGGACAATGCCAAATATAACTTAAATATAACTTAAAACATATGCGGCCACATAATAATAAAGTCTGAGCACTTACTTAAATTAAGAAATGAACAAAAGACAAATGAAACGTATTCGCTACTAGATCTTACGCGACTTTGTCTGCAAAGTTTTATGCGCGTCTTACTGCAACTTTGGGAATTACTTCAAAACACAATTCATCTTTGCATTACTGTAACGTCGGACATTCATTTATAGAGCGTGGAACTTTGTTAAGCTACTTGTTTTCATTTGTCGTCATAATATTACTCTGTGAAGTATCGTGGCACATTGGGCCCGAGAATAAAATAGCAATTATAGTGGGTTCACTTCCCGCTTGAGTATAATATTTTTTTTTTCAAAATTGGGAACAGAACGGAGTATTTTAACACTAGGTTACCATGTTACCTCTGTCTACCCCGCCAGTTATACAGCGTGAAGATTAAAAAAATAAAGGCCTTATTTTTATATAACAAAAAGAGCGACGTTTAGTTCTACCAGTTAACACGCAGCGCCTTAATTCTGCCAGTTTAGTTCTGCCAGTCAACACTCAACGCCTTAGTGTCTTGACACTATTTTCTTTCGACCTCACTCCTAAATGCCGGATGCCCGGTAAATGGAAAAACTATACAAATTTTAATCTTATTTGGATAAGAAATATTCAAATCATAATCTCTTTAAGGCTAAGTTTTCAATTGCTTAATTTATATTTGTAATTCATTTTATACAGCGAAGTAGCGAAACGATGTAATGAAATATAAAGAGAACAAGGAAAGATATTTTCTGAGTTAGTTTAATTTATTCTTCGTTGCAACTTCAATATATTATTTTAATTTAAATATTTCTTGTTTATCATTTATTTTATACTTTTTTTTACTAGATATATTTTTTATTACAATTATATTATAAACTAGTTAGCCGCCCGCAGCTTCGCCCGCTTGAATTATCCTTTTTATTCACTTATCTCAATTACTATCTTGTCGAATATCACTTTTAGGACAATATTTATATATAGACAATAAATACTATTAGCATATAATATTGTAGCAATTTTGTCGAACTAAATATTTTAATATGACATAACCTTTTTTTATTTATTAAACCAATTTAAATGAAACAACTAGATATCACAAGAAGGTGTTCAAAATATAAATTGTGAAAACTGCATTTAAATCGGGTTAGTCGATTCTGAGATTAGCATGTTACAAACGCACAGATTTACAGACAAATAGATAAACATATAAGATTTTATTAATATATCTTTCATGTAGAGACTGTAATCAGTTACAGATTTATTATAAGTATAAATGTCCAATTTAAACATTACTATTTTGATTAAACTTGAAGATTGATAATTTTATTTTATATGAAATGCAGCAAATAGTATATACAAGCAAGTATCTTTACAATAACTTCAATTTGCTTAAAAATTAAGCTATGAAATTATTTTTTCTTTTCCAAGCGAAAAAAATACACATACGAGTACATTGTGTAAATATATTAGAAACATATTTTATTTAATTATTATTTGTATTACGATATAGTAATATAAATTTAACATTTTTAGAAATATTCCTTATATCGTTATTATTATTTACTCACTCAGCTTCACGCTGGATCCCGCACATGGCAGGGTAGGCAGAGGGAACTTGGGAACCTAGTGTTAAGACACTCCGTTCCACTTCCGTTCCCCACTTTCCGCTGAGTTTGAGTTTTTTGTTATTATTTTGTTTAGTTAATATATATCAAAGGTATAATATACTATTTTAATTCTAAGTACTGTTATGTAAATTAAACAAGTATGTAAGTACTATAGGTTTCTAAATTGAAAACCTGTAACGACAATTTAAGCTCTTCGTCGAGACTCCTTTAGAGGGCGCACAATGTTTAATATAAGGGTAACATCGTTAAATTATTTATTTATACGACCCAATTTTATAGTTACTAGTCGACAAAGTATTTAGGGGATTTATCGAGACCGAATCAAGGGTCAACAGTTTACTGCATACCTTCTATTGGATGGCATTATGTATGAATTATTTGTGAGCCAAGGTGATTTTTTTACATAGATGATTTATTTTTTTGTTTTTAATATATTTTTTTAGTAATATTTTCTTATTAATGTAAACATACACACATCAAAATTCGGCGGATAGTGGGGAACGGAAGTGGAACGGAGTGTCCTAACACTAGGTTCCCAAGTTCCTTCAGCATACCCTGCCATGTTCAGGATACAGTGTAAAGTTGAGTATTGTAAAAGGATATAAAATTTAAGACCACGAGATCGAAATTAAAAAGGATCTTTCATTTAACACGAGAGGATTTTTCGCCTTGCAAAAACATTTACTTAAACTTAAACTTAGCTTCACTCTATATCCCTAACGGGGTAGGCAGAGAGAACGGAGCGCCAAACGCTACGGTCTCGGCATACCTCTTTTGCCTCCTCCACTGTCATCAACCTCATCATATATGCCCTCCGAAGATCCTCATGCTTTTTACTTGACCTTCTTCCAGTGTCGTCAATAGTGTGTTTTCGAAGGTCAACCGAGGTCTCCCCCTCCCTCTCTTACCACTCACCTATCTTTCATGAATATTTTTTACCATTGTTTCTTCACTCATTCGCTCGACGTGCCCAAACCACCTGAACACGTTCTTTTTCATTCTCACTGAGACATCCACGCTAGTACCTACTATTCTGTGTAACTCTTCGTTGGGTATGCGATGAGCTAAACTGACTCCGCATATCCAAGGAGGATATCACATCTCTACATTATTGATCATTCTTACATTCTTCTTCTGTAATACCCACGTTTCGCTGCCGTATAACAGTGTCGGTACCAACACTGCATTGTGTACGGCCAAATGAGCAGTTTCGTTGTCTCAACAATGCAGCTAGGGAACTGTTAACTCTGTTACCAGCAGCAATACGCCTTTCTACTTTCCTTTTCTGTCCTTTTTTCATTTCTTTAAATTATCAGAACCTTCCTCTTATTTACATTTACCTACATTATAAATATTAATTTATAATATACTTTTTCTCTTGAGATATTCTTGTATTGAGATATTCTTGTATATTTTATTTGTGAGTCAATTTATAACTATATTTAATTATAATTATTTTTTGTTATTTTTATTTTGTTTTTATTCCAAATAAATTATTACATAATACTATCCACTAATAAGCATTATAACGAACCGAAACATTCAAACGTAAACTTATACATAATGTACGTATAGATTACATGCTCGTTACAAAATAGCTGGATATTTGGTCCTTTTCATATATATTTTCAGCTTCATGATTTATTTCAAAACATTCATTTCTCCGCTTCCCACTAAAATTCAAGTCACTGCGCTTTGAGTGGCAACCCACGTCGATCTTTGCCTTAACAGAGCGGGGATATTAAAATTATTTAATCCACCAAATGGGATCACAATACATGCATTACGTTGACCTAGAGCTAAAAGTAGGTTAATTGTCGAATAACAGATCTTCTACAATATTTTGATACTTTAATTTTCTCGAATTCATTGACTATTTTAAAAGTTTTTTCGTCACTTCACTTGATCGCTAACCAGAGCACCTTAATTTTATTTATTTATTTATACTTTATTGCACATAAAATAAGCAAATACATAAAATATAAATAAAATATATGTTCACAAGAAGTATGCAAAGGCGGTATTAATACTTCAATCAATTTAATAGAGACAACCTTTGATAAACGAAGGATTAATTTATATAACAAAATAATGGAAATAACGTTACAGTGCAGAGGGAACCCGGGAACCTAGTGCAAAGACACTCCGTTCCACTTCCGTTCCCCACTTTCCGCCGAATTTGAGGCATTGCGTGCTGAGTGGCGGAACCTAACGCTGCGCTTTGCCTTATTACCAGAGCGAAAAAATGAAACATTCAATATTTAAATTGAAAATATTAAATATTTCATTTCCTCGACTGGGAATAGAACCCAGAACCTGTCGATTACAGTCATACTCTTGTGCCGCTGCGCCACGACAGGCCTCTAATATATACATAAAAATAAATTATTGTTCTTGCATTGACGAATGTCAGTTGGATGCTCATTCCAAAGAATTTGCCTTATTACTTTAACTTTGATTAAACTTTATAATACCCTTTATAATAAAACCTGAGTTTATAATTAATCAAATAAATATAATTCCAAAGAATTATATTTATTTGATTTATTATAAAATATTCACTCACTCAGCTTCACGCCATATCTCGTATATGGCAGGGGCAGAGGGAACTTGGAATCCTAGTGTTGAGACACTCCGTTCCCCACTTTCCGCCGAAATTGAGGCATGGTTTGTTGTATAAGATATGATTTTATTATAAGAAAAAAAAATATATTTACAACGTGAATTGACTGTCAAACAATTTTTAGTTGGATAAATGTTTTATTTTGAGTTTCAAAATTTATTGTCATACGACTACTTATCCATGAGGCATGGATTAAAAGAGTATGAATAATTTGTTAAGTGATTTACTAAGCTAGAAATAATATAAAATTAATGTTTATATAAGCTTGTCAAAGCAAATTTCATTTAAGAAGTTCCTAGCGTAACGAGATAGGAAGTTTCTGCCCTCTGGGTAACTCGCCCTGAGTTCTATGCCAATTAGTCTACACGTAGGATACTCGCTCTTCCCGTGATACTGAATATGCATCTAAGGTTTGATATAAAGAAAATATTTAATAAAATATTTCTTTTTGCCAACTGAGCAAATGTCAAGGGTTCGATTCTCGTTATGATCAAAAAATCATTATATATTTATTGTAAAGTGTAGTTCCCTCTGCCTATTGTAAGATTACTTTGTACGCAATGTAGACTGAAATTAAAAAAATATTTTTTTTATAATTATAGTAATTAGCTTTTTCAGTTAACCCATAAGCCTGGTATTAGTAGTAAGTCTACAAGAGTAACGATGGCTGTATCAAGCCTGAAATATTTCAGGATAAAACATTGCCGACATCCATCTTCCATAAAGCTTTCAACTGAAAAAAATAAAATTTGGTTCGAGTACACAAAAGTACAACTAAAAAATATATGTAAAACAGATATTAAAGTCATAATATCATATTTTTAATAGATATATATTAAAAAATTGTCTATATTTATTATATGATATTTCTAAACAATAAATATAATTATTTAATACTTAACTCTAGATCTTAGAGCTCACTATGTAAGGTTATTTTAAAATTAAATTCAAAGTATATATTTCATCTGCGCAATTGCAAATATCTATAAAATTTCAACAACAATAAAATCAATAGATTGAAAACAGTAAAAGTTTCAAAAGTAATACATGCAATATATAGAAAGCTCTCCAACAAACATTTAGATAACGATATAAGAAATTATATTAAATATTTACTCATCTCTTTACTGAGGGTTGTTTAGGTCTGTTGAATCCCATTAAAGCAATATTCGCACATTACCCGTTGAATTTAAAGAGGTACATTACCTGCGATGATGTTCTCGCTGACCTCCTAATATATTAAGCGAAATCCCAACTTTTTATGGCAAGTGAAATACGAGGAAACTCATTGCTTTTTACATTGTATTCATATCGCTGGGTCTCATAATTCCAACTTGATAATCCAGGGTTTGTTTAATGAGTCAGCAGTTATCCAACAGTATTAACTTTGAACTCGCGTTATTATGTCCTGATTTTTAACCGTTAAATGTTTTGTATGATAAGCTCTAAATGACTACGAAATATAAAGTGGGGTTTACGGTTTCTCAATTTGCATGTTACATTGTATTTTATTATTTTATTAAACACTGGCAAGTTACTTTAACTGGATTCGTTCGGTAATGGTAATTTTGATATGAGTTTAATTAGCAATGGAATGGAATACTTAGGATGCGTAGGGCCGGACGTGGTGCAGGCTGAACGTGCGATAACCCGTAGCTGAAGGCTACGGGTTCGACCCCACGCAAGGGAATGAAATATTCAATATTTTCATTTCCTTGCTCTGTAATGGTAACGAGGCTAAGGGCAGTGTTAAGTTTCGGCATTCATGGAAACCAAGTGACTTGCCAGTAGACTCCTAAGTTTTCTCTACCTTTCGTTCGAGATACATTGTGAAACTGAAAAAATGAAGATGCTATAAAATATTTGGCTAGGTTTTTAAATATATACTGTGGTTGATACCATATGACGATTGTGTCGCACAATAATCATCAAAGTGAAGGCTCAATAGATATTCTCAACTGAACGATAACGTATAACTATAATGTGTTTAAGGTTTTTAGCTTTACGCTGTTTCTCGTACTTGGTGTAGTAGGCAAAGGGATCTGCCGAGAAATTCTGGACGGAAGTGCGACTTACATGGGAACTTAGTGCTAAAATACTTCATTCCATTCCCCACTTCCCGCCAAATTTAAAACATTGCGTATTAAGTAGCGATGCATAATGTGTAATGTTCTCACCAAAAAAATAATAATATTTTATTAACGAATAATAAGATAGCAATCTATCTTGTAAGAATGAATATAAGAAGTTGGTCTTTGAATGCAGCACTTTATCATTCCGTGAAATCTTTTTCAGTAAGTTGCTAAGTGTTCATAACTAGGTCGGTATCCTCTTAAGAGTTCGCGCATCGACCCTAAGGAAATAAATGAGTTCTTAAAGTTGCCCAACTTAACATAGCTAATTGATTGATAGTTCGCTAGGGATTCCCTTACACGCTGCGGCTGGTCACATCCGTCTATGTAGCTTGTTCAGTGTAGTACAATTTTATATTAATCGACATGGAATAATTGGCAGAAAGTGGAGAATGGAACAGAGTATCACATTAGATTTCCAAGTTCATTCTGCTTACCATGCCATGTGCGGGATATTGCGAGGAGCTGACTTGCGAATATGAGAATTTTATTTTTTTACGTAAAAACTAAACGCCATGAGTTCAACTCCTACTTGGGGTATTTTTTTAATCCCTATCCAAATAAAGATTAAGTAAAGAACCGAGCCTCTTTCTTCGAATGATGTGGAAAATATTATATTTTTTTTTTGTTTCTATAAATTTAAGATACAACATGAAACTGAAAGCTTTCGTCATCGCAAATAAAATTCAATGCGTGTTTTTCACGTATTTTATTAATTATATCATAAATTACTAAACATTCCAAGGAGTCTACGAGAATACTCAGTGTAATATTAATTCGAAATATCCATAAAATATTACTGTAGTAATTATCATCAACGAAGGCTTTATTTATTACATACAACTACGAGGCACATAGCCTATTTGAAATCCAAAAGTCATATTATATAATATTCAGCCAAAGTACTAAATAAAAAAAATCATAATTTTATCTACAATATATTTCACAGATAGTCTTTGGTAGAATAATGGAATTACAGAATAAGCAGTACATTTTTATTGCTTTATAACACTTCACTGTGATACTAAAACAATAATTTATTTTTGCAGGTGACACGTACATTTTGGCTGGCTTCCAAAATTACATTGCTGTTTAACTCACCTCTTGATTCTAAATCAACGTTGAATGTTGAACAATCATTTGTTTATAATAATTTGAATGAATAATAAATGTTTTTGTCACGATTTTTATACATATTCTCCTAGAAATTCATCATATTTTTATAAAAATAAAATATTTACTAGTAATATTTATTTATCACTCAATTTATCACGCAATGCCTCAAATTTGGCGGAAAGTGGGGAACAGAAGTGAAACGGAGTGTCTTGACACTAGGTTCCCGGGTTCCCTCTGCCTACCCTGCCTCTTGCGGGATATTGCGTGAAGCTATTTATTTATAAAAAAATAATCAAATGAAAGTAATTTTTTTGTGTTCGAGTACACCATTGTAAATTAGTTGGCCTGATTAATAGCATAAACAAATAATAAATTGATTGTGATTCAAATCGTAGGCAACATAATGACGATATTAAATCACTTCCGTTCTCAGATTGACAGTTCATCATTGAACATCTACATCCAATCCCAAATAAACAATTCTGTTTAACTATAATAGCCACAATAGCTGAAACAATTTTTATTGGAATCAATTGAAAGGTTGAGGGAATGTGGATTGCAACGTTTTGGCTATGTTTATCCTGGAATATCTCGGATTATTAGGATTCGATAGATATAAAGTAACTAAACATTTTTCTGATAGACATATCAGAAAGTTTATTTGCAAGCAAAATTCAATAAAGTGAAACACAGTCAACGTAACTGTGTAATAGAAAGAATATTATTTTTTAATTTTATCCAAGAACCGCTGTTTCTTAATTGATACATTTTTTTTTCCTCTGTAGCTTTTAACGTTACATACAAATAATATATAATATCAAATATTTGTATAATTGTCTTATATTAATTTTAATTAGTTTTAATTTTAATTATTAAGTATCCTATATTATTTCATAATTGACTTCAATTGACATAATCGACTTGTTCCACAGAACAACGAAGAAGGCCTGTCGTGATGCAGAAGCATTAATGTGTGATTGTAAAGGCGACAGGTCGTGCGTTCGATCCCCACTCGAAGAAACAAAATAGTTAATATTTTTAAATGAAATATTTAATTTTAAAGATCGAGGAAAGTCGGAAACAGAACGAAGTGTCTTCACACTAGGTTCACAAGTTCCCTCTGCCTACCCTGGCATAAGCGGAAGATTGGCGGACTGCCGGAGTGAAGCTAAAAAATACTAATAAATAAAAAGTATAAGAACTGACTACATCCTTATTTATACTACTGTATAAATAAGGATCTTTTTCGAAATTAATTTATCACAAGACAAATTTATTTAGGATTTTTATTTTGTAATAATATTTACTATAATTACAAAATAAAAATCATGCCTTTAAATATATTATAGAATAAATAATGTAATACAAAATATTTTCTTTATTTTACAGTAAAATTTACTTTAGAATGCTTATTTTTATTGACTTAAAAAATATTAAAAAAAAATATTACAACAAATGTTATTTTGTCCCGTTACTATAAAGCAAGCATACCACCACTGAAGACTAAGGCCTATTTCATATTTCAAAATATTATACATTCGAAACACAACAAAAATGATGAGGAGGTGCGGCAGTTTCCGGCCAAGTATTGCATAAAGTAAAACGCAAGGATATATAGCCGGCATGCCGGGCAGCTTGCCACATGAAACCAAATTTCACTCTATTACTTCGTTTTAACTTTATTTCTCACAAAGAGTATAAGTTTAACTGATTTAAAGGAACGCCAAAAAATATTTAGACGTTGTTTTCAATTTACATGCATCATTTTCCCGTGTATATAAATAGATTGAGGGAATATACTTTTTAAACATTTTGGATTTGATACCTACTCATCCACTCCCTCTCAGATTCACGCTGTATCCCGCACATGGCAGGGTATGCAGAGGGAACTTGGGAACCTAATGTTAAAACACTGCGTGCCACTTTCATTCTCCACTTTCCGCCAAAACTGAGACATTGCATTTTGAGTGGCGGAACTCAACGCTGAGCTTTGCCTCGAGCCTTTTTCTCGAGTGGGGTTGATAATAGGGATCGACCCCACAACCTATCGTTTACAGTTGCACGCTTGTGCCGCTGCTCCACGAAAGGCCTCAAAATATTCCCTACTCGAGGAAATCAAATATTTAATTTTGTCATTTCTTCGCTCTGGTGACCAAGGAAGGCGCGGCATTGTTCCTTCCACTTAACACGCGATGCCTCAAATTCAGCAGAAATAGGAAAAAACGAGTGTCCCATTGAAAACGCAGTATCTAAACACTAGGTTCCCAAGTTCCCTCCGCTCATACGTGGGATACAGCGTAAAGCAGAAAAAAGCTAACGCAGTAACGACAAGTACAAATTTAATTACATTGAATCTATTATTATTATTAACTCTCAAAAGTTCATTGAAAGGCAATTATGCTCTAAGTTCCTCTTTAACAAGATATAGGAAAAAGCAATAAGGTCTTATAACAGTTATTACCGTTGCGCGAACTTATAAGTAGTCGTCGTTTTATCTTAGATAATGTAATAAACTCGCAGCTTCCAACGGACCGTGAAATATATACAAGTACCTTGTTGACAATTGTTTGATATTTGTATAACTTGCTTCAACTGGATTCAATTCCTTTTAAAATTATGCTTTTTTTTTAATTTCACGGTGTACCCTGCAAATGGCAAGGTAGGCAGAGGGAACTTGGGAACCTAGTGTTAAGATACTCTATCCCGTTCTCCACTTTTCGGAACTTAACGCCACGCTTTGTCTTATTAGCAGAGCGAAGAATTGAACATATCAAAAATTAGTTTACAGATACCCATGTGCCACGACAGGCCTCCAAAATTGATTTTTAAATTATACATTTATTATATATTAATTCAGTCAAACCTTGTTTACTTAATAAAGTTTGTTTTAAGAGCGAATCGCAAAATAATCACCTTCACACTGTATCGCGCATATGGCAGGATAGGCTGAGGGAATTTGGGAAACTAGTGTTAAGACACACCGTTCCACTATCGTTCTCCACTTTCGAACATGGCGTGTTGAGTGGCAGAACTCAACGCCACGTTTTGCCTTGTACCAGAACGAAGAAATGAAAACATTAAATATTTAAATTCAAAATATTTAATATTTCATTTCCTCGAATGGGGAACGAACCCACAACCTGTCGGTTACAGCCACACGCTTGTACCGCTGCGCCACGACAGGCTTCAAAATATCACTGATAATCCTTCCTAACACGGGTAATTGTCTAATTGTTAAATTTATTATAATGATAATCATACATTCGTATTTAATACATATCACTTCATTCTCTAATATTCGTCAATAAATTTTAAGTTTATTTATTTTAAATAGTTAGAAATTCGTAAATTGCTTTTTTATTTTTTAGCTTCACGCTATATCCCGCACGAGGCAGTGTAGGCAGAGGGAACCCGGGAACCTAGTGTTAAGACACTCCGTTCCACTTTCGTTCCCCGTTACGTTGTACGTAGATTATTTATTAATTATCGCAAGAATAATTATTTAAATCGTACTATAGTTATTATATTTAAATAAAATTAAAGTTTTTGTACCGTTCAACTAATTCAAAGAGTGTTTTTAAGGGTTTATATACCTTAACTGTGTACCTAAACTGTTATACATTTTCTAAGTTGTCTAAAACCTAGTCTTTACATGAAATTGCGCTTGGTTCACCACATATACTATGGAAAGCAGGAGATGTAGTTTCTAGTAGATACGAATTTGGTTTCTTGATACGTGTACGTGTACTCCGGTTTCAGCTTTTAAGTTTACAATACAGAAACTAGTTATGCATGTTATGATAAGCTATTAATTTACTGACCTATTGTTAATATTATTATTATTTAAATCGAAGTGAAGTAATCGTACCGTGATATGTTTGGTTAAGAATGATGAATGCGAGTTGAAAAACCACCCGAATAAAATTTATAATCTATAAATTTACTTCGGCTTGTTTAATAAAATATATCATCTTTTTTATGTTACTTTTATAAAGGAATATCAAGGGGCTTTTGTGTCAGGGTTAGCGGAGAGAATCAAGTGTTAAGACACTCCGTTTCTCACATTCCCGAGCTGAATGTAGCGGTGAGGGCCTTCTATCATTATTTTTTCTACCAGAGCAAAGACATAAAACATTTATAAGTATAATATAAATTAATAATAATAAGATCTTTAATTTTCGCAATTATTATGCATTTTAATGTAATGAAACAAATTTAATCGGATTATTCGAGGATATTGAGTGTTATACAATTTTGGAATCCCGACGTTTCGAATACTTCGCAAAAGTCAGAGATCATTTAACAGTCAATATACGCGGTTAAATTTGCTTAATTTAAAATACATAATATGCAATATTATTATATATCTAATTGGACTACATTAAAGAAATAATGAAGGTTAAATGTTTTCCATTAAACATGACCTAGATAGCAGATTATTATCAAATGAGAGTAGTAACCCTAAGCGGTAATTTGATTACGTGGTTCCCAAACCAATAGTGTTAAGTGATACATATATTTAGTCAATCTAGAACTCTGAATAAGGCATGGTTTATATTAGGAACTTGTGGAAATTTTGCTATTTGTAACAATAAATACATTTAACAACAACATTAGAACAAGAATTAGAGGCCTGTCGTGGCGCAGCGGCACAAGAGTGTGACTGTAACCGACAGGTTCTGGGTTCGATCCCCAGTTGAGGAAATGAAATATTTAATATTTTCAATTTAAATATTTAATGTTTCATTTCTTCGCTCTGGTAATAAGGCAAAGCGCGGCGTTGAGTTCCGCCACTGAACACGCAATGCCTCAAATTCGGCGGAAAGTGGGGAACGGAAGTGGAACGGAGTGTCATAACACTAGGTTTCACTTCCGTTTCCTCTGCCTACCCTGCCTAGTGCGGGATACAGCGTGAAGCTGTGTGTGTGTGTGTGTGTGAAGTATTATATAAACTCCACGTTTTATATTAAATGGCTAGAAGTCTATGTCTTTGGTTACACTCATCCATATAAAGTTCGTAAGTTTCAGGCAAAAGCTTTGCGTGTTGTGTGGCTTAAGTCAATACTGCTATAGGGCTAATTATATGAAGAAAATATACATATTTGGCTATTTAACTGGTTAGGGGTTTAAATCTTAGTTAGCAGAAATACGCATTCAATTTTTCAGTCTCGCCATTATATATTAAATATTTATGGCACATTTAAAATACTGTGGCGCAATATGTGGTTCTTGACTTTTAATACCTACGTTTAACAGAAAATCTACTTAAAAATAAATTTATTATGAATAAAATATTAATAAAAACTCAAACCTCAAAATATGTTTAGAAATCCATCTACTGCCCATTTCTATAATCAGTTCCTTGTCACAATTATATCTAGCGAAATTAAACAGTAGTCTTACTAAAAGCATACCAGAATTTCATCGGCCTTTGTATCTCTATCATCAGACTGTTTAGTTTCTTATTTTATATTTATTTATTTAATTAATTTTACTAATTTTCTTAATTTATATATATTTTTTATTGCTGTTGGTAAAATTTTGGGTATATCGATCCTAATGTTCCAAGTGTTATTTAGACAAGGTGTTAGCTTAAGTCTTAAACTACAAATAACGAGTAATTTTAATTCTAAATCATAATGGTTTCACTGTAAAATACATTATGTGTAAAGAAATATACTTGTATATGCCGATAACTGAATATTATTCACGACTTAGTTGACTTTTCTGAAATTTTGCCCAATAATAACCAATAAAACAGTTTCATGTAGGAAGTTTGTAAAGTTTCCAGACACGCGACAAAATGAGGGTCGCTACTAAGGAGGCATTTATTGGTGCCATTTACGGAGCCAAATTGTAGACTATCTATTAATTTTGTTTTTACGTTAAATATGTTTGGCTTACGTTATGATTTGTGTATGATTAATGTTTATTTTTTTTTCTTTTTTTTTCAGCTTCACGCTGTATCCCGCACTTGGCAGGGTAGGCAGAGGGAACGGAAGTGAAATCTAGTGTTATGACACTCCGTTCCACTTCCGTTCACCACTTTCCGCCGATTTTGAGGCATTGTGTGTTGAGTGGCGGAACTCAACGCCGCGCTTTGCCTTATTGCCAGAGCGAAGAAATGAAACATTAAATATTTAAATTGAAAATATTAAATATTTCATTTCCTCGACTGGGGATCGAACCTAGACTCTGTCGGTTACAGTCACACTCTTGTGCCGCTGCGTCACGACAGGCCTCGATCAATTTAATTAAATTAATGTTTATTTCTGTACAGAAACTGTGAGAAAACTATTTTGAATACCATCTTTTAAATGAGGTCTGTCGTGGCGCAGCGGCGAGTTCCCGTAACCGACAGGTTGTGGGTTCGATTCCACTTAACTTCGCTTAGTGTATGATTTTATAATAAATGTCCAAACACATATAATAACATTGTAACTAATTGATCCTTGTATATGGAAAAAATTAAGAAAATCTATAATTGCAATTATTGAGCATATGCCAATGTATTAGAATCCAAAACATTTTTTTTTTTTAAGTTTGTTATCTGTTTGTCGGTTTGTCTATTTATCTGTGACCCATTCGATTTGAATTTATTTATATTTTACTTTTCTTGATATTTAGTGTTTGTTGAATTTAAATCAATTCCCACACCATAAACTATACTAACATCAATTGGTTTAAAAGAATGCAAGAATGAAGGTACTCTAATTGAAAACTTTTGTACTCAACATATGGACATTATATTCGAAGTTATACAGTTATTATAGTTATAACTATCCGGCGTAACTATTTATGTATGTTTTTTTTCAGCTACACGTTTTATTTCGCTCACAGCAAGATAGGGATAGAAAACTTGAAAATCTAGTGCTAAGATACTCCATTCCATTTAGCATATCTTCTTTCCTCACTGTCCGTCCAATTTGTGGCGGAACTCATCGTAGTTTTTTGGTCAGCCTTGTAACCAGAGTAAAGAAATGAATATATTAAATATTTCATATCCTCGAGTGCGGATCGAACACACAACTTGCGGCGCTTCCATTTGCACGCTTGCATTTTTAATATATGTGTGTATATTAGCTTTTGCTTGTGGCACCGTCTATATTATTGCATGGAAATAACTTAATAATATACATAACTTTTCTCGATAAACAAACTTTCCTACGTAAAATTTTTCTTGTCAATTGTATCCGTTGGATTATGAATAATATCGTGTTGTTTAAAATTGTTTCAAAAGTAACCGTTATTTTTGTGTAATACGCAAAAATGGTTACTGAAGTTTATCCTCGGGAGATAGAGATATGCTCCCGCTGATTTTTTTTTTAATTTTAAACCATCATTTTAAAATTAAATCCTGTCATACAGTATGTTTGCGTAGCTTTAACGGTTTTGTAAGCGCACGAACGGAAATTATCGAGTTCGCCAGTTCCTTTTCCGCTACTAAAGATCTTATCAGCATATAAAGTAGTCAAATGCCTTCTTCAATATATAGGCTATCTCATACAAATTGGCTATCTATTTGTCCAAATGAAACCAGCAAACCTGAGATTAAGACGTTCAAACAAACAAACAAAAGCAAGCTGTTAAGTAAGTAGGTTCTGTAATTTCTCTTCAATTTTATATACTATATATAATAATACATACGTATTATTATTATTAACATTAGACCAATAAAAATGTTTTTTTTATCAACATACTTAATATCAGTTAAAGGTTAACAGCAATGTTAGAACTATATGGTAATAAGGAAAATAAAAAACAATATCATATTATAAACTATTTTAATCTTTTACTAATCAGCGAAAGTGGTCCGGGTATAAAAAAAATATATTACAAATGAATGTTGAAATGCAAGACCTACAAATAATTATTTTTGTGTTTTTTTTCATAATGCATATTATAAATTATAAATTTATCCATATTATTGTTAGTTGGTTGGTTTCAACATAAATGATAATATAAAAAATTATGAATTCATTTACATTATATATATTAAATATATATTTAATACAGTAATAAAAAAACATTATAAGCAAGTTAGTTTCTTATTAGAAATTATGTTATAGATTGACATTTTTATTTATATATGTTAAAAATTATAACCAAAGATATCATAACCACAGTATAAAACCAACCCTACCAACTAGACTATGTCCTAAGAATATGTCCATTTTCAGAAATGTTAATGTGAAAGAATGCAATTCGTTTCAGTAGACATACATACAATAAAACTTGAATAAAAATTTTGAAACTTAAATTCAATTCCTATATTGATTAAATAGTCATTCATCACACACTCTCGGACAGAGTGACTTAATACTGAGTATTACCCTCACCTGGCTATATGAATAAAGTTCGAACATGAAAACTAAAATTTGGATATTCGTACAATAAATTTTACTTGTACTTTGACTAGTCACAGTGAAATTACCCGCTGTTATATATTTATTAGCGCAATATGTTGAAATAGGCAAAGGGAATCTATTGTTAAGTCTGTTCCCATTTCTAACACTTTCGTTCCACACTTACCACCGATTTCTAAAGGTACATGTAGAGTGGCAGAACTCGTAACCAGAAAGTGCTTTTCTTTACGGAGATCGAATCTACAACTGGTCGACACTACTGGCCTTACATATAAAAATATTGTTTAACTTGATCCTGATAAAAAAAATCATGTTTTCAATTAACATATTGAAATACACCAAAACAGTATAATATATTTTCAATTTAGAATTTAGCTGAAAATTTAAAGATAGATTAAGATTTATAAAGCTAAAATTTAATATGTGTTTAGTTAATTTTCATTTATAAATGCCGATATTTCGTTTATAACAAGAAGCCTACCATGGAGGCCTTTGTTCCCGTTAATTGAACGTCTGCGGAATGATTTATCTTGGACCTTAAGCACAAAAATACTACATGCCTCTTTATTTACATGCTTATTTATTTCAGTCTATACTTATTATTATCATTAATATTTATATAATAATACTATGTAATTTACATACAATTACAACGATATGTTCAAACTATTTAATATTCTATTTATTCGCAAGCTAGATAAGCTTCTATTTTACAGTAATAAAATATTTTTTGTTATTTTTTTACAGCTATATTTTTATACGTATATAACAAGAAATAAGATATTCATAAAACATTTCTATTTTTTTAAGTAAAATATCATTAAAATTGATATAGTTTTAGATATTTTGAACTCTGTCAAAGTTTGATATAATAAATTTGTTATAAATATTTATAAATATCTACTTGCCTAACTCTTTGTGATTATGTGTTTCGTAATAAAATTATTATTTTGTGTTACCAACATATATTTTAATATATTTTTATTTAAAAAAATAAAAATTAATTTAATTTATTATAATAACTGATTGATTAAGAAAATATTAATATACAAAACTCTCGAATTTTTCATCCATAACCTAAGCCGGCCATACATACCAATAGTTGAACATAAGCTTAAATAAAACCTTCTATAAAATTTATTAAGAACGAATTGATATGTACTTTATATACCGCACCATCGAGAAAAATATCCCAGTTGAAAACATGCAGTTTGTGGAAATTACTACGACATTTAAAAAAAATAACAATTAATTTGAATTATTAAACAAACAATTATTGACTTTTGTACGTTAGTAAAATGAATGTGTCATTTTAAATCGAAAATATTACTTACTTCTTGCTTTTGTTATTAAATTTTTATTCAGTCGGAATAAATAAAATTATTCATGAATGATTATTTGTACATACCCAAAGCAAGCACACGATTATTATATTAATCACAAATTAAACGTTTCAACAACGGAAATTTGGAAATTTGTTTATACAAATACACAACGAAAGCAATTAAATCAGTTACTCAGGTTCCTTGCTGGTACTTTTGATATTACGATTTACGACAGGCCCTATGTCATTTCAAAGATAATTCACTTTTATATAAATAAAGTAAATAAAGTAAAAATTCTGTGAAAAAATATTGAAATTAGACAAAAAAATACACGTTTAATCTATATACTATAATACTGAAAAATATGATAAACAAATAATTTGACAATATCTCAAGGCGATTCTTAATACATTATCTTAATCAATATAATTAGAGTAAACAGCGAACGGTAACAAAAGCGATCCTTCAAGACTCCGCTGTTGTAGTCCTGTAATCTGAAATCTGAAATTATTTATTAATTAGCCTCGTTTTATATTGAATCAGAAAACATTTTCTCGTCGTTTGCTATTTTAGAAAATATTGTTAAGATTCTATTTTCTTTACATCGAATAAAAATTATTAAAAGATTCTTATAAAGGGTTCACCGTTCATTAAATAATGACAAGGCTTCATTGTTCCGTACTATGTTTCCTTACATTAAGTGTAGGAGTAATTTTCTTATAATTTTTAAAATAGAAAACAATAGCAAAATATATTATTATTATTGTATATTTTCCAATTAAATTAAAACTTAATTATTTCTAGTCTATAATAAAATTAATAATAAATTTGAACGTATAAAAAAATATAGCATACTTACTTACTTTTTTTTTTCACTTTGTATACGCTGTGTCCCGCACATGGCAAAGTAGACAGAGAAAACTAGGGAACCTAGTGTTAAGACACTCCGATCAGTTTCTCACTTTCCGCCGAATTGAGCGGTGGAACTCACCGCCGCACTTTGCCCCGTTACCAGAGCGAAGAAATGAAAATATTAAATATTTAATTTTAAAATATCAGATATTTAATTCCCTTGAGTGGGGATCGAACCCACAATCTGTTACGTTAATACAGCCATACAATATTGCCCTGACGCCACGACAGGCATCACTCACTTACTTAACTAAAATATTTTATTGATAATAATATATACAGTAGTCATAAATAAAAGCTAAAATAACTATATATAGTTATAACAATTTTTTTTTAAATCTAAACGCTTATAATAACTAACCTTGAGTTCCAAATAGGGTACTTTCAGATGGTTTTCCTGCTACTATATTTAACTTTTGGATAACTGTAAACAAATTTCATAAATATCATCCAATACATTATCCGAGTAAATATAGACGATTGAGAGGCTATTTGTTTTAAGCAAATTTATACCATATATCAATTATTTTTTCTGCATCTTATTAATTTATTTGCATACTTTATAATACTAGTATTTTCTTGCTAAATAAGAGTCGCTTAACCCAAATTGTCTCGACTTATTTTTTAATCAAGCAAAAAGCTCTAAATTCCAACATTAACAAAAGTAATTACAATATTAATAAAGGTTAAGATAAAGTACTGTAACTTCCGGTACGCCTGTTGCTAGAAACAGGAGAAACGAATTATTCTCCAGGTCACATGATTAAAAAGGTACGTCATCAAATCAAAATTTCAAGTTTATGCGATATACAGCGTTGAAATAATGCGTAGAAATAATGATATACACGATAATCAACAGCTTAATGGAACGAAGCTAGATATATTTTTATCAACACTACATGTCTAAACTAAAGTCCTTAAGCAACTTTTTTTTAATAGTTAAAATATACCGTAAGCGTTAAAATATTAAAAGTAACTGTGGTGTACAGGTAAAAATATTCATAATAATAAAATATTTCTTCTGATGCTGTCGACGCTCGAGGCATAATCGTATGACAGTAAACGACAGATTGTGGGTTCGGTCGTCCTTGAGGGAATGAAATATATTATATTTTCAAATTAAATATTTAATGTTATCATTTCTTTGTTCTGGTAACAAGGCAAAGCGCGAGATTGAATTCCGCCACACAATACGCAATACCTCAAATTCGGTGGTATTTTTTTTTTGTGGATATGACACGGCAAACGAGCGTCCGGGTCACCTGATGGTAAGTGATCACCGCCGGCCGCGACTTCTTTTTAGTACTTAATGGTGCAACGGGAACTTGAATGGGCAGCGGGGCCCGACATTACACAATGCGAAACGTAGTGGCCGAAGCCACTACCGGGTTTAAATGCCGGATGGTAATGATCGAGTCGAGTCTGCCCATGCGTGATGCCATTGCTAACAGCGTAACTCTCACACTAAACAGCTAAACAGGTAACTGAAGTGGAACGGAGTGCTTTAACACTATGTTCCTAAGTTAACTCTGTCTACTCTGCCATGGGCGGGATACAGCGTGAAGCTGCGAGAGAGAGAAAGAATTTTCCATATTTTTGCCATTATCGCGTTTGGCTGGCTGGTTTACGATCGTAGACGGCCTAGGTTTTAGGAGTCGGTGATACTCATCTTCCCTGCTTGAATGCCTATATATGTATGTATATACCTGCCTGTTGTATCCTTAGTCGCCTCTTACAACACTCACTCGCTTGATGGGGTATGGGGTAGTGCTATTCTAAACCAGCACAGTGAGCTAGGCACACCATCATTGAACAATAGACAAATTATTATATATGTGAAGTTCAAATGAACTCAAACGATACGGCTTATTATTTCAATGTGGGTCAAAACGTACTAAACGACTAAACTTCGAAAGATATTTTAGAAAGGGCCAACCTACACTCAATGTCAAAAACAGTAACTCAAAAATTCACTAAGCGACAAGTCGATAAGAAAATTGGTAATATAAAATGGCCTGAGCGTCCCTTCAATAAAACATGTTGATTTCCATGTCGGTTGACACAATGGATTTAAAAATAAGGGAAAAGTAACTCTATGGTTTAAAAGCTAAAAAAAAAGAACTTAGAAAATTATGAAACCGAGCTCAAAAGTTAAAAATAAATCAATATTGCAAAAAATTAAGCTTACATCAATTAACTACCTAAATTTTCCCGAAAAGTGTAACTTATAATTTATATTATACTAGTAGGTTTAGTCCATATTCGGGGACTCGGGGGTTCAATTATACTAATTTTTAGTCTATCCATCGCATTCATTAGGTGTTGTTGCTCATAGGCACTGCCTGTGTCCATTTTCACGCTCTGAATAATAATACAATGTACATATGGTTACATTCCGCTTGTCACCAGGCAATACCTCCAAATTTGGGCAAAAATTGAGCAAAGCAAAAACGATGTGTTAACTCCAAGTTCTCCCTGCTTTCTATCTATATATGTATGTATATAACCTCAACATCAACCTCGTACTTGCTTAAAGTACGTCAAAGATTTCATTATTGACAAACTAAATCATTTATCCATTTGTCGGTTAATCTATTAATCTATTTACAAGACACATTTAGCTTCACTAAATCAAATGTATACAAACCATTTCTGTTTTCCATCGGTGTTTGCATAGCTGTAACAATAAAAGGGAAATAAAATCAATTATATTATTTTTTTATTAATATTTGTTTGAAAATCGAGAGTTACTAGCTCATACAGGTCTACTGTAAAATTGTAATTGTTATCTGTACATGGGAGATGTATGAAAAAAATTATATTGATGATATTTTATACCGTAATAGAACCAAAAATCATAACATTTTTAATAGATTTTTTCTGTTTGCCTGTTTGTGTTCACGCAAATCTCAGAAACACCTAAGTGAAATAAATACAGAAAACATATTATTCAAAAAACTGAACTAAATTGTGCTCGAGTCTGTAGGACTAATGATTAATCATTTTAACAGAAAAAAATAGAGTTCATAAGACGGACCCTATCGTCATCACCACGCTGTTATTAATAAAGCAGATATTTATTTCAGCTTCACGCTGTATCCCGCACATGGCAGGTTAACCAGAAGGAACTTGGGAACCTAATGGTAAAATACTCCATTCCATCTTCAACAGTGAATGCGGGAATAAAATATAATGAACCTACACTCATCACAATAAAAAAGCCGTCATACAACGTCAATAATTATATTTCTTGACAAAAATTTAATTATACTTACTATTTTCATAAATCAAAGTTTTTTTTCTTATTTCATAGTTATTACATTAATAACAATTTTATATTTATTGGATAAGGCGTGTTATATAAAATCATAACTTACGATACAATTTTATGGTGCCTTCAGCGTCTCCGAGGGAGTTTTTCGACACGCATTTATAAGTTCCGTAGTCAGCGTTTGTTACTTTTCGTATTGGCAGCCGCAGCTTAGAGCGATATGAGCCAGCGATTTTTTGTGGTTCAAGACCGCCTCCTGTTAATTAGGTAAAATGTAATGTTTCATTGCATACAATATATATCTTATTATTTTAGTTTTACGCTATATATCGCAGGGTTGGCCTTTCACTTTCACTTTTCATTGAAATCTTGAGATATTGCACATTGAATGGCGATACTCAACATACTTCACTACCAGAAAAACAAAAAAAAATTCTTCGAGTGGAATTCGAACTCAGAATATCAGAAATTATGAATATGAATATCTTAACACTACACTCCATTTGCCTACCCTGCTATAACCGGCATACAACGTAAAGCTAACTAATTTTAGTTAATTGTTCTATCTCCGCTAATACTTTAATATTAAAAATATTCCAAAAATCCAAGTCACAGATAGTAAAATTACTAATGAATTATTAAATCGTACTTTTCATGTAAACGATTAATCGTGTGACATTTAATTAATTCTCTTATGAGACATACCATTTGCCTCATCAAAAATTTATTTAATATACTTAACGGAGAAAAACCTTTTCTGATTCAAATTGTGTCATTTAAATAATTGATTGTGTTTCCATTCTGAGCTGCATGATCGCATTAAGTTTTATGCTATTAATTAAAATGTAGGTATGTATTCTGCATATCAAAATTATATTTCACAATGTAAATTAACAAGAGAATTCTTATCGTATCATATAGATAGGTATTTTAAGTTAGGTATCAACAACATTTCGTTTGAAAAATAATTTCTTTCTGTGAATAGATAAAATATGATAGTTATAGTGCAGTTACCTAAACTGAACAGCAACTAATAACAAAAAATCTTTCTAAGCTCCAAAACTAGAGAAATACTACATAAAATATATATTATAAACCAACTTTATTGAAACGTCAAATAACTCAACTAGTTTTCATATAATTTAATCTTTATATTTTATAGGTGGCACGACCTTTTATGCTCGCGTCAATCAATTAATGCTTCTAGTTAGGTCACCTAACGTGCTTTGCCTTTGATTAGTACTAGAGGTCAGATGACAATCAAGCTGTATGAAAACTGGTCACCCGCTATGTAGGTTAAATTAATAAACTTCACTATGCCAAGTAAAATGGTTAATAGTTAAATGCGATTTATCAAAGAATACTTAGTTCAGCAATTAGTAAAAATGTTAAGTCGATTAACGAGCTTTTTGCTCAGCGAACTTTTGTATTAAAATAACTTGATATTTGCTAAAGAGCAACTTTTATTCTTAGAAAAGAAAATATTAAATTTATGTTAAAGTGAAGAACGAAGTGGAGTGTCTTAACACTAGGTTTCTTAGTTCCCTCTGCCTACTCTGCAATGTAAGGGATACTGCGTGAAGCTAAAATGTTAGTTATTTTTTTTTCTTTACTATTTGATTCCTTTCTTGTACTACACAAGCTTAAGCTGCAGATTCGTATCTTGGTATTGAATAACTAAGAGTTTTGCATGTTACCCTTGAAAGCTTTATGACTTTTTTACATAACAGAATAGGCGCAGGGCGGAATTCAACACCGCGCTTTACCTTGTTACAGAGCGAAGAATTAAATATTTCATTTGAAAATATTACTCATTTAACTTGTTCAAGTGGGGATCGAACCCACAACCGTTTACAATCACACAGATATGCCTTTGCGCCACGACAGGCCTTGCCTCTGTATTTTATATAAATGATCCTATTCGCACAATAAATATGGAGGAGGAAGGATAAGTAGAGATAACCTAGTATTATGACTATGCGTTCTTGCGACATTGCGAGTGAAGGAACTCAACAATGCCCAGTCTTCAGCTCCTTCACTCGCAATGAGTCTTGGTTGATCAGGGAAATAAAGATTAATCACTGGCCATAGTGCCAGTTAAAAACATAATCATCACTTTTACTGTCAAACTTTATTGATATTTGCTTGTAACTTTTTTTTTAATTTCTGGTATGTAAAAAACTAAAGAATGCAACATACTCCCAGTCAACTTAAACCATAATAGTTCATTAACAACTATAGCACTCAGGCGCTGGCCTTACTCTGCTCAATAATGAACATGATACTCAGTCTATGTCAGCGCAAAAATCGAAGTACCCAAGATACATAATTGTTATGGAGATAAAAACTTTGAAACACTGATACCTTATATTGTTCAAAATTTTCTTGAGGACAAAGGCCTAAATAACATCGAAATTATAAATAATAAAATTACTTAAATTATAGACTCGATAGATTCTACAGTCAAACTGAATGAATAATTTTATCGGACTCAGCATAATATATAACTAGATATTATAATAATTAATAACATTAAAAAACCAAATATACTAAGATGGTTTTTTAATAAAAAATGTATGTATATAATAATAACTCACCAATGGGAACAATTTCATTATCTCTACTCCAGTAGCTGACGGGCTTAGGATACGCCTCAGTTTCACACTCTAGTACTAAATCAGTACCAAGCGACGCGCCAACTAGCTGGTTTTTAATCACAATTACTGGCGGAACTGGTAAGAAGAGAAAAATGTTAATTAACGGAAAACAAGTTTTGCTCTTTCAAAGATAAACGTTGTATTTCATTATATTTCTGTATCTTCAAGTCAGAAAATATTAAATTCCTGGAATTTTTACGCTTAGGAGCTTTACAGTTTGCTAAAGATAAAAAAATATATATTATTCAATTTTATTATCTCTAGCAAAACTACAACCATTTGCTTCAACAACTCATTAATTTTTTTGCAGCTTCATGCTGTATCTCGCACTTAGCATGCTAAGAAGAACGAACTTGGGAACCTAATGTTAGGACTCTCAGTTTCCGCCAACTATAAGTGAGACATTGCATATTGAGTACCGGTATAATAAAATATTTTAAAATATATGTACGCTTTTAAAACAAACCAGGAAAAACCTATATGTATGTATCAATAAAATATTTGTTGGTATTAACTAGACACTTTTATCATTCCGAAGTAAAATTAAATATACAATACAGAAAGGTTAGGTTTTGGCTTTCCAAAAAATCTAATTTTATACTCCTTTCCGACTAATTAGAAGTTATTTACTTAAGTATAGGTTATATTAAAATAGTATGTTCTATAATAATAATAATTGAGATTCTTTTTTATTACGGATTTGAAATTCAATGCACCACAAAGCGTTTATGTACCGACTGAGTTCAACACAGCACTTCCTTTATCGTACGTCGGTTTAAAAATACAAAGTCACTCGCTAATAATAAAAGGCGGAAATGTAGAGCGGAGGTTAAAGTTGAAGTGACTAGAGTACTCGCTAATCTACTAACTCGGTCTACTTCGTAAAGTATGAGGCAAGACTATAATTTATTTACCCCAACCCCTTGAGTGCAGCGTCACGTTTGATTAACATTGTCCATTATTTTATTGGTCGGAGATTTGAATAATGTCTTTTGATACATATTTTTAAGAATATTAAGATATTTAAAGTATAAATTTTGTATTATATATAAGCTATAGGTTATATTGTCAGACTTATGGGTAAGGGTTTGCTGATCTTTACTTTTGAAATATAAAAAAATAAAATGAGTTTCTTTACTGCGTGAAGATTACACATTTGCCTACACGCATATTTAGTTTACCATACTATTTCATTATCTTTTAAAATTATAATATTACTTTTGAAATAGACATTGTGCACGTGACTTAATTTTTTCTATTACATCGTATAAAGATTAAAAGTTTTAAAATATAACATGTGTTTTTATAAACCAAGTTTAGTTGGTTGAATTCGATTGCTTTGATTATAAAATACTATTAATATCATAATAATGTCTTTGATTTTCGCGATTGTTGCACATTTTAAATAAAACACTTTTAACCGGATTAATCGCGTATATTGTTTGTTAAACATGTTTTTTGGAAACCCGACGTTTCGAACACTTTGCAGTAGTCCGTGGTCACGGGTAGACACTGTGTGAGTCTATAAATCCGGTTAAAAGTGTCTAATTTAAAATTATTAATACTAACTCCTATATTGTCAAATAATTCTAACAAGATTAAAACATAAAATAATAAGTTAGTCATAGAAAAGTACCTCATAGTTTCGGATGTGCATTGTTTTTCAGTAACATAGTTAAGAAAGTTCATTCTTGTACGTACATTTGCCTACACAGGCTGCATTAAACGTTCCAGAAGTAGTATAGAAGTTCTACGATTAATAAGAAATTCAAATATATTCTCACATTCAACAGTAATCATGATCCTTTTGCTGACCGTGGGTGGCACTCCGTTCGAAGCGATGCACAAGTACGCACCGGCGTGCTGTCTACTTACACGGCTGATATTTAACACTGAACCTTCTAAAGAAGACACTGAAATATATTTTCTACATTAGTACTCAGAGTCACGCTGTATCCCATGGCAGGGTAGGCAGAGGGAACCTGGGAACCTAGTGTTAAAACACTCCGTTCCACTTCCGTTCCCCACTTTCCACCGAATTTGAAGCATGGCGTGTTGAGTGACAGAACTTTAAAATAGAAAATATTAAACATTTCAATTCCTTGATTGAAAATATTAAACATTTGAATTCGAGTGGGGATCGAACCCAGAACCTGTCCGTTACAGTCACACGCTTGTGCCGCTGCGCCACGACATGCCTCAACATTAGTAAAGATTTTTTAATAATTTATTACCTTGTTCTCCATTTTCTTTCGTTAATAGTAAAAAGTTAATAAAATAAAACAAAGTTTCATAATACACATACCTATGTTGCACAAAAACCCAAACAATATATATTAGATAGAAAATTAATTATTGCCTGTATAAAATCATACTTAAAAAAATAATATTCTTAATATGAATAACTACATAAAATTGGTTTTTACTAAATCACATAAAATGTTAAACCTCTATTCATAAAGAGTTGTAAATGTACTAATAAATGTAAGAACAAAAAAAGTTGTAACAGCTATATAAAAATTTCGCTTTGATACGATTTAAATGTATAGCTTTATGGGGTAAAGCGTTAGGATGCATTATTCATATTCAAATCCTGGGGGTTTTACAGATTTTTAAATATGTTTTATTCATTTAAATTTTTATGTAACCAAAATGAATCAGTATTTTTTAATATAATTTATAATACTAAGTAAATTACAAACACCTATTTCCTGTTTTTTGGTTTTTTATAATAAAATATGTATGTATGTATATGTAATAATGTGTTACAGTAAATTATGTGTCGCTTACAGGGAAATATTATACTGATAATCATAACTAGGGTTGCCTGATTACCAAAAAAGTATATTTTTTTATATATTTTCTCGCGTTTCTTGCATATGTCACGGCAGGCAGTACAAATTTAGTGCTATAGTCCAGTGAATATAACACTAATATGTAATTTGTGCCCAAGCGGAAAAAATCGTTGATTTTTAATAAGGAATTTTCTCGCCGCATTTTGTTTTTACTGCTTTACCCCTTATAATATATAAAAAATATGTATTTTATGAAATGATTACATTATTTATTATGAACATAGAAATTGAATCCCATAACTATTGTTTTGAACTAAATTATTTTACGCATTTTTATCACGATCATATTTTATTTTAATTCAGGTTTCATGAATTAAAAATGTCTTTTACATAAAAATTAAAAGAAATTATTGAAATTATTAAATATAGTATTCCTTTTTCGATAAATATTCTTCTTAAAGGTTTAAATATTTAATAAATAAATACTATGTATATTAAGACGTGTCAACCCTAAATATAGAAACGACAACTCAAAACCAGGGTATCTTTTCCCTACAAGATTACCACATTTTTGTATGGCTTCTACATTCTTACCTTGTATGCCGTCAGAAATTGTAATGGGCTTAGAGTGCTCCCTCCGCCACGTGATCTGCGGATGTGGGGAGCCAGTGGCCGCACATGTAAGACTTATTGAGGATCCCTCCCGTACTGTTTGATCTGCACTTGTACCACGGTCCAGGATGTCCGGTGGAACTAACAAATTAAAAACAATAGTTAATTTGTTTTTATAGTCGTGGTTCTTTTTTAATTATGTTAGAGAGAAATAAGTGTTGAGACTTTTCGTGATATTTTTTTTATAATATAAAAGTGAAAGCTCCCTCTGCTTAAGCTAATGTTAAAAAGAAAGTAGCCCATGTACTCTTCCTTTTAAATATTGTATATTAGCTTAAAGTTATATATTCATTAGTATACTACTCAGCTTTACGCTAAATCCCGCACGTGCATGGCAGAGTGAACTTGGAAACATAGTGTTAAGACACTCCGTTCCACATCCCCCACTTTCCGCCGAATTTGGGGCATTGCGTGTAGAGTGGCGGAAGTCAATGCCTCGTTTTGCCTTGTACTAATGAGGAAATGAAAACATTAAATATTTAAATTGAGAATATTAAATATTTCATTTCCTTGAGTGGGGATCGAACCCATAACCTGTCGGTTACAGTCAGACGCATGTGCCGCTCTGCGCCACGACAGGCCTTAGTATACTTTGTGTGAAAATTGAACAAATATCCATCTTACATATAAACGAACGAACTATATATTAAATCGACTTTTTTATTCTTGAGAGAAACATTTAATCATAGAGTAAAAGAATTAAGTCATATTTTAATAACATGCTTACTTAGTGATAGATGCTAAGGCGTTATGCTAATTTCAGTCCGCAATTTCAGCCACTGCACATAATTGAAATTTACAAACTCTGTCTAAGATTTACTCAAAGCCTTTACATATTAATCGTACAAGATATGTTTAATTAATTAAATCAAAGTGACTTGATATTCTTAGCATGTACTGTTATACCCTACATGTTAGAATATCTCTGTTGTGTACAATATTCACTTAGAACTATTATCTTGTGTCTAGTTATTACAATGTTATTGTTGAAAATGAGTTAGGTGTAATTGATATACATTCTGGGTTAAACGGCTTCATCTGCATTTAATTACTCTAAAACTAAATTGGTTAACACTTTTTTCATTCTAACACGAAATCGTTTTATTTAGAAAACGTATAAAAATTGAACAAAGCCAGAATAAAATATCCGCAGCGGACACAAAATATAAATTTTCTCAATATATTTTTTTCCTTCAGTGGAAGAAAGTAATTGTAAAGAGTTATACCATCAAGATACTATGTTTTCCATTTTCTGTCAAGCTCGTAAGGCATTGCAATTTTGAATGGCGGAACTCAACGCCGCTCTCTTATAGTAAAAAAATATTTACAAAACATAATATTACACTTTTATTCGTTCACTCTAGCTACGCCGATAACAATATAGTGAAATCATTAGCTATAACTTCTCCTATGTTTATATCTATCCATCTTTTGTTTACATTTTTTTACATCTCACCCCTTTATTAAATAAAGCAGAGAATATATTGATATATGCATATTCAATTAATTAATCACTTCAACTATACATTTGGCAGGCAGAAGGAACATGGGAGACCCTAGTATCTAGTATCAACATCCCCCAAAACACCGTTGTACACTTTCTGCTAAATTTGAGGCTTTGTGATAATGGAATTCAACGCCAAACTTTAATTTGTTACCGAAGCGTACAAATATCAATTTCTCGAATGGGGATTGAACCCACAACTAGTCACACAGTACATTCGTACACCGTAATAAGCTAGTAGTAGTGATTAATTTAAAACCCAACTTACCAACAATATCTAGATAGCCAAGCTGACTCTTCATAGGGTCAGTATTTATCTGACACATGTACCACCCTCTATCAGTTTCCCGCAACTCCCGGATATGCAGGAACCACGTTCTTTGGTCGCTGTGCGTGACACCCACGCGTCTGCTCCGTGATATTACGTGCGTGTGGATGGTTAGTATAGTCTGTGTGTCCACTCTTAGCCAGGCTACCTATTTTATTTTATAAAGAAAGGGAAATTTTGTTAAGTACAGTAAGATTCATAAATTTAATGTCTTAATTCATTAAGTCTGTACTTATTAAGAAAATGGATTTAAGAGTATATTTTTTGAAAACGTACAAAAATTTGAACGTAGCGATATTTGAACCCACGACACTGGGTAATCATCAAAACTTTTTATACTTTTTACGCTATTTAATTGTAATGTATTTTAAAAGACATGTCCCGCTGAGTTTCTTTCGCCGGTTCTTCTCAGGTCTGAGGCAGTAACTTTAGTGAACTGGTGGTAAATTGTTTGACGTTCAAAAAACGAAGCTTGTAACTTATTATTTTGAATAAAAATATTTGAAATTGAATTTGAATTTGAAATGCACAGTCAATTGCAAATAAACAATAACATATAATCTACAAAATACAAATAAACTAATATATCATTAAAACATATGCGGATTCTTCCTGACGGAGTTATAATATAGCAGGTTTATCAAGAGATGCTTTACTTGATAGTGCTTGACTAGTTTCTTCCTGGTATAAGACTTTCTAAATGTTATAACATAATATCGAACAGCCGCCACAATATGTTGGCTTGGTACATCTACTATATCGGTTTTGTTTATCCACTTTATTGATATATGTTATCAAAAGCCTTCTCCTTTTAATCTTTCAGATTAAGTAAAATTGAATTTACCTTTTTTTAAATATATATTTTGTTTATAAAACTCCTAAGTTCTAATTTATATATTTGACTTGTTATCATTTGGACAATATTTAAATATTCAAGATTCATCTCTTTCTTAGAAAATCTGTGTACAATTGAGACATAAATTTAAGTCTTTTCTTAGTTCCATTAAGATTTCTATCTGAAAAATGCTAACCGATACCAACAAAACAGTCAAAAACAACAGCTTTATATACATACTTATTATAACACATATGCATTTTATGGTAATGAAAATGTTTTATATAGTCATTTATCAAAGCGGAGGGCGTGCTACGGATATCCGAATACCTTAAAAAATCTCAGCTATATACTCGTATATTTTCACCGCTCAAGTGATATATCATACAAGTTTATATTCATTATTTAAATAACTTTCTTTCACATTTGTTTTTACTTTTATGTTCAATTTTACAAAATTTTGTATATAATAAACAAATATTTTAATTTTTTGAAATGAAAAGAGATGTATTGTGACCAATTATTCAATTCTGAATAAACACTAAGCTATCAACCAATTGAATATAAAACTATTAAATACTGTAATTGAGGCCTATTGTGGTGCAGAGGCACAAGCGTGCGACTGTAAACGAAAGAGGTTGTAGTTTCGAACCCCATTCGAGGTAATAAAATATATATATTCATTTCCTTTCTTTGATAACAATGCAAAATTTGGCAAAAAATGTGAAACAAAAGTATGCTAACCCTTCCCTACGTATACGATACGGAAAGCTTCATAAGCTGCAAAAAGCACAATTATTACAATAGTTTTTTTCTGTGTCCAAAGTAGATGGCATTAAAATCTTTCAATCATATATAAGTCGAATGTTATATATCTTTAAGCTTATCATGTATGAAGTAGTTGTTACAAGGTCCTGTTAGATAAAAGTTTAGTCGCTCAGCTTTTAAGTTTCCACTGTGACAACAAGAAGTTTTGCTTTCTGTTTGCATATAATCTGTATTCTCTCCAGCGTTCAACGTTCAACATATTGTAAGAGCCTTGCTAGTGAATTTGAAGCAAGCTAAGATGTGAACAAGTGTACTTAAGAACTCTTATTGAGTGAACTTGAGCGTTATAGGATACTAGACAATCGAATTAGGAAAATATCTTATGAAGATGACTTACTAAAGACTTGTTTTAGTTTTATTGGAAAAACAAATACTGACCCTATATAGGGCATAATTTTTTAAGCAAGGTTAATTAATGTAACTGTGCATTTGCTAACGTACATATATTCCTTTACAATATCATACAAAGCAGTACTGGGTCATCAGCTTTGGATACCTATCAATAATCTAATGTCCTATATTATTTAAATATACACATATGCCTCCAGATTTTATATAAAACTTGGACTGTGTGCTGAGGTAGAATATATTATATTTTCTATTGTTCTCGATAAAGCTTTCTCTGAAATTTGTATACAAACATATAACGAAAAAATGTTTAAAAAACAACTACAATTTAGTATTTTCATGCGACTTCAAAACTTCGTTTTAAAATCCATTTTAGCAAAATTCTAGTACAAAATAAAACTCAATAATATCATTCCAAATAGAGTACAGACATATATAATTACTTTCAGTATTATTATAACAAAGCATTCATTTTATATTCTACAAGTTAGCAATTGATGTAGATAGTTTAAACAATAAATTCTAACAGTTTCCTGTGAATGCAGAATAAACACCACCCACAATGCAATGTCGGACTTCAATATGGCTAATAATGAGTACCTTGTACGAAGAGAGGTTATGTACTGTACACGCCAATATCGCCTCTCGACCTAAGGGTGCTGTCACATTTTCAATAGGTCCGCTGAAACCTGGTTCGTCTGTGAACAAAGATAAAAAATATAAATACTTTTCTTTTTTTTTTCAGCTTCACGCTGTATCCCGCACTAGGCAGGGTAGGCACAGGGAACGGAAGTGAAACCTAGTGTTAGGACACTCCGTTCCACTTCTGTTCCCCACTTTCCGCCGAATTTTGAGGCATTACGTGTTGAGTGGCGGAACTCAACACCGCGCTTTGCCTTATTACCAGAGCGTAGAAATGAAACATTAAATATTTAAATTGAACATATTAAATATTTCATTTCCTCGACTGGGGATCGAACCCAGAACCTGTCGGTTACAGTCACACTCTTGTGCCGCTGCGCCACGACAGACCTTTAATAATTTTTATGTGCTATTTTTTTTAATGGATATATCTTTTAAATTGATTAATAATAATATGTTAATTTGTATTAAAATTCTGTTTAAATTTACTAGAACGCTCAACAAAGTGTAATGTTGCTTAACTGTTAGTTAGCTAAACCGTCCAAGTTGTTATGCATTTTAATATCTTTATATTTTTTTCACATATTCCACATATAGCAGGGTAGATTAAGGAAACCTAAAGTTCCCATTATTATACTTCCGTTTCCCGTTTGCCGCTGGATTCTTGAACCATTGCGCGTTGAGTGGCGGAACTCAACGGCGCGCTTGACCTGATCACTAAAGCCTAATCGAACTCACAGCCGTCGTGTTATACCTCACAACAGACGCAAGCGTAGGTCCCTGCGCCACGGCGGCATTATTTAAAAATATTATATGAATTATAATATATCAATAAAGCAAATAAATATATAATTAAAAATAATACGCTAAATAATACTTAAAAACGAAACGCGATCTATTTTCACGATTCTGTAGGTAGCATCTTATGCTGTCTAGTCTTTGTTCTTACACTACTTATTAAGAAGTTATAAGTTTTTAATATCATAAAAATCTTTGATAAAGATTTACGAAAAACATGCATACCTTAGAGAGGTGTACATTTTAAATTAGTTCTTAACAGCTTCTTAACAGTTCTTAGCCTTCATTTTATGTTCAGATTAAGCTTATAAAATAATTAGATTAAAAACTACCTTTTTTTGCTCTTTCCATACACTACTCGTCATATATACATACATACATAACTTAGCGTCATCATCATATTTTGTATAAAATAAAGAAGGAATTAGAAATTTAAATTAATTTATTTTTATTAATTCAAATATTTTGTACTTTAATTTTACATATTAATAAAAAGAAACCTATACGCGAAACCTCTCGTTCGATCGTGCCTCTATTTCGTTTGCACGCTCGGCTTAAGCGGACGTGACAATGATTTTTTTTTTCATACATGTGTGGACGCAGTTTATTAATTTATAAGACATTATCACGTCATTTAAAATTTATATTATATTTCTAATTCTCGCACATAGCAGAGATAGATGAGATGATATATCACCTTGTTCCTTAATGCCGATGAAGTTAACGGTACCCTAGCAACTACTTGAACTGCATTAAATTATATGTACATATATCTTTTTATTTAATTAATACGGATAAAATAGGAGACGTAAGAAAGAAATCCAAATTAAATTGATTATCAGAAACAGTTGAACTTCAATATTTAAAAGGAATTCTTACAAAATGTTGTATTAGGTATAAGTGTTTCAATATAAAAAGTTTCGAAAGTTGGATTGCAGACGACGAGTGGCACTCTTTTTTCATCAAGACACTCCGTTCCACGTCCGTTCCCCATTTTCCGCCGAATTTGAGGCATTGCGTATTGAGTGGCGGAGCTCAACGCCGCGCTTTGCCTTATTACCAGAGCGAAAAAATGAAACATTAAATATTTAATTTGAAAATATTTATTTTTTTATTTCCTCGACTGAGGATCGAATCCAGAACCTGTCGGTTACAGTCACTCGCTTGTGCCGCTGCGCCATGACAGGCCTTATCGGCTTGTGTCTGTTTTGCGTAAGTGCTTTCTTTTTATTTAGTATATTTAACAATAGTGTTTAATAACAAAATGCAGCAATAGATTGACATGTGCCATTAAACAAAACGAAAAATATTTCTTTATGCCTACCGTTCCTACTCGGAGGAGTGGAATATTTATTGTTTTATTTCTTAGCTATAAGAACGAGACAATGCAAAGGTGCTTAGTTACGCTCCTCAACTTCTAATGGCTCCACTTTTCAATGGAAAAAATGAAAAGGAATATCTTAATACGGACTGAGGTTCTCTTTGCCATCCTACTTTGTGCAAAATACAGGTTTAAACAAAAAAAATGCACTTTGTCCGTTATTCTTGTTTGAAATTCGGCTAAATAACGATACGTACAGTTAATATTATCCATACTTACGCTAACGGCTAGAGTTGTACTATCGTTGGTTTATTGTCATCAAAATATTACTTTTTTCTCTCTTTTATTTGTAGGTACTCTTTCTTAATTGTAAAGCATTCGAAGTTAAAAAAAAGTATATATATTTAATGTATTTATTGGTATTTAAACTTTCTCGGGCCTTTTAATTAATTTTAATGAGTAAAGGGTTAAACTAATTAAAATAAATATTATCCTTAAATGTAAATTTTAACTGCCTTAAAATACTTTTATTTACAGTGATATCATTACGTTTACCACAAAATATAACAACTTTCACAATTTACTCTGATTTATTATAGCCATTCCTCATATTGCTAACAATATGTGTAACAAAATAAAGCTAGAATATTTTTTTTATCTTTACCAGTTTTCATACTATTTAAAATAAAATTCTTTTAAATCATTTATTCATCAAAATTTTACTAATTTTTGTATATTGTCTTGTAATGATTAAATCTAATATATCACTACTAAAAAAAACTCATTTTATGTATCAAAACACTTTTTTTTAAATTGAATCATCAACAGCATCGCTTTCAAATGCTGGACAGAATTGATTTCATATATATATATATATATATTTAAAAAAAACCTATCGAAATTTGAACGTGAACCTGTTCTTGGAAACCTTCAAACTCTTCTTCTTCTTCATTTTGATTTGAACGTAGCATATTTATAAATTTATTCATTAAAATATTTTTTAAATGGTACAGGTAAAAAAGCTCAGGTTAAAATAAAGTAAGTGATTTTTTAAGCCACGCTCGAAGTTGACAGGCAATTTACTCTTCATACAACTTAAAATTACATCAAAATCTAATAAAAGTTTATGGGTAACCGTTTATTGGTGACTGAGATAAAAAGGATAATTACGATTATTAATCCTTCAAATTGAAATAGTTTAAGATAATATAAAGACTACTGAAACAATTATTAACAAAATTAATTACTAAACTTCATTTACATTTAAAGTTAAAAATAATATTAATAAAGGCATTTTTTTACTCAAAAGTCTTTTTTAGATAGGAATTAATAATAAAGTTAATTTAATATTGTAATAAAGTAGGATTGACATTTACCGAACATTTAATGCCGTGGGATGAAAGCCACATTTACAATATTAATTTCATCCACGTGAAGGTATTGTTGTATCAAGTTAAAGATAATAAACAGTGAAGTAAAAACAAATCAAATTTAAGGGTACGGATTATGTAAACTAGAAGTTAATATACAGCATTAATTCAGCCGGTAATTAAACCAACGATTTAGTAACAAAGCATACATTTTAATGTGATGTAGCTAGCTCAGAAGCTCAGACAAATGAGATCAATTTGATATATCCTTCGTATGTAAAGTAAAATGAGTTCTAAAACATGGTTGATTTAGATTAGAAGAAAAAATCTATTAAGCACTACCATAGACCACTGTACGTACGGGTCCTACCTCAATCGCATTGCAGAGTGAAGGCCAGAGATGCGACGCGATATTCGTCCAAGGGTAGCTATAGGGGGCCCCTTTACTTAAAAGCTTACTTCCACTGGGTGACCTCCTGTTTTTATCTAACTAAATAAAAAAATATCCTTTTCTAAATTCATATTCTATAAATTCATTAGGAGGGAATCAATATAGACCAAAATCGCTTGCTGAAAGATTTATAGTAGCTGGTATAAGATTTTGTTGTTACACCTCTTGCTCCTACTTCTATATTAACATTATAAGAAATAATATGTGAGTTTTTCTTATTTTGATAAGAATACTAATAGAATAAGGTTTTTTCCCAACGAAAAGAACCTTTTTCTATAGAAAATTAAATTGTTAGCGCAATAAAAATGGATTTTTGATTTCTAGTTCTGATTTCTATTTCTTGGCAAAGTAAAAAATATGTTATATCAAATATGTTTTTTCGATATAATGTTTGAATGAAGAAAAAATGTTTGTATAATAGAGTGTTTACTTTCAACCTCTTGAGATATACAAAAATAAATCGTATATATGTAATATAAGCCGAAGATTTTCTATTATTCAATCAAATATAAATAAATAACATTTTTCAGATATTCTACTAAAAAAACATTATGTAGCATATAGTTAAGAAGGGACAAGTAAACTGTAAACACGATGATTCATCGATGATGGGTTCGATCATCGTCATCAATTACCGATTATTCAACGATTAGAGACTCAGCTGAATAATTCACTATGAAAAAAATATAACGCGGCGTTGAGTTCCACTACTTGATACGTAATGCCTCAAATTCAGCGGAAACTCAAGAACGTAAGGGATGTGTTAACTCTAGGTTCCCAAGTTGCCTGCCCACCCTGCCACGTCTGGGATACAGCGTGGAACTGAAAAAAAAACTTATAGTTAAGAATAAAAACTGTAAAATACGGTGATTGTGAGTTCGATCATCTTCATAAATAATCGATTATTCACATATTAGATACTCAAGTAAATAGTTTACTATAGTAAAATATTAATAATAATATTGGAACTATTTTAATTTTATCACTTTGTGTGTTTCTTTATGTCTCTAATAAGCGGGAAGATGCTTAGTTAAAAATAATTTTAATTTTATTTTCAGAGATAGATTTTCTAATTATTCAACTTCTAGCTGACAACAACCGAAATTAGATTTTGAAGAGAATTTGTTTTCGCAAAGCGTCTTTTATAATGTTTTTTTGATTTCATTACAAACAATCACAACGGAATGTTTTTGTGTCAAAGTTATATCAAAGTATCTACAAGGAGTTGTGGTTATCAATATTCTCAAAATCATATTTATTATATACTTAAACATAAAATGCTTTAAAAATGTATGTTTGAACTCTACTACAATGTAAAACAATCTGTGTAAAAACGATTTTTATCAAGCTGTCTTATTTTTTATTCCTTCCATTCACATTAGTGATTCTAGTATTTCACCGTTTTTCAAATTGAAAACATTGCGTTTTCTGTTCATATTTTATACGTTATTATTATATAACTATCCACTTACTGAAAATAAAGTTAGCTTAAGACGACGCGTTATTGCCAAATACGCTTTATTAACCATGTTTTGATTAAATTAGGTGGCACGCGACACACGAAACTGGACAAATAAATCTGGGTCAGAATAAGTATAGAGTGACCTCAAGATAATCACCACTAATACCGTATAAACAATAATTTATAACATAATCGGTTCATATTTTCCGTATAGGCATTTTTATGTTTATAGTTCTTATAGTTTTTTAAATATTTTTTTTGAAAAATTGTAATATAATGAGATTTTACTTTACTCATTTAGAAAATGTATAAAAAATTAGTTCTCGAAAGAATTTACCGTAGCGGAATTAACAATGACGATTCTCCAAAGGCGCGAGTTCAAATCCCGCTACGTTGAATTGTTTATACGTTTTCTAAATAAATATTTTTGTTTTCTAAGTGAGGATTAAAACTTTAAAATTAGCAAAACATGAGATAACTTAGTTTTAGTTCGTGGCTCAGAAAGACAAATAGGAACCTTTATAGGATGTGATGTACAATGTGTGTACATATCATTTAAATATAATATTTTATGTAGTGTAAAATTTTCATTGTAATATAATAATTTATTTCATAACATATTCTTCCGTTTTCAGGACATTTAATTATCAGATCCTTCGTTCTCAGTATCCGAAAGTTGTTTAATTAACAAGATTTAAAATAAAATCGTTATATTTTTTATACCATTTTCTTTTTTCTTTTTTCATTATAATTCTAAGCAATGTGGTATAAATAGATTATTTTCTAATCTCGAACAACAACAGACGCATATAATATTTCTGGTGGTTAACAAATATACGTAATTCAAATTATTCATATAAGTTTTACAAAAAATCCCGTCTTTTTAGCAAAAAAATAATATTTTGCTACATAAAAATAAGCAAATATACAGTTAGAGAAACCTAATGCTCAGACATACCGCTCTCCACTTTTATACCAATTTTTTATACATTTCGTTTTCAATGGTACATATATTTAAGTAACAGAGTGTATTTACCAGGGCAAGTAAATGAAAATAATTTAAATATAATTATACCCCCTACTATAAATCCAAAGAAAAATATACATAATGTACGTCTCTCTATTTTTTTATAGTTCATATTGTAGATTTTTACGTATCAACAAAATACAATAAATTTATATGGACCGATTTAAATTGTAAGGATCGTCATTAATTCACAAAATGTATGAAATTTCACTGAATGCTCTTACTTATAGCTATAATAATGTACTAACATATAATGGATAATACGGTATAACAATGAGGAGGATTTTGTATTTTAAACGCAATATAGGCATTTTTGTCTTTTTATAACAGAATATAACGTCTCGTTAATTCATTGTCGTTGTTTTCTTTTTTTTTTTTTATAGCTTCACGTTTTGTTTTCTAATTAGTACAGAATTAAACAAGGTACCGACGAATACTATGTCCGCATTACAATATTACAATATTAGCTCAACTGACGCCATTATGTATATAGTAGACTCTGTAAAACTCTGTAAGAGTTATAGTTAAAAATGTAGTTTACAAAAGAAAAACATTTACTAGTAAGCAAACTATCTTTCAGTTATCATTAAATTATATATTTTGGTCACTTGAGTCGGAACTATTTATTGTCGGAACTATTAATATAACTTAATTGTACAGAAATTATATCTTTATCTTCCTCTTTCTACCTGATGTAACACAACACTTAGGCCTATTTATTTACAATCCGAATATTAATTCGCATAGTCATATATTTTATTTTATATTTTTCAGTTTGTTGTGTACCGTTTTCTTTTTAAATACGACCATCTTACCGAAACTATCTAACTCATCAAGAAAGTTCAAGATGATATGAAGATTTAAAATGGCCTTTTATTTATTTTAAATTAATGTAGATATAAAAAAAATAGATAAATGTAACAATGCATCGCAATAATTACATGTTATCACATAATTACCGCAAATGAAGCTATTTGACACAGTCATCTGGTTCGCGTATTGGTTAATAATGGCAATTTACCCAGTCACAATATTTACACATTTTACCACTATAGGTATCATTATAAATAATTAACAACATTTATATTATTCCATTAATTGATATAATATTTCTTCTCGAGGCCAGACATGCCGTAGAAGCACAAGCATTAGACTTTAAATGCGACAGGTTGTCGGTTCGATTCCCGTATTGAAATATATTTAATATTTCCATTTCTTGGCTCTGATAACGTGTTTAAAGTGTGGCGTTAATTTTCGCCACTGAATATGCAATATATCAAGGATTCAAAAATAATATTCCCTTCCAAAGTAAAGTAAAAAATCCTGCATCAACTAACCATTAGTTACCAAAGTCCAGAACAGACTGCAATTAATCTAAAAGGTCTACTCCGTATACGTAACATAAACTACTGTAATGTTTTTTCGAGCACATTAGCCAAACTAATAGCCATACTGACAGCGATGATTAGAAACGTTGTATTAAAATCACTACCCCTATTTGGATTATCGTGGTAGAATTTGACGCGCAGTCAATTAGCGGCGGCGTGGTCCGGGCCTCGCAATTTGTCAGTGACAGCCCCGGAAGTTTCATGAACCCTGCCTTTACAATAAACCATATTGCCGTCTTTCTTGTCGATTTCTTTAAATTTTGCACCATATTTTTTATTGTTGTTGTGTTTTATGACTTATATCTTAGATATGTATATATATATATTTCGTTAATATATATACATATCTAAGAATAAAATAATTAAAAAATAAAAATTTTCTTTTAATTAATAAATCTTTAATGATACCATATTGTAGTTATGTAAAAAATACAGACACTGAACGTGGATTTATAATTGAAATTGAACGGTATTAGCTTTTCTAAATTGTTCTTTATAAAACTAAAAACGATATTTATATAATAAAAAATAATATATTTAAACGTCAGTTGCTTTTTTTAAAGAGCCCGCTTTAAGTAGATATTTTCGGAGCAAATTTTGACAAAAAAGAGAGAGCGGTGCCTAAGTGCAGCTCGCGTGAATGATTGCACTCGGTTAAAAGTTTGTGAAAATAATATGGAACGATAACTTTTTTTACTATTTTGTATTAGGTATTTGGTTTGAACGACATTAAGAGCTACTAACTTGAAACAAATTTTATTTATTTATCTGAAAAGCATCTTTTCATTTTTATTTAGTAAAAGTAAATCTTGTAACACAAGTTTTTTATAAATTTAAATTAATTAAAAAACCCAAATAATACCCTTAGTTCTAGGAATAAAACAGATTGTAGTGGCTAAGTTAAGTCCACTCAAGTTTACGTATGCTGACGTTTCGCTTTCTCAACAATGCAGCTAAGACACCGTTATCTCTGTTACCGGCAGCAATACCACATCAATTTCGTATCTTCCGTCTCTGATAAATATACTTCCCAGATATACTACCTCATTCACTTGTTCTAATATCTTATCAATTAAACTGATCTTCCATTCCGTATATTCTTCATTTCTTTAAATAACAGCATCGCATTCAGGCTTAGAATAATTTAATTTCTAATGCCTGTAACTCGTTTTTTGATGATGCAACAAGCATTGCATCATCTGCGTACAGCAGGCAATTTATATTCGAGATACCTATTTTCACCCCCATGTCACTCTGTCTCACTCCATGAAGAAAAGAAATCCCATAGGCCTTTATTGAGATCAGAGATCACAGAGATGTATCACAATTCTGCTTTCTTGATAAGGACTGCTGTTGGCGACAACAAACCTTTCAAGATTACAGTAGGAGTTTACATGGGCTCGGTTTTTAGCCCATTCATATTCAATGTAGTGCTAGATACTCTCTCGGCTCATATCCAAGACCAGAATCCGTGGCGAATGATATGGGCCAAATGGCGACAGGTGACTAGTGTAGACAGGTATCGCAGAATACCGACCAAACTCAAGAGGCTGATATACAAGACGGTCGATTGATTGGTTCTTTTCTGCTGGCCAGTACTTTCTTGGCACATTCGAGAGCTTCATATCACGGAAATAAAGATGCTGAGGTAGATGTGCGGCGTAACGTGCTCTGACCGCATACGTAACGTAGCGGATAAGCTCCAAGAGCGTCGCCTGAGATAGTATGACCACGTTGCGTGCCGGTCTACGAACTATGCCTTGATATGTCTGTAGCTGGAGTAAGACCCGGACGATCAAGGAAGCGCTGGTTGGATGTCGTGATGCAGGACATGAGGGCCAATGGTCTAACCGCCGAGGACGTGAGCAAAGTGGGGTAGATTAAGTAGGAAGGCACACCCTATCACGACACGCCGGGATTAATGCCAGGAAGAAGATGATAGATATTCATACATAATACCGTTTACCTTAAATATATATTATTGAATGTTTACAATCAGCGCCATGTATAAAAGGAGTTTCCAACTACCGCCATATGGTTTGTAGCTGTTATAATGAGACGTACAAAAACACTTAGTACACGAAGGCGTATTTCTAAAAACCGTTCGCGTCATCACGATCGACGTAGCTCTCATAGCACTCACAATCGTAGTGGCACTAGATCGAACCGCGATTTGAGCGATAGACACTGTACTTCTCGTAATGGCTTACGTGTCCGTGATCGACATTATTCTCACAACACTAAAGTGCATTGGTCGCGTACTAGGTTTAGACGCGATTTGTGTAGTAGGGATCGGTCTTGTAGTAACCACTGCACTAGGAAACAGTCGTGTACTTTTTCAGCTGCTCATAAAACCCGATACCTTACCCGCAGTTGTTACTCCTTCATCTTAAGAAATGGCGCCGCGACAACAGTCGATGGAGCCAATCCCTTATTCTGAGGCGTCTAATCTAGCAAATAATTTTGTAAAAGGGGAATATTCAGGATAGCTCAAAGTGAGACTACTCTTAACGTGCGACAACTCTTATGCGTGGTCCGTATAAAGTAATAGAAGTCTTGCCTAGTTAACGTTATACCTTATGTTCTTTCAACAGCAGTTCCAGTAAAACAACACAGACTGCTGCGCAGTAAATGGTCCCGTGGCGGGTTGCCGTGACGTGGCGGTTGAATGGAGCCTTGACATATGTTCTGCATATTTTGAGAATGCGGCTTGGCGTGTACGAACATTGTGTTAGTATTGGGAAGCCTTAGCGTGTACGAACATTGTGTTCGTGTCGGGAAACCTCGGCATGTACGAACATTTGTGTTCGTGTCGGGATGCCTCGGCGTGTACGAACTTTGTGTTCGTGTCGGGAAGCTTCACACGTTTGCATACGGTCTGCGTGTGGAATGCACTCGTACATTTGTATAAGGTCTGATTAGCAGGCCATGTTACAGGTTTCGCTGGTGATCGAGAGATGAAACTGACGATGCTGATACGGCGGTATGTTCGTGGAACGTGCTGCAGGTACGCTCCTGAGGCGCGATGCAGGCGCGCTCCCGAAGCACGACGCAGGCGCACTCCCGAGACGCGACGCAGGCGCGCTCCCGAGGCGCGATGGAGGCCCGCTCCTGAGGCGTACTGCAGGTGCATTTGTGGACCTTACTGAAGGCGCGTACCGTTTTACTGTGACGGCGCGTTTCCTTGTGTGCAGATGAAATCTTCAGCCAAGGGCGGTGTCGGCTCAGGAGAGGCCGTTGGTCCTAGCCAGACCGTTCAAAACCACTTGCATCAAGGAAAACACAACGTCAGGAAAGGCCGTATTAGGTGTTTTCAAACAGCGCCATGTATAAAAGGAGTTTCCAACTACCTTCCTTCTATTTTCCGATAGCCTATAAAAGGAATGCAATCAAAAGGAATTGGAAGACTGCTCGTAGGCTCTCAGAGTGTACGGACGTGTTGTAAGAATTAGTGTTACTCATTATTAAGGTCACGTAATCTATTAGTGGTTCTAAAGACAGGTATATAACAATAAGGTCTATTAAACAAAAACATATGTCATAACAAACTAAGGCCAAATAAGTATTAAAATTTTGCAAAATTTCAATTATTTAAGTTTATTTTTTTATTATCAAACCAATTTTAGTGATATTACATTTTTGGTGATGGAGAAGACGCTATTGTTTTATCTCTCCTAAGCGAAGCAATTACAAAAATATGAGTGTAGCCATCCGCTTGTGAGATTCGAACGTGCCTGCGCCTGCGTCTCTATAGCCACAATATTTCTAATTTTGTTCCTTTAAGCATACAAAATAAAAAAATATTCTAGTAATCTGTCAAAACAAAAACAAGTACAACTCGGACTTCCGCAGGAACTGTTCCGTACGAACTGTTCCGTACCCGTTATCTATCGTTATAAGCGGTAAAAAATTACCTTTTTACTTCCGGCAGCCGTCATGTTATTTATTTAAATTTTTATAAATTAAAATTTAAAAATGTTTTCAATAATTCAAAGTACGATGAAGAGCACGATAAGAGCGCGATGCTGCGCAGTAGTATATAATTCAAAGTAACTAGTAAAGTAATAAAAAAGTACTTCGCTAGAGCAAAAAATTATCATATCAATATCTTCATAATTATTTTTAAAGCAGCGTACATAAGTGGCCTACTTAACACTATATTTTTTGCAGGCCAAGAGCACAGCGAGAACCTCAAAAGTCATTAAAATATTACTCCTCATATTTAAATATCGTTGGAAAACATATTTTCATTCACGTTTACAGAAATTATTAAAAAACATAATATTAGTGGAGTAGCGCTGTGCTTGAACTTATTAGCTTTTATACATGAGTTGTAAGCCTTAACTATGTAAAATTTTTTGCTGACATTACAAAGTCTATTTTAAATTTGAAAGTTAATAAATAAATCTTAAGAAATATTTTTAATCAAAAACATTTTACTAATAAAAATGTAATGTTTTAAATTTTGAGGATTTAATGTAGATTTATGAGGACGCGTGGAGCTTATCGTGGCGCTGGAACAAACGTGTGACTGTAAGCGTGACAAGTTCTACGCTCGACCCCTACTTGAAGCAGTTAAATTATTATATTTAAATTATGCTTGTTCTAATTGCAGCGTTGACTTCCACCACAATACTCCATTTGGCAAAACCTGGGCAACCAAAATGTCTTATAACGAACAGAGTGTTTTAATACCAGCTGTGTGCGGGATACCATGGAACTACTACGGTTAAACAAATTCTTTTATTACAGTCAAAACCATTCTTATTCTCGAGTGTTCTTCTCTCTCGACCCCCTAAGGGGGAGAGGGGTGACGGCATCAAGGCTAGGGGCCCTCTTGCCGTAGGTGTCATTCGGCGCCTATCAATATAGGCGCGGCTTTGGGATTGCACTTTTGGGGGTCCTTGTAGTGAGGTTGGGAGTCGGGGTATCAGGGAGGATGAGCCTGTGCTGACGGGGCGGTCAACCTAGCCGGGTGAGACCCTTGGTTACCCAGAGGAGGCCCAGCTTGGGTGACCAGCGGCTACTACAGCAGCTCAGGAGTCGGTCGGGGATAGGAGGTCGCGAGGATATAATTTCGCGTCTGGCGGGCGAGCGTGCCAGAGCGCGATGCTGCGTAGGCCATTCTTATTGCATTTTTAACTATAATTTATAGCATAAATATTATTCTGATGTAGGTATAAGCTAAATGTTATTGAAAAGTTTCATTCAAGTGAATGTAAATTGAGGCCTGTCGTGACGCAGAGGCACAAACATACGACGGTATTACAAGCAAACAGGTTGTGGGTTCAATTCCCACTCGAGGTTTTTCTCAATTCAAGATTTAATTTGAAGTATTTAATATTGTCAAATGAAATATAACTTAACTTAGCTTCACGATGTATCCCGCATACGGCAGAGTAGGTAGAGAGAACTTAGAAACCTAGTGTTAAGACACTTCCGTTGCCCACTTTCCGCCGAATTTGAGGCATTGTGTGTTGAAAATATTAAATATTTCATTTCTTCGAGAGGGGATCGAACCCACAACCTAGCAGTTACAAGTGTCAAATGAAATATGTAGTGTTCTCATTTCTTCGCATCGGATAAAGGCAAAGTGCAGAGTCGAGTTCCATCACTCCAACGCGGCGCTCGCCACACTAATACGCAACGCCTCTAGTTCGGTGGAAAATGGGTAACAGCACGGAGTGTCTTAACACTAGGGTCGCAGTTCCCTCTCTTGCCAGGGGATCTCTTGCGGGATACAGCGTGAAGCAGCCGTAATTTCATTTAAATCCATTTAGTAGTTTTTGCGTCAAAGTAGAATAAACATCCACCCTCACAAACTTTCACATTTATAATATTATTAGATAATGCTTATTTGGAACACATATATAGTTTCCGTTGTTATTACAACATAAATAGATTCAAGGCATATAAAAATATGTTTTATAATATTTATAAGCATATTTGTATATTAGTATAGATCAAGAATGAGATCGCTCATGCGTGAAATAACGTATCAGCTGATTCAAATGAATGTTTACTTAGAAAACGGTTAAGCCATGAAATAGAAATCATATTTTTTCCTATTTTTTATTTTTACATATTTTTGTAGGTTGGCAGTTAGAGGGAAAAGTGATAGAACTCACTTTTTTTATTTACCGACTATTTTCAGACGTTGATATTTATAACGTGATCGTTGTATATCGATATATAGGAATATCTGATATTTTGTAACGGATTTAATTTCGTCATAATTAAATTTATTATTACCAACGCATTTTAAAAAATATGGACAGGACATGGGAAAGTGAGTAGTGTTTTTCACTAAATATCTTGAAACTTATACCAGACAGTGATTCAATTTTTTTTATGGAGAAGATACGGCAAACGAGCTTACGGGTCACATGCTGGTAAGAGATCACCGCCGCCTATGGCTCCGTGTAGCACCAGAGGAGCTACAGGTGGATTGCCGGTCTATAAGGTGCATTGCCGGGATGGGCACCGAGCCCGGCATTATCCAAAGTGAAACGCAGTGGCCAAAGCCACTACTTAACGCCGGTTTTAAATGCCAGGGGTGGTAACAATCGGTCAAGTCTGCCATTTGCTAACAACGTGGCTCTCCCACAGGTACTTTAGTAGCCTCTTACGACACCAGTAGTACCAGGGTGATCCTATTCTAAGCCAGAGTCACAGGGCACAAAACTATATTAAAAAATAACCTATTAAGTATATATTAAGCAAATGACACAAAACTATAATAAAGAAATAACCAAGATGATTTTTTAGGGTTCCGTTCCTAAAAAGGAAAAAGGAACCCTTTTAGAATCACTTTATCGTATATTTGTCCGACTGTCAAGAACGTTTATCTCATGCAGGTATCGAGCTGTAATTAATATGACCTACAGAACCTACGCACAGAAGAAATCAAGCTTTTCAATTGACTAAAAAGCAGAAACTGCTCGTATTTTTTTATTGTGTTGACACTTATAACGAGTGTTAATGCAATGTTTTTCTGATTTTGTATGAAATTCACCACGTAATCAAATCAGCTAATTTCCGTGGGCCTGTAACTATAAACTTTAACGCGAAATGGTAACTTATAATATAAATAATGACAAAATCCAAAAAGTGGAAAATTTGTAGGTATTTCACTAAAAACAATTATAAAGAACTCAAATTTCTAGTTTATTTCACACTAAATGAATGCATGAGTCCACGAATTAAAGTTTGTCAACTATTACAATTTATACTTTCCGTTGACCTACAATTCTTAAATAAATACGGAACCTTCGGTAAGCAAGGTAGATTCGGACTTGACTCGATTTTGTTTTTATCTTCATCATATGTCTTACATAAAATAAAATAAACTAACAGTATTTCGCAGAAATTGAGGAATGTTGGTATAAGTCAGTACATTCCTCAATTATCTTATATATTAACGGAAGTTAACGCTATGTTCATTCTAGCTAATAGAAAAAGAAAATAAAAATCTTACATCTCTACAACTCTTACGAGTAGAAATTGAACGCACAACCGTTCCGTCCGACGCTTTAATCCTAAGTCATAGCCTCGTTTATAATCTTTTTTAGTTAGTATATATTTTCTTAATTAACTCTACAATAAGAAATTATTAGACCAACAATTTATTGCAATGTATTACATTTATTATATGTATTCAATAAAAAAAAGTGATAAGCTTTATGCATAAAAGTATTTCTGATTGTTAAAGAAATCAATTATTTTTAACCTTTCATTAACAATCTATTAAAGTCATATTCACATATTTAGAAAAAAAAATTATAAACGTTATTTGTTCTGTGTTAATTTTTATATGACTTTAACTATATACAAAGCTAGTAAGTTAAAGAAACACAATTTGGTATTTTATACTTTATAAATATATACTAAAACTAAAAAAAAACATAATTAAAAGCAACTTATAAGATAATCATCAAATCGAAACGAAAAAAAAAAACAAAGCATATACACACTATAGATACAAAAGTAATCTGTATGCGGTTCCATGTCATGTGGTATAATGATGACTTTACCGGAATTACATAAGCACAAATATTTATACAACAGTTTAGTGTATCTAAAATCTAATTATATATTTACTTCTGGCGCTTGATTACATAAAAAAAGCAAGTATACATAATAAATATAATATTAATTTATAAGAATAGTAAAGGATAAATGAACTTACTACAACAAATGTATTGAATAATGATACAGTTAACAATTTTAATTTGATAATCATAAACAGTATATCATGAAAACTGAATCAAAATCACAGGGAACTTTAATTTATATTTTTTCAATTACTTAAATATGATACGCGTGAAATATAACTGTTAAGCAACGCAATAAAAGAAAGTTATAACGAACCCGGAAATACAGTAAAAATGTATGTTATAATATTTTTATAAGTTTTGACATTGACCTTTCACCGTAACGTTAAAGCAACTATAAAGTATTATCGGTTTAAAGAAACGGCAAGCTATCACGAAACGAATAAACTAATATTTTTTTTATGTAACTTAATAGGTTTTACTTATTTAGAAAACGTACAAAAATTAGGACGCAGTGGGATTTGAACCCGCTACTCTTAATTTTTTGTAAATTTTCTTAATATGTTTTTTTCTAAACATGGATTAATAGTTTTAAAGTAATAAGAATATTTAATAAATTTTACTTACGTGTGGTCGCATAAATACTTTTTGCCAGCATCCATTCCAATAGGACTAATACTAAAATAATATTGTGGATTTTCACAAAATTTATTTCATTACTGAACATGTTGATATGAAATTTTTATGTTCATCCAAATTGAAAGTTTTGACTAAGCTGCCCCACATTGGGCGCCAAAATACAAAACCAAAAGAAATTGCACTAACATGTCATTCAATTTTAAACGTAACATAAGAATAATTACGACATAATTCTAATATGGAAAAACTAAAAAATAACACTTCTATAAAAACATTTTAAGGAACGAAACACATCGTTAGCCATCATTGGATAGCATTCAACACACGCGAAGTAGTGATTAAGAGGGCGGTAAACTTTTAATCTGTTTCTTCGAAGTCCGTGAAAAGTTTGGCTTGAATTCAGCAAGCGGAGCACACGACCGCTCGGCTTGATGTGTCGCGGACTACTGAATGCTTAAGAATGGTGCAAGGGGTTGCACCGGCGCGGCGCCTCCCCTTTTACGAAGCCACCACAGAATACGTAGAACAACTCGGAATAACTATCGCAGCCTTATAATTTTCTCTTATATCCTAGAATTGCTAAATTACCAAATGACATTTTAACTCTTTGTTTTTTTTAAATCGATTTATTATTAAAACAGTTTTCTTGTTATTGTTCCAATATATCTCTCTCACTCATACATATTGCGTTATAAAATTAAATATAGAAATGAAAATGCTCTTCAAGAGAGGTTATTTTGTGTAAGATGAAGTGAAACTAAAACATATTTTCTTTTTGGTTAATAATTTAAATTATATAATATTACATTTACGTTTCGATTATTTTTTTTATATCATTAAGAATAATTTTGCAAATAACAAAAGTCGTAATAGGTATCATGTCGCAATAATAAATTTTGTCACATTATATTTAAATTAATTATAATAAAGCAAAAAATGCTCAATACAACGATTTAGAAAACGAGGTCTAACATAGTGCAGGGGCACAAACGTAAACGCGACTGGTTGTGAATTAAACATTTATATTTCCAAATTAAATACATGTATGTATGTTTTCATTTCTTCGGTCTGGTAACAAGGCAAAGCGCGGCGTTGAGTTCCAACACTGAACACATAATGTCTCAAGTACGGCGGAAAGTGGGAAGTGGATTTCTTTTATAAATAATTATATTCCTTTTCAAAAAATAGTACATATAGTTTTTTATCATATTAAATATATATAAACATATCATATATTACAAAAAAAATGTAATAAAAATAAGAAACAAAGAAAGACAAGATGATTACACCTTTAGGTAATTGATGAAGAATTCAAAATGAATATGGTAAACACTTTAAAAAGCTATATTATTTAACTGTTCCTTGTAAATGCCGAGCCGCCTCGTCGACTAGCCGACGCCGCCGCAATGTTTCTGCGAATCGTGGCCTTCTGTATTAAGTGGGTATAGAAAGGTAATTATTATTAATACCGTCAATGCACCAGTTCCATCGTCAATTCAAGAAATTAATAGTACAAAATCAATTATAAAATTAATACATTATATTTTCTGAGTACGTTAAGTAACAGACGGGATGAAGCCATTGAAATGTCAGTAGCCAAGAATTCTTGACATCATTTCATAATTTCTCTGATTAACTTATGACATCAAACAGCAACCCTTGTCAAATCTTTACAATAAGATTACCCCTTTTAATAGTAAAATTAAATTTAAAATAAAAAAGCGACTTAGCAGATTAGGCGACACTCCGTACCAGTCCACTGTTGTTACGACACAGCACGCGTAAATAATGATTAAAATATACGACGATTGCTAAACTGAAAAAGTGTTTAAAACTTCTTGATAAAAACAGGCAGAGCCTTAAAATTAATGACCCGTGGTAAATTTGTTTGGCGAACTTTAACCAGATACTGAGATAACAGTACGCAGGAGTTTCTGCGAGGATATCGTCGAAACCTTACAATAATTATGCAAAACACCGAAAACCGTGGGCGCTGAGTTTGTTATGTTAAAAATGTTATCATAATATAGATATTTAAACGTGCTTACGCTTCAACTATTAGGGCTGATGTGTATACATATATTATATAAAAATTATACAATCATATTTACTTTGTTTCTATGGCATCTAAATTATAAAATCTTAAACTTTTTGTTCAGAAGCCAGTCGTAGGGATGCAAGCGTGTGACTGTAAACGTGGTTGTTGAATCGATTTCCACTTGAGGAAATGAAATATTTATTATTTTCAAATTTAATAATTATTGTTTTCATTTCTTGTAACAAGTCAAAGAGCGGCGTTAAGTCCTGCCACTCACTACGCAATGCCTAAAATGTGGCGGAAAGTGATAAACGGAATGGAGTGTTTTTGTTCACTCTGCCTTACCTGCCATGCACAGCGTGAAATTAAAAATAAACTTTTAGAAAGTAAGGTTTCTCGATAATTAAGATCTTTATTACAAAGTCATTAAGCTTTTACAGTGAACAGCACACGCGGCAAGGGAGTAGACAAAGACACCGTGCCTGTTCCTTGGGGTCTTGCGAGAATACCGTCGCATATTTTATACAATATAGTAATATAATATGTGAACATTGATATTTCGTTAATGTATTTTTTTGTGATAAGATTTGATTTAGAGCTTTGTATAAATACATACAGTACAGACTTTTGATAATAATATATTCCTGAAATTTCCTTGAGTAATATTCCTGAAATTTTCTTTAGTAGTAAGTTAAAAAAAAAAAATATGTTAAAACATATATGAAGTGAGAATCACACATAGCGCGAAAAGCTGAAACATGTCCCCATTTATTAATTAATATTTTCATTTAAAACTTTTACAAAGCGAGTGTTCAAAGAAAGAAATATAAAACAATCACTGCCAGATATTTTTTGGTATTCATGAAAATAAAATCTATGCACAGTTCACAAGGGCGAATTCATCCATTTAGATAATAGTTTATAATCTCACACGAGCTCGTAATGGATCAAAAACAAATAAATTCATATGGGGATCTATAAGGACAGAACTTTTAATTATTTATATGCACTCTATAAAATAAGATTTAAAACATTATATGTAAATACCTAAACAAAATGTTATAAGTAAATTTATGCATTTTAACAATTTTGCTCGTTCGGTGATAGAATTCAATATGTTATTTTGTTTATCTGTGTATTAACAGTAACTAGATGCAAATTACTCAAAACATTACTATTTGATATAAACATAATGCTTAAAAACAAAGATTTTTATAATTCATCATTTTATTTAAATAAGTAAATAAAGAACGAAATTTTTAAAAAAATATGATGGTAATATACTTGATTCCTTGCTGGGTATAGAATCTACAAGTATAATCTTCAACTATTTGTCCCCAACTTATGTATAATCTTCAACAATTTTTAAATATTTATTTCTTTATTTACACTTTATTGTATACCACAAATGATAATAATATAAAAAATACATCTAGAAGAAATCGCTAATTTCAACGATAATTAGCGATTTCTTCTAGACAACCTTAGGGTTAGGAAATATAAAAAAAAATATAAATGTACATATATATGTATAAAAAACAACCTTTAAAAATTTAAGTTTGTTCACCCAGTGTGTACTTATTTTGTATAAAATAAATTAAAATTACAAGAATGGTTGTTTATATGAAATGGATTCGTCTTGACAGAGGGACTGATGGACAACAAAGTGATTCTATAAGGATTACGTTTTCGTCAGAGATGAGGAAAACAATTAAATATATATATATATATATATATATATATATATATATATATATATATATATATATATATATATATATATATATATATATATATATATATATATATATATATATATATATATATATATATATATATATATATATATATATATATATATATATATATATATATATAAATATATAGATATTCATAAAGACTAACCGAATTCTGACTTAGATGAATTAATTCGTTGCGACCTAGACCAGCTGTCACAGTTAGAGACACGTTGTCACTGCTACGGTGCGCGAGTTCTGCAACGTTTTCAAATCCGTCATCCGTTATTAAACTGTCCAAATTGATGATATATGCATCTCGTTGGACTGATTCCGTATTTCGCGTATTTATATATTGGAATTAGAATATAATACGTATTGATTAATGTGGATTTGGCATATTTGAATAAATTATATATTGGGAGCAGCCAAATGTTCATTTTACTAAATAAAATAGATTTGATCAGCATGTTTTAAATATTACAATTTGATATAATTAACATAATAATTAGATTACACTCGAGGATGAAATAATTGATATTATTATTATTTTTATTACCATTTTCCTGTAAAGAAATAAAGCGCGGCGTTGAGAGCTACCAATCAACACGTGATGCATCCAGCTTTCAGCGGAGTGTGGTAAACGGAAATGTTTTAATGGGAATAGAGTATCTCAACGCTAAGTTCCCAGTTTTCCTCTACCTGCTCCGCTATGAGCGCGCTAAGAAGGAAGCTTAAAAAATTGAAAAGAAACAATAAAAAATTCCATACTCTAAATAATGGGAAACAAAAGGAGGTTAACACGTATGATATAATAATTTGCAATCTAGAAATCTAGAATAGAAAAACTATTATTTAACACAATGAAGTTGCTTTTATTCTCAAGTTGTAGAATGCCTGGATACCTGGATTTGGCCCCAATATCTACAATATTACCAACTAACAACATAATTGTGAAGCTGTATATAATAGGAATAAATTGTTGTAATAAACTAATCCTCATAGAAATCTACCTACCTATAGAGGTGGTAAGCTGGTTTTTGAACAAACAATTCGCTAACGTCTATTATCCGTACTGGATCCGTGTTTGTATACCTACCACTGTACTTGTAGATACCGTTTCAATCACACCGTTTGAGAAACTCAGCATTTGAATATTAACAATGAATATCAGATAGAGCTGTGATCGTAATAAATGCTTATAATAATTACATTCCAATTAAGACTGATTTTATGGTCTAATAATAACTACGACAGCTAAGACGGTGCGCCACAGACTTGAATCCTTTTTTTTATGTTAAAGTATTAATCTGAGAGAAACTACTAATTTTGGAGAGAAATAAGCTTTATGAGAGATAAACACTCCGGACAGTCGGTGGTAATTATTTATAAAACATCTGAAGTAATGCCTTGAAATCACTATACTAGGACAAGTGTGGAGCATTTCATTTTGTGTAGTTTATTGTATACATTTAATTTAAAGAGATTAAAATATACAAAAAAAACTGATACTTTATTTGTTGTATAAATTAAATTATGAAGATACGAGAAAGAACTCTTTGAAGTCACCTTAAATTAAATATGTTATTGTGCTATCTTGTAATATTTTGTATATATATACATACATAATTATGTAATATTTATATATATAATTACATTAGTACAATATAAATATTCAAATTTTATTTTGTTTAACTTTGACACCGTAACTAAATGTACCGACCGACACCGCACAAACGGAAAAATACTTAAAATATAGGATATATAGCTTATAATGGAAATTTGATTTTCATATTTAAATATATCACACAGTTATACTTATGTATAAGCAATACCAGCTACTCTTTGGTCATCCTAATTAAGTCAGCTCAGTTAACTTCTCAATCAAAATTGGATGAAGTTACCAAATATTCTTTAAATATATAGCAGCTAATGACTTTATCATATATATTAAAAGGCGAAATATCACGGCGTCTGATTGACAATACAATAACTATTTTGTTCAGTTGAATCCCCATTGAAGGAGGGTGAGATAGATATATTTATTTAAATTTTTTTTATATAAGAGACAAACGTGTGACTGTAAACGACAGGTTGTGGGTTCGATCCCCACTTGAGGAAATAAAATGTTTAATATTTTGAAATTAAATATTTATTTTTTTCGCTCGGGTTATAAGGCAAAGCGCGGCGATGAGTTCCGCGATTCAACACGCATTGCCTCAAATTCGGCGGTAAGTGGGCAACAGTATTGGAACGGAGTGTCTTATCACTAGGCTCCCAAATTCACTCTGCCTACCCTGCCATGTAAAGTGAAGCTAAGTAGAAGTAGTATTTTTATATCCTCATGACGGACGACCAAGAAGGCAAATTGACCGATAAGAGGCGAACTGAATGTCTTGCACTAGGATACTACTACTACTCTTTGTGCCAACAACAACAACTAACAAAAGTGAAGTTGCAATATCCATTGAAATAAATATAAACATATATATGAGTAAGACGAGTAAATCACACCGCAAATTAAGCTAAAACAACTTCCAACAAACTTAAACTTTGTATTTTTATTCGTGTTAGTGATAAGAAATTTCCTGCGCAAAACTTCTAAAATACGAAATGCAGAAACTCTGGTCGAACGACGTGTTGCCGCGCTTTATGTGTACTATCCTTGCTCTCGAGTTCAACGTGCATCGTAATTTTATCTCAGTCGGAATATCAAGTGAGGCCCCGATAAAATAACACCAATATACATGCAAAGTATGTAAATAATACATATACAATTGTTGAAGAATCTTTGAAATTATTGCAAATTTTGACTTCCATTCGCAATGCGTCGATTTCAAATAAAATTTGAGAAGGGGAATGCTTTTTCCAGCTTCACGCTGTATTCTGCTTTCCGAAAGGGTAGGCAGAGGAAATTTAGTAAATGAGTGATAAGACACTCCGTTTCGTTCCTCACTTTCCGCCAAATTTGAGGCTCTGCATGTTGAGTGGCGAAAGAAACGAAAATGTTGAATATTTAATCTGAATAAAAATATTTAATTTCCTCGATTGAGGATAGAACCCACAAACTATCACGCTTACAGTCACACGCTTGTATTTAAAACAAAATATCTTTACCAGTAAACGTACAATTATATGCCTGTTCAAACTGATGTTTGTCATCTAGTAAATGAAAAAGTGGTCGTTGTCAAATTTTAACGGTTAGATAAGTGCTTCTTAATATTATTCCACGTTGCCTCAATTCTGAGCTGTCCGACGTATATTTTACTTTTATTCGTGAATATTTGCCCCTTTTCAACTTGAGTTAAACAAATTTCCCCTAACAGACTTTACCACGACTCCGGACGAGGATTTGCGGAGATCTACGAGGTTTTCGTTTTACCGCTTGTTTGTTTTATTTTTCTCGGTTATTAAATTCTCTGGATGGACAAAACAATGTGGCTTATAGAGTTCCCTTGCCGAAGGGACTTTTAAAGGCCAATTTATTAAGTGGCTGTTTTATTGCTATCACATTATTAGTAATTTTATAGAGAAAGCTTTTAAAATGTGACAAACATTAAGACAATTTGTACTATGTTTATCTGACACAACAATGAAATGTGTCATTATATATATATATATATATATATATATATATATATATATATATATATATATATATATATATATATATATGTATGTCATTTAGGTAAAGGAAAGGCAAGTAACGTTAGTAAAAATCTTAGGTGACATTTTGCTAGCATGTCCAGACTTTGCTTCTCTACATTTTGAGCTGTCGACCTCAGTCGTTAAACCGCATGACGTGATTCTCGGACAGAGTGATGGCAAAGGAAGGACGACACTTCTACTTCATTCGAAATCAACAAAACTTGTCAGTTGAGACTATATCCGATACATAAGCCCTCTGTTGTAAATGACTACAAATAGCTTAAATCGGGAAAACAACGAAGTAAACATTCATTTTAAGAAAAAATACAATATATATTTATTTTCAGCTTAACCATAAGTGTCCCTGCCATTAGGTAGATATTCAATTATTTGCGTCATGATTTTTTATATAATTATAACTTGTCTTCAGAAATGCGTTTATTTTATTAAGTATTTAACAAAATTTTCATATTATACGTACAGTGTACGTATACGTCCAAATATAAGCTAAAAACATACGCAATATAAGTATATTATATTTTTAATGTCATATCTTTTTTTTTTTCAAATTTCACTATTTTCCGCCAAACTTTCTTCTTTTTTTGTCGTTATGTTTTAATAATCTTTTTATTCTTTAAATTAAATGAATAAAAATAAATTATATTCATTTATTATGTTATTATAAAATTTATTCAATAAATTTAAATAAATATTCAATAAAATTCACTAACTTGTTATATAACTAATATTTACAAACAAAACTTTACCCAGCGCGTTCATTCGGATACTTTCCAACTTTTGATAATGGCGTCAATCTCTCATGTCAGACAATTATTTTCATCCAGACATTGTGCCTTTGCGATCATTTGATATAGTGCGCCGCCGATAGTGATAAGCTGGACTCATGTTCCTTACATTAAAATTACATTAGTGAAATGACCGTTAGAAACGTTTCAAATGCAGTATTCGTTGCTCCAGATTTTTATTAAAAATGTTTTTTTATATAATATTTATGTATAATAAAATGTTAAATAAATATAAAAAAAAACAAATTTACTTGAAGAACATTGTAGCGTTGGGGAACAAGTGTGTGTCTATACGTAAATGCAACGGCTGTGAGTTTTATTCCCGCTGCGGGAGATGAAATGTTTAATATTTATACTTGACTAGATACCCGCTTAAACTGTTAGTTTTGGATACAGGTTCAGGCTAAAAAAATATTTAAATAATAATATAACTTATGTTAGGAAAATTCTTTGTGTACTCTATATTATTAATTTATATAGGAAGCTATAATATAAACAAGATTTTTCAATTTTGAATTTTATATGTAAGTCATAGCAGCAAAGGTACATACAGTTCATTATTCTGCGTTTGTTCTATAATAATAATAATACTATTTAATATACGTATTTGATGTCGAAAACATTTCAGCAACTTCACAGTCGCGTGACTTATGATTATTACTTGTATTTCTCGTTGTTTTTCAATTGTTGACCTGCCGCACGACACTATCAGGGTGCTCAGCGGCTCAACCAACTAATTATATCGGTAAAGAAATTATAAATCTCAACTAAATGGTCGTATTTAAATATTTCCTATATAATATTTTTTTGTATGTTACTTTTTACCTAATGCTTTATGTGTTTTTCAATTTGCAAAAATATCTCACTTGAACGTTTGTATAATATTTAAGTATACAGACGTTGAAGTGAGACACCTATCTGATATACAATTGTCTGATCTGTTTTTCACAATTTAAAATGACATTATTATTTTTTTTTGTCGTAAACAATTATATTATTTAATTTTTTGTAAAGGAGAGCAATTCCAACAATAAATGGAAGAGCTAAAAAATATATACCATATTCTGTAACAGAGATTCGGTCAAAGTTTATTAATTCTGGAACAAAGGTGCCCGCCCGGGGGACTTACATAGCGCAGATAGACAGTGCTTGTTAGCTACGTAATCGGAATACTGTATTGGTCTCCGTCCATATACGATTCTTTTTATAAAACTTTTTTTGTGATGTTCATAGAAATATGAATATAACTATTGGACTTATTTATTTCTCATTTTAATTTGTCTCGTTTTCTGGAAAGATAGTTCGAGTGCAAAATTCATTTTTAATTATAGTTTTGGGATGTTTTTTTCTATAAATTTTAACTAAACACTATAGACTTATCGTCCTTACCTTTTTTGAACTTTTTTAAAGTTTAGCTTAGATATTTTTTTGACCTTGACATATTTATCTTTAGATATTTAATTCCTAAGAGGTTTTTGAATTGCCTTTTTCTACATCTTTAACTTAATATGCATTTACTTAATACCTGTTAATACCAATAACTATTTTACAATACATTTTGTGCAACATTTAGTTTATTTAATGCAATCTTTTGCAGATTCAATATTGTAATTGATATTATTTAAGATTACTTTATAAAAATTAATTAAATATAATAAAATATTAACTTCTCATTTTGAAATAAAAACTCAATATTCAGCGGAAATACGATGTTACATTGCAAATGGCCTAATTGCGGATGAATTGGAAGGCATTGTAGAGAAGCTGACGTTGTCGCGGGCTACAGAGATAAAGCCGTCCGCTGGGCGCCATTTGAACTTTGAATTATAGTACCGCGGCATGCAGGTTCTAGTTGCAGCATTCATTATATTAGGACTAATAGCATAGCAAATGTACGAACCATAATTAATCGACGTTTGTTTTAATATTATTTATGCTTATGAACAAATTTGAGATTTTGGAGCTTTTATTGAAAAGTTCTTCTTCATTTTCTTTAGTTTCGTGCCGTAACCCGCACATGGCACACTTAATGTTAAGACACTCCATTTGCTCCCCATTTGAAGCCAAAATTATAATAAATGGATAAATGAAATGACATCATGAGCCCCGGTACTTTTGTCACAATTTTACTTTTACTTGTTTGAAAAGCGAATTCAAGTTTAGTTTTCTAAAGTTTTGACGCTGCGTCATGTAGCAACTAGCAAACGACTGTAGGTTCTGTCTGACTGGAAACACAAGCTTTTTAGATTCACCATTTTTTGTCCTTAATGTACCATTGTGCTTTTATTATATGTTCTTATACTTTTAATAAATATAACTGAGGATCTCGTACGTTTTAGGAGCACCTTATATCTAAGTGTGTATCAAGACCATTTATCATTTCTTGCAGATTCTTAGCTGAAGGTAATGTACATATATATGTGAAATATTTCAGTCTATACACCCTTAGTTTAAAGAAAAAAATATGCTTCTAAGTCAACGCAATCGTAAGATACGATACGATATATGCATATTTTTTTGCAACTTTTTATATAACAATTCATCAGGATTTCAATATTTATTGAGGTCCACTGCTATATTTATGAAATTTAATACAAAGTATAAACTTCAAAACGTGAACATTTTTAGAATTTTATAGAAAAATATCATTACAAAGTTATGGTCCAATGTCGGCCACATTTAATTTGTAAACTATGTTCGCCGTATAATCAAGGCCTATGGCCTATTATCCAGAAGCTAACAGTTGCAAAAAAAATGCTTACAAAGATACTATAGATATAATACTGATTAAGTATCTTAAATTCAAAAGTACTGCCCGTTCTAGTTTGACAGTCAATGTCCCTACACTAATTAGAGAAACTGCCCTCTAAACTTTAAAATATATAAGAAAGTCCACTCGCACTTGAACGGTTTTGTTAATGAAGTAGAAGAGTTTTTTATAAAAGTGATTAAATTCTGGATAATATTAGAAAAAATAAGAAAATCTACAGCTTCAAGCCCGCATAGAAATGCTTGATCTGCACATGCACGCATACTTAAATTTCATGACATTGCATATCGGGTGGGGATATCAACACCGCTCTTAGTGCATCAGAAATTGAATACACATAATACCAGCACATACAATCACTCCCATAAGCAGCTACCAAACTCACAACGCAGTCTAGATGGTAAATTAGACTTTGACCCACGACGGCCTTAATAATAAATATTTATATTTAATTATAAATTTCAATACTAGGTAGCTCCCTCTAGGAGTCAGGTCACGAAAATTATTATTAATTAGAATTGAAAACATTGAAGAAAGAAAACTTCTTTTATTTCTTCAATGTTTTCAATTCTCTTCATGCATACTCATCGGGGAGTTCCTTTTTGACGTTGCTCGAGTATCTCGCGCACTTGGCTTTTGTGGTTAATCTCGACCTGCCCTTACCTTAATTTCAGCTTTCGTTTAAGAAGAATGGTTAAAGGATCTTAAAACGTTAAGTTTTACAAAATACTAGTGCAATGTGCTATTATGTTGTTGTTGTAAATTTATTTATTTTATTATATATATTTATACATCTTATTTGTAAAATAAAGTATTGTTTCATGCTGATTTAGTATTTTTTACGTTTGAATTTAATATTAATTATATATTTTAAGAATCTAAATTTTAATACAATACAATGGAACAGAGTCTCTTAACATTAGGTTCCTAAGTTTCTTCTGCCTACCCTGCCATGTGCGGGATAGAGCGTGAAAGCAGGAAAAAAAATATTAAGCGTTATATATATATATATATATATATATATATATATATATATATATATATATATATATATATATATATATATATATATATATATATATATATATATATATATATATATATATATATATATATATATATATATATATATATATATATATATATATATATATATATATATTTTCACATTTGTATAAACAAGCGAGTCTATGAACTAGACATATACATTTATAAATATATATACAACATTTTTCAATTTAAACAAGTAATTTCAATATTTAACAGTAAGATTCAAGTGTCCATTTCTAGAAAATCAAACGTTTGCTCAAAGCTATTGTGCTGTGTTTGTTCAAGCAGATGGTCCCTAAGCACTGACGAGTACATACGAACAGTTCAGCTTCTGTCTAATGACAATCTACACATCAAGTCGATCAATTATTATAGACAAAACCGACAATGTATTTAGCTAATTTACATATAAAATTTTAATTTTCAAGTTTTTTTTTGTTATATACATACCGAGGTTCCTCCTGGATACACTGCAATGTACAGAGCAGAGTTTGTTCTCAGTTATTTCGTAGCTGATAAAGTAATCGACGTCTCCTTGGTCTTATTCTATAGCACTATACTAAACTTAAATTTAAAAAGCGTATAAAAACCTCTAATCTTGACAACCGTTCAAGCGCTCTGATCAACTAGCCATTTGTTCTCACCGAGCTACGTCGAAATTCTTATACGCTTGTTACAACTTATTTATGTTGTTAGCATCTCTGTAGAAAGATTTTTACAAATTTCAGCTACCCAAAGACAACTCGTAAGAATTATCGTTTGGCAAGAGAGAATACTATTTTTTTAATATTATTACTATTTTTTAAAGTGTTAATCCACACTTGGGAGAGAAAATACTTAAAAATCGCATAAACATTTTGAACGAAGCAGGATTTGAACCCGCGCCTCTTGAAACAAAATTTTATTCGCTTTTTTAAATTTAAATTTAGTATTTTCTGTCCTAAGTGTGGATTTACACTTTTAAAAATAGTAAAATCTTTATAGCACTAGTAAAACAATTCTAAGACTATAATAATTTTATAAATTTGTTTGATGTATGGTAAAATATCCTTCTGTATATTCTCTAATGGCGGCGTTTTCTCACTTTTTAGGGTTCCGTACCTCAAAATGTTCGTCAAAAGACTTTAACTAAAAATGCTACTTACATTTCTGAAGGTTCCTTGGAGCACAGAAAAAATAACATTTTAAATCTACGTAATCAAAATACATGAATATTTATGTATTATTATTGTATGGTTATTATATTATGTATGGTTATTGGACACTACTTAAGTATTAGGGTATATACGTAGTGACAATATACAAAAGAAATAAAACACAATATTTAAAAACTGACATTTTATAGGTATAATAACAAAAAAACTCATCTTTGTAGTTCGTTTCATAAAAAATAAGCGCATGTAAACTTAGCAGAATAGTACAGGACCCTTTATTAGTGGCTATCAGGATCGTACGCGGTTACCGTACGATATCTTATAAAGCAGCGACATTACTGGCATGCTTCCCGCCTTTAGATATTCTGGCATCTATGAATGCGAGAATATACAGTGAGATCCGAGAAACGGCTGGATGTTCACCGCTAACCACGTTTGATATAAGACGACGGGAAAATAATGTTGTTTTCCAGATGTGGCGCACACTGCTTTGCGAAGAGCATTATGCTCGCAAGCGAGTCGTTCAAGCAATATTTCCTTCCTTCGAGGCATGGATGAGACGAAAACGTCGAGTTACGTACCGTCTTACACAGACTATCACCGGACACGGTTGCTTCGGAGATTATTTGTTTAAAATTGGACGTCAGACTGCGGCGATTTGCATACACTGCAACAAGGACACTGATTCTGCCCAACACACCCTTGACACGTGTCCCGCCTGGGACACGGAAAGGCGGGCCCTAGTTCAGAAAGTCGGGTGTAATCTTTCCCTTCCCGCAGTAATAAGACAAATGTTAGCCAGGGAATCAGCGTGGACAGCTGTTGTCACATTTTGTGAGACGGTCATGTCTCAAAAAGAGGCTGCTGGGCGAGATCGGGAGAGGGCTGATCCATCTCTTCCGAGAAGACAGCGTTGCCGTGGACGTGTGCTTGCCAATCGTCCTGGTCTCCCAAATTAGTTTTTTAGTTTTGACCATTGGTGTGCAGTGTGGGGAATCTGCGCACCGTCTTTCTTATAGAATTGTATTTTAAAATATACGTGAGCTCTGGAGAGGAGCGCGCATCTGAGGAGGGCTACGGACGTGGTTCTACCAATTTCCCGGGTCCTTCCATAGTGTCAAAGTCGGCAACCGCAGGGGTTTTAGTGGGTAAAAATCCTACATAATCTGATCTTTCCCAAAGATTGGATATCTTTTGAAGATTTCCCATGCGAAAAAAAAAAAGGACCCTTTATTAACTAGTCCAACTCGCATTTAATCAATTTTATTCAAAAGAATCGTAAGAATAACAACTTATAAGCTGAACATCATCTATGAGGCTACCAATACAATTTACAATATTCGCTAAATGAACATGCTGCTATTCTTTTTTACACATTTTAAACTTTTAATCCACACTTACAACATAGTACACATTTCTAAATAAGTATTTATGCTTTTGTTCTTCTAATAAGATCACAATTTACCGTTTCCGTTAGATCAGTTCTATTATTATGCTTCCTTAGTTGAACACAATTTACTTTGTCAATATCAAAATAATGATAGGTAAAAAGAGACTGCTTTGCCAAATTAATAATACGATACACTGTACAGATTATGTGTCAAAAGAGATCCAGTAAATATACAGCCTCCGCCTTTAACAAAGTAGACATATCTAAAACAAATACACATCAAGTAGATAAGTAATAAGAATATTAAATTTATAATCATTAATAACCAAATTATTGTAATTTTTAATATATTTACATAAAAAAATACATAATTCACTAAACACGAACGTTACCAAATACTATACATTAAGGGGGGCAAAGAAAGGACATTATTCTTATAAGGGATGGATTAACTAACCACAGGAGAAAATATTTGTTAGTGGGAACATGCAACACATGCAAGTATGGTACATACAAAGCATAAACTATTGCGCATATACAATCTATATACTACGTTATTACTTCTTATTTTATCTTTATAGGTACAGGTATATAAAAGGCGACGATATAGGATTCAAGTCTTGTTCTAACAAAATATCTTTTATTCCTGAGTGACAGAGAATGCACAAATGAAACATAATCTAAAAACAAACAATACAATAAAAACTATAACAATATTTCCACCTAAATGATGGAAACACAGTGGAAGTAATGTAATGTAGAGGCAGCATTAACTAGGCTACTACGAACTATACGATCGAAAACTAGTATTTTTTTTAAAAAGCCTTATTTTAATACCAAAGTTTCATTAAATTCAGATAAAAAGTTGTCCCCAGGAAGATAACATGATGCCCATGTAAACAGATTATAACTAATACCTGTACGTCCTATAAAACTTTTACGATAAGCAGAAACTCAACCTCATCTCTTGAATAGAATGAGGCTAGATTAACCACTACACATGTATTTACACACACAACACTAACTTTACATAGATCTCGGATATTAAAGAAAACTGTGCATTTAAAAAATATGACGTGGGAAACGAAACGGAGTGTCTTAACACTAGGTTCTCAAGACGGTGTATCCAGAACATGGCTGGGTGGACAGAGGGTCTACCCAGCCATGTTCTGGATACACCGTGAAGCTAAAAATTACTATGCTGTTGTATATTTTTATGTTCTTGGAATAGTTCATTAATATTTTCACACGTTTTTCAGTACAGATAAGCCAACGGTCGGCATTAATTTGGGTTCAACAGCTAATCGACAATAATATAAAGTAGTAAAACTTAGTATAAAAAATAGTAGAATAGAAATTGTTATTACAAGCTCTTTTCAGAAGTTGTCAAAAGACGCAAGTCACAGGCTTTATATCACTTATAATTTATGGACGTTTTAATGTTATGCCTCTGGTTCCTGTGAAAAACTAGGAACTACTAGAATAAATAACAGGTAAGTAGATAACGTGTGACGGATGAAGAATTATCATCAGTGGATTAACATTTTTACTAATTTTAAAGTGTTATTCCACATTTAGGAAATAAAAAACTAAACATAAAAGCGTATAAAAATTCCCGCTACGTTCAAACTTTTTTGTGCTTTTAAATTTAGTGGATTAACACATTAAAATCGGTAAAACTATTTTACTAATTAAACACCATTCTCGCTTACCAAACGACTATACTGAGGAGTAATCCTTTCTTTTGGGAGGCGGAAATTTGTAGAAATTTTCCCACAGACGATGCTAACTATATAAATTAGTTGTAAGAAGCTTATAAGAATTTTGAAGTAGCTTGATGAGAACGTACTCGTATGGCGTATTGGTCAGAGCGGTTTGACTGCTTAAAAGTCACGTGTCTCGAATCTCGCTGCGTTCAAATTTTTATACGATTTCTAAATTAGATTTGCAATATTTTTTTCAAGATTATTTCATTAAAATTAACCAAAAATATATTATGAATGTACATTCATTTTTTTTACACTTTTACAGTCTTTATATATACATACATATATCTCAAAAATATTTTTATCTTAATCTTTTTTAACCTTTTCTAATCATTTTACAGCTACGAATAATTATAGCAATTCAATAATAGTACATTCCTATAAAGCAAGTAATAGCCTCAACAATTTTGTACCATCTATAAAACCTTACCTTCACTTTATTTATTCGCGGTAAAGTGAGCAATATTCGATATTGCCCTTAGATATATTTGCTTTAAGTTGATATTTTGGTTAGATTTATTTTCATTCTATACAAATGTATGAGATGATGTTAAAAATATAGAGGTATGGTAATGATTATGATTATTATACGTTTTTTGGAATAACATGTTATTTAATAGTCAAAAAGGTAAGGTATTTCTACAATATTTATCTCGTGCTTGAGGTGGTACAAAATATATTCGTTACCTAATGCTAAATAGAGGCCTGTCGTGTCGCAGCGGCATAACTGTAACCGACAGGTTCTGGGTTTGATCCCCAGTCGAGGAAATGAAATATTTAATATTTTCAATGTAAATATTTAATGTATCATTTCTTCGCTCTGGTTATAAGGCAATGCGTGGCGTTAAGTTCCGCCACTCAACACGCAATGCCTCAAATTCGGCGGAAAGTAGGGAACGGAAGTGGAACGGAGTATCTTAACACTAGATTCCCAGGTTACCTCTGCCTACCCTGCCTCGTGCGGGATACAGCGTGAAGCTGAGAGAGACCTAATGCTAAATTATATAAAAATATGATGAAACCATAGGATGCCAAGTAATTTATTCTCTAAGAAATATCAAAGAACCATAATAAACCTAATATCTAGAAAATAAATGTGTTTGAACACGTAAAGCTAGTGTGCAAGTGCGTTAATCGACCGCTGGCCGCTATCGCATGATGTAGTGCGCCGCCGATAGTGATAAGCCGGAGTCATCGTGTTCCTCACATTAAAATCACGTTAGCAGGAATATGACCATTACATTCGTTTTCGGTGTGTTAATTATAGGTTTTTATTCAGCATTACATAGAAATTGTTCTAATGGAGCTTTTAAAATCCTTATAAATGTTTGTACGATTTTTATGAATATATATTTGTGTGTGTGTGTGTGTGTACTTTAAATAAACGTACCTAGGAAAGAAAATACAAAAAACATAAAAAAATAACGTAGCAGGGTTTAAACCTGCGCCTCTTTAAAACCGTCCAAATTCTCCGACCAACTAAGCTATACGTTCTCATCAAGCAATCTGCCTACCGAGATACTAACAACATAATTAGGTTGTAACAAGTATATAAGAATTTCGACGCAGTTTCATAAGAACGTATAGCTTAGTTGGTTAAAAACTTTAGAAGGTTTCCAAGAGGCGCGGTGTCAAATCCTGCTACGTTCAATTTTTTATACGTTTTTAAATTTAGTATTTCCTAAGTATGGAATGACTCTTTAAAAATAGTAAAAATAAACGAACCTGCCTGTGTATTGGCATATCTCACATGAAATGCACTAATAATTAAATTACGGAATTCAAAATTTAACCAAAACTGGTTGTATTTCTTTATGTTATACTGTTCCATAAAAAATATTAATTGTACAATTTAATTATTAGCTACAAAAATAATACATATAATACATATTCAAAAACAAAACAATACATATTCTTTCTTAGGATTTATCTATTTTTGAACTTACTTTTTATATTATATTGGGCAACATTTATCGTCAAAGGACTATCTGGATCTTTTTTTGTTGTAAAACGCAGTATACGCATACATCATTAACAAAACTATTCTTTATGGCAAGATAATCTAGTATAAAAACACTTCCTTTCCCGATTTTCAAAATTGCTTGCTTGTTCGATTGACGGATCGCTGTGCAGGGCTTTATCTACCAAAGCCAGACAAGATCAGCGCACTTTTGGTTGAGGCAGCCCATCTCACGACAAAGCCTCTAAAAATATTTTTAGCTGCTTGCTGTACCTTATATTAAACAGGTGAGGTAGAGGCAAATTGGAAACCTAATTGAAGACACTCCGATCTACACCTGGTGGAGAGTGGAAACAATTTCGTTCACCACTCTCCCCTAACTTCATGCCGCCAATAACACTGCGTTTTGCGTTTTGCCTATTTAGCAGAGCAAACAAAAGAAAATATAAAGCATTTCAACTGAGGCCTGTCGTGGCGCAGCGGCACAAGAGTGTGACTGTAACCGACAGGTTCTGGGTTCGATCCCCAGTCGAGGATATGAAATATTTAATATTTTAAATTTAAATATTTAATGTTTCATTTCTTCGCTCTGGTAATCAGGCAAAGCGCGGCGTTGAGTTCCGCCACTCAATACGCAATGCCTCAAATTCGGCGGAAAGTGGGGAACGGAAGTGGAACGGAGTGTCATAACACTAGGTTTCACTTCCGTTCCCTCTGCCTACCCTGCCTAGTGCGGGATATAGCGTGAAGCTGAAAAAAAAAAAAAAAAAAAGCATTTCATTCTCCTAGTGTTCAAAGTCTTGTATCACTGCGGTCAAATCTTAAAATGTAAAACCACACATTAAACATACACATTCCAACAATAATATACATATTAGCTAGCTCATATATAATCATTCAATAAATTATGGTTTTTATTGTATTATCGATGTTAGATTAAGTAAAATAACGACTAAAAGAAAATACAAAATGTTCCACGTGAACCTGTAACCACTACTTTGAATCGCGTGACCGTAGCTTGTTACTTGTAATTCTAGTTGTTACCCAGCTGTTGACCGCGCCACGATATTGACTGCGCTAACGTAACTGACCTCTAAGAGAGTCTAGAAAATTGGTAAAAGTTTATATTTATTTGCATTGCTTTCGTAAACTTAAAAGGAAAATACTTTTTTCATGAAAACTGTGAGGTATACTTTTAGTAGGAATAGGAAATCCCTTTTATAGAGAGTTTATTATATTATTTAGGTGTTTTTTAGCTGGTTATTGTAGTCTTGCACGTCCCATTCAAAAAGTGTGAAAAAGAGCTTATTTTTTTCCATTCCAGTGTTACGTTGTTTGTGCATATTGTAAATGAAATGAATTTAACCGGACTAATAGTTACATTTTTATACGTTTTCTAAGAAAAATACTTTTCTTCCTTAAGTATGAATAATCTATTTAAATATGTTAAAAATATTTAGTTTGCTGTAGAGAAATATTCCATCCCTTTTACGCTACACTAGACATTTAAATTAAAACTATTTTATTCTGATCAGGGAAAACAAGTTAATCACTGTGTAACGTTAACAAACAAAGTGGTCGATAGCAAAGCAAATACCGCTTAGTTTCATTGTCTGCAGTCGGTGTATGCGTACCGGTAGATCCGCTACGTTTCAATCATCGCATTCGATCAGCTCGGCCTTTACTTAATGACAACGCATTGTATTCGACACAACCAATTATTACAGCGATTATAGCTGCATTATGCCTTACCTGATGATATTACAATTAATCGCTATAATAATATATGCCTACGAAAACACAGCAATGAGATGAAGAAGAAGCACTTCTTGCGAATCCTTGTAGATACGAGAGTTTAACCCTAATTCCTAAATGAATATCAAGCATACCTCACATTTCTGGCACCAGAGGGCGGCAAATACTTTACCGCGTCTGTAGCTGTCAAGTGTCATTGCATTCTTGTGATTCGTTCAAATAAGTTCGAAAACATTTTCACTTTTTGTAAAAGAATATCTTCTAGATAAAATCTTATTGGAATTTTTATCTAAGAGTGTTTATGTGTGTAAAAGTGATTGTCTTTAGAAAACACAGCAGTGTATATAGTCAAGAAATATGGAGCCGGTAAGTAATGATAAAGAGGGTGAGGAGCAGGCTGATTTTGTTACTTCGGATGGAGAACAAGTACATTCCATAAGCTCCGTAGGCACAGGATAACAGCACCTCCTCGGACCTGTAGTTTGAGGAAGGCACTGTTTCGCCTTTGCCTAGTAAACGCCCACGTAACACGTCACGTAGGTACAGGTCGAAACATGTCGAGACCGATCCGCGTGTTGATGTTTTTAATGTTACAAACATTTCTACTTAATTAAACCAATCTTCTTCATATCACAATAAGTTCAAACAACTCATGTCAAGTTAATAATGTTGTACCCAGTATTACTTTCAATAATTCGCAACAGTTTATGAATGAATATAATTTCTTACGTTACCCACTCAACCAGAGTCATTTTCTATTAATCCATTAATACCAACATTAATACTAAGAAAATTATCCTACTAGTAATAATAATCAGTTTGAGGAATTAATTAAGGTACAACAATTTGATTCACCATCATGGAAGGGTGTTTGGTTTATGACCTTTATTCTTTTTCTTTCTTATTATTTATATCCAATTTTTTATTTCTTATTCTTTTCTTATTATTTATATCAAATTAATGATGAGATATGTCATTTCAGTAAAAATAAAGATTAGTGACTTTTATAGAGTATTGGTCTTAGCCTGTCTTTCCAATGAAGTCGTACAACAAAGACATTTGTTAAGAGGTTTGCAATTTATTGTTGACTGGGCAAGTGCTAATCCAGATAAGTTAAATCCAAATGCTTTATTACAGTTTTAGTTGGACCAAGCTCTGCTTGTCATAGAACTTCTAAAACTTTTATCCAAGTAATATGTGAAACATGCTCATAGTTTATTACGGTTAGAAGAGTGAATTGTAAAGGAGATTTCTAATGAAAATCTGAGGAATATTTTAAGTACTTAAATAATTAATACTTTAGACCCAGTACTGAGTATTTATTTAGTAGGGAGGTTTTACAGCTTACCATACAATACCTTGTAAGATCACAGGTTTGGTTGAATACCAACCTATTTAAAAGAGAAAAGATCTTCAGAAAAGAGAGACACTTCTTTTCATAAGAAGTGTTTATTTTTTAAAAGTAAGGCTAGACAAGGAAACCGGATAAAATAATATGATTATAAAAAAGAAAGCTCAAAGGTTATTCAGAGGTCAGGCTTAGCCCCTTTTGTCAACACCCTCAGTGCAGAGGGACCAAATCTAAGTGTAAAAAAAAAAAAAAAAAAATAGCATAATGACAAATTTTCAGGGGGGGCTACCTAGTTAGCAACAGAGAAATGGCTCAGTTTGGGAGCAGGCAAATTTATTTTAGCTTTATATTATTGTTTGCCCTTCTGAATGTAAACTTACTCTAAAAGGCTAAAGTATTTTTAGAGTTTAACAACCAAGGTCACTCCAGAGATGGGGGGCAGGGTTAAAGAAAATTGAATTTTAGAGAGGCTAGTTGCAGTAGGTTGCAAGCTTCTGTTCAAAAATGTTTCTGGTACAGAAGGTAAGTGGGGGATTGCGCTTAAGTTTTGATCTAAGAGTGCTCAATACATATGTAAAGAAATGACATTTTCAGTTAATAGCGCAGACCAATGTAGTCAACTACCTTCAAGAACGGGACTGGTTAGCAAAGATTGACCTTCACTAGGCATACTTTGTCCCGAGAGTCGCGGAGACTCACAGGAGATTTTTACTAGTTGTTTATCTAGGAGAAGTCCTTCAACTAGTAGAGCGCTACCTTTACTTTTTCCCTGGCGATTACCTCTAGCTTGCCAGGACAGACACAGACTGGAGGCTCAGGTTGCGGAAACGTTGAGCCTCCTGGAGCCATTGGGTTGGCAGGTACATTATCAGAAGTCTGTAATAATACCCACACACAGGCTGGAGTATCCAGGGCTAATTTGAAATGCTCAGAGTAGCACTATAGTATTGCCCACTCGAAAGGTTCTATCTATAACCAATCATTTGAGGTTAATATTAAACTGAGACAGTTGCTCGCTAGGAGAACTGTAAAGTCTGTTGGGTAGGCTATAATTTTGCAAACGTCAAAGCGCCTCAGAGTAATCTTCACTGTTGAAGAGCCCAAATTTTCCCAAGAGCTTTTACTCGCAGAAATCAAAACAGGTCATTGACTGCTGTAGTGCGAGAGGACTTCCGGTGGTGGTTGGAGGCTATTCAAGGCGTTCCAATCCCACTATGCAAGAGGCAGGTTACTCACTTCTGTACATCAGACGCAGCGGATGCGGGCTGGGAAGTGAGTTTGAACAGCAAGTATCTCTCGGGGAGATCGGCTGCAAACCAAATAAACTGGCACTCCAGTATAAAACAGATATATGCTGTCTTTCCTATAATAAATTCACAGGGGGCTCTGTTACAGAAAGCCCATATTCTAGTTTAAATAGATAGCAAGACTAGTTTAAACAGACAGCAGGTCGCTAAAATTGCTGGGGTTAACAACTTCTCTAATGGAATTAATTTGTCAATTAGACAGCTAAATGACAGCATTCTCCTACAGGGGCACCAATAAAGCATTGCAGTTTGCCTTTTAAGGGGAAGGTCAGTACCCAGGTGGCATCTTTTATCACCTGTCACAGAAGTAATATTTTCAAGGTGGGGTATTCCCGAAGTAGACCTCTTTGTGACAAGGGAGACTGCTGTTGTCCCAGAGTATGTGACAATAAACTAAAGAGATGGCTGAGCTCTGTTTTGCCACGCCTTAAGCCAAAGATGGACATTTCACCTCCAAGCAGGGTGTCCTGAGTCTTGTAACACCTCAACAATAGGACCCAGTGCTTCTGGTTCTCAGACTTTCAGTCTCGCGCTCTTACACTTCCCCTACTGATAGCAAATCTAGAGGGGATGAGGTACTGATAGATTGGATAACAGGTATGTACCCTCCACGGGTTGAGAAGCTGAAGCTTCAGGGTTGAAAAGTTGGGGAGAATGATAGCTCTTTAAAGAAAGCTGGTCTCCTTCCACATTGACTACATATATGGCATGGGGCATCCCATTACAAGGGTGGAGAGACAGAAAGAGAAACTGGGCTAGGTCACATAATATAAATAGTATACAGCCAGAGGGTTTGACATGTGGCTAGGTTTTTAACCTATTATAAAATAATTTTTGCTTTGCAAGTCGGCTATTTCGACATTCTGACAGGATACAGTTAATTTATTAAGTCTATCTATCAGAAATCTTTTGTATACAACAAGTTGTAGAAGATGTTATCTAGGCCACAACTAGGCCACGCTAGATTGCCCATATTGGGTATAAATATCTTGTTTGGGTGGCTAGAATCATGGGATTGTTGAAAAATCTCTTTAATCAAAGTAAAAGGACTGCTATAATTCTCCTACTAGCTTCCAGTAGAAAACTACATGACCTCACTCTTTTAGAACTTGGTGAGGATGGGTTTGATGAGACAGAAGACACATTGACTTTCTGACCTAGCTTTGGTTCCAGGTATGAATACAGGATCATACCGACAGTCAGGTGGGCTCCTTTCTAAACATCAAATCCCTAATATTTGTCCTGTTAAAATGTTAAAAATCTAACTAAGAGTTCAAAAACTAGACTCGGTCAGGATAGCAATGTTAAGTTGCTATGTATCTCTACTACAGGAGTGGTCAGACCAGCATCCAGAGCAATGATTGCAGGTTAGGTAAGTAAAGAGTAATTTAAATAAGCTTGAGTTGATGTCTCACCACCACGCAGGTATAATTGAGTCTGCTGTATATATATAGCATCTCAATTTTTGGTTGGATAATAGGCCAGTACAAGAAATATTAGATAAGGGAAGTTGGAGATGGGTAAAAACTCTTTATGAATATTATTAGAGAGAAAGATTACTTACTTCAAAATACATAATAATAATATAAAATACTTCAAAATCACCTACTGAAACAGTAGTAGATTCTTTTTATAATAATTTTTAAACAGTACTTCTTTACTTTGAGGGATTTCTAATTGAACCTGAGTATCACATAATTATATATTCTAGAATAGAAATAGTAACTTAGTATAAGTTCATTTATTTTAATATTTGAATCTATTATTACACGAATTATTTAACTTAAGATTTAAACTTTCTGTTCTTTTCGATATGAATATAATATTAAAAAAGAAAAAAAAAAAGAAAAAAGAAGGTTAAAACTGAATAATTGCTTAGACTTTTAATTTAGAAGATTGTTGTTTTTGTGTCTGTTAATTGTGTTATAAAATAAGATTATTGTTGAGTTTTGTTTTTGTTGAATGACTTAGTGGTTAAAGTTTATGATATATATATAGTGGTTAATATATATTTAAGTTAAATAAGTTGTCGATTTGTTTCCATTTTTAAATATATTACATTTTTTAAATAAATTAAATATGTAGATATATTAAGTTTTTATTCACATTACATTCTTGTGTTTTTAGCATTTCTGATCACCAGCAGATATCAAACAGGTCTTCATCTCGTTGCTGTGTTTTCGTAGGCATATAATATGACTGTTTTGCATTACAACAAAACAGGTATTATATGTTAAGAAAACACAGCAATGAACCAAGGGGCTTGCTGTTGATGAAGACTGCAATGACACTTGACAGCTACAGACGCGGTAAAGTATTTGCCGCCCTCTGGTGCCAGAAATGTGAGGTATGCTTGATATTCATTTAGGAATTAGGGTTAAACTCTCGTATCTACAAGGATTCGCAAGAAGTGCTTCTTCATCTCATTGCTGTGTTTTCTTAACATATAATACCTGTTTTGTTGTAATGCAAAACAGTCATAATAGTCAACTCTCACTTTAGTCCGAAACGAATGTATTCTAATGTCACAGTAGTATTAGGTTCAATTCCATTCGAAATTGTCGTCACTAGGATATTGTATAGATAGACAAAGTATGTAATAGTCTATACACTCACTCTCTCTCAGCTTCACGCTGTATCCCGAATATGGCAGGATAGGCAGAAAGTACTTGGGCACTTAGTGATTAGACACTCCGTCACATTCCCCAGTTTCAGCCAAATTCAGGCATTACGTGTTGAGTGGCGTAACTATACCTATACCGCGCTTTGCCTTGTTACCAATGTGTAAAAATAAAAACATTCAATATTTAAATAGAAAATATTAAATATCGCGATAGAATCGCGTTTACAGACACACGTTGTGCCCCTGTGCCACGATTTATACAACACAGTATTTCGAAAATGGATGGTAAGTAATTTTAAATTGAGTATTGATGTTTTAAGATAATATTTTTTTCTTTCTTTGTTTAACTCAAGGCATGTGGAGAGATTTTAATATTTTTTGTCATAAACTTTTTTTAAATACAACAAGAGACTTAACTTTAGGTTCCCAAATTCCCTCTACCTACCCAGCCCCATGAGGGATACAGCGTGAAGCTACAAATAGTATAATAAAATATACATACATAACCAAATTAATAAGCTAATAATAATATAAAAAAAGTTTATTTTAATTGTATTTCGCACTCGAATCATTAAATATTTTAAACAAAACTCTTCTGTTTTACTATGTAAATACAAAATGTTTCATACTATTCTCCCCTCACATGTTGTTTAAATTTATATTTTTATTCACATAAATCAAATTTGCTTTACACAATATTGCTGGCTGTGACAACATTTTATGACTTCTGGTATTTCCACAACTGCTACGGCTTAAGCTTTGTGTTGGACCTCACAACCTATTGTCGAGTTGTCACAACGAATCTTGTTTGCTTCTTATTCTTTATATGCAATTGTACGTACGTTCTATAGAGGTTTACTTTTATTTATTTTTTTCTACATCAGCTGGCACGGTCGGCGGAGGGAACCCGGGCACTTAATTTTAACTAGTTAAGTCACTACGTTCCCTACTTTGTGCCGAATTCAAATTAGATTTTTTAAATTTGAATTAAATATTCATTTCCCCCGAGGAACCTACAACCTTAGCGAGTAAAGACGGCTGTGTTTCTGCGCCACGACTGCCACGTTCGGCTTCTTTTTTGTTATGTAAAAAAAAATATAATATAAAGGCGAGGCCTCGGTCAAGGATTTTTTTTAGCTTTTCTTCTGTCTCTCTAGAATATAAAGTGCGATATTGAGTTCAGATATTCATCACGCAATATCTCGAAAGTTACGTAGGAAACCTTAACACTAGTTTCCCTCAGCCTACGGTTATGCGGGTAAAAGTGTTAATTGTTTTTTTTTTTTATATTTCAAAGAACAAAATATTTATTAATACTGAAACTGCATGTCACATATAATTATCTATCTATCTCTATCTGTTAAAATAGCTGTTAAAATAACTATTTTGAATTAAAATGATCAATTCTAATCTAATTTGGTACTTCAATGTAATTTATTAAACTAATTTCACTGGCCCACATAGAATATGATAATTACGTGTTCTATTAAATATACTCGTATGTAGGTTATATATAAAAACCTACTTAAGACATGACAAATATTACCAAATTTGAAAATTACCATTTTCAGCTTCACGCTGTATCCGGTGTGGCCAAATGGAAAATTTTAAAATATTTCAAGCTTTTAAGTTAAGAAAAGATCCTCCGAGTTAACTTATAAAGAGCACTTTCTTAGTGCTTTCAAAATTAAATTTAAGCAGAGCAGTCGTCTTTAGTCGATGGATCATTTACGAAATCGTTTTATAGTGTAGAGTAAATGTGTCAAAAATGTATCTTAATAGTAAAACATGTATATATAATAATATTGTCTTTGATTTTCGCGATTGTAATTTAAAATATGTATACATAATATCTATTAGTTAATATCAACTAACAAATCGTGTTTTAAAATAAGATGATCGTTTTTGTTAGGTTCACGCCATATATAGCAGGGCAGACGGAGAGAACCTAGACAGAGAGACCCTAGTGTTTGGATTCTCAGTTCTTAGCTTTTCACCGAATCTTAGAGACACTACGCTTTGTCTTGACTCCACCGAGTGGAAATTGATCCCATTGTAAAGAATTACAATTGCAATATGCCTAAAAATATTTTCAATATTTATTTTTTTGATTGCTCTATGGTACTCATAAAATAAAATCTGAGATTAGGATATGTGATAGTCCGTATAAAGGCATTAACAACATCCAAAATCAACAGCCGACTTAAGATGTCGGAAGATGGGGTGAAATGAATTGATCGTCTACAACATGATTGAGTACAGGAATCTCATCCCCTGGACATGGGAAGTGGGATAAGTGCATTAGTTTTTTTTTGTGTATAGGGATTTGGTAAAGTTATTTTGTTCGTTTCTGTAATATCTAAGTGTGATTTAATATTTTATTTGGGAATTGAATTACAGTACATTGACAGTTTTGTTTTTCGAGCGTATCTGTCATGTATGTATGTATGTGTGCATGTATATATATATATATATATATATATATATATATATATATATATATATATATATATATATATATATATATATATATATATATATATATATATTATATATATATATATATATATATATATATATATATATATATATATATATATATATATATATATATATATATATATATATATATATATATATATATATATATATATATATATATATATATATATATATATATATATATATATATATATATATATATATATATATATATATATATATATATATATATATATATATATATATATATATATATATATATATATATATATATATATATATATATAATATGACTGAATGCTTAACATAATTGAGGTTTCGTTAGATTTGTCATAAGACTTTAAGCGTTCTTAGATAGATGAAGCAAATAAATATTATATATTTGGCGCTATTTTTTTATTGAAAAGATATTTATTTTACATATATCAAATTACAAGGATTAATATAAGAATATAATTTCTTTTCAATTATATGCTTTATCCTGCAAATGGCAGGGTATGTTGAGGAAACTTGTTAAGCTAGTTTTGAGACACTCCATCTTTCCCCAGTTTAAATAGAATTAGAGGTATTACGTGGTTAATAGCTGAACTCAACACTCACTCACATCGATTTATAAGAAAAGTTCTTGTTTTATTATAGGTACTTATTTATTTAAGTAAAAGTTTGGAATATATAACAACTTAAAGCTGTTTTAACAATCGTACATGCTATGTGCCCGATTGTTCTGTTATTTATAACATATATATATATTAGTATTTCTGTAATTTATGCTTATTACGAAAGTTGAAGTAAGCGTAATTAACAAATCATAATAGAAAAGTGACAATTAAAAAAAAGACAACCAGTTAAAAAGTTAAAATCTTCAAACAATCAAATCGTCACATCTTCATCCTATGGAACTATTTAAATTGTTTTTTTCTTTTAAGTGTTATGAAATCGGATGTATTTTTTTTATTATTATTATTTATGGTTTCAGTTGTAAGACGATGAACGTTCAGAAATATTAACCTAAATTAATCAAAATATTTCGAATTAATTCGTTATAAACAATAGTATATAGATACAATCGGGGCACTGCGCGATTTTTAAATGTTTTTAATCGTCAATGGTCTTCTTTATTATTTATTATTAAATAAATATTATTATAAGCTTTTGAGTATCCTATACTGATATACAATAAATAAGTTCTAATATTATAAAATTAATTGAATTTTATTGAACTTCTGTAAGTATTACAGAATGTTATGTTATTTCAGATCAAAGTGCGATTTTTGATACGTAAATCCCGATCATTTGAGATTTTTTTAATGAAAAATATAAGGCAAACGAGCGTACGGGTGGGTCACCTAATGGTAAGGGATCACCGCCGTTCACGACCTCGTAATACCAGAGGAGTTACAGATGCGGGGCTGGTCTTAAAATGTTCTTTTACCGATTAATAATATTCCAGATTACCAAACTATATACTAAGTCAATAAAAATGTCTATCACTCTTGAAATATTTACGCTGCCTTATTATTTTTATATTTTTTATGTAATGATTCTTTATGACTGAATTCAATTTGAATTTGTAACGTCTTCAAAAATGCTCATCAACATCATTATCGATAACTTTTGTTAACGATGTATTAAATAATTACTTAAAGTTTAGTCTGACTATTATGATTTTTTATCTTCCACTGTATTATGTTATTGGAAAATGCTCCTCATGTTAATATTCTATCAGTGGTCTTATAATCCTCTACATTTTTTTTCTCAAATAAATTCAATGTACTAACATAAATTTTAACAGTTACATATATATTTTTATTTAAATTTACAATTTATCAATTACTATTTACTAGAACTACGTAAGAGTACTTTACCTGTAATCTACTCGTTTAATGACAACTGCAGCGTAAAGTTCGGTCAGTTTGTGACTCATTAAACTAGCGGAAAGTAAAAATACGTCGAGAGACGTTAAATTATCCACTTTATGTGCACTTGGAGCTGTTGAATCTTTAAGTTTCCTATCTTAACACGCATCGTAATTTGCTTTCCACATACATACTAACGTACAATATGTTACTGTTACAATGTAGTGTAGTATTTTCTTATGCTGCAAGAACAGAAAAAAATAATATACTCTACATAAAAAAACGCTCCTAATAAGATTTAAATTCAATAATAATTAAAATATCACGAATATTTATATTTTGTCTAGCTTCACGGTAGGAAGAGACGTAGCGCGCAGCGTGCGCAGCTAGACAAGCTACGACTGTGAACAAAACAGGTTGTTCGATCCTCACTCGAGGAAATAAAATATTTAATATTTGCAAATTAAATATTTAATGATTTCATTTCTTCACTCTCGTAACAAGACAAAGCGTGGCGTTGAGTTTCGCCGCTTAACACGCGAAACTTCAACTTCGGCGGAAAGTAATGAACGAAACGGAGTGTCAGCACGCTAGGTTAATAAGTTTGCTCTGCCTACACTGCTTTGGGCAGGATACAGCGTGAAGGTGAAAAATGAAGGTAAAACAAATAAAATAAAATAAATATTATAAATCAATTTTCATCTGTTATGTGTCACATAACGCATAAAACAAGTCCTATAAAAAAATTGAAGGCCTTGTTGTATACAAAAGGTTCCCAAAGTTGCTTCATAAAACTAACAATATTGCTAGCGGTAACAAGACAGAAGCGTTCCTCTCAAGCCCATATTCGCAACGCCATTGTCTCGCTCGGTAGACTTCAGAGGTTTCAGTGTTCTATCTAAGGGAGAATTTACACTTCATATTTATAAAAAACACAAAATATTGTTATGTCAATATTTTATTCAATTTCTTTTAAAAATGAAATCAATTTAAGAAGGAAATGAATATTAAGTTGGTTTTTGTTATTTTTTAGAATATGTAATTTAACTCGAATTTTATTGAACATGTATTTTATGATGTAGAAGATTAATTCTTTTATTCGACGCCAGTCTTAGCGCAGGTAGGCATAAACCAGTAACTTTAAATGCGACAATTTTGATGGAGATTGGGGAAAGGAATGGAGCATCTTAACACTAGTTCCCTCTGTCTCAGAGAGTGAATAAAATTCTTTAATTTTCAATTTTTTGAACTGTGTTTCTATCCAATCCGTCTCGGTTAGGGAATAAAGTTTTAAGTAATTATTCAAATACTATATAATTAATAATATTAACTAAAATTCGCAAATATTTTATAATTTAATAAATCTACACAGATCATACAAAATTATTTAGGATCAACGTAGATTGACATTATTTATATGAAAATATATATTAATACGTATTAACTATTTAAAATCCCTTATTTTTACAGTCTGCACCAAGTTAATATTTTTTTCATTATATTATTTTAGCTTTTATTAAGAAAGTGTACATGCAACGTACATGATGTCTTCTTATAACACTTAAGTAAAACATACTCTAAATTCTTTTATAAAAATGCATATCAGTAATAAATGTGTAATCTCTTTTTTTCTTTATAACCTATTGTTTAGATTTCTTCACCTACCAAGACGGATTCCATACAAAGGCTTCGTTCCTCCCGACACTCGTTTCGCATTTGTTTTTGTTTGTTACATACAATTGTGGGTTTGAGTGAGCCACGCGAGGGCACGCGGAGCGCCGCGCCGCTCGTTTGCGAACTGGAGTATGAATACTCAATTTTTTACGTTACTTATGTTTTTATATACGTGCTTTAATATTTTTAATTATATTACTATATGACGCTGTGGTTCAATTGGTTGAAGTCTGATTGTAAATGAAATTACTTTAAGTTGGTTTCTGGGGTGGGACGTTTTTGCTTTATATAAAAATATATTTTAGATGAGAATGTCGTGGCGTAGAGGCTCAAGCGGGCAAATGTAAACGCGACGGTGGTGGATTCGATTCCCACTTGAAGGAAGTAAATATTTATTATTTTAATTATCTCGAGCGCCACTATCGACACACTGTAGTATCAAAAGGCAAACGGAGTGTGTTTGCTGATTTTTTTCACAAAAGCGTAGTTTTCAGTTCCATTTCATTTTTTTTTATTCATATTATTATATTGTTGTCGGTCGGATAAATATGTACAATTTCATATTAATTTGATATTTAAAAGTTGGCCAAATTCACGTTCTAAGATTCCGTCACAGACATACATAAATACATACAACCAAAGCTAATAATTTAAACAAAAAAAATGTTAAATAATATTTTTAATAAGGTAACAACATACTAAATTCTTTATATTACTGTTGCAAAATCAAATAAAAGCAAAGAGTGTAGTCATTTTCACATCGAAACATGCAGTCAAAAATGTTATTCAGTTCAAGAGCGGTCAGAATGAAGCGCTTTGAGAATGTATTACTCTTCGAAAAAAATATTTTTTACAGCAAATATACGTTCCAGATATAGTTTCCTGCGTTTTAATAAACATATCTTTTGCATGAGAGCTGTCGTGACGCAGGGACACAATCGAATGTAAACGCAACAGTCAGTGAGTTTGATACCCACTCGAAGAAATGAAATATTTACTATTTTACTATTATGAAATATTCGATGTGTATTTTAATTTTATGGCTCTAGTGACAAAACAATAGCGCGGCGTTGAGTTCCATACTATGCTTCCAATTCGACGGAAAAACGGCACGGAACCAAATGTCTCAACACTAGATCCTCAAATTCCCTCAGCCTATCCTGCCACGTGATACCATGTGAAGCTGGAAAATTAAAAACATTTTCATACTTAAAACAAACATTGAAAAGCTTTAAATAATAAAGCAAAGTAAAAGCTTGTCATGTTCATACACAGCCGTATATGACAGTAAATTTTGATAGCAATTAAGTAAAAACGAATTCATTTGTATCTATACACATTTATGTAAATTGTTACAAACATTATATATTATTTTAACATCAAGCAGTATTCCGCATAAAGCAAGATACACGTTGATATCGAACCTAGTGTAAAAACTCTCGTTCGGCACGCACCACCGCCTTTCCGATATATTGCAACGACTGGTGGCCTTATATTGAAGTACTATAAAAAATAATTTAAAAAATCCTATTTCTTATTTACAATTTGGAAAAATGTACGTATTGTAATTCCCGTTGGTGCTCGTAGACATTATTTTTTAAAATTCAACGAAAATATCCGCCATGTACAGAGAGTGATGGGTTACCGATTTATTTATAATAAATCTGTACAGATTGCATAGTACTTATGAACATTCGATATTATTATAATCGTAGTTTATGGTCCACAAAAACTGGTAGAATTTAAATTGTTGTTAAAGTAACCATTAAAAAGCCAAATTATTAAACGAACGTCCATTTTAGCTAGAGCTTGGGCAATCCCAAATAAATAAGATGTAAATCACATTACGAAACAACAAAAGAGTGGTTATTTGCATAATGCTGTTCACCTTCAGCCATCTGGCTCTCTGGCCGGAAGCCAAGCCTCCTTAGCTAGATAGGCTTTACACGCTTACCTTAATCGTTTCATTGAAAATTTACATTATTTAACTTAAAAAAGTTACTTATTTGTACTAATAAGCTTAAATCTATGAATTTTGAAATCTGGCGCGTCGTACTTAAGTTGTGATATCTGAACGAATGATTACATCAACACTTACTTCTATTTACATATCCTATTGTGTTCGAGATAAAGCGTTAAGCTGAAAAAAACATGCAATATTGTAAACTTATATATTTTTACTATTTTTAAAATGTTAGTCGATTAACACTTTAAAATAGTAAAGAAGTGAGGGAATGAAAATACGTATTTAGAAAACGTGTAAATATTTTCATTGTAGCGAGATTTGAACGGTTATCAAGAGGTGCGTGTTCAAATCCCGCTAACATGCCAAAGTTTTGTGACTTTTTTAAATAAGTAAACTTTATACAGCTGGTTGTTCTAGTGAGAATTTTGAAATAAATCATGACTGCCATTCAAAACCCTGTGTTGATTTACTTGATATTTTCTTCTAGTAGTTTTCTAAAGAGTTCACAAAGAACTTTACAGTTTTAAACACTTATATGAACTTACACGAACTAAAGTTATGAAGCAACAAGCGAATGCTTTAATAACTTCTATGCCGTTAACAGCTGTAAGTTTTGTTTAATAAATCAATTTTATACAATAGAAAATTTTTGTTAATAATAATGCAATAATTTTAAAATTACAAATATTTTAAAAGAAACAAGTTACGAGTATCTTCGCGTAATTTTTTTTTTGCTTATCTAAAAATAAGGTACGAACAAGGAGCTGTCACTCACAATGATACCAATGTCCTTAGATTTTGTCGAGAAAAGGATTTGTCGATGTATTTATCTCTTGGGAATCAATAGACAAGTGAGTTGGATAAAACAATATTGAAAGGAACACCATTTCCTATCCATGTATACATCAAATGTATACGTAGTTCATAATACGGGGCCAGCGACCACTTTAGCTGTAGTCTTCTATATACATTTATTTTTGTGTATAAAATAATTTAATTGATAATGCAACGACTGTGCTACTTTTAAAAGTTTTTTTTTCAGCTTCACGCTGTAACCTGCACGAGGCAGGGTAGGCAGAGAGATCCCGGGAACCCAGTGTTAAGACACGCCGTTTCACTTCCAATCCCCACTTTCCGCTTAATTTTAAGGCATTGTGTGTTCAGTGGCGGAACTCAACGCCGCGCTTTGCCTTATTAGCAGAGCAAAGAAATGAAACATTAAATATTTAAATTGAAAATATTAAATATTTTATTTCCTCGACTGTGGATTGAACCCAGAACCAGTCGGTTACAATCACACGATTGTGCCGCTGCGCCACGACAGGCGTCAAAGTTTAAGTTAATTATTCCACTAAAATATATTATGAAATATAATTTAAGCTACATTCATAAAATCTAATATAAAAATGAGTTGTCGAAATATAAGTATATAAATATATATACTAAATATATATACTAATATAAATATATATACTCATTTAACTTCGGCGGCAACAAATTGAGTTCTTTTAAACTAAATAATATAAACAAAAACTAAAAAAAAAGTTAAAAGAATAGGTGTTCAATACATTTTTGTTTTATATTCTTTTATATATAGGCTTGTATAAAAAAATTATAAGTAGTTGTAAGATACGACCTCACAGTATGAAGTAGAGGGTCGGAAATTTTGAAACAGAGTAGGCAGATTGAAAATCGTTGAAAAAGACGTAGTTTTTTTTTATTAAAAACATTCTTAAATTTTATTTCTTTTTTTTTTAAATTTAACGCTATGTACATAGCAGGATATGCAGAAGAAATTTGGGAACCTAGTGGTAAGAGCTATATAAAATTGAGGCATTGCGTGTTGAGTGGCGGAAGTCAACGTCGCACTTTGCCTTGTTACCAGAGCGATGAGATGAAAACATTAAATATTTAATTAGAAATCATTAAAACCTTTCCTCAAGCGGCGATCCAATTCACAGCTAGTCACGTTTAAAGTCACACACTTGTGCTGATACACCACGACAGGCAAATACATAAGCCTTCAGTTGTCTCGACAATTCATTTATGTTAATATGACAATACTATTTTATTAAATTTTTAACAGCCATAATAATGATAATTCGGTAAAAAAACATTTACTCTTTACATAAGATAAGTTATACTAGTTCATCATTTAACCTTTCATAGTAGGTATGTATAGTGTATATTAGCTCTCCACTACGTTGTGTTTTCCTTTCGATGGATCAAAGAACAAACTCTATGTAACGACTGAAAACGTTCTCATGCATACACCACTATGAGTTGAAGAGCGTTGCAAAATATTTCGAAGATAGTTTCTCCACATTTGCTTGGTTTCCGATAGACGAGCATGAAATAGAAACTATGTTTATCTTCTAAAATGAATATCTTGTAGATGTATATGTATTACATTATACTACTTTAGTGTTTATTACTTAAGCGTGTGACTTTAAACGACAGGTTGTGAGTTCGATCGCCACTCGAGGAAATGAAATATTTATCATTTTCAAATTAAATATTTAATGTTTTCATTTCTTCGCTCTGGGAACAAGGCAACGAGCGGCGTTAAGTTCCGCCACTCAACATGCTATGCCTCAAAATTCGGCGGAAAGTGGGGAACGGAAGTGGAACGGAGTGTCTTAACACTAGGTTCCCAAGTTCCCTCTGCCTACCCTGCCATGTGCGAGATACAGCATGAAGCTGAGTGAGTGAGTGCTTTAGTTGATAATAAAATTATCTGAACTAAGGTACATCTGATGATTCTATATTCGATTCCCATTATGATTACATAATACTAAGATTATAAAATTCTAAATATGTCAGAAAAAAGCTTGATGATTTTATTTTACAAAACAATAATAACATATATATATATATATATATATATATATATATATATATATATATATATAATATATATATATATATATATATATATATATATATATATATATATATATATATATATATATATATATACATTTGGGTCAAACGTTACGTGTACATATAACAGCGTAGGAATCTAGTATAAAAATCTCTATTTCAAATGTTAGTCGTCTTATTTGTTTGAAGTCCATTAAATAGGAGGTAACGTGAGGCTACACGCCGCATTCCGTTACGGAATGCACAGATAAGCGCCCCGGTCATTTGAATTATGGCACCAATATTTTTAGTTATTTTATAACTTTCGAATCGATCCAAATTTTGTTATTAGAAGTGCATATGAAAATCTTATTAAATGTATATATAATAGAGGGGGTAACCCTTATCCCGCACATGACAGAAGGACCTTAGGAACTAGTGTTAAGACACTGTTCTCATTGAGGCACTTCCGTTTCCCACATTTCGCGGAATTTGGGACATTGCGTGTTGAGCGGCATAACTGAACGCCGCACTTAGCCTTCTTGCCAAAGCGATATAATGAAATTATTAAATATTTCATTTCTTCCAGTGTGGATCAAATCCACAACTTATCCCGTTTATAGGTGCATGCTTCTGCCGCTGCGGCGCAACAAGCCTCTGTCGAGGTCTTTAATCGATTTTAATATAATAAGTTCTGACTTCCGCCACTCAACACATTATGGATAAAAATATGGGCAAAAAGGGAAAAATGGAATATGATTATTTAATGTCAATTTCCTTGGATGCTCGAGATTGGCGCGTGACCTTGGCAACCAATAAAAAAATATTCAGAACAGAATGCCACTGCCACCTCCTTAATTTAAGGTTGTATTTAATTTCTTAAAAATTCTGTGTGTGTTAGTGCCGTCTATACATTTTTCAAATAAAACAATATCAACTGATTGGTAATTTGTATTGAGGACTGATTTATACTTTTTGATATTGGCCATAACAAAAGTTGTTCTTTATAATTTTATTAAAAATTATTTTAGACACATGTTAGTGCAAAGTTTTCTTAAAAACAAAGCTAATATCATATGCGCATATTTCAAGTTTTATACTGCTATTATTTATTACACTGTTACTAAATAATTCATAGGATACTTTCAGCAAATTTATGACTTCTGTGAAATTTATTTCAAGTTATATTTTTATTGTTTCGATGAACGAAACCAAATCCTTTTTTTAAATAAACAATATGCACAGGCCAAAAACAAGCCTAAGTTATACATTTTTGGTCAAAAAACAGCTATTATTATTAATAATATGTATATTGAGAAGAAGACAAAAAATATCCAAAAACTCCATAGTACGAGTAATTTCCCACAAATTACAATTTTTTCACTTCCATTCTCAGGCTGCGATATAAAAAAAAGCGATTTATTAAAAGCATAGCAAAAGTATTCCTACTCAATTTAAAGGGTAGGTACTCATAAATTTTGTTTATTGGTAGCAAGATGTAATAAGACAGGCGCTTTACGGAGGGAGCGATTCACGGCCAATCTACACTTGTTCCTTGGATATGGTAACATTCATGCAGTTACCGCCTGAATTGGCCCCTTCCGAGACTTTGGTTGATCTCGCTTATATTGACGGAGCTGGAAGTGACATTTGTTATTATGTAAATGAAATTTATACACAAAGGTTTAAAACGCTTGAGGCCTGTCGTGGCGCAGCGCCACAAAAGTGTGACTGTAACCGACAGGTTCTGGGTACGATCCCCAGTTGAGGAAATGAAATATTTAATATTTTCAATTTAAATATTTAATATTTCATTTCTTCGCTCTGGTAATAAGACAAAGCGCGGCGTTGAGTTCCGCCACTCAACACGCAATGCCTCAAATTCGGTAGAAAGTGGGAAACGGAAGTGGACGGAGTGTCTTAACACTAGGTTCCCGAGTTCCCTCTACCTACCCTGCCTAGTACGGAATACAGCGTAAAGCTAAAAAAAATAGGGATCGAACCTACATTTAGCGTTCACACTTGTGTCTCTGCGCCTCGACAGGCCTCGGCTAGCCAAGGCCTGCCTATAATATAATCACTAATCTCTCATAATTTTATAATATACTGAACTATTATATAGAGCTAATCACCTAATACTCACCTTTACAATATAGGTATACATACTTAATGTTCAAGGTAAGCTGCGGCTATGTTGAGCGTAAAATTTCTTATTAATACAATTTACCTTGGACTGTACGTTGATTGATAACATTTTTATATTGAAAGTTGAAGCCACTTTATATTAACTTTGGAATTAAATTTATTTTTTGACATATTTTAAAATGTATTCCACGATCTAAGATAGAAAAATACTTATTTGGACAACTGAAATTTAAGCTGGGACTCAAATTTCAGTCGCCCGTACGACAGCCGCAAACCAAGGTTCGAACCCGACAGCGGATATTCTTGTCGCCGTCGACCACTCTTCTTAAAAAGCCATATAATAATAAAAAATGAACGAATAAGGATTTCGATCTAGCTAAATCGTATGTCATAATTAGTCAGAATGCTTGTAGAGTTTGCTATTATTGCTCAATTATACACTTCTGAATACAAAAAGAAAATTTAAAAATAAAAAGAAAACTAAATAGAAATAAGATAAATATTCCTTGAAAATATATATTACTATACCTCAAAATAAAATTGTAACAAAATTTTAGCTTTTAAAAGAACAATTCAAATCAAAGTTAAACGTGGTGGAGCTTGATATAGTAAATATTACAATCATTCTATTAGCGACTGCCAGTTATGAAAATCAAGTAAAATTCCCCCACGACATGATTTGAATTGTTCCTTTAATAACTTAAATCTTATTATAATTTTAAAGTAGAGGTAAGAGGGTAGTAGAGGTAATTAATCATGATTGATTGTTCGACCTGCTACTACTGTAATATAAAGTCTCTTTGTAATTTAAATTTATTTTCTCCTCTTTAGCTTGATTAAGTGTGTTTTTCAGTGTTTTTTTTAACTATTATTTATTTTTTCGTTTAATGAAATTTAATAACAAAAACATTTTGATAGAATTAATTCATTGTTATTAGCCGTTGAGACGTGTGCAAAGATTCACGTTGATCAAACTTTTAGAAACCGGTGAAAATTATTTCATTATATACTTACATAGATATAACTCAAGGTAATGAAAGCGTATTAAAAATAGTCAGATTTTTATACTTACCCAAAATAAATTGTAATAATAAAAGGTCTCTTCCAGACGAACTACCCGCGTGTACACGTACCACTCTCCTGAAATATTTTACGATCCTTGTAACATAAGCCTGTGGAAGAAGGACTGAACTGTATATTGTACCGTCCCTCTCCGGTGATTTGTGCATATTTATGCCTGTTACGTACCGACGGCCAAGCATTTCAAAATATTGTATTAAAGTATAAATTGTTTCTAATTTATAAATATTTTTTGATCGTTTAATTTAATGATGATGTGATTGTGATTTTCAACACATATAAAAATACTCGAATAAAAAATATTCGCATACTTAGAGATATTCTGACTACAAATTAAATTTACAGCTATGCAAAGAAAATCTCAAAAAAACATGTACATTGGTCAGTCATGTGCCTACATTATACGGCTTAAATGCACCTGGACACCACAAGCAAAACAATGAGAAGGTTTTAAGACTATGAAGAAATGATTTTCCCATTATAATTTTTATGTTCTTTATTCTAAAAATGTGAGTTTTATTATTGCTCTATTAACAAACTCTTATATGATAATGAATATTATTTAAACAGAGATTAAAATTTTGTACAGGTTCTTATTTCTTTATATATTTTCCATTTTTTTTTTTTTTCATAACATTTATATTAACCCTTTTACACAATATGAACTAAAAACCTAAAGGAACTATTTAACTTTGAGCTAGTTTAAAAATAAGATAACACTGTTATAGTAATTGTTCTTTTTCTAAGCTAAGTCCAATTTTCTTTTTTACAATTTTATTTGAAGTTCCTACAATGTTGCTTCCATCAACTGTGTAGGTTAGTATACCGTACATTACAAAACAAAATAAACATTTAAAATATAAAACGGACAAGACAGTGAGAAACACATCTGAAATAATGAAATTCGTTTATTATAAAGAAAATAATTACTGTATAACTTAGAACACTTTTTTTTCAGCTTGAAGCTGTATCTACTCGCTGCATATAGCAGGGTACAAAGGGAAATTGGGAACCTACTGTTAAGATACTTCATTTCGTTACCGAATTTGGACAGAATTTGAGGCATTGCGTGTTGAGTGGCGGAACTTAACGCCGCGCTTTGCCTTATTACCGGAGCGAAGAAATGAGAATCATCTATATTTCATTTCCTCGAGTGGGGATGGAACTTATAACCTGTCAGATTTACAGTCACATATTGGTGTCCCTGCGCCACGACAAGCTTAGAAACAATTGAAGTATTATTTTAAGAACACATATTACGAAAAAAAAATTATAATATAATTATTTTTATCACTGCCAATAAAAATATTTATCATAAATATTTTTTAACTAATGATTTTAAGCAGTACTCTCTGCAAAAACAATAAATCACTATAGCATGTATAATTCTAACTTTATATTATGCATATGTTTTAGTAACGTAAACATTAGATGAAATGTGGTATTTGTAAACTACATGTTTTGTAGAGGTCTGGCTACTTCCACTCGTATGCACTTTGAATCGATATTAGCAAGAAAGTTTGCCAATCCGGCGTGCAGCTGGCTACACTTGCGTGCATCTAGCCCAAATACTTTACGAGGCTAAGGATTTATATATTCACTGCTTTTAAAGAGCATACCCGATTTATGTACACTTAAATTTACTATTTCTTGTTTTATTTTATTTTATAAAACAGAATTCTTATTTATGATTTTCATGGAAAATGATAACTGTAGTAGGAGATCCTTTTTGTATATCAATTTGTATATACAAAAAAACAATTTAAAAGCACGTGTACTTCTTAAGGGGATACCTTTGAAAGAAACTGGTCACTTTAGTCTAAAACATAAACTTGTGTAACGAACAAAATTAATCCCAACAGAACAGGACAACACTGAAAATTCAGTCATAAAACGACTTCTACGCTATTAAAGTAATTGGTTCGATAAGACACGGGAAAAGTTTCTATTTGACAAGGGACCGGCTCTATGAGTAACGTGGAATCTTGGGAAATGAAAAAAGGCAAAATGGATTTACTCAGCCTTTATTTGCAAATAATAGACGTCTCGGTTGCTCCTTGTCTAAGAAGAGGGGGTGGCTAAAGACTTTGGAAATTTGACTTTTACTAACAACTTTTGTTAGATAAAAGAAAGATGATATATAATTGACTGCGGTATAAACGTAATCCACATATCAGTGAATTTGTGGTATAAAGTTTTTTGTAAAGACCTCTAGTGGTGCAGCGGCACAAGCGTGTGACTGTAAACGACATGTTGTAGGTTCGATCCCCACTCGTGGAAATGAAATAGTTAATATTTTGAAATTAAATATTTAGTATTTTCATTTCTTCGCTCTGGCAACAAGGCAAAGCGCGGCGGTGAGCTCCGCCACTCAACACGGAAGTATCTTAACACTAGGTTCCCAACTTCCCTCTGCCTACCCTGCGATGACATGGATACCGCGTGAAGCTAAAAACATATAAAAATAAATAGAAAGTGATTACTGAAACAATAAAATATTTCCTAGATTTTACTACAATATACCTTCGAGATTCTTTGCTTTCTAAAAATAAATTGTACAAATCTGTTTCGTATTTTTACCCATAAACGTCAGATCCTGTGCCACAACTTAATCATTTAATTAATTAACCATTCTATACGTATTTTTGTACTAAGACTTTAATTTTATTACTCCCCGGGAGTTATCTTGAATGGTTATAGCTTAATAAAACAAATGTTTTATAAATATCTGAGCAATTCACAGATTTCCCTTCCAAGTGGCATTTTGTTTTATGCGACTGCTCGTTACCGGTGCCGGCCGCGCGTGAAGTTACGACCGCGATGGGACTCATGCACACCCTAAATTCATAGCATTTATCGCTCCTTCTTACCAAAAAAGCACAATCAGTCTATCTTCTCAACCCTAAGGGCAAGTTTCTGCGGCAATAGAAATGTCTTACCTGTTACGTTGTTTATAGATACTTGGTTTTTTGTATACCTACGTGTATTATGTTATGAGAAGTACAATTGTTATTTTTTAAAAAAAAAACAATAGTATTTGTTATAGGTTATATCAATGTTATATCGTATAGTTTCACCTCAGCAGATTGATCATGTGTCATATATATATATATATATATATATATATATATATATATATATATATATATATATATATATATATGTATATATATATATATATATATATATATATATATATATATATATATATATATATATATATATATATATATATATATATATATATTGAGTCGGGCTAATGATGTATAACTCACTAGTAAAATTTCATCTTTTATATCATATCGAAATACAGGGGAATGTAAATGTAATTTACAACAAATGTAATTTACATCCAAACTTTTCAAAATAAAATATCAATATTAGACAGTTATATAATTATACAATTATAATTGTACTACATGCATACTTATTCGAAAGTTCTTACATAGAAGAATTCAAACGGAAGTTTCATTCGAGATAAAAGGTATACTGGTGTTTCAATATCTTAGACCAGCACATAACCTGATACAACAGAAGCCACGAACAAAATATGAAAATAAACTAATAACTTTTCAAGGAGTGATATATACTGTTGTACATCAATCGATTAGAAAAAGTAAATGATTTAAATAATTTAAATCCAGGCTTTGAACGTTCATATATACCGATTATTCACTTTTTGGTGAGATATGGATTGGGCTTTGATTTAAATCCATTGAATGATTACTTTATTTTTGTAATTTTATGTTTACTTATATTTAGTTTACGTATTCGTTGCTCACTATGGCCCATTAATATTATATAATGTTTCTTTTTATATATCATGTAAATATCGATATTATGCGTCCCCTGTCGAAATGAGAATAAAGATCTTTAATCCGTTCTTACTTCGTGGTAAATTTCATAGGAAATTGGATACTATTATCAATATTAAAAGTACGTAGGGTCACGGGAAGCATATAAAGTGCAGCAAATATTATGCATAAATTTTCGTATGTTTTGATTCCAAGGGACCATAGACTTGAATATTTATGATATTTTTAGCTTGATATATCTTAGCGATCTCGAAGTATATGATCTTAACAGATGGACGGCAATGTGATTCTATAAAGATTCCGTTTCTTTTGACGACTTTGACCCTAAAAGACCTGAACTTGTACTTACTGTATTAATATTTAAAAAATATACATTATTATAATTTTTAATTTTCTCTTTTTATATCTGGGGCACAGTAGTGGCCCCGCCAAGACGAAGCACAAGAGCTCTACTTACTTTTTCTCGATGTGTTTCGTCGTTTTTTTGAACCCTTATAGAGTTGGTGTCCGATGTATAAGATAATTCATATTCTCAAGGCATGATGTCAATAATAGACTAATTAAACAAATCAAATAATTTAGATTTTATTGATATCTAAAATTAATCGATTTCGTCACCGACACACTGACGATCATCAAAATGTTTGGCTACTTCCTGAAGTGCTAGAAATCTGAAATCTGTAATCTAAGTTTAGTATACAGTCAATAAAAAAATCATAAACTTTCACCCCCAGGCAATATTTTACATGAAATCTTTTTGGTGGGATGTGTTCATTAATAATATATCAAGATATCTCAGCTACTTTGATGTTTTCTTAATAAAACTACACTTTGTTTTTTTCATTAATCCATTACATGGGAGTACTCTCTGATATGTGAACTCACTACCTAAGAACTAGCAATTTTAAAAGTTAATAAGTTCCGTCCCGTTTACATAACTGTCAGTTAAGGATTAGGCGAATAATGTTGCGTATTTATTATGTATTTTACTACTTAATATTTTCAAAGTTGCACTCATGGAATCCTGATGATGATTCTTGTATGTTTTGTGAAGTAAAATAAAAAAAATTGCTAAATACAAGAGACTTTAGATATATTTACCAAATCACAAAGATGTTACGTTATATTACAGATATACACAGTGCCCATATAAATATATCGTAAATACAGATAGAATAATATGCGTGCTGCTTGCACTTCAGCTCGGCCTCGCCTGGCTCACTTGAAACGTACAATTGCATGTAACAAGCAAACACTAGCGTCGAAACGAGCGGCTTTGTGTGGAATCCGCCTTGGCAGGTGAAGAAAGGTAAACAATAGACTGTGAGGTCCAACAGCTTCACCCCTGAAGTCTTCCAAACGAGACAATGGCTTCAGAATATAGTAGAGCTCGACAGAAACGCTCTCGTCTTGTTACCGCCGTGCCGCTAATATTTGTTAGTTTTATATAGGAACATAAGTAACCTTTTGTGCCAACTTTTAAAGTACACAACACAAAGCCTTCAACTTTTGCAAGCGTATACGTATAATATGGTACGTCGCGAAAGGTTGAATGTGCACGTCACTTGTACTCACCGCTGAAATATAAAAGAATAAACTTTTCATTCAAGATGTGGAGCTTCAAACTGGTACAGTATTATCGTATGGAAGTCTATTTATTTAATATTTTTCAAATGACTTTAAAACATTACTATAGGCGACAAGTGGGATAAAGAGTTATAGGTATTTCATTTAAGAATAGTTCTAGTACATTATCAAAGGCCTAAATTTTTCTCAGTTTCTAATCTATTTAACATAAATTTATTATTCGTACTTAATAATTAAAGTTACTCATATTCGTCGCTATAAACGTTATGGTAACCTTCGTCTTCTTTTTTGTTCAATTTAAATATATTTTTACTTTGGCCGTTTGCAATATGTAAATTTTGTATACGCTCAACCTAACCTAGCCCACCCAAGTTTGGCCCTGTAGAGAATATTCTTATATTAAAATAATGAATATACCGACAGTGATTTTTTTATAAAAAAAATTATATACAAATAAAATAAAAGAAAACCAATAAAAGCTTAAGTTGAAGTCACATAATTTAATTTTCTACTGAATTATTGAACCAGCGATAAATCATATGTTCATACAATCAAATATTTTGCTTTTGTTTACGTAGACAAGCAGTATAATATTAAAACTAAATTACTATTATATTACAAAATCTATAAATTCTTACATAATAATAATTAATATAGATATTAGGTATGATAGGTAAACGCTACACGCGTCAGTATCGCGCCGCCAGCGCCCAGTGAGGCCAAAAATGCAGCGTAACAAGCTCGATGCAATGATCACTCTACTCCCATCTTTTATTACCACAATAACTTCCGAAACATATTTTGTATACACCTGCACACTGCAAAGTAATATCCTTCCACCACCTGGGACCCACTCTTAAAAAACTTAAAGTCTCAAGCACACCACACCAGAGGACCAGATACAGAAAGCTCATTTTGCAAGAATTCGAGGCAGTACGCGAGGCAATTAAGGAATCGTTGGGGGTATAATAATTATATCAAATGACAGACAAATGCCTCTTCAGTCTGACCGTGACCACGGACTGCTGTAGTGTTCGAAACGTCCGGTTTCCCAAAAATGTTAACCATTCAATATACGTGATTAATCCGGATAAAAGTGTTTCATTTAAAATTTAAGATGTATTCAGTAATTTTAAATATTTTATATGAAACAATTTTGACCGGATTATTCACGTATTTTGATTACATTTTTAATAATGTTTTTAAAACGTTTCGAACAATTTACTGTAGTGACCACAGACAACTTTAAAGTGTTCGTCATACGGTTAAAATAGTTTTTATTAAAAATGTGTAACAATCGCGAAAATCAAAGTTATTTTATTATAAAATATTTTTACTATTTACAAAAGCTAAAAGCTTGTTATAATATAAGCATTTATTGTTTTTTTTTTCTTCCATTTGAGTGATGACAAAAATTAAGTAAATTATAAAAGCTTTTACCATCTTTGTAGGACTGCAATAAAAATTTCATTTGTATAATTTTATTTATTGAAATTGATATTGAGACGATCGTGACACTGGTACAGGGTAGCGTCTGGATTTAATCACCACGCTTGTGGGTTCAATTAACATTCAGGAGAATGAATTATTTTCGTTTTTTCGCTCAAAAATATATGAAAAAATGATGGGAGAAGTAAAATTTAGATAATTTGTAAGTAAAGTATAAATAAAAAAGAATAACAATCGATATTGTTGACGATTTTTTCTTGAAAATCACTATATTTACTAAGATCTGCTATAAATCAGGTCAGTAAATAACATACCCAAGTCCCATCTGCCTCGCCATAAAAGCGAGCTTATTTAAAATCTGGCCATTTAAAATCGAATATATGATTAGAAACGTACAATCGTTATAAAAACTATAGCGAACGAGTCATCTGTTATTTAACAGATGACTTGTTCGCTATATCTATTTAGATTTCTCAGTATTTTAATAAAGAATAAATTATAATTATTAAATTTTATATTTTTTTACGCAGCCACTACTAAGAAGGGTCAAAAGCATATAATAATTCCAAATTCGAGGCCGGCGTAGTGCAGCGGTTCAAGCGTGCGACAGTAAACGGGACGATTCTTTGTTGGTTTCTCATTTACGTGACTGATATATTTAACATTTCCATTTCCTCGCTGTGGCAACGAGACAAAGGTACTCTACATAATGCTTCAATAACTAAGCGAAACAGCTTAATGGGGAACGGAGTGTCTTTTCACTTGATTTTTAACGTGCGCTCTGCGTACCCAGCTATGGATTACAACGTACTACATTATACTTTCCTCTACATGTCATAGTTCTATAGCGTAAACGAAACTGAAATTCTTTTGGCAGAATTTTTGCACTTGACAGGAAAATTAAAGACATCACATATATATATTTTTAGTTAGGTTCACATATTTTTATTCACTTGCAATTCAAACTAAAAATATAGGTATTTAAATAAAAATTAATTTATAAAATTACAAAAAGAAACCACAACCGGATCAAAAATCAGTGTTTTTAAATTTGTTTTATCGGAGTGAGACTTTGATTTGAATTCGGAGTGAAAAGATATTTTCTCACAAATCGAACATTTCTCACAAGAAGCTTTTGTGAATATATATATATATATATATATATATATATATATATACATATATATATATATATATATATATATATATATATATATATATATATATATATATATATATATATATATATATATATATATATATATATATATATATATATATATATATATAAATAAAAAAAATTATACATTTTGCAGTATTTACACAAATTTCACTGAACTATTTCTAATGTAGTTTATTTAATTTCTAATCTCTGCTATCAAGTTAAAATTAGTTGGAACACGCTGACCAAGGCAGCTATCGATTGTAACCTCCGAATGAATAGTATTGAAACCGAAAACCGAAGCCCAAAGACCAAAATATCTCTACTATTTGTCTTTTTTCTTTTTGTGCAATACAGGTTTTCAGGAAATACACTGACACGTTATATTTGCATAGGCCAAAAATGAACGCTTAAGCTTTTTATAGTGCCCTAAGTTTCATATCTGAACGTACAAAAGCTGTATATAAGATAACTTTACATTGTTCAAATCAATAATTAATTAAAAAAATATAAGATATTAAATCTTATATATTTTTTTTTGTTTTAAAATTGAATTTGTTATCTTCGTGTTCAGCAATTAGCACTTGTAGGTCATTCATACTTACTTCACTACAGTAATTTAATATAAGTGAATTTATTCCGACGCATGTTTATATTTTGTAATAATACTTAACTATAGTTTAAAAACTGCAATATCACACGTGGAACTTGAGTTAGTAATATTATACGAAAAAGCAAAACAGGTCTAAATGAAATACCCACAATATGAATATTAAACAAAAAGAGGCTCACGCTCTAAAAACTTTGTACTGTGATTAAAAATATAACGTTATTTCTAAAAGGATATACAATCATGTTTTAACTGGGTCTTAGCCTAATTATTTTGGGCATAAGCCCTCAAAAACTTGACCGTTATGGTTTTATAATTCTAGCTTAACAGTAGCCTTAACAGTAGCCTGTCGTCACGCTACAATAACCAAAGTTATAAAAGTAAACAACATGTATAAGAATCTAAAAGTTATGACAATGTATCGGTATTAGTTCAACAACAAAATTTTAAGTAGAGTTCTCGTTTTAAAAATATTACCCTTATAGATTAAAATAACTTTCAATGTTTTTTGCTATGGACAAGACAAACGAGCGTACTGGTTATCTGATGGTAAGTGATCACCGCGGCCCACGACCACGTGTAGCAACAGAGGAGCTACAGGTGCGTTGCCGGTGTTTAAGATGGATGGACACCGGGGTCCGGCATTATGCGAAACACAGCTGCCGAAGCCACTATTTAACGCCGGTTTTAAATGCCGTAGGTGGTAATGATCCAGTCGAGTCGGCCCTTGCGTGTTGCCGTTGCTGACAACGTGACTCCCCCACGAGTACTGTAGTCGCCTCTTACGACACCATCAGTACCAGGCTGATCCTATTCTAAGGCGGAATCACACGGCACATCATTGTGTTTCAGATGAAAAAGTTCAACATTAATTATAATTTTTCACAAATTAAATTAATGTAGTAATTTAATTTTGATTAGCATTGAAGCTGTCGTGACGCAGTGGGACAGCTAGTTAATGCAATGGTTGTGGATTTTACAACCATTGCATTGCGTGAGGTGGAACTCAACGCCGCGCCTTGCCTTATTACCAGAGCAATTAAATAATTTCCCATTCTAGTGCCGATGCGCCACGACAGACTTCTATAAAAAAATAATAATATTAGTAATATAACTAAATATAGACATAAGATACACAAATTTATAAACATAATGTCTTTAGATAGACTGCGGATACGGATGATTATTTAGTATAGACTGTTAAGCATATAATGTAAATCAAAAGTAAAGAATATTATTCATTGAATTCAGTTAGTCATATATTTATAATGTATGCCTTTACATATATATATATATATATATATATATATATATATATATATATATATATATATATATATATATATATGTATATATATATATATATATATATAAATATATATATATATATATATATATATATATATATATATATATATATATATATATATATATATATATGTATATATATATATATATATATATATATATATATATATATATATATATATGTATATATATATATATATATATATATATATATATATATATATATATATATATATATATATATATATATATATATGGCAAAGTAACAAATGTAATCTGTTTCAGGTATCCAAGTCAAATACGCGTAAAAAGTTCAAACACTTATACCACATAGGTTCAAAGCCTGGCGTAAATTACGCAGCTCACCCTCATTATCGCAGGGAATGACACAGGGGTCCGACATACAAGTTTATGTGTAAGGACGGCTCTTATTATCCCTTTACATGCAATCATAATATTAAACTTTTAAATACGTGTCCGTCAATGGATTTTACCTCAGTTTAACAGATATCTACGTAATTTAATTAATATTTGGCAAATTTAAATGAATTAATTTCAATTGAAATAAATAAACACAAAAGTTATATTACAAAATAACTTGTTAGAATACTGCAAAACAGCTTTTTGTATGTATTTATATATTAATTTTACTGTCACTCAGTTTATAGTAACTGGAATAGATTAGTGGACCTGTTAAGGCGCTTCTTTTTCGCCTTAGGAAGACAAGAAGAGTCATTTTAAGGAACGTATAGACGAAGTGATTTTAACATGTTTTTTTGTATACCGCCACATCGCGCCACATATAACTTCCCACCTAGTTGACAAGCCAGAACGAAAGATACGTCATCCTGACTAAAATCTTGAGAGATTTTACATAACCTTTACATTAGACACCTGCATATTTGTACAGCAGTTATATTTGTTTACAAAAATAAAATAATGGCAGTAAAGATACATAATAAATAGCTAAGTCACATTTAATTTAAAGAATTAACTAATATTATTACCTCTATATTTTACTAAACAATAAACATATGAGCGAATGAAGCTTGAAATATTTAGGATCGTTCAGCACTTTATGATATCGACTGCAAACTTTGGAACACTTCTATTACGTCGGAGTATATATCTAACTTACTGGTTTATTGCTTTCGGTGGTATTATTTCAGTGAATTCAGAATATATTTCTCGCTTTCACGAGTAAAAGTAATCCCTGAGGCTCTTATTTGCTACTTAGTTCAAACATCCTGAAGGAAAGATAGTAAATATCTTTTGAACATATTTACTCCGTCTAATAGGATGTTTCATTTTGTTTCTCATATTTCAAAACACTTTATATTCGTTTTTCGAGATTGCTCTTGCCAGTTACAAATTTATTTCTATAACATTCAGTAGTACAGTAGTAGTTCTATGTAACACTTATGCAATTTAAAGTGAAAGTTAAAAATATATTATTAGGCAAAGCTTTTACACATTTCAAGACTATTATATTGATAAGAATGCGTGAAATGAAATACTGCTTGTACTTACTCAGGAAGCTATTTTTTTATACAATTACTTCAAGTTATATTTAAAAAAGAGCAACTGTTGAGTTTTTGCAGGCTCTTTTCAGCAGACCTGAGGCGGTAGTAGCTTCCTGTAGGACTGACACTACAGACATTTCTATGTAACTTGATCGACATTTCTATGAAAATCGAAACAACAACCTTCATTTAATTATCATTATTACATTTAGATCTTTTTATTTTATTACTTTATCTTATTTTTATCTTTTTTATTTTAACACTTCATCACTAGTTAAAAGGTAACACATGCACTTGAATGTACATATGGTCTTTTAAATACTTATACGTAACAACGCAATAATATCAGTAAACATGATCCACTAATGAAAAATTATTAAAAATACAATATTTATGTATTTACTTTAGTTATAAAAAATAAAAGAATAAACTAAAATCACCACGTTATATAATACAGAATTATTGACGATACCTCCCCAATGAGATATAAAAGCTATAAAAAATACTAGAAACTAGACCACTTAACGTCCTAATTGGCAATATATAGACTATTTATCCACATTACATATAGAGATTGACATACTAATATATTAGAAACGGGAGACGATACATAAAAACTAAACTTTACTCGTACGTCATAAATCGTAAAAATAGGTACACTATTTACGACACGGTCTCGGAATTGATATAAAGACCTCGAGCGATATTAGATGAAGGTATTATTAAATTACATTATGTTTCAGTGTCACGCACATGTAGTTATGGGTGACATTTGTCGCAGTTTACTTTTTGAATGGTAAAAATAAAAAGTATCAGCATTATATTAGTAGATATCCTATAATCAGGGAATTTGACTGATTTAAATTTACTTATTACTTTAAAAGATCGTGATGTAAGCCATTAATATATGAATGATGCATTTTTTTTATTTTTGCCCAACGAGTGCCATCTGAGAAACTGTAAGGTAAAGGTTTTCACGCTGTATCTCGCGTACTAGCTACCCTAAATTATATTAATCATTATTTGTAGCAAAAAATATTGTTTACAACTGTTTCTGTTGATTTAACCACAAAATGAAAAATCGAAAAATTATATGTAAAATTATTGGACAATTCTTCTTTTGGGAAAACTACGCCTAATGGTTCGTTTTTATTCAATAATTTTGCAAGTATTCTGAAAACTGGTTAACTTAGAAGCACTTTAATACCCAAATATAAAAAATGAAATTTAACAAATTAAATTACAAGAACCTACATATATTATGTACTACAAGAATTATTGATGGCGTTGAGCATTGAATTTCAGTTTTTTTTACTCTAACAATTGTTAGAGTATTCTTTTAGAGTCTGCTGAAATTTCCATTTTTCTAAATTTAATAACTTATGTTATTGAATTGGTATTAGTGTTGTGCTTTGGTACTGTAATCAACACTATGTATATTTTGTGTAAGTTTGCTAGTACGAGTATATAATTTGTAGCTATTTCTACCGTATTTCTACATTAATTTTATACAATACGTACAAAAGTCTTAACAAAAATTTAAGTAATTAGGAAAAATAATAATAACATAACAAACAAAAAATCTATCTTCTAATTACAAGAAAGCTAACATAATAAAAACGCTAACTATTTATTAAAAATCTTTCTTAAATAAAAATATTTTTCATTGTAGGGAAACCAGGGTATTTGTCCTGTAGTAAGCACGAACACTTCTTTACGGTTTTTAATTTAAGATGTTAGATACAGATTTCGATATTGAATAATATTTTATTGGCTAACTTGTACTTATTTCTTTATAGTAGGCACACATGGAGTATGTTGAATTTATTTAATTTCTCCTAAATTGCACTACTTGTAAGCCATTTAAAGGGATTTACAATGTCAGTTTTGATCAGAAAAACAAATTACAAGATCAGTTGAAATGAAAAGGTATTATTTCAAATGAAATAGAAATAATGTTGAGTAGATTAGTCCTCTACAGGTACAATTTATTAAAAATCAAACACAAAAGCTGTATAGTTATTTACAATAAAGCGCTGATACTGTCGCTGCTATAAGGCAGAGAATGGTAGATGTGCAATGGAGAGATGATTACGTATAGAGTAATGGTTCCATATGACAATTTTACAGTAAAATAATGATAATGTAAAAATACTTTAGACTAATTCTAGAATAACTTTCGAGAACAAGTGCCGATATAATTTTAGATGTCATGTATAAACACACGCACAAATACTCTGAGGCCATGTATGTGTGTATTTAAAGGTGCCCCAGACGTAGAAGGACGAATGGCACTCTCTTTTAAACTAAAAAAAATACATACCTTTGGCAAACAAAACAATGTAAGAACCATTGAAAACTGCGACTGCAACCTCATTGGAATTAACTACCGACTACTTGTATTTCAAAACGTATTCAATTTATTTATTTTAAACTTTAAATATTAAATTGAATTGTCAAGACAAGTTACGACAGACAAACTAAAATGTATTATTTAATATGAAAGTAATAATATGATACCAGTATCTTTGTTATTTATACTTATTAAATAGAAACAATAATAGCAACTTTGATTGAGCTATTGACTTATGTAGTAAAATACTCAGTATCTGTACTAAATAGCTTATTTTACATTGTTCGTGAATCGAATATATTAAACTGATATAGTGTAGTACGTGCTAGTAAAAGCATTATAGAGTCGTGTTGTACAAGTACATATAACAGGACTTTATGATGATGGTATTAACGCGATCGACAGCTATCAATACTTTTTTATATAAATATCAATATTTTTTTATTTCTTTTAGTACAAATTTGACAACTTCCGGTACCGATTTTAAATATTAGCTATTTGCTTTGCTATTTTATTTAATAATAGACAAATAAATGACAATCAATCTAATTACTTATTTCAATGCAAAGAAAATCGTTTATATGGAAAATAATCACATAATTCTATTCTGTGTTTGTTTTTCATGTCAATCATCAATATAATCAACCGTTTCAACAAACGGATGTACAAACAAACTACCATACATTCTTACTGAAAGTAAAATTCTTAGTCATATATATTTCAGGTACATATAAAATCAATATATTTATTTATATTTAACAGCGCCAGACCACGTTAACAATTTTCAGATTACAATGCAAAAAATACAGAGGAGCGTGCATAACGAACTCTCTTGTGTTATTCAAAGCGGTGTACTATTTTGTATAAAAATATAGGGAATAAACCTATGCCACGTGAAAATACATCACATATGATTTAACAAAAAACATTATTTAGTTAATGGTTTTTAGAAATGTAACTGATAATTTCTTTTTTATTTATATTAATATGTGTATAAATAAGATATAAACAGTGAATTATATAATCAAATAAAAATTAGCATTTTTTAGTACTACTTTAGATTGCATGGCTGCCATGGGTGATGTCAATGCTGTGACTGTTAGTGTTCTGATAATCATTCCAGTTAACGGTTTGATAGCGCTTATCTGTTAGGTCAATCTGTTGTAGAATTTAAAGTTACTTGAGATGACGCGTATTGTGAAGAGTCTCTAGACGCCTGTGTTTTTTTTAAATAATAATTTATTAAGAAAATACGAAATACTTTGTAAATATTAAATTCAAATTCAAATTCAAATATTTTTATTCAAAATAAGAAGTTACAAGCTTCGTTTTTTGAACGTCAAACAATTTACCACCAGTTCACTAAAGTTACTGCCTCAGACCTGAGAAGAACCGCCGAAAGAAATTCAGCGGGATATGTCTTTTTTTTTAATCAAATTTTACATCATATAATCAATTATGTGACAATGATACATTTGAAATAGCCTGGAGCGAGCATTTTATTCCCAAGGCGTGTTATCATTTATGAAAACGTTAATTTGGTAAAAACCTTTAAACACACAAACGTCTTTTCTGGGATCCTATTGTAAAAGCGTACACCCTGACCCATAAAAGAATTACGGACTCGATTCAATCGAGTTACAGGTGCACTAAGATTAAACTTATTTCTAGTATTAATATTATGTATATCCCTTATCTTGGTAAATTCATTAATATTTTTCTTAACATACATAATATTTTCAAAATTATAATATTAAATTAAATAAAAATGACATGTTACATTCTCTACTTAACTAACTAACAGCGGGAAGATGAAAATAAAATCCTCTTGTTGATAAAAATATTAGCTAGCTTAGTAATACACTTACTTACTTATCTTCACGCTATATCCCTAGCGGGGTAGGCAGAGAGAACGGAACGCCAAACGCTACGGTCTCGGCATACCTCTTTCGCCTCGTCCACTGTCATCAGCCTCTTCATATATGCCCTCCGGGGGGTCCTCATGCTTTTTACTTGACCTTCCTCCAGTATCGTTGATACTGTGTTTTCGAAGGTCAACCGAGGTCTCCCCCTCCCTCTCTTACCACTCACTTTTCCTTCAAAAATCTTTCTTACCATTCTTTCTTCACTCATTCACTCGACGTACCCAAACCACCGGAGCACGTTCTTCTTCATTCTCACTGTGACATCCACGCTAGTACCTACTATTCTGTGTATCTCTTCATTGGGTATGCGATCAGCTAAACTGACTTCGCATATCAGACGAAGAGATCGCATCTCTACAGTATTCATCTTTCTTACATTCTTCTTCTGTAATACCCACGTTTCGCTGCCGTATAACAGTGGCGGTACCAAAAGTGCATTGTGTACGGCCAAACGCGCAGCTATGCTGACGTTTCGCCGTCTCAATAATGCGGCTAAGGCCCCGTTAACTTTGTTACCGGCAGCAATACGCCTTTCCACATCCATTTCGTATCTTCCGTCTCTGCTAAACATACTTCCCAGATATACTACCTCATTCACTTGTTCTAATATCGGATCATTTACACTGATCTTGGATTCTGTCCTTTCTTCATTTCTTTCAAAAATCAGAAACTTTGTCTTATTCGTAGTATTAGTAATACACAATATATATTATATATTTTTAAATTATTTTAAATTCTCATCCGTTTCGTTCGTTCGACTTATCCGTTCTTGTTTTCCGTCTCTCGTCTTGTAATACAATTTTAAAATTACACACAGTTTAAAATTATTAATTCTGTGGGCATATCTCATAAATATCTTATATAAAACAATTTAGCTTATGAATATCTTGTAATAAAATTTCAGAACAAAATGTTAATATTTTATATACAAATTAAATACTTGAAACATTTTTTTAAAAACTAATATTGCAGTAATTGTCTTTTAAAGTATACTATATACAGCAGTTATTCTGTAACATAAATGTCAATAAATAATAAATTAAATGACAAATGTGAAGGTTAAAAGAAACTTCAACACATGCTTTTATTTTGCACCTGTCATCAAAAAATCAGGCCATACAATAAAAAAACAAGCCTTTACATTCAATAGGTACTAAATCATAATTAAATGGTTCAAAAATAATTGAACTAATTCAATCATCAATAATACAAATTAGAAGCTCAAGCGTTAATTGATACGTTCAAGATATTTCCATAATTGAACAACTCGATTAATATTAGTCGTAATTTTACAATCAATAAATTGAGTTAATAATAAGAGAATAATTATGAATTATTATTTAATTAGCTTTCTGCTTGGTGTCAATGGTGTATACTGTTTATACAAAATAAGTCGTATGATTGATAAAGATATAACGTCTAAATTATATATAAGAAAAAATTTTTTTTTTTAACTTCACTTTCAACGTAGGCGGGTACATCTATCGTCCTCACTTTCCGCCGAATTTTAGGCAATGCATGTTGAGTGCCGCGCTTTCAAACAACGACCATCGTCTTGCTTAAAAGTTACTTTCTTACTTACTTAGCTTCACGCTGTATCCCGCACATGGCAGGGTAGGCAGAGGGAACTTGGGGGCCTAGTGTTAAGACACTCCGTTCCACTTCCGTTCTCCACTTTCCGTCGAATTTTAGGCATTGCGTGTTGAGTGGCAGAACTCAACGCCGCGTTTTGTCATGTATCAGAGCGAAGAAATGAAAACATTAAATATTTAATTTGAAAATACTAAATATTTCATTTCCTCGAGTGGGGATCGAACCCACAACCTGTCGGTTACAGTCACACACTTGTACCGCTGCGCCACGACAGGCCTATTACTTAAGACAATATTATCTTTACGTTCTTATATACTCTTTACCTTATGTTTCTTATTTCATTTACACAAAATAACATTATAAATATTTTTTTTTTTTTGTTTAATTAATAAGGAGATGTTTAGGTAAGGAGTACAATTTTTTTTATAAAAATTATAGATGAAAAAAATAAAAAGAAAATCGATTCTATTGACAAATGGCCAAGTCGAAGTGATATTTGAGACTGCAACTGCGAAGATCGGTGATAAGCGACCAATTTGAGGAGGCGCCACGACGGGGTACGGAAGTCGTTATTACAGTAGACGGTGCGATGGAGCAAATTGCGCCCGAACACGCCATCTGAACGTGACAGCGCTGTCGAACATATTCCTTATTTGAAACGTCTCGGCTGACATTCAAACTGTATAGCTATTATGAATATTGACTTCTACAAATAACTTATTCCTTGGTATTGACTAACGCCAGATTTCCTTACCGCGGGACTGCCTGTTACTATTTGACAGTTCTGGATAAAGTTAATTTGGGCTTTTGGTTTTAAAAGAAATATTAAAGGTTTTGAAAGTAAAAAAAATATATTTAAAAACAGTTTAAAGAACTTACGATTCATAAAATCTTTATAATTCAACTTGATATAATCTTTGACGACAACATTACATCAAATTGAAATGAAATAGGGCAAAATGACAATAAAATTCCTATGCACATTTAGTATCTTATTTATAACACAAGTACGCAAGATTAACGTAACAAAAAAAAAGGAAAATTAACAATAAAGGTAGGTATATTTAGTTGTAAATGTAACAATATAGTTGAGTGTGCGTGTGTGTTTGTGCGTGCGTGTGCGCTTGTGTGTGTAAACACTATGTTTCCGGATGCACACACACACGTGTGCATCCGGAAACATAGTGTTTACAACGTACAGCTTACAGCATGGGTGTGATTTATTTTATTTTGTATTTATCACCAATTTAAATATTTAATACATTTTGAGATATTAGTACACATTTATGTACCTATATATTTATATACACATAAATGCATTACGATATTACACGTATCCTATTTAACAATCGTTTTGTTATAATACTAATACAAGGACTTTCCCATCACTAATATGAGAATTTCAACAAATTTTCCAACAGCTTAACGAGGATTTATTAAAAACTAGCAGGTCTTTCAAGCACTTAATGCGCTTCAGATTCCATTTTAATGAAGGAAAAATAACGCAAACCTTATTTAATGACCAATAAAAGCCAAACAAATTAATAGTCACAATAAATAACTAGACGGTTATTTGAGTTCTAAGAAAGGTAAATTCACAATTTCAATTGGCAATCATATATTTTAATTAGACGGTCGACCTCCGGTCCTATTGATAAGGTAATTTGAACGATAAGTGTATAAGGGGTCAGTTTATTTCGTATAATAACATATTAGGTAAAGGGCGACGGTGGCACGCGGCTACAGGGTGTTTTAGCTGGAAATAAACAAAATTTACCAAGGGACGATGTTATGATAAAAATTATGCGTAATCCATGCAATATTGTCTTTAAATGAAATATTTAATATTTTCAATTTAAATATTTAATGTTTCATTTCTTCGCTCTGGTAATAAGGCAAAGCGCGGCGTTGAGTTCCGCCACTCAACACGCAATGCCTCAAATTCGGCGGAAAGTAGGGAACGGGAGTGGAACGGAGTGTCATAACACTAGGTTTCACTTCCTTTCCCTCTGCCTACCCTGCCTAGGGCGGGATACAGCGTGAAGCTGAGTGAGTGAGTGAGTGAGTAAATGTCTAGTTAGTTAGTTTCATAGTTTGGACTTATTTTTAGGGATACGTATCTTATCGTCATATAGGGTAATCTTATCGTATCAATATATTGTAGAAAAGAATCCTTATAGAATCACTTTGTTGTCCGTCTGTCTGATAAAACAATTTATTTCGCGTTTCCGTGGAATTATTAAGGTGATATTAATGTCAAATGTGAGTGAGCTTTTTAATATGGTTGGCTTTTTCTTCATCACGCTTCACTACGCTTTATCTAAAACAAAACTTACTAACTAACAAGAATACATTATTAAAAAAAAACCGACAATTCTAATTAATCATAAAGTATAGGAAGAATTGAAATAATCTTATTCTTAGAAAAATAAATATTACCATCCAGGACTATTAAGTTATTGACACCTGATGGTCCGTTACCCTACTCATTTGTCAAATCAGCAGAAATATATGCGTGAGAACTCACAGAGTGATGGGTCGGCCTGGATTGAATTACTTGCGGCCTGACGAGGGTTTCCATGAGTCCTGAGAATGGCAATACTAGCCAGATCCTTCCGTGATTAACGGCTTATATAAACCGGATACACGTTTATCCATTATTTTATTATCTACATTTTACTTTTTGTAATAAATGTTTTGTGATCAGATTTTTATATTGTTAATGTATTTTATTTAATATATTATATATTCAATGTTGGTACCTGTGACATTTTATAATGTAAATGTAAAAAAGGAATATTACGGTAAGGACAGTAAAGAACAATAATTATTTCATTTAAAAAAATAAATTTTTAAAGCTCTAAATTAAAGAAAAAGTACGTATTAAAAACAAACACTAAAACATCATTTATGATGAACGAATAATATTTAACAGCGTGACCTGTTGTGTGGTCGACGCGGCGTTAACTTCCACCACCACTCAAATTCATTAAAAGTAGGCTCCAACTTACCCTGCCTTGTGCGTTCCGTCCGTTTTTCTAATGAGGCGCTGGGCCTCCTTACCAGAGCGAGAATATCTAAAGTATAAATATTTAATTTCCTTGCGTGGGGATCGAACACACAACTGGACACACTGTTAAATATTATTCGTTGTCTTGTACGGAATAATGCAAAATAAAAAAAAATAATAAAATATATTTAACTAAAGTCTAAGACATATTAAACGTGAGTATTCTAGCTGTTCAACATTTATCAATAACTGATTAGTTATGCAATTCTAAATTTGACATTTCTCAATTACTTTGCAATTAAATTTACGAACAAGAACAAAACTTGAAGACCGCATAAAGTGGTCTCGATCTGAGAATTTGTTTGGCTTTCCGAATATTTATTGAAACTGAACGTGAAGGCATCGAAGTGACGCCCACGGAGCGCGCCCGTCCATGCGAAAACAAATTAATTGCTATCGGTTACGTTCAAGTATCGTAATTGCGTTGTTTTCACGGGGGATTGATGAAGTAAGAAAAATTAATTGATGTTAACTATGAGTTGTTTTATGAATTATTTCATTTAGTATTGTTCTTTTATTTTGTTAATATTGGTAATTAGTAATACCTAGTGCACGTTTACAGTAAGAAGCATTCTGATGAATAATATTTAACCTAATTTCTATCTCTGCCCAAGGGGATGCAGGAGATATATATATATATATATATATATATATATATATATATATATATATATATATATATATATATATATATATATATATATATATATATATATATATATATATATATATATATATATATATATATATATATATATATATATATATATATGTATTTGTTACTCCTACCTCTTTAAATAACAGTTTCTATTCAATATCTGTGCGGAAATTTCAATATAACCATTCACTTCCGTTATCGTCGCTGGATAGTCCCGTCGATAGAATAAAAGAAAACGATTGCATGTGTCACTATGTTTCCTACTTTGCTTACAAGTAAGTGTGAGAACTAAGAAAGCTATATAAAATTTACATTTAAATAACAGAAAGGAAGGATTTATGTTGCTAGACAACATGTAGCGTTGAGTTTCATCAATATATACTATTAAACATAGCTCGGGCGGAGAGCAGAAAACAGATTAAATAACACTCTTTCTATAATCAGGATGAAGCTTAAAGCTAACAAATACAATATAGGTTCTTACTACTAAGTGTAATTACCGTGGCTGGATATTATTAACTAAAAAATAGTTAAAATACCAATGATCTCAAGGTACTGCGGCAAATGCGTGTGACTATCAACGGGACACTCACAAGCGTTTTATATGTATATTTTATCCTCCCCAGGTAACAATGGACCCTTCAGTGTAGCTTAAGACATAGAATGAAACTAAAAAAATATAAAAAGCGTCACTTGATCTGATTAGTAAAGTACGGAATTCAACAGCCACTTACAATGTTACTTATAAATTTTCAAAAACAATATGCAGCATACTTATTAACTACTAACTCGTGTCAATTGTTTATCGCCTAAAGGCGAAATTTTATTTTTTATTAATTTGTAATTCTCAAGGATTGCATTGAAAAATATAACTAACTACCTTTTTTTAAAAGGACTATATATATATATATATATCGAAAATTATATAGTGAAACGTGAGCTTTAGCAGTACATATGTAATATGTACCTACATTGACTTTGTAAAGAACGAGTAAGTATTATACGGTGCGAACAATGCGAAAGAATAATTTAACACATTTTTGCTTTATATTGCAAGTAACTCTTGAAGTAGAATTTTATATACACTCAAGTTAAACTCTTTATATTTTTATATTAATAATATAATCCCGCGCGTCAGATTTTTCATAGCATAATATTTGTTCAAAAAGAAAAGATGGCCAATTATATAATATATATAATATATATAACAACAATATTTGTAATTTAACATAACATTTTTAAAGTACAAAAAATATCCCAGTTTGTACTAGTGACTTAGGTTCAGGCTAATTTTGAATGACACATGACATTACGAAGTATATGTATAGAAGACTATCCAAAAATTAAAAAAAGAAAACACTACTTAAACTAAATGCAACTCGTTATAGTAACTCCTGAGCTTAGAAAGTTTCGAGATTGATAATATGTGTTGTTCGTAGTATACATAGAAGCATTCGTGAGTGACGAAGCACAAGGTCATATTAGACAAGACAATATATTCTTTGATTTTTGATATTATTATATATTTTTTGCCGTGTGATTCCGGCTTAGAATAGGATCACTCTGGTACTGATGGTGTCGTAAGAGGCGACTAAAGTGCGTGTGGTAGAGTCACGTTGCCAGTAATGGCAACACGCAGGGGCCGACTCGACCGGATTATTACCACCCCCGGCATTTAAGACCGGCGTTAAGTAGTGGCTTTGGCCACTGCGTTTCACATTAGGTAATGCCGGGTCTCGGTGCCCTTCCACCTAAAAGGACGGCAACGCTCCTATAGCTCCTCTGGAGTTACACGGGGCCGTGGACGACGGTGATCACTTACCATCAAGTGACTCGTACGTTCGTTTGCCGTCTTTTCCGTAAAAAAAAAAAATTAAAATGGAATTGTTTTGACCGGATTAAATGATATATTTTTGTTTTATCATTGGAAAAACTTCGTTTTAAAGTCCCACCGCTTCAACGACGCTGAACATCGAGAGGACTAAAACACGTAAAGAATGCCTTTCATAAACTGCCAGATCAATTCTTCTTATTCTTTTGCCAACGTTGGCAAAAGACTAACAAAGAGGAAAGTCCTCATACTATTTACGTGACTTTCCATCGTTATCATCGATACACTATTCACGAAGAAGAACTACATGCACCATATTATTTATTTATCTCAGTTATTTAAAATAAATGTAAGAAAGAAGTATACGCGAACTAATTGAACATACATAGATTCCATTATGTATATTAGCGATTGCTTACCTACGCAAATCACTCGTTGAATATGCAACATCTAGTTTAGGAGCTCAAGCATGTGCTTAGACTATTAATTTTCTACGTCCCGATTTAAAATAAATCCATTATATCCTCCGATCGCTAGCTGGGTAATCCAGTTTGATCCTTGACGCTTGTTATGCATGTACCTACTTAATGTATGGAAATTTACTAATATTTACAAAATTTCCAAGATGGATTGCTTGTTGATTGTATGTTTTATTTTGATACAGCTTAATTAAAAATCAATAAAGTTATGGATCTATACATTCTAATGGCAGCCAGTATCCCGATTATTTGGGAGTAATCGGTAGAGAGAGACAGTACTTCACGCCAAAATATCGTTTTGTCCTCTAGGTTCGGTTTGGACTCATAAGAAACACTGTTCTCATTTGTACTGGTGGTATCCCAGTATCAGCTTGAAGCATTTCTTCGAGTACTACGTAAAGCCGTTTTACATAGATATAAGGAAAATTGGAAGTTCAATGATCTGTCTGTGGCTTGACACTTTGGATTTGTGCGAAATACGTATTTTCGGCAGTGTTCCCAGGTCGATACGGCATATGTAAGTACCTTCAAAAAACACATCTATCTCCACTTTGAAGGCCGACCATGCACCTCAAGCTTCTCTGGAGTTACATGGGGCATTGAGCGCCCCGATTCACCATTAAATGACCCGTACGCTCGCTTACCTTGTCTTTTCCATAAAAAAATCTACTGTCACATTAGTAAAACAGTGTTAAAGTCATATATAAATAAATCACAATATAAAAAAAACTTGAAAGATATATCCTCTGTTTTAGCTTCACAGTAAATCAAGGTAGCGGTAGTAGGAGTTAAGATATTCTGTTCCCCGCGCACAGTCCAATTTTCGAGACATCATGGGTTGTGTCGTAACTAAACGCTGTTCCTTTTCTTGTTATCAAAGCAAGAATAAATGAAATTAATAATAAATTCCTCCAAGTGGGATTAAAATCAGAAACGCCGCCGCCAATCAATATCTATTGTATATGTATCTATTTCACTAATTTCTATTATTATTACTACAATGCCTTTAGTGCCTACATCTATCATGCGAAATCCTCAATAAAACATTGAAAAAAATATGAACGAGTTAAACAATTGGAAATACTGCGAGTAAATTTGAAAATTTAAAAGAATAGTTTAAAAATTGTTCAAAGACTCGCCCGCATCGGAACCCGCACCCGAGATAAGGAATACTCTAACAATTAGGTGGTTGTTTTCTTTTTCTTTATAACATTTTGAATCTCAATTTGATTACAAACTTTGATAGAGGTGAATGCTTTGAATAGATTAAAAAAAGTGAAAACCACTTCATTCAACATTTTGTTTCGTCATGTGTGATTGGCGGAACTCAAAATTGCACTTTATCAATCAGATCGGGAATGAAAACATTTTAAATATAATTATTCAGCAGACTGGTGATTGAACCCACAACCGTTTATGAACTGTCAGAGGCTGTTCACGAAGCCACGACGGCCTTAAATAATCTATAAATTAGCATATCCTATTAAAATATTTTTTATCTTCGCGACAGTTATTATGAAATTACTAACAACACTATAAAGTTATTTGCAAAATTTAAAAAGAATTTTCTTCTTTCAAACAAAAAAAAATATAATATAAACTACTTTTTAATGATGATGATTTACATGCATTTTGATATTTTTCGGTAAACTGTACTAATTTAATAAAAGAGAATAAAGCAAATACTTTTAAATGTTACATAGATATAAGGAAAACTGAAAGAACTTTTAATTAGTACATACATTTATGTAAAAACACACATTTACATACATTTATGTAAAAATAGTATGGCACACGATTATGGATTGATATCCTGTTAAATTCTAACTAGACCGGTGTTATATCATTTGATGGTAAATAAAAAAAATCTGGAATAAAACCTAAAACCGTGAAACGTACAGTTAGATATTTTTCACCTACGCTACTATTGTCAACTTAGGCTTACACATTCAAGCTCCATCTGATGTACACGAGCAAAGGCAGTATAGTGATTAACTACTCTATTGCTAATGTACGTTAAACGATTTAAGACTGACAGTTCCAAATGATCTAATTAGTTGATACGTTCTCAAACTCACAATAACTAATGGATGGACAATGCTCGTCAATGGCCCGTGCTTGATGATTAATTATACATATTTAGTTAAAGTCGGTTATGGATAGTTTCTAATGTATAATAATTAGGGTTTCACGCCTCGACAACCATAGCAAGATAGATCATATCTAAATGTACTGATATTAATAGGTATATTTAAATACATTTAATTTCCCATTAATTTTTCTTTTTATATTTTTCAGTAAAATAATTAATTACATAGTTCTTACGGTGCGATCTCAATTTGCTATCTGTAACGTGAAAAAGTGGGATAGAAATTTTAATAATACGAGTGCGGCTTATGAGAATTTTCGGTGTAGAAACAAAATTAATATCCACCAAGTACAACTCCAAGTTTATTCATCTCTACGAACACACAAGTGTAGTGCACTTCTAGTTTCACTACCAACTTGCTCAAAGGTGTCGAGTGCAAATCAGACTGAGATTATTATCGTACTTAACGTACTTACCTTATAACCTCTGTTCGTTAATTAAAGAATTAACCGATAAACTCGTGCCTCTGCTAATTGTCTGCGAAAATTGATTGCAATTGTGCTCCGGCTTTGAGAATTTAAAGCACTTTATCGAATTGTTGTTGAAATATTTACAGTGAAATATCATTTTTGATTTTCGTTGTCGCGATACGAATTACTGTTTATTCTACCGGAAACGCTCGGTGTAGTGATTTTGGTGTATGTTTGGACATTTTTTTAACTAAAGTAAACAAAAACCAACTAAGAGAGAGCCATGTGAAAATTCAATACATGCTCTGATTTTGAATTTGAAATATTAATACGAATTGTTTTTTGTAAATATTTTTCTTTTGTCTAGTTATTTATTTTTGCTTAAAGGTAAAACTATAAAGTAGGAGCTGTTGAAATAAAAGACTAAAGCGATAATTAATTTAGGCATGGTAGGCAGAGGGAACCCTGGAACCTAGTGTAAAGACACTCCGTTCCACTTCTGTTCCCCACTTTCCGCCGATTTTGGGGCATTGCGTGTTGAGTGGCGGAACTCAACGCCGCGTTAATTTCCTCGACCGGGGATCGAACTCAGAACCTGTCGGTTACAGTCACACGCTTGTGCCGCTGCGCCACGACAGGCCTCAAAAGCTTAATTTATAAAGAAATATTTTATAGTCATGTAGAATTCCCTACTATGACATACTTGTGTAGTAAGGCGCGATGACTATAACTCAACATGATAAAATCTGGTGGGACTGAAGTCCGTAATTTAAACTGTGTTACCAGAATTTTGCATAAACAAAAATATGTTTTAACAATACAAAACTTTTCTTCAAGTTCTTATAAGTAGCAACACTAATGAATACTGATGTCGTTGTCATACCAGTTGACAACTTTAGTAATTTATTATATGGTAAGTAAATTTTCATTGTATACTCTAGTTTCAAGAAACATCGATCTAATCTTCGAAAATATTGAACAGTACAACACCATTGTTCTTTTCTTCAAATAAATATAAATAATATAATTAAAATATGGGTATCAATTTAAAGCTTAATCAATATAATAATTTATAAAAGATATAGCCTGATTACCGTGGCGTTTGGCGCTCCGTTCTTTCCGCCTACCCCGCTAGGGACATAGCGTGAAGATAAGTAAGTAGGTATTATCATGATTATCATTCCAATATAAAAACAAAAATAATTCAGTGCGAGGGTTTACTTTGTGACCTTTTTTATATTTTTAATAAAACGAATAGAACTTACTCTCAGCTTCACGCTGTATCCCGCTCATGACAATTTTAAGACACTCCGTTCCACTTACGTTCCCCACTTTCCGCCGAATTTGAGACACTGCATAATGAGTGGCGGGACTCAACGCCGCGTTTTGCCTTGTTATTAGAGCGAAGAAATGAAAACATTTAATATTTAATTTGAAAATATGAAATATTTCATTTCGTCGAGTGAGGATCGAACACACATCCTATCATTGACAGTCATACGCTTGTGCCGCTGTGTCACGACAGGCCTCAATAAAACGAATAAAACTTCCACTTCATATATTTGATTTCAAATTATATATCATTAATAAATTTGAATAAAAAAAGCAAAATTTTATTACATCTTAACTTCAAATACTTTCTGTAAAGAGATTGAAAGTAAAAAATATAAACGAGACGTATTTAATCATTTAAATATGAAATATATATTTTAACTACTTATATTTTCTTTCATATTATAATAAGAATGATTTTGTTTTTTCAGTCATTAGCTATAAGAAAAAAATATTAATCTACATAAATATATATATCAATACTTATATTGAAACTATAACTGAACACTGCTTTGGAAAACAATTTATAAAAATCTAATAAAGCTACTACATTAACAAACGTTATTAAATTACGAGTAGTAGAGCCCAAAATAATTATTTAGAATTTTTTGTATGATAATCTGTTTGTCCGTGCATTTATACGCGCTAATATCAGAAACAGCTAGCCAGATTTAAACGCAGATTTCACAATTATATTTTGGCAACTTTTCATCAACATTTAGGGTTTTTAATTGAAATCGGTTAAAAATTATTATTTTTTTCGATCTAAAATAGTTATTATTAATTTTGCTGTAATTTTAATTTCTAAGTTATATATAATATAATGTAATTCAAGCGGGCGAAGCCGCGGGCGGGTCGCTAACAATAAATATAAATAGTTATACGCGTCAACAGTAATCAAATTTTCATTTCTAAATGCAGAAGTCACAAACACAGGAGCTCTTGTAATATTTAATTGTTAATTGTGGGGCACTAGATAGAAACTATTCATACGACATAAATAACATCTTTTTGACGCAGTTGAGTAAAAAGGAGAAATATATTTTTTAATATATAAACGATATCTTTGAATATACAAAGGATTCAGAGCTTTTTTTTTAATTGAACACTGGATACATGTTATCTTAACGCTGTCCTTCATCATATTACCAGAACGAGGAAAATAAAATAATTCATTACATAGAGTGGGAACCGAACTTAAAACCTTTGCGTTAACAAACAGACGCTGCTCCACTGCACTGTACAGCTTCATATCGTTTTAGTTACACTTTACAATGATACATAGACAGTGATGACTCCATCTACTCTTGTCATTCCCCCTTCACGTGCAATCGCTCTGTTATTGAAAGGCTTAGTTCGTAATATAGGTTTCATTGCGAATGTTAGACCCCCATTATAGTGCTAGTGGGGAACTCATTTAGACGACAATAATAATTGTTCCTGTACAAGCTTGCTTAGCGTTGTTTAGAGCGTTGCTCTTGGTAAAAGTTCCTTTTTTTAAACAAAAAGTTTAATCAGAACATCCGTATATTATTTACGCTATAGTTTACTATATTGATACTAAATAGTTGCCCCAGACATCTTTTTTTATATGAAAAGAACAACCCTTAGTCAATTTACACATATTTTTATTGTTTCTCTTTTCAAACGGGAAGGTGATTACATTAATTTGCTTACTTAAACAAATCACCAGTTTTAAGAATGACTACAATAAATTCTTATAAAATAGTTTTTAAGCTGTCTGATCGTAAACCGTAGATTTGACCACTGCTTGGAGTAATGAGTTTCTTTTTTTTTCACTTTTTTCAAGACTTAATTAGTTCTTTTCACCTGTCTTTCAGTAGTAAATTTACTAGAAGACATATATAGCCTATCATACGATAAGTTCTGCACTCAATTCACATAGTATATATCAATATATATCGTACAAAGATAGTTATTGGTATTGATATATAACTGAAGATAAGTTTATGCAGCTTAAATTTGAAGGCAATCTGGAGTACAGGTGCTCAGGCGTATAACCTATAATAATGTTTTTAAGGATACAGGTATTCTTACGGTCGCTTCTCAATTTATTTTTTACAATATTTTATTTGTCCGGCAACATATTCAGTGCTATAGCAAACACAGTGACAGACACACTTATCGCCTCCAAAAAGTAAATAAATCATTTATAGGTCTGAGTATACGTATCTACAATAGTATTCCGCAGTGTATTTTGAATTTGCCACTAGAGAAGTTTAAAGTAAATGTTAAAGTAATGTTAATTAAGAAAGCGTACTACACTGTCGAAGAATATTTGAATGATAAAAATGTATTTAATTAAGGTCATTTGAATTTCATGCATGATAGTCACTATTGCATTAAAGAATGAAACTGTAACTATTCAATATTGAAAAGAGCAACTGTTGAGTTTCTTGCCGGCTCTTCTCAGCAGAACCGCATTCCGAGCCGGTGGTAATTTTATGTTTGTGACGATTCAAAAGTGCTTGCTAAAGCCTATTTGAATAAAGAATATTTTGAATTTGAATTTAATAATAACCATTTTATACGCCATTAACCATTAATACGCAACAAAAACACTACAAACAAACACTAGCTTGGTAGTTGGTATGTAGGTACATTGTACACATACGTATATGTTGTTTTATGGTTCTTTGATTGTGGCATCCCGAGCATTCCAGTTGAACAAATATCACTTCCCCAATATTACGTTGTATGGAGAAGACACGAAGGAGGATGTATGGTAAAGAACAGTTGATTTTACACAATAGTAGAATGCATGTTAAAAAAAGAATATTTAGTTAAAAATTATAGATATATGTAAATAGATATATGTATAATGTACATACCAAGATAGTAAAAGCATTATTGGACGTTTATCAATATTGTACTTCCGGTCACTTTGAACGTCATTTTGATTTACTTAAAAACGTTGGAAGATTTTGAATCATTTTACACTTATCAAGCACCGATGACCATTTATTAACATAAAAAAATGACTATGCCTTGACCTTCAGAATTGGCAATTTGTTGTTCTCTGTGGTAATTTATCCAAGAAAAGGCAGGAGTTGAATTCATATAATTAGGTAATAAATTAGTGACCTTAAATAAAATTATATATTTTTTTAAAAAGCCTAAGAACTGGCTCTGAGGTCTTATCCAAGTTAGGAAACAACCTGAAATGCATAGTCTATAGATGAATCTAAAAGATCCGTTATTATTAACAATATTTTATTGCATAATTAAATTTATTCAAAATAATCTTTACACTATCTTATGCTTAATTTACCTTTATTTAATATGCTAATACCTTTTTTCTTTATTTACGTTATTTAAATAAAAAAAAATATTTTTAACGATCATTTAATTAAAAAAAATATTTTTAACGATCATTTAATTCAAAATCCTCGATACCTATACATTCGGGCTCGTATATATAGCAGATATAACAGATTATATAAAAGATGAAAAATTGTCTTTACATATTTTTAAATGTACATCGGTAGAATGTGACTTTATCTTAAACTATCAAATGATATTTATTTAGGAGCCATTTATATGCTAAAACATCAAAACAAATTTTATTTCCTAATCAATAAGGGACAGGACTAGGATATCAGTAGTGTTTAGTTTACAGAATTGTTCTTCAATTACATAGTAAATATTTATAATACGATAATTTTCTCTGAAGTATACAAATTGTAAACATTGAAAAATATATATATTTACTTTCTGTTTATTAGAAATTTTAGTTTTTGCTTTTAATTATTGTATTGTTGTAATCCCTAACATGCTAATTATGTTGGTTTGTCTGTTAGTATAAACTTTTTGTTTAAGTAACATCAAACCGCCTCTTCTGTAACCTCCAGTTAGCGTATTTGTTTATTTAGGGAAAAAAGGAAACCAAGCGAAATACTCGATTGTAAGCGGAGTCGTTACTGACAAAAGTTTGGCGCAGAACTCAATATTGACTCGTGTAACACACCCCAAGAGAGACGCGAATGTTGCTAGTTCTATATTTATACGGAGTCAATATCAATATATGAATTATTTTATCTCAACTTCACGCTGTATTCCGCACTAGGCAGGGTAGGCAGAGGGAACGAAAGTGAAACCTAGTGTTATGACACTCCGTTCCACTTCCGTTCCCCACTTTCCGCCGAATTTGAGGCATTGCGTGTTGAGTGGCGGAACTCAACGCCGCGCTTTGCCTTATTACCAGAGCGAAGAAATGAAATATTATATATTTAAATTGAAAATATTAAATATCTCATTTCCTCGACTGAGGATCGAACCCAGAACCTGTCGGTTACAGTCACACTCTTGTGCCGCTGCGCCACGACAGGCCTCAATTATTTTATTGAAAACATTTTTAAGTTTTTTAGATATTATTTACATTTAAATATATTTAATTCATTAGTTAGGGAGAACGGAGCGATAAACGTTTCGATCTTGACATACATCTTTCGCCTCGCCCACTATCATCAACCTATTAACCTATTCATACAACTCCTCATGCTTTATACGAGATCTGCTTCCAGCATTAATATTGTGTTTTCAAAGGTCCAAAGAGATCCCAGCCTTCCTTTTTTACTACTCACTCGTCCTTGATAAATCATTTCTGTCATTCTCTCACCACTTATTAATTGAAATCTGAGCACGATCTTCTTCATCCTCACAATCACATCTAACATGACATCTCGCTAGTCCCTGCCGTTTTGTGTATCTTTCAATTGTGAATTCCATTTAAAGTTACTGCCTCAGACCTGAGAAGAACTGGCGCAAGAAACTAAGAGGAATATTTCTAGTTGCTTTTAATCAACTTATAAAGTTTGAAATTTAAGTGATAATCATAGCTCTGAAATAGGCTGTCATTATTGTAAATCATTAATTTGGTACCTTTGACACACACATTTCTTTTCACAACATTTTTTAATTTTGAAATATAAAATTCTCAGACGTTTTCTGGGATTAAATTTAGTGTAAAAACATAACATGTCCCATAAAGGAATTACGGACTCAATACAATCGAGTTTCAGGCGTTTAAATATAGTGAAGTTTAAGCCTATTTCTAGTAGTCATATTATGTACATCACCGATTTTAGTAAATATATTAATACTTTTTTTGACATACGTTACATTTTCAAAAATGTGTTGAGATGCAACAGTCAATATGTTAATGTCTTTAAATATTTCCCTTAAAGGATCATTAGGGCCTACGTTATTGATTGTGTTTCTGCAAAACAAACATTGAAATAATATCGGCCGCGTTACCCCAAAGTACAATGCCGTAGGACATAATACTATGAAAGTAGCTAAAGTAAACAAGGCGAGCCGTTTCCACATCAATTCGATACCTAACTCGACATTTCCTATAAAAAGAACGCAGCTTTCAGCATTGATTTTTTTTTCATTATTCCATTATACCCACGCTTACTGCCGTACAACAGTGACGGTAACCCCAACCAACACTGTACACAAAATGATGTACGGCAAAACATGCAGTTTCGCCGTATTTTCTATGTAACTAAGACAACACTAACTCTGTTATCAATAACTTTTCTACATCCATTTCGTATCTTCCGTCTCTACTAAACATACTTATCACATAATTTACGCTGATTTTCAGCCTCAATTCTGTCTTTTCCAGATATCTTTTAAATACACCTCCCTCATATTACTGTCGATTAATTTCATAAAAAACCTTTTCATTACCTCTCCTGAAAATAAGCTTTTATTTTAAAGTTCCCGCGTTGTGACTCTGTTTTGAACAAAAATAAACATAAAGATATTAAAATAGCTTAAGTTGCCTTTACAATTTTATATTCGGCTTACAGGTTAAAAGATGAGATAAGACGTGTAAAATAAGTCAGACTCCCTAGCAGCTCGCAATTCAAGAAAGTAAAACAACAGAAAATCGGAGACGAGAATCTCAAAAACATGTGGCCAACAATCTTTAAAATGATTTCTTGATGACAGACCATTTGAAAATACGAGTTCAGTAAATTTTAGTCTTGCATACGATTCCATATTTAATGGGCATCATTTAAAAACGAATCAACCCGATCTCAAAGCATCGCGAATGACACATCGGGTGTCATGTTGACCCTAAATTTCTCCATTATATAGATGTATGTCTCCATTATATAGATGTGTGTACATATCTTTAAAGGTTCTAGCATTTCTATTGGGTGTGAGGTGAGTAGGTGAGTTCGACTCGTCTTTTGTTAATTAATGTAAAAAAAAAAATATGTTATACAAAACTGTTTAAGCTTCATGCTCTATCCCACAGATGGCAGGGTAGACAGAGGAAACTTGGGAACATAGTGTTCCGTTCCCCACATTCCGATGATCTTGAGGCATTGCGTGTTGAGTGGCGGAACTCAACGCCGCGCTTTGCCTAGTCATCAGAACGAAGAAATGAAAATATTTCATTTCTTTGAGTAGGTAAACCCACAATCTGTCGCATTTACACCCACTGTGCCATGACAACCCTCAACATTTATAAAATAAGCAAAAATATGGATTATTTTTTAATTTTAACGGATCCTTTATAAATTAATATCTGTGGGTTTCAATGGGATTTTATTAAAAAAAAACAACATTTATAGATGCCCTAATTCCCGTCGATAAAACTTTCTGTGTAATAATTATTTGAATAATTATTTTTATCCTGGCCCATAGTAATAGTACGTAATATTTTTAGCAACACAAAAGCGAAGATATTTGATATTAAATATTTAATACCTTTTATTTAGCTCAATGACTTTCTTTTCTTAATGACATCAAAGGATTCTGAAAATTTTATCTTAGAACTAAATAGAAAAAAATATATTCATTACAACATGAATTAAAAAAAAATGGACTGATCTTTCAAAGACTAGATCCTTTTATTTTAGACCTTGTATTTATTTCATACTAGATGAAATAAATACAAGGTTTTATTTTTTTCACTTATTGTAACTTTGTTAAATACTTGTGATATTATTATGATATTTTAAGACGATATGAGTTAAGACAGCTTGTATATATTAAATTTCTTTATAATTAAATCGAGACTGTGAATTGGCCTCCTTCGATTATTTTATATATTTACACAATATTAACAAGAAAGAAATAATATTATATCTATTAAACCTTAAAACATACTTTAAGTTTAGTATAAAATAAAATATGTGTGTTTTTTCACAAACTAATTCGCATTAGAAAATGTTTGTGAGGCTTCACTGGGATAAATCCAGGCGCAATATTTAAACGGTCTTTCTGCCAGCAAAGACGGGCTTTCACCCAACCGAGAAAATACAAAGCTTTCTTTTTTACCATTTCCCAAAAAGGATAAAAACGTTTTTTTTTTTAGTTTTCTATTATTAGGGCCGTGGACTATGGCAATGTAGGGGACCGTGAAATTTTATTTGTTTGAAGTTTTTACGCTTGCATATCCATTGTAAATTACTAACAATTGGTTTTGCCGATATCCACTATTCATATTGAAAAAAATATTATAAAAACTTTATATATTCAACACCTTTATATTTAATTATATTTATATCTTTTTCTTCAGCTTCACGCTGTATTTCACACGCTCCGTAGGCAGAGGGAACCTAGTGTTTAGACACTCCTTTCCCTAAATGCCCAATTTTAAGAACGTAGAACAAAGAGTGTTGAGTAATTGGGAACTCAACGCCGCGATATCACTTTTTTTTACCAGAGAAAACAATTCCTATATTTCTTCGCTCTTATAAAAGAAGACAGCGCGGTTGGTCGAGGGCGAACCGTTTTTGTGTGAAAAATATTCTTATATGCGTGATTGGACAAGAACTTTATCAAAACGGTAGGGTGAATGCTTTTAATATTTCTCGTATAAAATGATTATACGAGTAACGGAATAAAATCAGCCGGAGAACGAACGGTGACCAGCACTACTGTTTGAATGCTCCCTTATAGTGGGTCTCTGCCTTCAAATATAGCACTAGGTTACCAAAATCAGTCTGCCTATACCATTGTACAGGATATAGCTTGAAAAAGGTTAAAAGAAAAAAAAGTGAATAATATTAAAAACAATTCATTTTGTAATACCTGTCGTGGCGCAGCGGCACAAGTGTGTGACTGTAACCGACAGGTTCTGGGTTCGATCCCCAGTAGAGGAAATGAAATATTTAATATTTGCAATTTAAATATTTAATGTTTCATTTCTTCGCTCTGGTAATAAGGCAAAGCGCGGCGTGGAGTTCCGCTACTCAACACGCAATGCCTCAAATTCGGCAGAAAGTGGGGAACGGAAGTGGAACGGAATGTCTTAACACTAGGTTCCCGGGTACCCTCTGCCTACCTTGCCTCGTGCGGGATACAGCGTGAAGCTAAAAAAAATGTAATACAATACCTAATATACAAAAGTTACTGTTACCACAATTAACAAAATATTAGTCAAATAAAAAATACTCGAAGTTGACTAAAGTAGCTACTACATACATGTAATTTACATCTTTTTATGAGTTTAAACTTAAATCAAATAAAGTTAAGGAGAATCATGCTTATAATTTCTTCATAATTGTGAAACGAAACAAAAATATTAAAGTATGTACACTATTACTAATACAAGTGTAGCCCTTTGTTTCCGTGTAAGCAATGATTTACTGTTAAATGAAGTGCTATAAATTAGGTCGTGTTTTCATACAGTCATGGCTAGGAATCACAATTAAATTTATTCATGTAAATTACTACTTATGAAAAATTATGGTATGTACATAAGTCGTGCTGGCTTTTAGAACTGGAAAAGAACTAGTTAATCAAATCAAATTGATGTTTTCAAGTTAACAGAGCGAGGAGATTAAAATATTAAAAAAATATTTTCTCGTGAAGGAATCGAACCTACAACCCGTCATGCTTACAGACAGACGTTTATACTTTGTACATCGACAAGTTATATAATATAAACGTTATCAACTTAAACACAAACACAATTATCAAACGTTGATTTTTATTTCAAACAAGAATAACACGCTTTTAAGCTTTTCATAAAAGAAAAAATAATAACACATTTCCTTTAGCTTTCCTAAATTATGCTACGTATTTAACGTTCCTTTTGATATGAAACATGGGGCAGTTCCACGATCAATCGGACACGTAGCTATATTGGAACACCGGCGCACCGAGAAGAACTCGCAATAAACCTGCTACGTGATATCTGATTTAGGCTATTTTGTCTTTCTTCCAAAAGGAATGCCTATAATTGAGGTGCCCAAGCCTTGAAATGTCTTTGTAATGTCAATATTGTAACGTCCCTTACTTAGAGTCACCGCTACTATTTGTTCCATGCTTCTAACCTTTGCCCATAATAATAGAGTATCCATTGTTTATGTGTGGGTAAAGAAAGACCACTATTTATTCTGACATTTATATTTAAGATGCAGAAACTCAACGTAGTGGTGTGACCAACCTCAAATTAGGCGGAGAAGTGGTGAACGGAAGTGGAACGGAGTGTCTTGTCACTAGGTTCCCAAGTTCCCTACCTACCTTGCCTACCCTGCCAAGAGCGGGATACAGCGTGAAGCTGAAAAAAAAATCTATACATATCAATAGAATTGAAATCTGTCTTTTATCTACCTCAAAATAAACATGTTTTTTTATACCGGGTGGTCGCGTCTGCGCTTCTTTTACTTGTGCAACGCGAATGGAAAATATTTCGAGCCCGGGTCTAAAAATTGAATCAAGTTTCATCAAAAGCTAGTTATATATAGGATTATGTTATTGCATTTCATGATTTTTAATTAATAGACAAAGATATACGTGGGAGGCGGGTATAAATAAACACCAATGATATAAACTACTACAAACCTTGCCAGATTTACTAGTCTTGCTACAAAGAAAAAAACTTTGAAATTAACGAAAAATAACCAAATTTACTACTAAATAAAACGTTAAAATAGAAAAAACGTCTACAAAATAATGTTTAAAGCTCAAAAATGTGCTTACGGTAGTAAATTACAGGCAGTATCAATATAAGTGAGTTTTTAGATACAGCCCGGATCTAATCCCCTAATACAAATTAACATCTAAACCTGGCCGCAGCCCAACCTCCATATATACTTTACAATTTCCTCCACCAGTGTATTTTAACTTGCAAGGCAAACATCCTAAAGTATTTATTTGTTTGCTTGTATTGGCAACTATGAAAAAGTTCACCTTTAAGACTTACAGACTAAGTTATATTGAAATCGATTTGTTCGGACGGTGCTCGCTAAGCTTGTTTTCAAAATGTTATATATACCTTTTTAGTAATATGTGATTATTTCAAAGTAATCACTGTAATCAGCTTTTCACACATAACCCATTTGGAAGGAGTAATCGTTTGAATGATAATAAAATCAATAAGAAAGATCAATAAAATCATTAAGAAGCGTAAATTTATAAAAGTCTATGTACAAAGATGGGAAGCAGATTGATAAGAATTTATGGCTTAGTGGTCAAAGTGTGTTGACGAATTCCAAAAAGTTTCAACTTTGAGTTCGTTTCTAAGTATTTAAAAAACAATTTTCAAAAAACAATTAACAGATATTAAAAATAATCGTATTTTCTGTATCTCCTATTTATTACGTGAAATAACGCAAACCAATTCATATAAAACAAATTAACAGCGAAAACAACAACAGTATACAACAATACAACAGAGTTAAGGCGCATCATTTATAAAATGAACACGAATGGTACCATAAAGTGGAATCATGAAAGTTTACAGCCTGCTTTAGCTTAGGGCGAAACCATTCAATCGTGACGTAAAAAATTTACGATCACGCGTCAAGAGAAACACCGATGAGGCTATAAACAAGCCCCCTATACTTAAGCACTTGTTAAGTTCATTAGCAATCACAATGTAGAGCCAATAACTTTATACGTATGTACTTAGTATGTATACCTCACCTCAAATTCTGTTTAAATTCCGTAGATGTTAAATCAGAGAGTTTCAGTGATTTATTAAAGATATTTACAATTTCTCGTTGGTTGAATCTTTACATGTAATGTGTTGAAAATTCATCGGCATATGGGGAATATAGTATTGAAGTACTAGATTTCCTATATCTGCCCTTTTATTCTTCTCCCAAATATATATATATATATATATATATATATATATATATATATATATATATATATATATATATATATATATATATATATATATATATATATATATATATATATATATATATATATATATATATATATATATATATATATATATATATATATATGGGATAGAGTAAAAAATGGAAAAAAACGTAACAAAAACACACACGCATGTTATTTGAAGTCAAAATTTATTCGAATTCTTCTTATTATTAATTCTTACAATAGAAATGACATAAAATGTCGAAATCATTTATTTAATACAAATTGATTAATAATGAACAATGAGTATTTAATATGTTAACCCATATAAAGTAAAATTACAATATAATCACTTTTTTCTTGCTATTCTAGTTTTAGAATCCTTCTATGAACGTCAAAAAGTAATAACTGAATATTATTGAATATCAAAAAGAACAACTTTATAATATAAAACGTAAAAAGATAGCATGCTGTACGGACTAATTCAGAATTTTCCAATATAAAAAATCTATTTACTTGTTAAATTACTTACAATTCCCAAATTAAGACTGTACATGTATTTAAAAATATACCCGAGAAAAATAGTTTTTGGACCAAAAACTCGTTTAAAAACGGATATTGCATTCGAGAGCGTCCCAGTTAGATCGATGCAACATATACCGTGTCGGATGCCTGCTATATTGCCATGTGCTGGGCCACCATAAAGCATTATAACTTATCTTATTTTTTGTGTTCCTTTACACGATACGACAAATTTCTCTTAATTTACGATGTATATGTGTGTTTTTTTTTTGACAAACGTTTGATTCATACACCAGACTAAAGATAAATTGATATTTATAGTATTGATATTTATATACGAGCATATATAGATTCATTTTTGGAGTTATTAATTGAACGCAGCACATTTCGCTGACGTGTAAATAGATTTTAAGTCAAAAAAGCCATAAATAATAATACTAATAAAAAAAGAATGAAGACAAACTCAAGCTGTAACTAATTAATACTAGATAGATATATACCCTTCATGTTGATTTTAAGCCAATCGCTGTATGTACGTTCCGAAACCACAGCTAATATATTTATCCACTCTAAGCTTCCTAACAGAATTTTAAAGGAACTCGCCTGATCCGTCAATTTTTTTCATTAGGTCCATGCGAGGCCCGGTACCGAGTACCGGCGCATTATTAATTACACCTGCCCCGTGCTTAATAATTCACCTGACTGGATCGTCCGCTATTGCAGAACTCCTAATCTCCCCTTAATACTGCCTTATCGTTACAAAGTGTAAGCAACCACTTTAAGAATTTTATATGTCTGTATACACATACAGAGTTTCATTGAAAATAAATTTGATAGTAGTGATTCAAATTTTATTATAAGAAATTATGGTTTATTTTTAGCTTTTTTTAGCTTCACGCTTTATCCCTTTGTATGGCAAGGCAGGGGGAACTTGGTATCGAAAACTTTGTGGGTCCGCCGAGTTTGACGCATTGCGTGTTTAGTGACGAAACTCATCGTTGGGCTTTGACTTGTTACCAGAGCGAAGAAATTAAAATATAAATATTTCAACTCCTCGAGTAGGTATCGAACCCCGCCTTTACAGCCGCACGCTTGTGCTCCTATGCATCTGACCTCAATTATGGCTTTTAATCAAACGTAAAATGTAAATACAGTTTATATTGTGTGAAAACCAAACGTACAACAAATAATAAATGATCGTACACAGTATTATTAAACGGAAGTTAGCAAAAATTTAATAAATATGGTTCGTTCGTGTCAAAGCTCTCGCATTTTCATTTTAATGCCTGCTTGTATTATAGCTTTAAGGTGACGACAGCGACTGTGATATAAGTTTGAAGCCACTTAAAAGCTAAACTTTATTAATATACTTGAAAATTCTTATTGTAACATAATATAAATAACATTTAATAAATAATATACTTTTTATACGTTCTGGTGCAAAAATTTAATAAAAATATATTACAGCTAAGCAAATCTAAAAAGAGAGAGGTAGATTTAAATGTTGCCGATAATGCACAATTTTTTTATTTGAACTTTACAGAGTGCAATGTTAGAGCTTTCAAAGAGCGAATTTCTACAAGTGTAACGAATGGTTTTTATATGAGTTGTAGGTAGAAATGTGATTGTAAAGCACGTGCAGTTTACTTTATATTTAATAAGTATCCTTTTAAAACTGCCCATTTGTATTGTATAATTTGACTTCAGATTTAAAACTCTAAAAAATATCTAAATTTCAATTAACTTATTGAAAATTATATCTTAATTCTAATTATTATACTCACAAAATTATTAATAACATTGCTTTTATCTTAAATGCACGAAAAAATAAACAACCAAAAAATAAAATACATTTATTTTCTTTGTTTCCTTTGTCTTAATTATATAAAGTGCCTAACTGGTATCTTTACTTTTTTGAAGCTTATTCGAGTTGACATATATTTTTTACGTTATTTTTTGTTTTGTTTTTAAAAGTTATAACAAGATAAATGAAAAATGTAAGAATATTACTTATCTATACGACGATGATATCTTAGCACAATCTTGAGGCCCTTATGGCGTATTGGGTTTGGGTTCCACCCACGGTCATGAAAATTATCGGTCAACGCTGTATCCCGTGGCATGGTAGGCAGAGAGAACTTGGGAACCTAGTGCCAAGACATTCATTACGTTCCCCACTTTCGGCCGAATTAGAAACATAGCGTGTTGAGTGGCGGAGCTCAACGCTGCATTACATTCTTGTTGCTTTCTTCTTATTGCCAGACAACAGGACTCAAGACTTTTATATAAATTAGACTCAAGATTTTTTTTAAAAATACTGCTCTTGCTTGCTCTTGAAAATTCCTTTATACAATCTATTTCCTAGGCAGGTAAAGATGTAACATAGTTTTTTATATATTAGCCTAAAGCCTGCCGCAGAAAACTGCAAGTAAATGATTTTTTAATGAAATTGACTTTTAATAACGATACATAGTAGTACAATACTAACTAACACTAAGTATGCCGCAATCACTTTTATTTTACTTTAAAATAATTATTTTTTGTTGATGATTTGCAGGTACGTTTCTATGCTAATCCGACGTTATTTTAAAGAAAATATTATAAAACTTGAAAAAAATTATTGCCACCTCACATTCCACTCTATTATCTATCTATCTATCTATCTATCATTTCTCGGTTACTTACTTACTATAACACACATTTGCCTGTAAAATATGTCCTATGTACTGAGCATATCTTAAAAAGTTTTATAAGTAAGTGTAGTATAACTAATCGTTTATTGTATGTTGGCAATTTTAATAAAAAATCTATTTCAAAGAGGTGCTACAATTCTTGCTACTTTACAAATTTCAACACTCGTACTTTGATTAAATAGCCATTCAATTATGTTTCCAGACACTTAATAAAGTTTATATCTTGAAATGATTTGCAGAAAGAGGAAATCTTTAATTAAATTATTCATAGCGATCATATTAAGTTTCGATATTTTCTTTTAATATTTTTTTCTGAACTCAAAAGAAATGTTTACTTTATAAATTTCTAAGTGTGACGGCATACATGTCTTATTTATTTAACTAAACTGAAAGAAAGTTTTCTATGAATAATTTCTCACAAACTTTACTAACTTTAAGTCAACATGTCAATTACGTCAACGACAGCCAATACATAAGTAATAAAAAATAAAGAAATCATATTTGAAAATAATAGTTTTTTTATTTATATACATATATATCCAACCTACGCTATGACAGTGATAAGACTTTAAACGATTGTCGTCCCCTCTTCTGTATAAAATACTAAATACTGTGTATAAAATACTAAATATATCTTAGGTGAAAAGTCGAGAGCAGGTCTTATCTTAATGGAATAGAGTGTCTCATACTAAGTTGTTAAGTTCCATCTGCCTACCCTACTATGGGCAGGATATAGGTGTGAAGCTAAAAAATCATAGCTTTTAAGTCACTAACAGAATATTATAACTATCTCATTTGACCCGTATTTTAAAACAAAAGTGAAGTTCTCAAAGATAGTAACGAACTGGTTTTATTAATTGCCTGGTGCTCTGTATTTAACTTTTTATCAATAATTGAGCTAAGTGGTTTTTCTGAACTATATTTACGTACACATATTGCCACTAAGTATAATGCATTAATGATTTCAGTATGTAGAATCTGGTTTGGTGTGGTAGAGGAATCCTAAAATTTGATTCCCTTTGCTACACTGTCATATGTGAGTTACGGCGTATGGCCAAAAAAGCGTGAACATAGTGTGGCCTGTTAGGTAAAATCAAAGAAAAACTACTTCTGACACCGCTACAAATCATTTTATTCTGAATTGTGTATATTTTTCTAATAACATTTTTCAAAATTTTAAATCGTTGATTAAACATTACTCGATACTATATTTTCTAATTCAAATATATTAAATATATTGCTGAATTAAATTCGAGGCCTATCGGGGCGCAGCGGCACAAGAGTGCGACTGTAATTGACAAGTTGTGGGTTTGATGAAATATAAGAAAATAAATATTGAAATAAAAATAAAGTATGAAATATTTAATACTTTCAATTAAATTTTAATGTTTTCATTTCTTTCTTTGGTACAAGGTAAAAAGCGGCGTCAGGTTCCACCACTCAACACGCAATTCCTCTAATTAGTAAAGTGCGGAACGGAAGTAAAACGGAGTGTCTTAACACTAAGTTCCCAAGTTCCCTCTGCCTACCGTCACATGTACGGGATACAACTCACTTAGCTTCAAGTGAGTGAGTGACTTTATTAACTTTAATTATTATATCTTATGAACCGTAAACAAATTTTGTACTTCACACAAAAGAACAATTAGGTAAGGATTATATATCCTTTTTGATATGAGAAGGAATCAACACTAATATTATTTTTAAGTGATAGTGGAAAGCTTACAAGCTTTGTCCAATAACTACTACATTATATTATTATTATTAATAATGGTGAATATTAATATTAATAATATAATGTAGCCCCGAATGGTTCAATAGAAGAAATCAACCATAAATGTGCTTTCTTTTCTTAGACTGTGGAAAGATATTTTCTGATGGCTTAATATCAATTTTACGTGTTGCAAATCTCTGACATGTGTAAATATTAATATTTTAAAGTTAGTCGAGGAATCAGTAACACGCTTATATTTATACACAGTAGATAAAAGTTTTTACTTATTTTAACAAGATTCATTTGATTAGAGGAAGTCATTCAACATGCAATTGGGCAATAAGTAGAGAATATATATATTTAATAAATATTAATTAATATTATTTATATATATATATATATATATATATATATATATATATATATATATATATATATATATATATATATATATATATATATATATATATATATATATATATATATATATATATACTGAGGCCTGTCGTGGCGCAGCGGCACAAACGTGTGACTGTAACCGACAGGTTCTGGGTTCGATCCCCAGTCGAGGAAATGAAATATTTAATATTTTCAATTTAAATATTTAATGTTTCATTTCTTCGCTCTGGTAATAAGGCAAAGTGCGGCGTTGAGTTCCGCCACTCAACACGCAATGCCAAAAAGTCGGCGGAAAGTGGTGAATGGGAGTGGAACGGAGTGTATTAACAGGTTCCCGAGTTCCCTATGCCTACCCTGACTTGTGCGGGATACAGCGTGAAGCTATGTATTTCTTGGTTGCCTCCGTTTAGCTGCTATTGTAAGAGATGTAACTGATGATAAAAAGAAAATCAATTCGTAAAACACGCCGTGCTTTACATATGATTTCGGCGTTGTTAAGGCTTAGGAGTATACTTACTTACATGTAGGGTTGTAACTTAATTAGCTTAATAGCTGGTCAGTAAGTATGGAGCCATAATAAAGTAGTATGGTGATTGAGAATTCTTGTTTTTCGTTTTGTAATCTATGCATTTATTTTTATAAAAAATATTAGACATTTTTATTATCTTTATATTTTTTTTTGCTGTGTGATTCCGGCTTAGAATAGGATCACCCTGGTACTGATGATGAATAGGATCACCCTGGTACTGATGTTGAATAGGATCACCCTAGTACGGATGATGATGATGATGTGTCGTAAGAGGCGAATAAAGTATGTGTGGGAGAGTCAGGTCAGCAATGGCAACACGCATGGGCCTACTTGACCGGATCATTACCACCCGCGGCATATAAAACTGGCGTTAAGTAGTGGCTTCGGCCACTGCGTTTCGCATTGGATAATGCTGGACGCCGCTGCCCATCCACCTTATAGACCGGCAACGCTTCTGTAGCTCCTCTGGTGCTACACGGAGTCGAGGGCGACGATGATCACTTACCATCAGGTGACCCGTACGCACGTTTGCTGCGTCTTATCCATAAAAAAAAGAAACCATTTATAACTTCTTTTACAATAATGATAGTATGATTTGAGCAAAACGGATTTATTGATACTTTTTATATCTATATTTATTATGCAATAGTAATGATGGTGGTAACAGTTGGGAGCATTGCCAATAATATTCCTCCTAACAAGAGCTTAGAGTAAATGTTGTATTTGGTTGTACAATGTTCCTAAACACCGGAAACTTGAAGCTTTTGAAGTGCGAAATCTTAGACATGTCTAGCTTGCAAATACTTCCCCGTTTCCAAACTACGAAGAACATAAATTAAGTATAGGTACATATATTTCCATCTATAGAAATATATAAGAATGTCTACAATTAAATGTTGCATTAACAAGTTGCTTTCTAAAATAAATATATAAGTGTGTTATTGATTGAGATTAATATCATAAAGAGTCATGAGCAACTAAATTATACATTATATTCTTAAAATAACAATAATTATAGATTTAATAAGACACAAAACTAAAATATATAGGCTTCTTTTCTTCTTTAATAATAATTACATAATTAAAAAAAAATTGACTACAGATACAAGCATTTAAACACTTGCCACTGACTGCTATGGAGTATAGAGATAACATATTTCGTCATTGTAGTGCAATCCGAAAAAGCAAATAGACGTGTCGAGATCGATTTAATAAGTCAATAAACTGGCGTCAATTGAGCCAATCTCTTTTTACGATTCCCTCGACAACGCTATCAGACAATCAAGTTACATATCCACAAGAATAATAAATATTGTAAAACATATTTTATATAGTGGAGAACGGAAGTGAAACGGAGTGTCTTAACACTAGGTTCCCGGGTTCCCTCTGAATACCCTGCCTCGTGCGGGATACAGCGTGAAGCTGAAAAAAAAATATTTTATATCTTATTTTAAGATATAAATTGTTAACCTGTTAAAATCTATTTAATTTTTACGTAGTACAAAAGAACTCAAGAGTTGCACGTGTGAATCATTGCTGCTTAGTTGGATTTTATCTACTAGTATTACATATGATATGGTTATTTATTTGTTGCCTTGCCCTGTCTTTATTGGATGGATATTGTCAATAACTACTTAACTAACTACCTTTTCTTATTATTTTTTTTATTTCTACTGCAACTTGTTACAAGATTAAGTTTTTGTGCTTATTTACTAATTTTGTTCATACAACTAACTATAAATATAAGTTTTTTTTTTCTATAAATTATCACTATTCGTCTTTTTTCTTCTTGTACTGTAAGTTAGTACTTCGCCAAATATCAGAAATGTATGTCCGCAAATTAATTAACGAGACCTCTAGGTGATCGTGAGATAAATAGTCTTAGAACGGAAAAAGATGAAAAACGAAATGAATCAAATTTCCTTCATTTTCCTTTTTGAGTACGGACACAAAAATATATATTTTCGCCACCAATTTATACAACGATAAGAATTAACTTAATTTAGCTTTACGCTATATCCCTAGCGGGGTAGGCAGAGAGAACGGAGCGCCAAACGGCATATATACGGTATACGATAAGATTTTTAAGAAATCAATGTAATATCATTAACATTCTAAGCGTATTCTAATCAGAATTCAGGTTTGATGAATAAATTTATTTGTTGAAATAAAATACAACTATCCATTATATTTACTTAAAAAGAAACAAAGACATATTTCATTCCAACAAAGATTCACAATAGAAAAGCTGCCCGTAGGCTACTATTAAGTGTCGTAGACATGCACCGAAGCTTCATACAATTTCAAAATAGAAGCTTACATAAACAAAGAGGCAATAGGAAAATCATACCCGACTGGAACTACTGGTAAAGCGGGAGATCGCGTGAATTATTTCCCGATGCCCTGAGGAGGACAAATTTTTACTGCCTTCCCGTATACGCTCAGAGCATTAGCTATTTCGTACCGGTTAAAGATCAGATTTGACGTCACAACACCGCAACGCTTGCCAACAGCTATACAATTATTATCAGTCGTATACACAATTATATAAGAAAAAAATCATTGCCAATGAGTAACAAACATTTATCTTTCCTTAAATAAATAGTATATAAATTATATACGCACATATTTCAGGAAAGAAACTGACACATATATATTTTATTTTATGAAAAAGACAAGGCAAACGAGCGTACGGGTCACCTGATGGTGAGTGATCACCGTCGCCCACGGCCCCGTGTAACACCAGGGGAGCTACAGGTGCGTTGCCGGCCTTTTAGGTGTAGGTAGACACGCTTTTTGAAGGTACCCATGTCGTATCGACCTGGAAATACTGCCGCGGGTAGGTCGTTCCAGATATGTGTGGTGCGTGGAAGGAAACTCCTACGAAAACAATTATATAAGAAAAAAATCATTGCCAATGAGTAACAAACATTTATCTTTTTTAATCCCTTAAATAAATAGTATATAAATTATATACGTACATATTTCAGGAAAAAAAACAGACACATATTGTTATTGTATCGCTGTCCACATGGAATATATAATCAAATTGGTTTGATTACAAATTAAATGTATTATGTAAAATACATATTATTAACGCATTATGTCAATTTAATACGTAGCCATTGAATATTATGATATTATTTAAACATAACCTATATTTTAAATATTTGCATTTCGGTTTGTATAAAGCCGTGTTCACATAATTATTTATAAAATCATCTTTTAACCATTCTTACTTTACTTAACGACGTGGCATACTGCTTCATTGTATTTCTTGAAATTGAATTCAGAGAAACTTCTTAGAAAATGGCAGCCACCTAGGTAAAATAAAGTATTAATGAAAATAATACAAAATAAATTTTATTTTTTGTCTATTCAAGTTAATGTGTTAAGATTAATAATTATACCTTGTTTTATTTATATACACAGCTTTAAAGAAATCGTAATAAAGATGTGAGAAGTTTGTAAATTTTTCATTAACGGATTTCCAGTTTAAAATAACAAATGTTAGATACTCGTACGTAAATTAGTGTAACAAATATTTTAAAATCAAAGTATTTTTGTAAAATTTTCATATGTCAGTTTTGTAGACACAAACAATAAAATAAATATTCCAGTGCCTGCGGGATTTTATTCTAATTAACCCGTTCGTTAGTCTTTTGTAAATATCAAAAAAATAAACGTATTGTAAATAATTAAATATAAAAAAATGCCACTTGAGTAAAATCACTCAATAAATAAAAATAACTGAAACCTAAATAGTATTTTGAAAAGTATTAATGTTTTATACGTTATAAGCTAATTACGTTTGCGACAGACGAAGGACTTAAAAAAAACCGAAATGCTTTTAAAAATAAACTTTAATTATATTTAACTTAAAACAAATTAACCCTACGATCGAAGATTCCACCTCGATGTGGGAATATGGAATGACCGTTCTTACAAAAAAATATCATTCTATAATTCTCGTGGGAATATAATAATTTGCTATATCGACAAATTCACTTTATAAAATAACAAGTAGCAGAAAGTAAACGTAGGCAGTTTCCATACTGTAGTTCTATGTAACTCCTCCCCCCTTAGAAAGGCGACTATTTTAGTACGTTTAGTGAAAATGTTGCCGGCATGCTCTCCGGGTTTCCAGCTGTTTGCAGGATCTCGAGCGTTGGCTGCTGCTCCTTTTCCACGTTGTTCTTACATTTCCATAGGTTACGTCGAATTGCTACGATGACACCGAGTGCGGCTGCACCTAATAGTATAGTGTAGACCGGTATTGTAGTGTGGTACAGGGCGTCTCTTTGCACTTCGTCGATATGTACAGGAGTCTGGATTATAAGTTGGTCCTGGATACCATGTAGTCCTTGAAGATCGATAGATTTTAAATGGATGTGAGTCGCTTTAGTGGACTGCTTTACGGCGTTATAGGGTATTTTCATTAATTTTAGGGGTTGCCCCTTGATTTCATTATAATCGTTTGCTATTGTAAACTGTTCTGATTTCAAACGACATCCAGCAGGAATCGTAGCTAGATAACTTCCTTGTAGAGATGTGTAGTCTTTTTGGTTACAAATAAGCTGTACTTTCGTTTGTTGAGCAAAGGACAGGACGCAGTGTTGGTCATCGTGTTTCTTCATTGCTTCTTTAGTCAATGTAACTGTAATAAATTCACAGATTTCCTGTATGACTTGGTTAGTAATCAGTTCCTTAATGCAATCTGGTTTGGTGCGAATCTGATGATGAATTTCTTTCTCACAGAGATACCAATCTTTTACCTTCGGGCATTCAGCCTCTATGTACACATATGATACCTCGTCTGTTGCTAGGAAAGGGAAAGGTGGGATAAGAGCCTGGTCGTGATTGTTTGGTACTACTGATAATTTATAAAAATCATAAGTTTCTTTAGAAAAAATTGGAAATTTAAATATAAAAACTATTTGTTTATTCACAAAATATGAACCTGGCTTAATAATATTATAATATTCCCTAAGTTCTAAATCTAATATTTGATCTTCTGAATAAATTGATTTTAACTTTAAAATCATAGATTCTAGTACTTCAGCGTCTATCATAGAGTGATGTGCGCTAGAAGCATGAATAAATGCTAAACTATTTTCTATTCTAAGTAATTCTAAAGATAAATCCTCTGTATTTTCACTAAGCAATTCTAAAAGTTGGGCAAAATTTGCATATTTTGTTGAGCTGTCTTCAGCTATATCCTTATTCTGTAGTAACAATTCCAAGATATTATTTAACATATCCTGGTTTTCTATTATCTGCCTAATAACGTTTTCATGTTTTAACATTCACTCCTTGCTCAGACTAATGTGACTATTAAATTCAGATGATAATTTAATTTGATTATTTTCTAATACTCTAATTGCCTCATTATATTTCAACGCATCGTCGTGATCTAGATTACCGGTCAAACTTTTTATTATAGAACCTAAACCATTTACAAGACCTCTTTTTACTCGACTGGGCTCTAAAGAGTGTAATTGTTTTAAAATATTGCCAAGCTTGTTAGTGAGGTAGTTAATTTGAATTTCGTACAAACTATAGGTAATATTACTCATGCGATTTTTACAGTCAAGCAGTTGATTCAGTAACGAATGAATGTTAGTCTCCTTATCATCTAATTTTACATATTGTATGAATGTATGATTATGAGTAGTCAATTTCATGGATTCAAGTTTGAATGGTAGTAGTCCTGGTCCGTTATTAAGGCTCTCAAGTTTTATCTCTTGAAGTTGAATCATTGGGAGGGTCGTTACTAGGAGAATCCTGTAACAAATTGGCTGTTTTAGGAACTCGTTTTAATCGTGATTTTGCTATGGGGCCACGTTTTTTAGAAGTGTATATATGAATTGGTAAGTCAGCTAACACAGTGTCATGAGTGTATCGTGGTGCAATCTTTTGTCGACTAGCAAGCGGGTTTTTTATAAAAACTGACTGTTGGGGTGCGTATTCCTTTTCAGGTTCACGATTTTCATTTCTTTTTTCTATTAGTGCAGTGCGATTTTCAAGTGAGGATGAATTAATAACGTCGTATACGTATTTCATTTTATCCCTATGATTTTGAGTGTATTGTTGCAAGAGTTGCTGTGTTATATCTATATCCGTACAGTCCCTAGGGTCAAAATGTCCAGTCAATAAGTCAAAAGGGCGACATCTTGTGAAGCTATGTATTGAGCTGTTCTACGCTATTATGGCATAGGGCACAAGGTTGATTATCGGTTCCTCTTTATATTTTAATTTGAGAAGTCTTAGGTGTTCTAAAAGGGTTGAATGAAATCGTTCTATGTTACCATTGTCATTAGGTGAATGAGCTAATATTCGGTGGTGGTTAATTTTGTGAAGTCGGGTAAATTCCATAAATAATTGGTAAGTAAATTCGGTCCCATTGTCAGTTATAAGAGTCATAGGTATGCCATGGTGGGTACTGTATTGTAATAAAGCTTATAATATACTTAAAGCTGTGCCGTCGCGAGGATGGTAAGCTTGACCGTATTTCGTGAAAACGTCAATGAAAGTTATATATTTTTCCGTTTGGACTGTGAACAAATCCATATGAACTATTTCGAATGGTTTAGTGGCAGGCGGGACGATATTGAATTTTGGTCTAAGCGGGTTTCTTTCATATTTAGCTTGACCGCACGTAGTACATTCATTAATAAATTTTGTTATTTGTTCTCGCATTTTCGGCCAGTAATATTTGTATGACAAGGCTGAATGACATTCGTTAATGCAATGATGATTTGTTTTACCGTCGTGATAGTGTCGGATTATATCTTGTTGACGCAAGTACTCTTTAACATTTTCTAGTTCTTTTTTTGCTAAAACTAGATTATAGGAGGAACACTTAAATTTATCTTGCAGGATCGGTATAATTGAATACATAGCTAGAGGAGGGTTTATTAAGATAGCTGTTTTAATTTTAGGACTAATATATTCCTTAACGGCATTTATCACATCATTTTCTAAATTTGACTCAGACAATTGGATGCTAATACGCGTGTGAGTGTCAAACGGTTTGGTAACTACGGGTCGTTTTTTAACGTCAGTCACGACATTGAAAAAAAATTGTCTATTAAATTTATTAAGTGGCTCGTCAGTTATCGGTATTTCTAAGATTGGGTTTTCTGAACTCGTATGAACTGTCTCCGTAGAGGAGCTAGCTGGGGCAAGAATAGTTTCTGATGGATTACCGAGTAAAGAGTTAAGCTCATCTATTTCTTCTATCAAAGATAATGCTTCTTTCGTGTGAACTTCGATACGGGAAAGAGCATCTGCGTTTGAATTAAATTTACCCTTTTTATATATAACGGTGAAGTCGTATTCACTTAGTTTAAGTTTCCAGCGTGTTAGGCGGGAATTTGGTTCTTTAATATTCACTAACCACTGTAAAGGTTTGTGGTCCGTATAGATTTTGAATTTTCGTCCGAATAAATAAGGTCTAAAATACTTCGTTGCCCATACTATGGCTAAAAGTTCTTTTTCCGTAGTACTATAATTTAACTCGCTATCATTTAAAGTTCTAAAAGCATAACAGATAGGCTTATCGGAGCCTATGGGTCCTTGAGAAAGAACCGCCCCTATGGCTACATTTGAAGCGTCAGTTGTTAAGACAAAATCTTTAGTAAAGTCTGGGTACTGTAGTATAGGGTCGTTTGTCAGTAGGGATTTACATTTTTTAAAACAATTAATATATTCAGAATCTAATATAATTTTATTTGATTTTTTTAGGCACTTAGTCATAGGTTTCGTAAGGCGAGCAAAGTCAGGGATGAATTTTCTATAATATCCTAAAAGTCCTAAAAATTGTTTTATTTCTTTACTAGTTCTAGGTAATGGGTAATTTTCAATAGCCCTGATCTTATCGGGTTTCGGTTTTTTACCGTCTTTACTTACTATATGACCAAGATACGCAGTTTCCAGTTTTAAAAATTCCGATTTATCCATCTGAATTTTGAAATTTGATTCTCGTAATCTATTAAAAACCTTTTCGAGATTAACTATATGTTCCTGAAGTGACGTGCTAAATACGATAATGTCGTCTAGGTAAACTAAGCATATTTCGTTTTGAAGGCCGCGGAGTACATTATCCATTACTCGTTGGAAGGTTGAAGGGGAATTCTTTAAACCCATGGGCATACGAAGAAATTCAAAATGACCATGTTCAATATTAAACGCTGTTTTCGATATATCTTGGGGGTCCATCTCAACTTGATAAAACCCACTAGCTAAATCAAGGGTAGTAAAATATTGACATTTTCCTAATTTGTCAAGGACGTCATTAATATTAGGGATAGGGTATTTATCGTCTAAAGTCTTCTCATTAAGTTTTCGAAAATCTACTACTAAACGCCACTTTTGTTTTCCGGAGGCATCTACCTTTTTTGGCACTACCCAAATGGGCGAGCTCCAAGCGGACTCGGAAGGTCTTATAATTCCCTGATCTAACATTTTTTCTATTTGGGATTTTACTTCCTGTCTATGTACAAAGGGGTATCGATAGTTTTTGGAATGTACAGGTACCTCGTCGGTGGTTCGTATTCTATGTTTAATTTTGTTTGTGAAAGTTAACCGTTCACCCTCGATATAAAATACATCGGAGTACCGAGAACAAAGAGCTACGAGATTAGCTTTTTCCTCTGGGTTTAAGTGGTCTGTACGTAAGCGTGAAATGACATCTTGTGTGCGAGTCTCTAGTTGTTGAGTACTCGTGCACTCAGTATTAAATAAATCCGCGTGAGCCGGTCGATCGAGCGAGAATATAATGTCATTCGGTGTCGGGTTTTCGATTTCTAAATAACAACGATTATTTCTTACAGAGCTAATACATTCGTGAATAACGCAATTACATAGTATTTGCTCTCTAATAAAAGCGTCCCCTTCTGAAATATCGACGGGAACACGAATAATTTTAGAAGTATTAGCGGGGATAACGTCTTCGTATAGGTTAACATTACACGTGTTATACATTCGAATCGGGTTCGAAGCGTTTTTTGTGAGCAGTTCTCGTTTTTTTTAAATCTATATGAGCTTCGCAGTTACTTAATAATTCTAAACCAATTAGTCCGTCAAAGTATTCATGAAATCGATAAACGAATAATTTAATATTACTGATGTCATTAAACTCTGCATAGCACGACAATGTAATAGAATAATTGTTTCTGCTGGTCGCGTGTATGTTGGTTACTTCAAAAGGATCGAACTTTAACGCAAAGTGAGCGAAGTATTTCTTGACGGCCTCGGGACTAATAAACTATTGGTTAGCACCGGTATCTATTAAAAATTTTAAAGGTGGATTTTCTATTTGTATATGCGGAAGCTGTCTTTGTGTCTGAAGATTTAATTCTATTTTGGTTTTTGTAATTTCAAAACCTCGTGAAAATCCTGCTGTTCTTGCTCGATTGCGGCTATTTGTATTTGAGAATCGAAAGAATTATTTTCAGAAGTTATATTTAAATTATTTAAATCATGAGAAAATTCAGGTGCAAAGTCAGTGTCGTAGTAATCTGTATAGAAATTGTACTCTGGTTCATAACAATAGTTGTAATAAGAGTCGTCATATGTCGCACATTCATTAACATTCATTTCCCGTGGTCTAAAATAATTCAATGGCGTGGGATTATTGTTATTCAAAGGTAAATTCTTAGGTATAAAGCGTTGGACTCCACTCATAGGTTGAGGACCTTGAGGTGGGTTATTTCGGGGTGGTAGTCTAAAAATGTTACTACGAGGGTTACAATTTGGTGGTGGTGCAGCGAACATCCTTTGTGTGTTAGTAGGCATGCGTGGTTGGTTATATCCAGTCACCGGAAATTTAAAAGGTTGCGGTGAAGGTCCCGCAGGGCGCTGACTTAACGGAGCCGGCCAGTTAGGTGCAGTGATGTTATGAGGTTTTGCAGGGGTAAATACTACTGGATGTAATAAAGGAACTGGTTTAGGGGTTGTGTTAATTTTAGCAGAGTCACGTTGTTGCAAATATATAACGTTAAGTTCCTCCTGAACGAACTCAAGAGCTTTCTCAATACTATCCGGGCGCATGCATCGTATACGCGACCCTAACGGTTCTTTTAATCCGCGTACATACGCCTGCATAGTGACTTTTTTATAAAGCTCTCGTTTCGCTTGGACTGTGGTGGGTAAACTCTCATGCAAGGTCACATATGTCATAATTGTACTAAATAAAGTTTGGCAATGGTTATAAAATTCTTGTGGTGTTTTATTGCCTTGAGTCGCTATGGAGAGGTCATTATACAAAGCGGTCTCATCACGTTGATCTGAGAAATTATTAATGAGGGTTGTTCGTATACCTAGCCAACTGTCTGGTATACCGTTTGCGTTTATAGTGCACGCAGCTGTACCTGTTATTTTATTTAAAATTCCGTTTATCAAACAAAGATTGGAAAATTCACTACCAGGGTTACTGTTAAGGTATTGCGTAACCAATGAGTCACAAATTCTTATAAAACGCGTAAGGACATTAGGGTTTCCATCAAATTCCGGGACTAAGCGGAGGGCTTTAAAAATTTCGTCCGGGTTGTATTGAGTCATTATTAAATGTTTTAATTGAACAATATCTAATTCTAAATTATCTAATTCTATATTACCTAATCCTACGATATTTCTATTACTATCGGCTAAATGTCTGCGGGCCTGGCGCGATTCAGGCTCCCGCGAACTAGAGGCTCTGGGATGATAAATCTTGAAGTTTAAGATTTAAAGGAGCAACACGAGAATAATTCAAGTGTACTTACAAATACAGCATTTCTGGTTCTCTCTGTGAATCGATTTTCGGATTCTTCCTCTGGTCTGCTGCAGGTCCGTAGATTCAGGATATCCGGAACGGTGCTTGATAGCCAACCCGGGTGACTCGCGACGCGATTATCGATTTGAGATATGGTCTTGAAATCTCCCGCGAATATCCTACCGACTGCGCCAATTACGTTTGCGACAGACGAAGGACTTAAAAAAACCGAAATGCTTTTAAAAATAAACTTTAATTATATTTAACTTAAAACAAATTAACCCTACGAACGATGATTCCACCTCGATGTGGGAATATGGAATGACCGTTCTTACAAAAAAATATCATTCTATAATTCTCGTGGGAATATAATAATTTGCTATATCGACAAATTCACTTTATAAAATAACAAGTAGCAGAAAGTAAACGCAGGCAGTTTCCATACTGTAGTTATACGTTATAAGCTTGTAATCACTGGTATTTACAGTTAAGTGATAGAAAATTTAAAACTTATTCAGTTTAAAATATTTTAGAACAAACAAAAGAACAAACCCACAAAGTCCGAAATAGAATACCCGCCTTACACGTCCATTAGACATTCTTTCACATTTTCCAGAAAATTCTCTTTATAAAGTCTTGCAGTAAATTGCATAGTATTAAAATGTGCTCGTTAAAATAAAGAGGCCACTGCGAAAGAATTCCGCACAAGACAATTTTCTTTCAACAACGTTTTTTGTATATTAATGAAAGGAGCTTTTATTAGTAATAAGTTAACTGTTTCACGTAGCTTCGTTTGCAGTAAGTATCTACTACATCTAATATAACGTCTAAAATTCTTATGAAGGAATTCTGTATTAAAATGAAACCTTGTTAAATAAAAATTAAATATGGAAAGAATTTCTCTTATAATAATATATAGTAACCTTAATATAATTTACGTGCGTAAAATTACACACGTCCTAACTGAACGAAGTTGGCTTTTAATAGTGTAGGTAACACTAAAAAGTGAAATTAAGATAAATACTAATTTGGAAAACGTATAAAAAAATTGAACGTAGCGGGATTTAAGCCCGCATCTCTTGGAATCCGCAAGCGCTCTGATCAACTAAGCTCTATGTTCTCATCACGATTTTTACATTTTTATACGTTTTCTTAATAAATATTTTTATTAATTACCTAAATTGATATAAAAATATTTTTTATCTCTTTTATAAAAAACAATTAAATAACTTAATCTAATACTTCGTATATAATAAAGTAGACAGGGGGAGCCTTGATGTGACTCTCCGTTTCTCACACACTACTCAAATTTCAAAGCACAGCAAACATGCTGCTAATCCTTTATTTTTACATATATGGTATAGGTGTGAATTCCGATTTACGAAACTGATTTATGACGACCAGCCAACACTTATGTACCTTTTCAAATTTTGTGTTATTTTTTTTTTAATTAAATAATGAACTTAGCTCTATCATTGTACTAATTTATAAAAATGTACGTGCCAACAGTTCTAATGGAAAACAAAATCGTGGATACAATGTCCCCGATGATATATAGGAAAGATTAATCTATATACCAGGTAACTTAAACGGCATATCAGACGAGACTGAAAATTATTATGATGCAATGTATAGAAGAATTGAATTTTTCTTTTTTAATTCAATTTTTTCTCAATGATTATTCACATGTGGGCAGAACTCTAGCCTCGCAAAACATACTCCATACTTCCGTATTAGAGATGTCTCAACCATTGTAACAGACGCTACGTATGAGATTAAAATAAATGTATTTAAATCCAAAGCTTTCACCAACTAATCGCTTAGTCACCAGATCGAAAAGCAAATAGTTTAAATCACGCTTTTAAATACAAACTTACAATGTATTTGTAATAAATAAACGTTTATTATGAAGTCTGTTGCACAACATTTATGATTTTTGAATAATATAGTATAAATAAGGACCGATTTTTTATGATTGAAAATATAATATGATCTCTTTAATGAACAAATATCTGTTTCCATATAGATTATGTACTTTGCAATTAACTTTACTCTACAATAAATAAATATTCGATTTTATTTACCATTCAATTTTTTCCAATTACTTTAAATTTCAGTATAATCTGAATAAATCACATTTTTATGTAATACTGTTGCAATAACCTTCTACATTGTTTTTCAAATGGTATGTTTATTCTGTAACACATAATCCAACCACATACAAAGAATTTTTAAATATTATGAACATTTTCGGAGTAGGATTTAAACCCCAACAATCACTATGATATATTGTAGAGAAATATTTTTCTATTACTTTTTCATTATCTATATTATAATAAAACAGTAATAAAGTCGTGTCTGTACATTGAATTTATTGAAAAACAACCATGTAGGGGGCTTGAAATAACTAATAGAACACAAATCTATAATATTTAGAATTTGTATCTGTCTGTTTGTACAGGCACATCTTCTAGTCTACTGGACCGATTTCAATGATATTTTTTTTCGTTTTAAAGCCATTGTTATATCAGGCCTGGGCAAGACATAGGCTACATTTGATTTCGAATACAGCAAAGTGGTCTCTAATTAATACAATTACACTTAGGTTCAATAACAATCAAATCAAAATACAACAATAAAATCAAAAATATGAGCATATAAAAAGCACAAAGGTAAAATGCTAATTGAATTTGGCCTTTTCCGCGTTTCAAACAGTCTCAAAGCAAGTCTCAGTCAAGCTCTCAGGACGAGTGGACGAGGACACACTTTGATCCTTCGTTCAGTCTCGCCGACTAATGATCCGGCAGACATTTCAAATATCACTCACCTACAAGTGTACAGTACAGTCGACGAGTCGTGGCCGCGCTAAAGTTAGCCTTTCTAAACATTTGCGCATTTTTGTTCCTTCGATAAGAAAGTAATCAAAAGTAAGAAAATAATATTAAATCAAGCTCCCGCAGCCGTTTACAGTTAAACTTAATATTACTGTACACTTGTAAAGACATGGCTATAAACTGTGGTGGGCTAATGTCTTTACAAGAAATACTTCGGCTTCACCGCTGGTGCTGCACATCTATTAATTTATAAACTTGAATTACTTTTGTGTTCTAATATCTTCTTCCAGACATCAATGCTGATGTGCCTGCCATGCTAGGGTCTGCTTTCCTACTCAATCTACTCCACTTTGCATGATCTTTGACGTCTTCGGTAGTTAAATGCTCTTGTAATCAGCACACTAAAGAGTATATATAAATACTTACTCTATCTTTACAGTCGAATCAAATTAACTCCTTATAATCAAAACTCTATACAATAAAAGTAAAACATATTCAAAATTTTCAAACGCTTAACTGACATTTTTATGATGTAAGCGAACCACTTCATGTTCATACAATGTAGTGTACCACAGGATTTAACTTTACAATGTATAAAGTTAATAATCAGAAATAAAAATAAGCCAAATGTTAAATTTATAAAGCATTAATCATGTGGCTCACAGTGAGATTTATAATAATATATTTTTTTTTATTTGACATTGTAGTTAAACATTATTAATATCTACCGTCGGAGCCATCGCGATGCAACGAAGAAATATTCGGCTATAAGCTTGTATGTACAATTATCACTCAAAGATGTTATTTTATGACCTGGAATACTGGTGTATTTATTAGGTCCGTAAATCTGATCTGTAAAATAACTTGTTCGAACGTAAAAAACAACGGAGACGAGACTGCCGGGGTGTGTTCAACGGATACGGGAACGGAAGTGGAACAGAGTGTCTTAACACTAGGTGCCCAAGTTACCTCTGCCTACCCTGCCTTGTGCAGGATACAGCGTAAAGCTGAGTTAAATACTACGAACAACAACAAGGTACAACAAATACATTCAGAGATCACATATAAGCATTCTGTATTCTTTTTTTAGACAGTGGAAAGATACTTTCTGATGGACAATTTTCATGCATTGCATTTTATTTAACCTCTGATTTTTTTATTAATCTCTAAATACTTAAATGTTAATATTTTAAAGCTAGTTGAGGAATCAGTAACACGCTTATAATTTTACGATATTGATGATAGAAGATGTATGCGCACAATAGGTAAAAGTTTTTACCTTTTTAAAACAAGATTCATTTGATTAGAGGAAGTCGTTCAACACGCAATTGGGCAATAAGTAGAGAACATATGTATATATTTCTTGGTTCCCTCCGTTTAGCTGCTATTGTAAGAAATGTTGATGATAAAAAGAAAAAACAATTCGTAAAACACACCGTGCTTTGCATATGATTTCGGCGTTTTTAAGGCTTAGGAGTATACTTACATGTGGGGTTGTAGCTTTAATAGCTTAATAGCTGGTCAGAAGGTATGGAGCAAAAATAAAGTAGTTATGCCGCGTGATCCCGGCTTAGAATAGGATCACCCTGGTACTGATGGTGTCGTAAGAGGCGACTAAAGTGCGTGTGGGAGAGTCACGTTGCCAACAATGGCAAAACGCATGGGCAGACTCGACCGGATCGTTACCACCCCTGGCATTTAATACCGGCGTTAAGTAGTGGCTTCGGTCGCTGCGTTTCGCATTGGGTAATGCCGCGCCCCGGTGCCCACCCCCAACCCCTCCCTAGAATATGAAAGCGGCACTAAAAAAGAAACTACCCCAGGAGGGTACCTGCATCTTAGATGCTGGAGAATCCCTCCCTGAGTCTTCAAACTCAGGCCGCCCTTCGAATTCTGGGGAGGGCACAGTACCGCGCATTTTACAAGGCAAACGAGGCGTACGTTCCACGGCAGCCCCTGATACTCTCAGCATTGACTTTACCAACATCAGGGGCCTACATTCAAATCTGAATGCCGTCCACCACCATCTTGAGACGGCACAGCCGGCCTTGTTATTTCTGACGGAAACCCAGATTGCCCGACCGAGCGACACTGCCTACCTTCAATACCCCGGCTACAAAATAGAGCATAATTTTATACCTCATGCCGGGGTTACTGTGTTTGTAAGGGAGGACATGAGTTTCCGTCGTCTTGTCAATTTTGAAGGTCGGAACCTGTCCACCATCTGGCTCCGTGTGGACATGGACGATCGTGTCCGAATTTACGCATGCCTGTACAGGTCCCATAGTGGTAATGCAGAAACGGATCGGCTCATGGAGCACATGCAATCGGCTATTGACGATGCGCTCTCACAGATCCCCACCGCAGAGGTCATGATACTGGGCGATTTTAATGCACATAATGCCAGTTGGCTCGGTTCACGCACCACCGACCACGCGGGGAGAGCTGTATTCGACCTTGCTATGGCGAATGGATTGTCCCAATTGGTTGAGTCGCCTACGCGAATCCCGGACGTGGACAACCACAACGCCTTCTTACTGGACCTTCTGCTGACTTCACATCCAGAACAATACCAGGTTGTTGTCGATGCCCCCCTAGGGTCTTCTGACCACTGCCTGGTACGGAGTGCTGTGCCTATTAACCGCGTCAGTCGCAGAACATCAGCGACTCGTCGTGTCTGGCACTACAAGTCAGCAGATTGGGATGAGATGCGCACATTTTTCTCATCTTATCTCTGGGGGCCGGTTTGCTTCTCTTCTGATGATCCTAGTGCTTGTGCCGCTGTTGTTGCCGACGTGGTTCTGCAGGGTATGGAACTTTACATTCCAAGCTCTGTAGTGCCAATCGGTGGTAAGTCACAGCCTTGGTTTGATACGTCTTGCAAACTTGCTGCTTCTGGCAAGCGCGAGGCATATCGAACCTGGGCCAAGGCACTTGTCACTAAGGATCCAAAGGTGAAAACCTTAAAAAGAAAGTACAACCGTGCCTCTAGGTACTTTAAGTGGCAAATTGCCAGAGCAAGGTCCGAGCACATCGCTAAAATCGGCGAGAAGCTTGAGAGTTACTAAACTTAAATTTAAAAAGCGTATAAAAATTTTGAACGAAGCAGGATTTGAACCCGCGCCTCTTTTTAAATTTAAGTTTAGTATTTTCTGTCCTAAGTGTGGAATAACACTTTAAAACATAGTAAAAAAAAAAAGCTTGAGAGTTACCCGTCGGGAACTCGCCAGTTTTGGGCCCTCTCAAAGGCTGCACTAAACAACTTTAACCAGCCTTCGCTTCCGCCGCTGCGCACGGAGAATGACATCTTGGTCCATACGGCGAAAGAGAAAGCCGATCTTCTGGGCGCTCTCTTTGCCTCAAACTCGACTATGGATGACCAAGGAGCAACGCCGCCAACCATCCCGCGGTGTCAGAGCTCAATGCCTGACGTTAAAATCAGTCAGAAAGCTGTTAGGCGAGCTCTCTCTTCCTTGGACATTCACAAGTCGAGTGGGCCAGATGGCATCTCTCCTCTTGTGCTCCGTTCATGTGCTCCTGAGCTGACTCCGGTGCTAACGCGTCTTTTTCGGCACTCTTACTCAGTCGGCGTAGTCCCAGATTCGTGGAAGAGCGCTCTTATCCACCCGATCCCGAAAAAAGGCGATGGCTCCGATCCAACTAACTACAGGCCTATTGCTATCACCTCCCTGCTCTCCAAAGTTATGGAGAGCGTAATCAATAGCCAGCTCTTGGTTTATCTAGAGGATCATCGATTGATTAACGACCGCCAATATGGCTTTCGTCAGGGTCGCTCAACCGGTGATCTTCTGGTTTACCTAACCCACCGCTGGGCTGCAGCTATTGATAGTAAGGGAGAGGGCCTGGCAGTTAGTCTGGACATGGCGAAGGCCTTCGATCGTGTGTGGCATGGGGCGCTCCTTGCGAAACTTCCATCTTACGGGCTTCCCGAGAATTTATGCAAGTGGATCGCTAGCTTTCTCACTGGGCGCAGCATCAAGGTCGCTGTCGACGGTTTTTGCTCTGAATTCATGCCCGTGAACGCTGGCGTCCCCCAAGGCTGCGTGCTGTCCCCTACGCTATTTCTTCTGCATATCAATGATATGTTGGAGGACTCTAACATACATTGTTATGCGGATGATAGTACTGTGGACGCTGTATACTCCGGCCGTGCAAGTCTTTCTCGGGAAAACGTCGACCAGTGCCGAAATCAACTTGTGTCTTCCGTTGAGGCATCCCTCAACAATGTCTCCGTATGGGGTGAAAAGAACCTAGTTCAATTCAACCCCCGGAAGACACAAGTCTGCGCGTTAACCACTAAAAAAACCCCATTTGTCGTATCACCAGTTTTCGAGAACACTCCCCTTAGAGCCGCGCCCTGTATCAGTATATTGGGCCTCAGCTTTTCCAGCGACTGCCAGTATCGCGATCATCTGGAAAGCAAGGTCAAGTTGGCCTCGAAGAAACTGGGGGTCATCAGCAAAGCGAGACAGTATTTCACGACAAAACACCGTCTGGCCCTGTATAGGGCCCAGGTTCGGCCTCATATGGAATACTGTTCTCACCTCTGGGCTGGTGCACCCCAGTATCAGCTTGAACCATTTGATCGCGTACAACGTAGAGCCGTTCGAATCGTTGGGGACCCAATGATCTGTAAGGGGCTTGACACTTGACAAAAATATATATTTTCGCCACCAATTTATACAACGATAAGAATTAACTTAATTTAGCTTTACGCTATATCCCTAGCGGGGTAGGCAGAGAGAACGGAGCGCCAAACGCTGCGGCATTCATACGGTATACGATAAGATTTTTAAGAAATCAATGTAATATCATTAACATTCTAAGCGTATTCTAATCAGAACTCAGGTTTGATGTATAAATTTATTTGTTGAAATAAAATACAACTATCCATTATATTTACTTAAAAAGAAACAAAGACATATTTCATTCCAACAAAGATTCACAATAGAAAAGCTGCCCGTAGGCTACTATTAAGTGTCGTAGACATGCACCGAAGCTTCATACGATTTCAAAATAGAAGCTTACATAAACAAAGAGGCAATAGGAAAATCATACCCGACCGGAACTACTGGTAAAGCGGGGGATCGCGTGAATTATTTCCCGATGCCCTGAGGGGGACAAATTTTTACTGCCTTCCCGTATACGCTCAGAGCATTAGCTATTTCGTACCGGTTAAAGATCAGATATGACGTCACAACACCGCAACGCTTGCCAACAGCTATACAATTATTATCAGTCGTATACACAATTATATAAGAAAAAAATCATTGCCAATGAGTAACAAACATTTATCTTTTCTTAAATAAATAGTATATAAATTATATACGTACATATATATTTCAGGAAAAAAACTGACACATATTTTCATTGTAACGCTGTCCACATGGAATATATTATCAAATTGGTTTGATTACAAATTAAATGTATTATGTAAAATACATATTATTAACGCATTATGTCAATTTAATACGTAGCTATTGAATATTATGTTATTATTTAAACATAACCTATATTTTATATATTTGCATTTCGGTTTGTATAAAGCCGTGTTCACATAATTATATAAAAATATTTTTATCTCTTTTTTAAAAAAAACAATTAAATAGCTTTAAGCAATACTTCGTATATAATAAAGTAGACAGGGGGAGCCTTGATGTGACTCTCCGTTTCTCACACACTACTCAAATTTCAAAGCACAGCAAACGTGCTGCCTAATCCTTTATTTGTACATATATGGTATAGGTGCGAATTCCGATTTACGAAACTGATTTATCATATATAACGAACCAGCCAAGACTTATGTACCTTTTCAAATTTTGTGTTATTTTTTTATATTGAACTAAGCTCCATCATTTATAATGAACTAAGCTCTATCATTGTACTAATTTATAAAAATGTACGTGCCTCCAGTTCTAAAGGAAAACAAAATCATGGACACAATGTCCTCGACGATATATAGGAAAGATTAATCTATATACCAGGTAACTTAAACGGCATATCAGACGAGACTGAAAATTATTATGATGCAATGTATAGAAGAATTGAATTTCTTTTTTAATTAAATTTTTCTCAATGATTATTCACTTCACATGTGGGCAGAATAGCTCTAGCCTCGCAAAACATACTCCATTCTTCCGTATTAGAGGTGCCTCGCCTCAACCATTGCAACAGACGCTACGTATGAGATTGAAATAAATGTATTTAAATCCAAAGCTTTCACCGACTAATCGCTTAGTCACCAGATCGAAAAGCAAATAGTTTAAATCACGCTTTTAAATACAACCATACAATGTATTTGTAATAAATAAACGTTAATTATGAAGTTTGTTGCACAAAATTTATGATTTATGAATAATATAGTATAAATAAGGACCGATTATTTATGAAAGAAAATATAATATTATCTCTTTAATTAACAAATATCCGTTTCCATATACATTATGTATTTTACAATTAACTTAACTCTCTACAGTAAATAAATATTCGTTTTTATTTACCATTTGAATTTTCTAATTACTTTAAATTTCAGTATAATCTGAATAAATCACATTTTTATGTAATACTGTTGCAAAAACCTCCTACATTGTTTTTCAAATTGTATGTTCATTCTGTAACACATTATCTAACCACATACAAAGAACTTTTAAATATTATGAACATTTTCAGAGTAGGATTTAAACCACAACGATCACTATAATATAATAAGCGCCGTAGGAACAGAATTTATTGTAAAGAAATAATTGTAAATAAGACAGTAATAAAGTCGTGTCTGTACATTGAATTTATTAAAAAAAACGATGTTGGAGGCTTGAAATAACTAATAGAACACAATTCTATAATACTTAGAATTTGTATCTGTCTGTTTGTACGGGCACATCTTATAGTCTACTGGACCGATTTCAATTATATTTTTTTTTCGTTGTATAGCCATCAAGCCTGGGCAAGGCTGGCTATAGGCTATATTTGATTTCGAATACAGCCAAGGTGGTCTCTAATTAATACAATTACACTTAAGTTCAATAACAATCAAATCAAAATACAACAAAGTTATAAAATCAAAAATATGAGCATATAAAAAGCACAAAGGTAAAATGCTAATTGAATTTGGCCTTTTCCGCGTTTCAAACAGTCTCAAAGCAAGTCTCAGTCAAGCTCTCAGGACGAGTGGACGAGGACACACTTTGATCCTTCGTTCAGTCTCGCCGACTAATGATCCGGCAGACATTTCAAATATCACTCACCTACAAGTGTACAGTACAGTCGACGAGTCGTGGCCGCGCTAAAGTTAGCCTTTCTGAACATTTGCACATTTTTGTTCCTTCGATAAGAAAGTAATCAAAAGTATGAAAATAATCTTAAATCAAGTTCCCGCAGCCGTTTACTGTACACTTATAAATACATGGCTATAAACTGTGGTGGGCTAATATATATAACGCCTGCTATAAAGCCATGTCTTTATAAGAAATACTTCGGCTTCACCACTGGGACTGCACAATTAATAATTTATAAACCTTAATTACTTTTGTGTTCTAATATCTTCTTCCTGACATTAATGTCGACGTGTCATGCCAGTACTTACTCTATCTATACAGTCGAATCAAATTTACTCCTTATAATAAAAACTCTATACAATAAAAGTAAAACATTTTCAAAATTTTCAAACGCTCAACTTACATTTTTATGCTGTAAGCGTGTAAATGATATCATAAAAACTCCCTCATTAAATGGGACCACTTCATGTCCATACTATGTAGTGCACCGCAGGATTTAACTTTACAATGTACAAATTTAATGATCAGAAATAAAAAATAAGCCAAATGATATATATAATATATAGGTTTTTTAAGCTTTATATCATGTGGCTACCATTGAGATTTTTTTCTTATTTAACTTCATTATATTTAAACAGTATTATCTAGCGTTGGGGCCATCGCGATGCAACGAAGAAATATTCTTATACAATTTTCACTCAAAGAAATGCTTTTATTGGAGACTTTGTTATATTAATTTAAAATAGGCGGTAGCACACACATAGTTTTACCTAATACAATTCCCGTAGTTATTTTAATACTGGTTAGTATTTGGGACAATTAAGTTTTTCTTTATTCAGGAATAATTATATGTTCATAGCATAGGATAAAACTATTTATACATAAATTTTAGGGTATAGGGTAAAGCGCAACGTTTACTTGCGCTTACGGAATGCTCCAATTATAGCGGAGAGTAGAGAACGAAACGGAATATCTTGACACTACGTTCCCAAGTTCCCTCTGTCTACTCTATTATGTGTGGTATTCAGCGTGAAACTGAAAACAACATTCTAAGTATATGACGTTGATTACCGCCACACAAAACATTTTGTCTCTAAAAATGATTTGGTTCAAAACTTAATTCCTTGTCAAGGAAATGAATTATTTTCATTTCTTTGCTCTGACAACAACGTGCAGCACTAGCTTCCTTCTGCCTACCTTACCATATGCGAAATATAACGCTATGAAAAATTTTATTATTTTTTGTCCATACTATATTAATAAACACATTTGGTAAAATGAATATTTATATCCTTTTGTTACCAAAAAACATCACAAAAAGGTTTTAGCTTAAGGCTTTAGGAGATTATTATAACAAAAAATGTAAAACGAATACATTGGACCGACACCACAAAATTGAAATATACACCTAGTGACAGTTTCGCCGAACAAAAAATCTTTGTTTTAATAAAAAATCCGCAGCCTACTACCAAGATTAGCCCGAAAATATAAAATATATTATAATCAGCGATCGATATAATGAACCTATTTTACATATATTTACATATATATTTTAAAATTAAATATAAATGTTTATTTTGCAGTTAACTTTTGCCTGTGTGTGTTGGACTTAGCACGAAAGAGCTAAAAGGAGCAGGAACTTGAAAGCTGTATTGTGTGACAATAAACTAAAAATAATAATTATCCAAATACAAAAAATAATTACTACGATTGAACTCGCTGCTATCACTTTAAAGTTCACACCGTCCAACTGTACCACAGAGGCTTTCTCGTCAAACGACAGTCGTAAATTTGAGTTCTGCCTTTAATGCATGTACCCACCAGTTTAGCATGTATTCAGTAACTTTGTGTTCACAATTTGCAATAATTAAAAATCATGATAATGTCAACATTTAATTACACATATTATTCAGGTTGCTGTGACATTTATTTCTAAAATAATTACATTTACTCAAAATATATTGTAATACGTAACGTATACAAGAAGTTCTTTCAAAAGATACTCCTAATTTCAATTTAATATGTATTTATTTACGTAGGTACTATCAAAGTTCATTTCTATACATTTCGTATACCAAATTCTTACGCTTAGGCCTTAGTCCAATATGCATAACAATATCAAAAACAATTTCGAATTTAGTTAGTATTACAATTCGCTCCAAAGCGACATTTACCGGAAAACTGTAATAGGGAGAAGGGTCGTTAATATTTCCATAGACCAGGCATTTTTTGTTTAGTTAGTTAAATTCTTTCGTGTTCCCACTGCCAATAATGCTATTTCAAGAAATAATAAGCCGGTGTTACATTAGGGGACTCATTTGGATTTTCTCATTTCGCATAATATTAGGTTGACGAGGTATATTTGGTCACGCTACGTCGGATTTTCCACTTCAGCGATTACTATCAGAATGTTTGATTATATTCTGAATATAACTAGATTATTTTATAACCTATTTATTTGTTATTAAAGACTGGTTTATGGCTATTATTGACAAATTACTGTAATAAATACGTATGTATGTATTTCAGAGTTATCATTGGATTTTCATATATTAATTATGATGCATATTACTGAATACTTAAACTAAAAATAATGTATATAAATGAAATGTTAATTTAACAACAGAAAGAATAAAAAAAAACTGGTTTGGATTTTTAAACGAGATAGGCAAAGAGAACTTCTAGTGTCAAGGCACACGTTTGCCGGCCTTTCTTTACTTTACTTTTTACTTTCCGCCCGAATTCGAGACACTGTGTGGTGAATAGTGAATTTTAACGCCGAACTCTGTCTTTCCACAAAGTGAGAAATAAAATTAAATCATTTCTCTAAGTGATTAATGTACTGTTCTCAACAGGCACATGCCCTCATATAAATAAAAGAAAATTAAATGTTTACCAAATAATGAGATCAAATAAACGAGAATTTAAGCAACAGTTAAATGTAGTATGCAATCAATTATTCACACATGGAACAGGAACAAAGCAATCGATTAAATATTTAGCGTAAAACAAATGAGGACAGTTTAAGCCCTCGCCCCTAAATAGGGAGAGTATGTAAACGGCCGTAATAATTCGTTTAACGCCTGAGACACACTTAATGACCCAGTGAAATGTTAACAACGAAGCCGAAGGAGCAAAGGAGTGTGTGTCACCACTAATTTACTGTACGTTTACAATAAACTTAAATTTACGTTTACTATTTCGATCTATATATAATGCAACATTATTAATATAATATTATTATTTGAGACCTGTCGTGACACAGTGTTACAAGGATGTGAAAGGAAATGCGTAGAAATGTGGCAGGTTTTGGGATCGATCCCCACTCTGGGCAATGAAATACTTATTATCTTCAATTTAAATATTTGTCTTCATTTCTTCGCTCTGATCACAAGGCAAAACGCGGCGTCGACTTCCGCCATTCAACACGCAATGCGTTAAATTCGGCGGAAAGCGCGGAATGGAACGAAGTGTCATAATACTACGTTTCCAAGTTCCCTCTGTCTACTCTGCCACGAGTGGCAGTAAAGTACAGTTTGAAGCTGAGTGATCAAGAAACATTATTACTCTGGTATGACAAAAAGACAATAAGCATGCAATATAGGATAGATCGAAAAGATGGAACCAATTTTTTTACAACCCTATGGCATAGAAGAACTGCATGATATTTAAAATACTAAGAAAACCAATGACAAATTAAAATATTTATACTTTAAAAAGTGAAAATGTTGCGGTCTAAAATCTTAAAATGTAAATATTGCTGTGCAGAAAAATGCAGCACGAACACAAAATAAGCAAATCTTTGTATAATAAATGAACGGTTACAATGTTACTAATCTTGTATAAGATTTGGAAACTTTGTTTAAACAAAGTTAATTCTTTAAAAGAATATTCATTTCCATCAAGACACCATAATTTGATCCAAAATAAATGTAATTTATATTTTATATAAGCAACATATTTTTATTTTTTTATACATCCCAGCTACATACCCCCTTTTAGTTGGTGCAGAGATCCCTCGAATCGGTCCTACCGAAACTCTCTATTTACCATTTTTAAAAGTAAAACCTTCAGTTCACCAAACAACAAAGGCTCTATAGAGATTTTAAGCCATAATTGATACTACTCCAGCCTTCTTCTGTGGAGGCCTGTCGTGGCGAGCGGCATGAACGTGTGACTGTAAACAACTGTTTCCATGTCACTCGAGGAAATGAAATATTTAATATTTTCAAAATAATATTTAATGTTTTCATTTCTTCGCTCTGGTTTCAAGGTAAAGTGCGCGTTTTGCCACAAATTCTGCGGAAAGTGGGGAACGGAGTGTCTTAACACTAGGTTCTCAAGTTCCCACTGCCTACCATGCCGTGTGCGGGATACAGCGTGAAGCTCAGTGGCATTAACAACACTGAAGAGAACGATGCTAATAAACATTTATTCCTTGTAAATATCATATAATCCAATTATATTAGAATCAAGTGTCGAAATAGCGAAAACAGCGAAACACTTTTTCGCAAAAAGTGGGTGCGAATTTTTAATGTTAATCGTCGCTTTTTCGTATTTATTTCCCAGGTTACAGCTTGTTAACTTTGTAAAAGGCCGCGAGGGAAATACGCTTTCTTGCTGCGAATTTGTTTCTTGACCAGCCATGCGAGAGCTATTCCTACACCATAAAGAGACATTTTTAAAACTTAGAGTACTGCTCAAACTCAAATGCAAGTAGAAACACCTAAAAGAGATTTCAAAATCCATTCCATTATACTGTGGCCCTAAAAATGTTTTAAGCGTAAATTTACCTTATTTTTGATACATACACTTTTTAACAATACTTACCTAGTAGTTTAAAGAGTCAACCCCCCATATCCTTTGAAATTATGTTCATTGTTAAGGTAAAGTATGTAGCGAACAGTAATATTCGTAATATTTAACACATTACCTGGGCGGATCAGGTTTTCTATATACTGCTTAGTATAAAATGCCTGAATTAAATAGATTGCCAGTAACACAGTTTTCTTTCTTTACAATTTGTTACATTGGGTGTTGAGTAGCGATGATCAACACCACCATTTGCCATGTTACCGTGGGTTGAGCGAAGAAATGAACACATTAGATATTTAATATGAAAATATTAAATATATATTTGCTCGAGTGGGTTTACAGTCACTTGCTTGTGCCCCTGCGCCACGACGGCCCTTAACTTAAATAACTAAACGTTTAATATACGAAAAGTAAAATGATTTGGTAAAAAGTTAAACGAACACCGAAATAAAGATCTCCATCATACATGTATATGTTCCATACCTTGGGGGAGTCATATTCATAAACAAATGCAACGAAAGTTTGGCAGGAAACTTTTTCTGTATTTATAGCGCCGGAGGGCAGGTCCTGTTATCAATATGTGACTTGGCAAGCATACTCGATGCAAAATCGCTTTATTGGCTTTGTGAATTGTGAATTTAAGCAAACAAAATCTACTGTTTAGATTAAGTCATTATCTTCTAAAATTAATTGGGTGCAGGTTCAATTCCAATTCGACAATGAGTTTCTTTTTTCATTTCCTCGCACTTATAAAACGACTAAGCGTGACTTTGAATTCCGCCATTTTTAATGCAATATCACGAGAAATATCGTAAAATGGAGAACACATTGTTACAACAATAATTATTTATGTCTATAACATAACGATCAAAATAAATTAATATATAAAAAACGAAAAGGTACTAACTTAGAAGGTATATATCTATAAAGCACTATGTTTTCCTAATGGGGTGAGAACTAACCCAAGGTGTGAATGGTCATTCATTGTTCATTCATCTGCTTCATCTGACAGGGCAAGCGATGAGGGCATAATGAATGTGTCAAACGATAGATTTCGTGTGCATAAAGTCTAAGCCGTACCTGTTAGTGTAAACATATATATATATAGTTTACAAGTTACTCAGCTTCACGCTGTATCCCGCACATGGCAGGGTAGGCAGAGGGAACTTGTGAACCTAGTGTTAACAATCCGTTCCACTTCCGTTCCTCACTTTCCGCCGAATTTGGGGCAATGTGTGTTGAGTGGCGGAACTCAATGTCGCGTTTTACCTTTTTACCAGAGCGAAGAAATGAAAACATTAAATATTTAAATTGAAAACTTTGAATATTTCACTTCTTTGAGTGAGAATCAAATCCACAACCTGTCGATTACAGTCACACCCTTATGCCGCTGCGCCACTACAGGTTCAGGTCAAAAAAACTCTATGATTTCTCTGTCAACATACATATTGAAGAAATTATGAATATAAATTAACAGCTTTTTAGCTACCTGATACAAGGAATATAACGAAGTATCAAACATAAACTTATTTTGAGTGTTTTATTATAGTAATAGACGGATTGCCTAGACCGATCTACCGATAGGATGATAACGTTGAAAGTTTAAATAACCCTATTAAACAAGAACTTCTTTACTGCTGCACGTAAAGCAAACACATAAAAAGTTTCTCACGCTACCACTCTGGTACTGCAGCGTTCACATGGCCAGTTCTAGAACCAAGTCATAGTCGTTCTAACTGCATTAAACATAGAAGCGATAATATAACATATGTTCCCCGAATGGTCAAACCTTACTTTTACGACTGATTTTTCACCGCAACGTTCGTGAGTATGAAAATAAAACTGTATCAGCCCATTATATAACTAATTATTCGTAAATAACTGTTTATATTGCATTTTCCTGATTACATATGTAAATTTTAGGTCATTTATTATTTCAAATATAACCTACTTTACTAAAATCTAGAGAATTGGTATATAATAGTAAATGTCATGATCATTTGAATATTTTCAACGAAGATTGGATTGTCCGTATAAATCAGCAAAATGCTCGAAATAAACCAATCGATTTATTTATCACTCAACTTAACAACCAAAACGATAAAATTATTAACTTTAAGTTTTAGGTACTAACGATACTAATACTAATACGTATAAACTTTATTTGCCTAATGGTTTTGCTCTCTTAGAATACACGCTATCTAGCAATGATAATAATACTCGTTGAATCGAAAAAAATATAAATATTAACAAATTGATTTACACTAAATACAACACAAGAGCTTAGTAAGCTTGAAAATTTGTGAATTATTCAACGACGTTTTCGCTCACCTACTTGCCAAAATATCAAAGAAATGGACGTACAAAGATAAATAAATATAGAGGATAACCACTTCAATGCCACTTGCTGCTATAGACGAGAATCAGGTTTAAGTGTTCACAAAATTCAGCCTAGCGTTAAGGGAAATGCAGTCGGCCCTCCAAGGCCTTAACGAGCTAAAAATTGTCGAAAACCCATACATTTTAGAAGTATTTGCACAGTGCAGGAAAAATTTTATTGAATTTAAAATACCATGCATGGGATTTCCTTTATTTAAAAATTGAGGATCTCAATTTTAATAAGCATACTTTAAAATAAAATAAAATCAATCTTTTTATTTTCAATAATATTCTTGTATTTGCCGACTAAAATAACCAATAATTGAATTTCGGCCTTTGCATTTCTTTTCAAATGTGCTTTAAGATTTCAAGTATAGATTTATAAGAATGTCAGCGTCACATGGAATAACACCAGAACACTAATATTATTGCACAAAATAATCGCAACGACATCGAACTGAAATGCACGGAGTTTCTGTAGTAAAGAAAAACAATCTTAAAAATTATGTTTGTTTGACAGAGATGGACAGCTCATCTGTCTTTTTCTAGCGCGGAACGGATAAGCAATATATATGTTACAGCAATCTGAAATTCGTATTGTAAGGCTGAAATATTCAGTCAAATAGTAATCCATACAATAAAAGTGATTTGAAAAATTGGTGACTACTTATCGGTTTGTTATACAGACAGATCATTTTGATCGTTAGGTAGATATTACGGTATTTAACAAAGAATTGAAAAATGAGCCCTTACTCTTGTAATTATATTTTGAATATCCTTAGTTGTAGAAAAATTTAATATCAAAATTACTGCCAAAAACTTCAATAATTATTTAAGACTTATCTTAAAAATATAAAAGAAAACCTTTCCATAAGATAATTTTTAAATAATATTAATGAAAACTTAAATTGTGGAATATTGGATCGCCTTTTGTTAACCTTAGAGGTCTAAGTAATGACGAAGCGTTCTTCTTTTAAAGATGAATTCAGTCAGATCAATGGTCCGTATCATTACGAAAATCCCGTATCTTGGATGTGTCTATTACGGATGTAATAGTAATCAATCTTTGTAAGGGATGCGCTCTAACTAAATATGTATGATAATAATCCCAAATCCTGATTTTGCTTGCAGATTACATTTCTGCTAAAGAAAACTATATAGAAATCTAAGGAAAGGCAAGAGATGTTTGAAGGGCTCTACAATTTATTTTATATAATAAAGAAAATTTCTATCTCCAACATTAAGAATAATTTCGCTGCATTTTAGTGGTGACGCGGTACGATACTATTATTTTATTATAAGGCAGTGTAGTTTGTGAAAATATATCACTACAGCTCCCCAATCCAATAATATTGTTAGTCATCTTTACTAACTTTTCCTTAAGGTGAGATAAAGCCTGTCACAAACATTATATATATAGAAATCATCATGTCAAATGGTTATAAGTTCAGTTCCCATTTGGAAAATTAATGTCATTTCCCCGTATAGGCAAGATAAATTACAGCGTTTCCAAACCTTCTTTATATATATTTATTATACTAATTAAGTAGTCTACTAAATAATATTAAATTTTAAATTGAATTTTCTCTCTCTCAGCTTCATGCTGTATCCCGCACGAGGCAGGGTAGGCAGAGGGAACGGAAGTGAAACCTAGTGTTATGACACTCCGTTCCACTTCCGTTGCCCACTTTCCGCCGAATTTGACGCATTGCGTGTTGCACGCCGCGCTTTGCCTTATTACCAGAGCGAAGCAATGAAACATTACATATTTAAATTGAAAATATTAAATATTTCATTTCCTCGACTGGGGATCGAATCTAGAACCTGTCGGTTACATGCTTGTGCCGCTGCGCCACGACAGGCCACATTTATATCTAAATTCGAAAGTTTTTATGTTATATTGAAAATATTGGAAAAGAAAAAATGTGACCACAATACAAATGGTCTCCTTAGACTACCTGGAGAAGGAACATATGAGCGTTTGGAATAGTATTCCTGACTAATAATCAGTAGCTCAAGCACAAACAATCATCGCAAATATAAATATTTAACTAATTTATTCAATTTGAGGCATGTCGTGGCGCAGCGGCACAAGCGTGTGACTGTAATCGACAGGTTCTGAGTTCGATTCCCAGTCGAGGAAATGAAATATTTAATATTTTCAATTTAAATATTTAATGTTTCATTTCTTAGCTGTGGTAATAAAGCAAAGTGCGGCGTTGAGTTCCGCAACTCAACCCGCAATGCCTCAAATTCGGCGGAAAGTGGAGAACGGAGTGTCTTAACACTAGTTTCCCGGGTTCCCTCTGCCTATCGTGCCTCGTGCGGTATACAGCGTGAAGCTAAACACAAAAAACTAAGTACATAAGTTCACAAATTTCACCAATGTTTGCGCACAAAACGCTTCTTGGTGAATGATACAATGGTAAAAAAGCACCTCGTAATTATTTTTTTCTTTCGAAATAGCAACTAATTCTTTTTTTACGTCGGTCATACTTTTGGCCCCATCTGTTGAAATCAACACTATTTTAATGAGGGGAATATGATTTTTATGATATCTTCTCCACGCGTCTAACATTTAGATGGTAATAATGGTAATAATTGCAGTAAGGGTTTACCAGGGCTCGGCTCTTAGTCCATTCTTTTTCAATGTAGTGCTAGATACTGTCTCGGCTCACATCCAAGACCAACCTCCGTTGCTGATGATGTATGCTGATGACATAGCACTCTTTACGGCCTGAATGAGACATTAACCTTTCAATAAGTGAAACAGGCAGTGTATCATTTATATCACTCAACTGGTATTAACGATTTACAAGACTCTTCAACTGCTATTTTGAAGCCAAAACCAATTTCAGGCCTTCAATAAGCTGAGTGGTTATATTCAAATACGTTTTAATTGTTCTATATTTAATGGTTTTGGCAGACAATGGTACCTACGATTTTTGACTTGAAGCTCCTCAACTGCTGTTTTACTTGTATCACCGGTAGGATATATTGCGCTAAATGACACATGCTTCCTCTTCCCCTTCAGTAGTCAATTTTCTAGAAATCCAATTTAGTGACACACTAAATTAGAGAATTTAGTGGCTGACTAAATTGGAGTTCTTGTTATCGTTGACTAAATTGGAATTCTTGTTATCGTTCTTCTGACATGTCGTTCGACATGACCTTTACGCTGTATCCTTCACATGGCAGGGTAAGCAGAGAACTCGGGAACCCCCGTGTTAGGACACTTTATTTCGGTCCCCACTATCTTTAATTTTAATGCATTAGGTATTGATTGGCGAATATTTATTACCTACTGCGCTTTGCCTTTTTAGAAAATTAAATATTTAAATTGAAAATAATACTTATTAAATATTTCGTTTCCTCGAGCGGGGATCGACCCCACAACCTGTCGCGTTTACATTCGCTTGTGCTAAAACTTTTAGTATGACCAAAAATGGAAATGATCTTCAACCAATTGGACATATAGAAGTTATAAAAAAATCGATGGCAAATTTTGCACCAGAACCACAATTTAATATAGCAGATGTTATAAGATTTTACATTACATGTAAGATTTGCAGCTATTAATTATTAATATAAGACAAACACGGTTGATAAGACAACCAAAAAAAACCTCTCACACTGCAATGTTTTCGTTATGCGCGCCACCTACCACTAGTATGTGCTTACTTAACACGCGCGGAAAACATGCGAACAATTTCAGTCGGTAATTTTGAAATGGTTGTTCGTTACGAATTTTTACAATAATATAAAATTTTTATTATATGTAATTCTCTTAACTTAAAAACAAAAATATACATCTCGATTTATAGTAGAAATCTAATTTATCAAAATAAATTGATTTTATTTCTTAGCAATTTTTTTAAAACTAAAATATTAATACGCCTTCTCTGGCTTTTTTGAGAGAGACCCACACTTAAGCTAAACTAAACTTGGCCGACCACTGTTCTAGGACATTAATAGTAGGTATATGTTGAAAGCGCATTGTATAATCCACAGTAATAAATAGCAATCTAAATTGAAAACAGGTTTGACTGAAACAATTTAAGTCCTAAAACACGCTTCGTTTATTAAAATACTTAACTAACGTTTTGACCACATTGTAGATTATAGTTCTAGTCACCGTCGCAAGTAATTAGACATAGCACAGCACTTTGATAACAACAAAAAAATGGCGTTTTAAGGTAGCCATGAGTTATTTAATTACTTTAGTTAGGTTAGATTAGGAACTTTTAGGAACTTAGAAATATCTTTCTATTTTTTACTTGACGACATTCTGTTATGGATACTTACCAGAGTGATTATGAAGTGATTTATAAAACAATTCACAAATTCTATTTTAAATTTATGATAATTTCTTTAACTTTTAAAAATTTGGCTTGTCTTGGAATAAATCAGAGCCATTGTGGCACTGAGACAGAAAATATGACTGCGGCAAATGGGATGGTTGCCACTTCAATATTTTTTGTTGAGTATCACTTCTCTCAATTTACAGGCAGTGTCTCAAATTAGGGCGAATACTGAAATCGATGTAAGACATATCAAACACTAAAATATCCAGCCTGCCTGCATATGTAAGAGAAAATGTTAAGCTAAAAAAAAGGATAAAACTATCTCATGCATCTGTTTCAAGTAATGGGGTAATTTAAATGTAAAACAATGAAGTTCCAGTAGTGTATTTTAATATAATATTCTATATCTTAAGTTTTTTTACAATCCTTTTAGTTTCATAGTTAAGTAAAATGCTCATGTTTCACCACAACTCTAAAAAAAATATTTTGTAAAAAAAAAGCATGAAATATTACTTACATACTTATAGAAAGTATTTTAAATAGACCACACAACATAAAAAAAAATGAATCCCCATTATCACATTCATGTCTCACAACAGTTTTAAAGAACATTTATAAAGTAAAATAATATCAGACATTACAAGTTGTTTTAGAATATTTTATATTTAAATTAAAGTAACAGTGAGACAAAAAATAATTTAAATTTTATTTTGAGTGTAGAGAGAACATCTTTTTAATTAGAAATACATCTGCAAGTCCACTGCTCACATCAGTATGCCTCATATAAACAGATCACAATGCATCATTCTCTATGAACCAGCACATAGATTGCCAAACACCCTAGAACTGCAAACTGAAATAAAAAAATATTTTGTGTTTACTCACTCAGCTGTATCGCACATGGCAGGGTAGGCAGAGGAAACTTGGAAACCAGGTGTTAAGACACTCCATACCATTTCCATTCCCCACTTGTTTTGTGTTTACATAAAGAAAATTTAACCTTCAGAAAATTGTAGATAGAAGAGTTTACACTATTCTATAATTTTTTTAGCTTTACACTGTTCTAAGGCATTTCGCCAAAAATTTGAGGTATTCCATGTTTAGTGGTAAAATTACTCACAAGATGCCTTTTTACCAGAGTGGGGAAAAATGATACTAAATATTTCATTTTCTCAAATGGAGACTTAAAACCTATTGCGTATATAGTTGCATCTTGTACCTCTGAGAACTAACAATGTGGAAAAATCAAAATAAATTTGGTTTACATAAGAAAAAATTCTATATATTAGGTTAAATTACAGATAAAACAGAAGGTTCTTTATCCTACATAAATGAAGAAAAAAAAAAACTAAACAAACAGCTTAAACCAATCTTTTACAGTATGTAGCTACTAATTGTTAATGTAACATAGCTTTTTGGTGTATCTAACTTATACATAGGTAAACTGAAACACTACACTAAGTAGAACTTGACCAGAGCACTTTAATAGTTAAAATTGGAATATGTAATAGTTTTAAAAACATTACCTTAAATTTGGGATATTCATTCATATAAATTGTGACCATTCCAACATATGGCAGGAATCCTCTAGTGCGCCCCACTACATCCTTTTTGGTGAGCCAAAGTTGACCTTGTGCATATAGACCTCGATCATCCACACTATTATTGTCACCTTTTGTAAGAAACTTTACAGTGCCATTGTTTCTGTAAAAATATTTGTTTGAAATTAAATATTAAGTGGGAAGAGGAATGACAATACATTTTATTGTTTTGTGTTATTATTATTATATTACTATTTAAGTCAACTGTGATAAATTTTATATTGTTTATTAACAAACTATTTTAACATAGAAAACCTAAAGTAGCCTAAATGTATAATGATAGAATTGATTAGAGTAAGAATTATCTACTGTGTTTTTTAAGTCTCACTCTTATTACTCAAGACTAATTACTTATTTATATAGGAGTAGCCAAAGAGAATGGAGTGTGGTGAACTCTGCAAATCTCTTGACTTATCTACTGTCATTAACTTTTCTGGGAAGTACTTGAGCATTTTAAGTGGTATTCCTCTAGTTAATTAAAATGCCAGCCCTACATGTTACCAGTTTACACAATATAAATTAAAAATATTTTAATAGACTTACTTTTCATGGAGCTTCAAAACTCTGTGGACAATTGGGATATCCCGACCTTCTACCTTGAAGACTACAATTTCACCAACACGCACAGGCTCGTCAGGGTAGTTAGTTAAAAAAAGTAGATCGCCTCTATGAAAGGCGGGCTCCATACTACCAGAGAGGACCACCACAATAGGGCTTTCGCTGCCTGTTACAACCATCAAACCTTTCCATATCATCAAAGCCGACGACACTATCATACCAAAACTTAGAACTTGGTAAATAAACTGTAATAAAAACAAAAATCTTGAAATAATAACCGGTGATACGTTCACGTCATCTTATTTGAACAATAATCAATGAAAGTTACCTGTCTCTTGTTCATGCGCTTAACATCGTCAAATAAACTGTCCAACATTTTGATTTTCTTAAATTTTAATTTAGATCTATAACAAAATAATTGTACGTTTGGTTAACCTCAGTTTGGAAGAAAGCTAGGTTTTAGATTTCGACAGCTCGACAACACCACGTCAGATCAAAACTTCAAAACAACCATGCTACCATAGATAATAAATCCTGTAGTATGCTACCATAATCTATAAAGCATATGAAACCTATATATTTAAAAGGCGAGGTTGTTGTCGTACGGTACCGCGGTTAAGTAATTGTACAAGCTAAGAGACAGGTACAAGTCAGGCTATGGTAGTAAATGCGGCAGAAAAGTAGAACTCGTATATCTACTATCAAAGATTTTTACTGCTAACTACGTCACTAATATATTTTGAATCAATTTATTTACCGCAAGATATAATATATATAATTATCATAAATCCGCTCTATTCAGCTTTGTGATGTATCCTGCACATGGCAGGGTAAACAGACGGAACTTGGGAACCTAGTGTTAAAACACTCCGTTTCGTTCCCTACTTAAGTTTATAAACTATGAAGCTATCTTTAAAAAATAGTACTATTCATTATTTTTTTTAAGTTATTGAAAAGATTTTAAATCTTTGATATAATATTGTTATAATATAAAAAGTTTCTCAAACTTAATCGCTAATAATAGGTGCATCGTTCTTCACCGCAGGGTGTAACTATAACTATAAAAACTAAAATATTTATTAAAAGGCATTTACTAAAACTTCTGTTATCGAACCTCATTATTATTAAGAGCCTATAGTATATATTCTTAATCGACTCATATGGGGGAAAACTATACCAGTGTTCAACTCACATATGTTTTTAGTATTTGGACTCTACTAATTGAAACAAGTTTGACTAAATTGACTTAGATGTTTCATACCATTTCTTATATTTTGTCTTGTTTTGTTTGTTTTATAGATACAATTTATTTATTATATTTTGTCATAAAAAAACAAACTCTTAAATTAAAGTATCAAATGTATTGGGCAATTTTGACAAATTAGTACCTATTGTACCAAAATTGTGTACCTTCACAAAAATGAATATTTTAAAAAATATATCTAGACGCATGGCAATGCCCTCCGGAAATCTGAGCCTGAAGCAAAGCACTACCATACCACTCTTTTCAAAAAATTTTCCAAGTATTTTCGTCTACTTGAAAACCTCTGTGTAGATTTAGAGCTTTTAAACTAGGGTACACGCCAGACCCTACGGACTTAACCATTGACATGTGTATGTATATCAACAAGTGATTCAGCTTAAAAATCTTCAGCTAGAAAAATAATCACCTTCATGTGGTTTAAATGATACAATGTTAGGCGAGTAATTTACGAAATATCAAATGCATAAGTTTTTGAATACATTTTATACTATATTAAGCATGTCGAGGCAAATGCGGCATTAAGGTCTTCCACTAAATACGGAATGCCTCCAGAATTAGGCAAAAAATGGCGAGCAGTAACTAACTTCCCAGGTTCCCTTTACTTTCTTACTGTGTGAAGCTAAAAAAAAACATTTAAAGGTATACGTTAACAAAATACACATAGATGTTTTTTATTTAGTACATACAACATATTTTTAATGAAAAACTCAATGCAATAATTTATTAATTTTATTGAATCTTTTAAGACAAGAAACCTTATGACATAATATAAAATCGTTCACAATATCAAATTTCTTCTCAATTTAAATCCGCGCCATTTCCACATCGACATTTTCGGAAAATTTCAATTTAACTGTCAGCGTATTAGGTGTGGTGACGTCAGCTACGAGTATTTCCGCGCCATTATATAAGCCCAGCTCGATAATTTTTTTATACGTGGTATACGTTAACAAAATACACATAGATGTTTTTTATTTAGTACATACAACATATTTTAATGAAAAACTCAATGCAATAATTTATTAATTTTATTGAATCTTTTAAGACAAGAAACCTAATCACATAATATAAAATCGTTCACAATATCAAATTTCTTCTCAATTTAAATCCGCGCCATTTCCACATCGACATTTTCGGAAAATTTCAATTTAACTGTCAGCGTATTGGGTGTGGTGACGTCAGCTACGAGTATTTCCGCGCCATTATATAAGCCCAGCTCGATAATTTTTTTCTTTAAATTGTCTCTTGTTTTCTCTTCAATACTCTTTATAGATGACATATACAATGTTTTGTTACGACCATTTATGATTGTTGTGATACCTGTCAAAAAAAAATAATTTTATTCCTGTCGTAGCGCAGTGGCACAAACGTGTGACGGTTAACAGTTACAAGTTGTGGGTACGATCCTCAGTCGAAGAAATAAAATATTTAATATTTTCTATTTAAATATTTAATGGTGTTAATTTCCGCCACTCAACACGCAATGCCTCAAATTCGGCGGAAAGTGGGCAACGGAACGGAGTGTCTTAGCACTAGGTTCCCAAGTTTCCTCTGCCTACCCTGCCATGTGCGGGATACAGCGTGAAGCTGAGTAGAATTTTCAAATATTTTTATTTTTTAAATTGACAAACATTTTTATATCTAACTTGACTTTGAAAGACGGACAAAATGCAAGATCAGTGTAAATGATACGATATTAGAACAAGTGTGAATGAGGTAGTATATCTGGGAATTAGTATTTTTAGCAGAGATGGAAGATACGAAATGGAGGTGGAAAGGACGTATTGCTGCCGGTAACAGAGTTAAGGTAGTAACGGGGCCTTAGCTACATTGTTGAGACGGCGAAACGTCAGCAACAGCATAGCTGCGCGTTTGGCCGTACACAATGCAGTGTTGGTATCGACACTGTTATACGGCAGCGAAACGTGGGTATTACAGAAGAAGAATGTAAGAAAGATGATTGCTGTAGAGATGCGATCTCTTCGTCGGATATGCGGAGTCAGTTTAGCTGATCGCATACCCAATGAAGAGATACACAGAATGGTAGGTACTAGCGCGGATGTCACAGTGAGAATGAAGAAGAACGTGCTCCGGTGGTTTGGGCACGTCGAGCGAAGGAATAAATAAAGAATGGTAAGAAAAAATTATGAAGGAAACGTGAGTGGTAAGAGAGGGAGGGGAGGACCTCGGTTGACCTTCGAAAACACAGTATCGACTATACTGGAGGAATGTCACGTAAAAAGCAGAAGGACCCCCCAGAGGTCATGTATGAAGAGGCTGATGAAAGTGGACGAGGCGAAAGAGGTATGTTGTGACAGTAGCGTTTGGCGCTCCGTTCCCTCTGGCTTCCCCGCTAGGGATATAGCGTGAAGATAAGTAAGTAAGTAAGTAACTTGACTTTAAAAAAAAATACTACCTACTAAAACATGTATTATTTAGTAAATATTATTACTTCTTATACAAGAATAACTTTAATGTTAAAATAAAAATATCAATTAACATAAATTAATAACGAAAAGAATAATCATTATATAGTACATTAAGTAATAAAATTATAAGGTAATTAATACACTGTAAATATTAACTTTGTGAATCAAATAAGAATAGAAACGTTAATAAACTACTTATTGCTATTCCACAGGGAATTTAATAGTATTCTGCAGTGTATTTTGAATGTGCCACTAGAGAAGTTTAAAGTAATGTTAATTAAGAAAGCGTACTACACTGTCCAAGAATATTTGAATGATAAAAATGTATTTAATTATTCTTTGGTCATTTGAATTTCATGCAGCATAGTCACCATTGTGTTAAACAATGAAATTGTAATATTCAATATTGAAAAGAGCAACTGTTGAGTTTCTTGCCGGCTCTTCTCAGCAGAACCGCATTCCGAGCCGGTGGTAATTTTAATTTTGTGACAATTCAATAGTACTTGCTAAAGCCTATTTGAATGACGAGTATTTTGAATTTTGAATTGAAAAGTGTAGTCTACATAGACATTTTTCTAATAATAAATTTAACTGACTATAAAAATTTAGCAAATTATTATATTTAATTTCAAAGAGACATGTTTCATTTGTCAGGTTTCCAAAAATGTATAACATTCAATGTAAGCGATTAAACCGACTAAATTTGTTTAATTAAGAAATTAAAATGTAATACAACATACTTATGACTATTGGTGTGCTCATTTTTACTACTTTTCAAGTGAGAATCCACAGTTAGGCAAGAAAAATACTTATTTACAAAAAAATACATCCAAAAGTTTGTTCGTAGCGAGCGTAGAAACTGCGCCTCTTAATAATTTCGACGTAACTTGAACGTATAGCTTAGTTGATCGAGGCGCTTAGACGGTTACTAAGAGGCGCAGGTTCAAATTCCGCTTCGTTCCAATTTTTATTTTTCCTCTAAATATTTTTTCTTATATACTTACCAGGGGTTTTCATTAAATATCCTCTATCTTCACACAGTTTATCGTAAATAGCTTGCAACGTGGCATCAGATTCTATTTCCATTATTCTTGTAGTATTGCTACAGGCCACACAGTCTGGTCGTTTCTCCGCACAAAACGTATAAGTGTAAACGCCCTCGGTCATATTGAGTACCATGTAGTTATTCATATTTGTACAGCAGGAGGATGCTAATTTAAAAACCTAGTAAAAGAATAAAAAAATATATATGTAGAATTTAAAATGGTGTTTTTTGTATGTTCACTTTATATACTGCACATGGCAGGTAAGGCATGGCAAATAACTATACTAAGAATTGAAAACTGCATTAAAATCTGATTAGTCGTTTCTGAGATCAGCGCGCACAAACGCACAGAAAAACATTTTAAAAATCACTATTTTGGTGGTTTCCATTCGGAATTCGTAATAGTAATTGTAACGCCACCTATCGGGGCCATTAGTATTATCCAATTAACCAAGAGTATTGAAATATATCCAAAACTTTCATAAAATGATGACTAACAGATATGTAGGTAAAAGTTGAATAAATGCAGCTTACCTCCGTTGCACAAATTGCAGCTATCGCAGCATTTGTACTTGCTACTGCTGGAATAATATTTTTCAAGACACCCTGCGTCAATCTGTATGTGACGGACGTGATGCCATGCTTGGTAGCTCTCTCTTGAGCTTTCTCATACACCCACGCTACATGCTGGGGGTCGTCCCCATCTAGGACTGTAGAACTGCCCCATGGATTTTCCTTACCCCATTGTAGAACTTTTACATACTCTATACAGTGCTCTGGTAACCTAACCAAATTTAAAAGAATACAGTTTGGCGGTGTTGAGTTCCTCTACTCAATTCCTTAAAATTCTCTGGAAAGTTGAGAATGGTACGGAGTGTCTAACATTAGGTTCCCAAGTTCCCACTGCCTACCCTGCCATATGCGTGAAGCTGAGAGACATTTCTTTTTAGCTTCACAGCAGGCAGACACCCATTTTAATAAAATAAGACGCTGTTGCATCTGAAGGCCTATGCTAATTTTCTCCTACTAATTAGCAATATCTCTCTATATTCATTACTTAATATATAATTCTCTGTATTAATTATGATAAAAGGAGAAATAAAAAGTAAATTATGATTGTTAGACTTCCTTGTAAAATGGTTCTTTTTTCCCTCATGTAGGAGAGCTGGCAGGCAAAACCTAGTATCAAAGCGCTCTTGTCCAGTTTCTGCACTAATTTGGCTCAGTGTGTATAGAATTTGACATAGAGTTTAATATTTGTTTTGTTAGAAAAGTAAAAGCCGAAGGTGTGTATTTTTGTTTTTGTACTTATCTTTAACTAGCTCAAATGAATATAAATAAGTACTGAAAATTCTATGAAAAGGTATGTATTTATTTAATCTAGTATATGTAGACGGTTGTGTGGTTGTTAATATATTGTGATGACTTTGAAACTTCACCAGTACTAAAGATCTACTTCAAACAGTATTAAAATCTTGTATACATGAAATATAACAAAATATAATTATTTAATAAAGCAATAAAGACTACACAAGTCATTCATAATATATTATTTGATTTTGATCTAATAGAATCTTATTGAATCCTATATGTTTGGAATATGTAATTTATACCATATTAATAATAAAAATAAAATTTATAACTTTTTTCCTGTGAGGCCTGTCACGGCGCAGCGACACAAGCGTGTGACTGTAACCGACAGGTTCTGGGTTCGATCCCCAGTTGAGGAAATAAAATATTGTCATTAGTGGTAATATTTTCATTTTAAATATTTAATCTTTCATTTCTTTGCTCTGGTAATAAGGCAAAGCGCGGCGTTGAGTTCCGCCACTCAACACGCAATGCCTCAAATTCGGCGGAAAGTGGGGAACGAAAGTGGAATGGATGTCTTAACACTAGGTTCCCGGGTTCCCTCTACCTACCCTGCCTAGTGCGGGATACTGCGTGAAGCTGAGAAAACTTTTTTCCTTGCATTTAACAACAATTATTTTATTATTTTCTACTACTGATCCACTCACTCAGCTTCACGCTGTATCCCGCACATGGCAGGATAGGCAGAGGGAGCATGAGAACCTAGTGTTAAGATACTCCGTTTCCCACTTTCAGCCGAATTTAAAGCATAGCGTGTAGAGTGACGGAACTTAACGCGGCGTTTTGCCTTGAATCAACGCAAAGAAATGAAAACATTAAATATTTTAATTAAAAATATTAAATATTTCATTTCATCGAGTCGGGGCCAAACCCAAAACCTGTCGGCTACAGTCACATGCTTGTGTCACTATAGTCTACTAACCTTGGAGTATTCGCAATAGTGCACATAGGATATGTCCGTTGTGGTGGATACAAATCAAGTGTGCATTCTATACATGCACTCATACCGGGCAGTATTACTCTGGCATTCCCTTTAAACCCTTCAGTTCCACCGTCTACTAATGGAATTACACTGCTTTGATCCAAACTTCCTGGAATAAATATTTTTTTTAAAATTAATACTTTGGCCTTCCAGCAGTGGGGCAAGTTAAGAAATCTTATGTCAAGACCCTGTTCTAGTTATCTACTTACATTCTTTTTACCCACACGCAGTGGTAAAATAATAACTTTATTTGTTGTAATATAACTATACTATTATATTTTAACACTGTATAAGGCTTCTCAATTTTTTTTGTGTCAGGCTAAAGATATATATGGGATTCATATATGGGATTGATTTACTTTCTATTCCCTATTCAAAGAACAAGTTCAGTGTTGATTTCTACAACTTGAAGTCAATGGTTTAAAAAATTGAGAATAATATGAGGAATGGAGTGTCTTAACACCATGCTCCCTCTTCACTTGAAGCACTTAAAAAACTTAGCAAAATAATACATTACTGTCATCATTATATTGCAGCAATGACATCAACATGCCATTTAACCAGCGCCTTGCAACTATAGAGTCAAGTCCACATACTACAATATGAAATTGACGATAGAATCCCTCATCCAAATCCTGGATTGCACAATGATGAGCTACAGCTTCACAACCAGGGACCCTAAAAATAAACACAATGGATATGGATTTCTTTTTCAAAAAAATATATTGATTCTCCATTAAACAGGGTAGACATAGTGAACTTTGTGTTAAGACACTAACATCTTTATTTGGTCAATGTTTCATGACACTTAGGCCACTCTACACACAAGTAGAGTGCCCTAAGTGCAGTGCTTTGCTTAGTTATCAATAATAATCTCCTCTGGTGGGGCTGCACCGATAACTATGGTTGTGGGTTCAACCCCACCAGAGGAGCATACACCTCTGCAGCATCTACTGCTTACAGCCAGACACTGCCATTATCCACCACAACAGTCTACCACTTATAATAATAATAAAAAGATTTACCTATATGTGAGAATGAAGAAGAACATGCTCAGGTGGTTTGGGCATGTCGAGCGAATGAGTGAAGAAAGAATGGTAAAAAAGAGTTATGAAGGAAAAGTGAGTGGTAGGAGAGGGAGGGGGAGACCTCGGTTGACCTTCGAAAACACAGTATCGACGATACTGGAGGAAGGTTACGTAAAAAGCATGAGGACCCCCCGGAGGGTATGTATGAAGAGGTTGATGACAGTGGACGAGGCGAAAGAGGTATGCCGAGACCGTAGCGTTTGGCGCTCCGTTCTCTCTGCCTACCCCGCTAGGGATATAGCGTGAAGCTAAGTAAGTAAAGTAAGTATTTACCTATATGTCAAATATATTTTTACCTTTTATTCACAAATTCTACTGCACATTTGGCTTTAGATAATCCTATATCGTTTTTTCGAAATAAAAATTGTCTGTTAAGATTTGAAAGTTCAATAGTATCCATGTCTACTATATGTAACTTCTTAAATCCCATTAAAGCTAAATCTTTTAAAAGTTCACAGCCAAGACCACCGGCGCCAACAATTAATACTTTACAAGAATTCATAATAAAATCCAAAATTTCGGCGGATGGTTCGAAATCAGGATGGCAGAACGGGCCAGATCTCTCCAAAAGTTTTCTTATATTGTGCCATCTCATTTGTTGATAGTCTAAAGTTTGAGCTTCTCCCTCCGCCATTATTTATATATTAATCAAATTGAAAAATTAAATATGTTTTTTTACCAACAAATCACTTTTTCTTAAAAGTCACTTAGATAACTACACAATGTAATATGATGAATCTTATCAAGAACACATAAGTAACATAAACACAATAAGTTTTAAAATATTTTTGTTCTAGTTTTATTATGTACGGTTTTAAAATAAATCTTAAAATTTATTAAAGTTAAAACATCGACTAAGCTGAAAGAAATTAAAATATAACTGTCATAATCAAATATATGAAAATGACATTTCATATAGGCCCATAGATATAAAATTAATATATATATTGACATTATTCTAAAATAATAATTAAATTTAAAAAGAATATTAAGCAATATAAAATATTATATAATAAAAAAATATAAAAATATTATATTCTACATGTAATAGTGAGAATAATACAAAAAAACCCTTGTTAATCGATGTTGTACCATATAAGAATGAAAGCACGTACACTTTGTTAGTAGATAGCTGGCTAGCTAGTATCGTTAGTATGTATTCATTTGTTAAAAATGGCGTGATGGTAGTACATTTGTCGAAACATAAGGATTTTCAAGTTCATAGATTTCCAGATTTTCTGGTGAGTAAGAATGTTTAATTACTTGGAATGTTTTCTTTGTCATGTCTCATGACAATATAATGTGTTTTTTTGTGGCGAAAATCAACGTTATCGTCGATATTTAAGGGAGAGACTGTCAGACTTCGAACGTCTTGGTAAATACCTCGTGATGTAAAACCATGCTCGAAATACCACTGCGATGTTGTTTTCGAAATAAGACAGACAAATTTTACGAAAATTTCTTCACTTCATTTATATTTTGTGCGTGTGGTTAAATAATACTAATATAGTAAATAGTATACTCATATATAGGTCTAGTCGGTCGGTGTTATTCAAAAGTGAACCAATTTCATATAGGTTTTAAATTGTAAGTTTTAAATATTTTCGTCTATCTCGTCTTTTATATTTATCATCGATGAACATTATATATGCATTAATTTTATATATGATTATTTTTAGATATCACAATGGCTGGTAATAAAATAAATACTAAGAAAAAAGATGATAAGACTAAAATAAATAGAGGCCAAGGTGCGGAGGAAAATGAAGAAGACATCGACTTTTCTTTGCTCAGAAAGCCTATACTTACTAGTGTAACAGGCTTTGCACAAGCAATAAAAATTTTTGATCAAGTTACTGAAGAGGTGAATTATTGCATATGTTTCATGAAATAAATATTTCGACCAGGAAATTTACATAATATTTACAAAATTATAATATTCCTAACACTATTTGTTTCCGCTTTTCTATTTTCAGCTAAAAAGCTTACTTACAAATGAATGTGATTTATTATATGAATGTAAGGTTTGCAGAAATATATTTAGAAGCTTAGCAAATTTCATATCTCACAAACGTGTTTATTGTAAGGAAACTTTTAATTCCTCAATACATAGCCATTTTATGAAAGAACATTGCATGGTAAGCATTTAATTAATTACTTCTATAATTATTGAAGTTATTGTATAAAATTGTTAAAATGAATGTTGTTTTGCAGATAAAAGAAGTATTAAAAATAAGAAAATTGGAAGAAAGCTACCAGGAATGTTTAAATGAGGGCAAGTGTCAAATTTCTTTAGATGAAAATGAGAATGATGAGCGAATACCAATGTCTAAGGATATAACAGAAGTGTTAGAAAATATAGTAAAATCTAAGGGTGTTAAAGATAAACAGATTGAAGATCAACAATTAGTGTTTCAAAAAATCCCAAAAAGCTCAGTTGCAGTGTTTCAAAATATCAATTATGGCAATAATTGTAATAATGACGATATCCGAACCCAAGTAAGTAAAGTGATTTATTATGTAACTGAGATCATAAAACTTCAAACTTTGTGCGGTGTGATATTTGTGTCAGTAACTATTGGTTCAAATGGGAAAGTTCTTTTCTAATATCACATACTTTTATATATATTTAGGTCCTTAGATTTGCTGGGCACTTATGGCCTTTTGTATTATATAGTTTTGTATTATTAGCCCGTTGCATTATCGAGTGAGGAATACAGAGCAAGCACAAGCAAGCCAAATGTAGACTTAAGAGGCTCCTTTAAAATGTACATTAATGTTTTGCCTAACTGTCTGATCTGCTTTCTCTGTTTATCTTTGTTTTCAAGTCCCTTCAGTCCCTGGTTACTACTTTTTGCTCAGTTTTCAAGATATTATGTGTTTATTGGAAAGATACAACACTGTTTCTGTTATGTATTCAAATAATTCATTTTTCTGTATGAGAGTTGAAAACACTCCCATGATGCTGAATTAGATATTGCTGCACCGCAATGGCCTCATCTCTTTATCTATTTGAAGATTAATATTTTTAAGAAAAAATAATAATCTCATGATGAATAATAAACAATACATAATAGAGTGCAATGTTACATGAGAATATTTGAGAAATGGCATAAAAATATTAATGTTGGTTGACTGTTACTCTTTTCAACTCTCACTGACCATAGGTCTAATTATTTTGACATAGTTCTTATGAAACATTCTTATTGTTATATTACAGGTGAATGAATTAGATCATATTCTATCCCGAGAAAATGCAGTTCTACAAAGTGATGGTACATTTAAAGTGCAAAGTAATACTTCAGCTGACAATATTATACAGATAAGTGACGATGATGATAATGAAAACACCGCTGCTCTTAAATGTAAAACTTGTAAGTATGCACCATGCACCGTAACTCAACTCCACTCTTTGTTTACAAGGGTGGATAAATAAAATGAATAATTGAAATATAAATCATCACCAAATCAGGATCTGTTTATTGTCAGATGCTTCTATCACAACTGTCTTTCCTATTTTTATGCACAATTTTTTATTAACTATTATTTTAAATTTATAAACTATTTATAATTTTTTACTATGATAAGTTATTTATGCACTACAGATGGTGTATGCACTATTTATACTGTATGTTCTGTTTCTGTTTATTGTTTTATCAATTTAAAGCATTATTCAAATGATAAAAAGGCCATTGTAGTGCAGTAGAGCAATGTGTGTCTGTTAACAAGATGTTTATAAGTTTGATCTCTACATGGGTGTATGAATTATTTTGATTTCCATGCTAAGACAAGTATGAGTATGGTGCCTCTCGAAAGGCATTGTTTTGATAAAGCAGGTGCACTAACACCATTGTGGCACAGCGTTTAACTCTTAAGTACACAGTTCTGGGTTTGATTCCTCGTCTTGAAAATTAGACATGAGTAGGAAATGGAGTATTTTAACAGTAAATTATGCTAGACACAGCTGTAAGCTGTTTTAATATTTCGTACATTTTTTGACTTTACGTTTTTCTTGTTTAATTAATTGGAGACAAATAGCCTAATAGTAGTTAATGTATATAATTATAACTTCAACTGGTTGCAGAACTCACTGGTACAAATACCGCTAATTCAAAAATATATGTTTTTTTTTTCAATAAATTTATAGCTCTTGTCAGCTCAATAGTACAGAAATTAGTAATGCCTATAATGATCAATGCAGTATATTATTTATTCATAAAACAAATATATGAGACATATTCAAAGATACCAGTATGAATATTGTCAATTAGATACATTTTTCTTATAAATAATCGAAATTAGTAAAATCTCACCACTAGATGGCGTGAAATATGCATTATGAAAGATTTTTGAAGATGGAGAGTGTTTATTTTTAAACTTTGTTTTTTTTTGTTTCACCTGCAAAAGGAACATGGGAACCTAGTGTTCAGATTTTCTGTTCCCCACTTTTATCCGATTTTTAAGGCTATGCAGTTTGGGTGACTTAACGCTGAATTATGCCTCATTACCAGAGTGAGGAAATTACATTGCGTTTAGCATCACACGATAGGGGCACTGTTTATATTAAGCTAATTTATATTTTTAAATATAATTCTTATATCGTCAGGTGATCTTCAATTTTCAACCCTAAAGACGTTAAAATTCCATATGAAGTCTAAGCATGTGGAGAATCGTCTCGTGTTCCCGTGCCCCGATTGTGCCGACATCTTTTCTACTTCTTGGAGCGTATTTCGACATTTGTTCAAAGTTCACAGGTAATTATATTTACACATTAGATACCTTCTTTTTATATAGAAAATAATTTTATATTATTTTTTGCATATTTTAATATTGGATTATTCAATTTATGAAGAAGAAAGTTAAAACTTAATTTAAAATAAATGTGCTTTTCGCTTTTTTTCTATAAAACAAACAGACAGACATTTTTAAAATCAAGTTCGTGGTATGTATAGAAATTATCTAACATGAGACTTAACTGTAACTAAATATATATCTTTTACAATAATTATAATGTAAAGTAAAAATGAAAAGGTACCAATTACAAAATACTCATTAATTATTTATTATTGCATGAAATCGAAACGTAAATTTATGTTTGTTTTACGCCATACATTATACGGGCAGGTTAATTAAAAGAAGCAATTTCACACTTTTTTCCGCAAACCAGGTAAAGAAAATAGCAAAAATTAAACAAAATTCATAACTAATATTAGTTAGTAGGTATATCTTTCCCGCCCAAGAATCAAATATGAATTAAAAAATCAAAGTAAGTTATTTATAAAAGCGCTGGGGCATAAGCGTATTTATTATTTTAATTTCTTCCCTCTGGTAATAAAGAATTCCTCCACTTAACATGCAATGCCTCAAATTCGGCGTAAAGTGGGGAACAGAAACGGAACGAAACTTCTTAACTAGGTTCCCAAGTTTCCTCTACCTACCCGCCATATACGGATTTTGCAATAATAATGGTTATTGTATAATATATATTTTGTATCTATTAGAAAAACGGCAGCCCAAATAAAAAGGTTACGTGAATCGATACAAGCGAAAGCATTCCGTATGGACAACCCGCCCGCGTTCTATGAGAAACGGAGAACAGCTCCCAAGGTTGTGGTGCCGCAGAAAATAACTGAGGAGGAACGACTTGATCAGGAAAATCAGGTAACTTATTATGTTATTTTTTATCTTATAGATTAATCTTTTTTTTGTTAATATTGATAACAGATATAAATATATTAATATATAGATTTAGAGAAACTTTATTATCGTCAAAGACATATATTACTTGTGCGATAACACAATTAAACTTATTTCTATCTTAATTTTTTATTCTTTTTAATACCTGCCGACAGTGATCAGTTACAGAGTTATTATAATATAAGTATAGACAAACCCTAAAAAAATACTTATACTGGGCAACAATTATGTATGTGTATATGTCTGAGTAACATTTATTAATATTTATTCCCCAGGCGTGGTTGGAGGAGCTGGACGGTGAGAGTGAAGGGCGTCGTTGTGGCGGCTGCGGTCGCACGTTCGAGCGCCGGGCCGCGCTCGTAGCGCACTCGCACACGTGCGCGCGCCGGCATAGACGACGTATCGGCATTCAAATACGGAAGGACTACCATAAAGAACAGAGTAACCCGTATTTGAGTGCGAGCGGTGTCTATGGTGAGATTTGTTTTTTTTTTTTTTATTAAAAAGGCTTAGGTTGTGTGTTTGTATGCCGCGTCTTTGTGGTGAAATTGTTTCTTTTTTTTTATTTATGCTGTCTGGCTGTTTGTTCGAGTGAGGTATATAGTATCTATATTTTTTTGCAATTAGAACTATGGTCATAGCTTACTTACATACGGCATGTATGCGCAACTAACAATTACATCGGGCTTTATAAAGAGCGGTGTCTATGGTTATGGCTTTTCTTTATTTGAGAAAAAGTGTTTTATTTTGGGGAAAAGCTGCGAAGCTATATTCTATAGGTAAAGTAGCTTTTTATAAGAAAGTTTAGTTTTTTTAGTTAGAATAACCATATTAAATGATAATTATAGTTAGTTTATTCTTATAACTTAAGTAAGTCGTAACCATTCAATGACGTTTCTTTCCAGGAATTTATTCCACAATTCTCGACACATTGTGGGTTGAGTGACGGAACTCAACGCTGAGATTCGTCTTGTGGGATTCAAAACACATTGTATTTTATTTTTAAGCTAAAAACAAACACTTGGCAGCTAAGCGTAATTAATACTTTTAATTGTTTTACAGAAACAAAACCTGTTATTGAAGAGACACCACCGGAGTGTAAAGCAATTGAGAAAGACAAAATCACAAAAGAAGTAGTTGAAGTAACCACACAAGTTGAAGAAGAAGTGCCTATTACTGAAGAAATAAAAGAAGAACAAGAAAATAAAGAAGTAACAGAAGCCAACGTACAAGATAAACCATTCCTATTCGACAGTATACTAATGAACAACCTACCGTTTGCCCAACAAGCGGAAAAAAGCAATTTAACAGCTTTCAAACAAAAAATGTTGCCAGACATAGAAAAAGAACAATTAATATGCAAAAAGTGCAATACAAAACATAATGAAATAACCGATTTGTTAAATCACATGGCGGCCCATTACAAATGGATACGATACGCTTGTAAACTATGCAGTTTTAAACATTTCAATTTCGAGAAGCTTCCAGAACATGTTAAAATAATTCACAAATTAAAAGGCGACAGTGATTTTTACTATAGCACAGTGAAAGCCGTGGACGGTAATGAAGCTATGGAACTGGCTGATACTGTTGAGGAGAGTAATGAGATAAGTGAAGTTAGTCCCGATTCGAGAAGACCGAGCAGATGTTCGAGTGATTCCAGTAGGTTATCTGATGATAGTTCCTCAAGCAGCACCAGGCTGGAAGCGGGCTCGAGGAAACGTAAAGCGAATAGATATAGAAGTAATGCTAAAAAGAAAAAAGATATTTATATCACAGGTTGGTGTAGAAATATACTTTAATTAAAAAAAAAACAAAAACTTTACGCCATGTTACTTATATATAGAATAGGCAGAGCTAGGGACAGAGAGAACTTAGGAACTTAGTGATAAGCCCTCCGTTTGATTCCGCATTTTACGACGAATTTAAGGTATTGCATGTTGAGTGGTGGAACTCAACAAGGCGCTTAGAATTGTGACCAGAACGAACAAAACATAAAATATTTAATTTCAATTAGTCACACGCTTGTGGCCCCTGCGCCTTGATAAGCCTCTCTTTTCTCCTAGTGTTAATGTTATATTTGTTTATTAAGGCTGTCGTGGTGCAATTGCACATAATCTGACTATCAATGTAAAGGTTGTGGTTTCTATTCCTTGTCGGGGCAGTTAGTTATTTTTATTCCTCTCTGGTACCAAGACATTGCCTTAGCATAGTCGAATTTTCCCCATATGGAAAGTGAGAAATGGAGTATGTAAAATACAATGTGAAACTAAAAAAAATAAAGGTAAATATTTTATAGTGTTGATATTTCTATTTCAGAAGAAACGGAGAGCCAGAAAGATGATGAGTCCCAAAAAGAAAAAGATGCAATGCTGTCAGAAAATGATACATCATCCAACTCAAAAGTGTTTGAGGAGAACTCATCAGATTTCGATGAAATTGATGAAAAAATATTAAAACGACAAATTGTCGAAGTGAGCTCAGTGGCGTCCCGCCGGCCCGTGCGTAAGAAAACTAAACCTAAAAATGAAGATTTTGAATACGATTTGTCTAATTTGTTAAAATTAGAAGCGCAAGGCTATCGAGATTCTCAAACTGTAACGACCAAACCGACGCCAAGCAAGAAAAAAGCTCAGCTGGATCTTCAACAAAATTATGACGCTTTTAATAAAGACTGTTGCGGCGCCCTCGTTACGTTGTCTTGGAAGTCAGCGGGGAAGGCGCAAAGTCATATGAAATCACTAGGTGTATTCGCTTCTAAAGAACCGCGCATATCAACAACATTTGTAAGGCCGATGGTACCTAAAATAAGTAGAATCGACAAGATTTCACCCAAGAAAGATGAAAAAGAAGCTAAAGAAAAAGAAACTGCTAGCCCAGTTAAAGTTGTAGAATTACCCAATTTACCTAGTCCTAATAAGAATGTAAACAAGAACAATAAGAAAGATGATTTAGAACAAAAAAGAGATGAAACAACGGAAGCTGATGTTCCTACAGATAAAGAAGTCACAGCACCCATTGATGACTCTAAATCTGAATCACATACCGAATGTAGTAAAATTATAGAAGAGAATAAAATTGTAGAAACTGATAAAAAGCAGTCAGAAACACTCAAACCAAATCTACCTATAATTCCTATTAAATTTCGACGACAAAGCTTAGAAGTTATTAAGAATCCATTAATAAAGAAAAACATAACTGACTTTACAAAAGCCGGCATGAAAACTAAAATATTAGTCATTAAACCGATCAATAGAAACAATGACGGACCAAACTCTATAAATGCGCCGCTTAAATTTCAAACGATAAAATTAAAAGATCCCACAAAGGCTTCCTCTAATGAGGAAAAGAAAGATCAAGTTGTAGTGGTACAAGTACCTAAAGTGGAAAACGCTGCAAACAAACAAATAATTAATAATAGTTTAAATGTTAACACTGAAAATAAAAGTGCAACAAGTGATAAAGACACAAGTGCAAATTTTATTGATTTAAGTGAAATTAAAGAAGTTGTACCTGAAATTGAGAACTCTGCAGAACAAATATGTGATTCTAAATTGACTAATACTAACAATGAAATACCTATTGTTTCCCAAAACCCTGTTGACCTAGAAGGTTGCTAATTAGTATTATATATTTGTGTTTAAAAGATACATGTATGTGTACAGTTATCATTTTTAAGTCTAGTTAGAAAATAAATAAATGCTGCCATGCCTTATACTTTATTTCTGTCCAATTTATATAATTTTGATGATATTATTTTGCTTTGAGTTATTTGAATAGTAAGCAAGCTATTCTTGTAAAAATTAAGTTTCAAATTTTTTTATGTAATAATAAGGAGTTCATCTGAATCTAGTGTTTACTGTCTTTGTTCATAAGTATGTAAATTTTGCAAAAATCAGAGACAATATTCTCGCTGTAGTGTAGTTTTTGTACCTATGACTGAAAAGTGCACCATTTTATTAAAAAAATCATAAATTTAAATAATGAAATAGAAGTATTTAACTATATAATTTACATTTTCTTGAGTGGTAATCACCACAACTCATTATGACATTATTGGCATTATGTTCTTGCTCCCTTCGTTTTATTTTATTTTATAAAGCCTGCCAAAAATCATTATCAATAAAATGTAAGCAGTAATCAAAAAATATTTTGCTGTATTTAACATATAGTAGGATAGGCAAGGTGAATTTGGTGTTAAACACTGCATTTTTCTTACACAGCTCAACTTTCTAGAATGTATCTGATGTGCTATGTTGTTCCTAGAGTGAAAATGATATTAAAAATCATTCTCTAGAGTGAGAATTGAACCCACGATTGTCTCGTTTAGTTTCATATGATATTGTGCAAGTATAGTTTGTCTCTCGTTTCTTTCTAAAGAAGGTAATATCGAAAAAGTATGATTATGTATTTAATTATATTTTCCAATTTTAAATAATCATTTATGTCATAATTGACATTCATACAGTCTATACTTTACAATAAATATATTACATAGAAATGCAGTGTCATGCGCTTTTTATATAATATTTCCCATTGCATAACATTATATGTTCCTGAAATAAACAGTGTTATTTGGGTAACATAAAATAAGACTTTAATTATGGTATAACTAGATTTATTGAAATAAGATTACATTTGATTCAAGATAATAATTATGCATTCTTGGCTAAAGTTTCAGCTTTAGCTATAACTTCTTCAATAGGACCAACCATATAGAAGGCAACTTCAGGTAAATGATCATACTCTCCTTGTAAGATTTTAGAGAATCCCTTGATGGTCTCCTCAAGAGGCACAAGTTTTCCAGCATGGCCAGTGAACACCTCGGCTACCTGGAAGGGTTGTGAGAGGAACCTTTGGATCTTACGTGCACGGGCTACTGTCAGTTTGTCTTCCTCAGACAATTCATCCATACCCAAGATGGCAATGATATCCTGAAGGGACTTGTAGTCCTGGAGGATCTTTTGAACTCCACGGGCAACATTGTAGTGCTCTGCTCCAATAATGTTAGGGTCCATGATACGGGATGTAGAATCAAGTGGGTCCACAGCAGGGTAGATACCTAACTCAGCAATAGCACGAGAGAGTACAGTGGTGGCATCCAAGTGAGCAAAGGTGGTGGCGGGGGCAGGATCTGTCAAGTCATCAGCTGGCACATAAATGGCTTGTACAGAGGTAATGGAACCTTTCTTTGTGGTAGTGATACGCTCTTGCATAGTACCCATGTCAGTGGCCAGAGTGGGTTGGTAACCTACAGCTGAGGGGATACGACCCAGCAGAGCAGACACCTCAGAACCAGCCTGGGTGAAACGGAAGATGTTGTCAATGAAGAGAAGCACGTCTTGTCCTTCCTGGTCACGGAAGTACTCAGCTACAGTCAGTCCAGTAAGAGCAACACGGGCACGCGCGCCGGGTGGCTCGTTCATCTGACCGTATACAAGCGCCACCTTAGAGGTCTTGTCCTTGAGGGAGATGACACCGGACTCAATCATCTCGTGATATAAGTCGTTGCCCTCACGGGTGCGCTCGCCTACACCAGCGAACACGGAGTAACCACCGTGCGCCTTGGCGACGTTGTTGATCAGTTCCATGATAAGTACGGTCTTGCCTACACCAGCACCCCCGAACAGGCCGATCTTACCTCCCTTGGCGTAGGGTGCCAGTAGGTCCACCACCTTAATGCCGGTGACGAGGATCTCCTGCTGCACGGACATTTCCACGAATTCGGGCGCCTCGGCGTGGATGGCGGCGGTCTTGTCTGTGGGGATGGGGCCGCGCTCGTCGATGGGCTCACCGATCACGTTGATGATGCGTCCGAGCGTCTCCGCGCCCACGGGGATACGGATGGGGGATCCGCAGTCGTGTACGGGCTGTCCACGAACGAGACCTTCGGTACCGTCCATGGCGATGGTGCGCACGGTGTTCTCTCCCAAGTGCTGGGCAACCTCCAGGACGAGCCTGGGGGAACGGTTTTGGACTTCAAGGGCATTTAGGATGGGAGGTAGACTGTCCTCAAACTGTACGTCTACGACGGCACCAATGACTGCAACCACCTTACCTTGACCTTTTGCAGCGGCGGCTTTAGCAGCGTAATCTCTCTTTTGTCCAGAAACTGCTACAACTTTGGTACATTCTGCCAAAGCTTTTTCGGCAACTGATTTTGCGGCTAAAAAGCCACCACCGACCCTACTTACAACCCCAAACATATTTGATATGATACAACAGGGCAAAGTAGAAGAATGGGTTGCAGCAAAGTAAAATTATGTAACCTATAAAATTATCGGTCTTAGGTCGGTCGATCAGTCAACGACGTGAAGTTATACCACAGATAACAGTAACCTGTATTTTGTGGACAAAATAACAATCAATATTTTTAAATTTATAACTACGGAACAATTTAACAGTCCCTTTAGCGGAGAAACTACTTATTATTACTTAAAAACACTATTAGTCTATTTAGACGTTAAAAAATCAGCACACGTACGAAAGCCGTGATGAGAAAGTTATCATCAAACATCTGTTGACATATCCAATTGCTTAAATAATATTTAGTACTGAAAGTAATGTAATTTGTTTTTATAATTTAAAGAATGTTTGTAGATTAAAAGTAATATTATAAGACTAATATTTAAGTACGTTTATATTTCAAGATTTATACATCTCTCGAAGTTTTATGAAGACCGCGGTAATTGTTAGAAAGGTTAGATGTTTTGATAATGATATTAATCAAAATGTAAAATTAGTGTTCTTTGTTACAAAATATTACAATTCAATAGTAGTAATAGGTTTACAACTAAGAAAAGGGTTCAGTTGAAAGTATTAATTTCAAGAAGTTCTATTTTAGGTTTCACGGTTTTCTTCAATGTTAACCACCCTACTGTTGTGTGTGTCCTTTGATTACATCGTCTTATTTTAGTACGTCTTATGTTATTATTGAATCTTTAACGTTCAAATCAATTCAATAAATGATTTAATTAAATGAGGTTGAGATTTATATTAGTATAAGTCTACTCGATATTTATGTTTGTGATGTAACTGAAACTTTTTAAGAGGAAAGCCCTTGTATTTGGTTTTTATAGTATTCTGAATTGATTATTACTATTTTGTAAAGCTCAAAATATTTTCTCTGATTGGGAGTTTGATGTGATCCTGTAGGTTTTTTTCATTTTACAGTCATATTTACAAAAAATGTCCAGAAAGTATATCGCATATATCTAGAATATATATCGATAATTGGAGAGCTCTGATATTTTGATATTAATACAAGAAATTTATTTTCGATCAATAAAACTATATTATATTAATGAACAAGCAAGAACTTCAATATTTTGAAATCAAAAAATCAAAATACAGTATATTCGATTAAATTAAATTTATTAATAAAAATCATGTTTTATCTTCAGATTTTCGGTTATGGCGTTTCGATAATGTATATAGGTAACTTTGTAATTCGAGCAGATGAGCTCCAATATTTTATCTTTATAACTGACAGTCAAATCAACAATGTCAAATGTCAAAATTGTCATTATCTGACTTGTGCAAGTTCTTCATATAAATATTTTCCAATTTTGGCGTGAACATTATTAGAAATAAATATGAATGAAACAATATAAAAATTTAATAGTTGTTACTTGTTTTGGCTATATATTTGATATGAAATGTTCAATTTAACAAATTGGAAGTACATATGTAAAGTTAATTTATTTCGTTAATTTGAACATAATCGCGCAAAATGAATAGAGCCAGAATTTTATCACGAGTAAGTTACTTTTCCAGTTACTCCTTTTTAATTATTTCATGTAGCTCTTTGTAATTTATATATGTTTTAGATTCTTTGGCGACAAGGATTTTCTAACAAAATTGATTATGCAAGACCTTGTGTTACCAGTCTTTGCACGAATTCACTAAATATTAGAGAACAAGGCACTGTAGCCGTTAATGATAGCTACGTTAAGAAATTTATGAAAGCTGTGGGATGGATGGACCAAGAGCGCACAGTAACTGTTTTCTTTTATAACCTAACTTTTTATGTTTATTATCCCTCTAACATATTCACTTCTAATGTTTTCAATTTCAATATTACATGAAACTTAGCAATTAAATTGAAAATAAATAAATTATTTATCTGTAAAATAGTTACTTAATTTCATATTGTCATGCAAACAAAATAAAAAAAAAATCGTAAATAATATCTTGCACATAGTTAGGTAAACAGAGAAAATGTACAGTCAAGTGTGATTCTGGCATAGAATAGGATCACCCTGGTACTAATGGTGTTGTAAAATGGTGAATAATGTACATGTGAGAGAGTCACTTTGTCAGCAATGACAACATACATGGGCAAACTTGACTGGATCGTTGCAACCCCTGGCATTTAATACCGGTGTTAACTAGTGGCTTTGGCCACTGCATTTTGTATTGGGTAATGCCGGGCACCAATGCCCATCGACCTTATAGACTGGCTACGTAGCTGTAACTCCTCTGGTTCTACTAGGGCAGTGGGCGGTGATGATCACTTGCCATCCAGTGACCTGTACACTCGTTTGGCGTGTGTTAAATGTTTCCATAAAAAAGAGTCACTTTTTGTGTTCAATTACAAGTTGCATATTGAGTCCTTAAAATATTGATAATTTTTACCTCTTAGTAGGAATAGAAGCCACAATTATTGTGGTTACTTTTATAATGCAATCCTACACTATTTAATGGCATTAATAAACAGCCATTTTTTTATTTATTCCAGAGATTAAAACTAACTGGTTATTTTCTATATGAATGTGTACCAGAGAGTGTGGCTTATGAAGAATGGTTTCAAGGCCTAGAACTTCCAGATACATTTGCCTCCTGGTTTGTAATTACTGAGTTACATGTATGGCTCTTACTAGTGAGATATATGGCAGAAGATGTTACACCTTTAACGAGTGAGAAAAAGAAATATGTCAAAGGTGACGGCCATTTTGTAAGAAATTGTATTATAGAAGCTCTGTGGGCAGATGTTGCAAACCGAATTAAGTATTTAGAGGTAAGATTTTTTATCAAAGTAGGCTGTGGCCTAGTATAGAAATTTTTTTTTTACTATTTATAGACAAATTAAATTCAAATAGTAATTATATTAATTTATTAATGTTGATCACTTCATCAAGAAAATACTTCTTTTTTGCCTTATATCTCACATATAGCATGGTGGGCGCAATGAACCTGGTGTTAAGTTACTCTGTCCCTACCTTCTTATCAAATTGGACTCACTTTGCATATTAGGTGGCTCAATTTGACAGTGTCCAGTGTGACAAAATGAAGATAATTTATTTGGCGATACATACGTACCTACATCCATTGTATTAGAGCGCATGGACATTGTCTAATAGAAGCGAGTTTGCAAAAAATACATATAGGGGTTATGAAAAAAATTATCATGAAAAAACCCTACTATCATGTTTTTTTTACATTTTTTAAACATATTTTTCTACATCTTAGTGTGAAAAAAGACATTAGAAAATATTGAACATAAATGTTAGCATTGTGTATTATATTTCAGGGAGCGAATCCAGCAATAGCTAGAAAACAAGTGTCGGAACTTTCAGAACAATTTCAAGCGGCCTTAGTAGGATATGATGAAGGCTTAAACGAAGATAAAATATTAGCGGCCGCCGTATGGAGGAGGTTTTATTCACTCTCGGACGATGTGAAAGCTGAACATATAGCGAAAATTGTACATTTTATAAGACATCAGGTAGTTATTGTTAATTATTGTTTGTTTGTTTGTCGTGTGATATTGAGGTATATGCCTGTGTGGCCTGTCGTGATGCAGCGGCACAAGCGTGTGACTGTAACAGACATGTTGTGGGTCGATCCTCACTCGAGGAAATTTTCAATTTAAATTTGTAATCTTTCATTTCTTCGCTCTGGTATAAGGCAAAACACAAGAGCGAAGAAATGAAAACATTAAATATTAGATTTTTTATTAAATATTTCATTTCCTCGAGTAGAGATAATAGTCATAGTTTTTGTCTATTACTGAATGCTAAATATCCCAAAATAAAAAAAAAAACTTATGTAAATAAGCTTCACCTTTCACAAATTTCATTCATCATCGTTATACTTTTCTTTCATCAATAGACATTATCGTAGCGCTTGACGTTTCATTTATCGTTTGGGTTTGAAGTTCCTACTTTGGGGCAATTATTTATTTTCCTTCCACCCAACGGACAATGTGCGGCGTTGAGCTCTGCTACTTAACATGCAGTTTCTCTGAAATAAGATGGTGTATAAGAAGCGATAAGAAGTTATTTGTTAACATTACATTTCTTCTGTCGATTCTGCTATATAGTTTATTTACTCAGCTTCACGCAGTATGCTGCCCATGGCATGGTATTTGGAGGAATCTTGGAAACGAAGTGTAAAGACACTCCGTTCTCCACTGTCTGCCAAATTTGAGGCATTACGTGTAACGTGGCGGAATTTATCGCCGCCTTGTTATCAGAGCAAATATGTACGTTGAAATATTAAATATTTCATATCTTCGAAAACCACAATCCACAACCTGTCGTTTACAGCCTTCAATCGTCGTTTACACTCTTGTACCTGTGTCTACAATTAAAAATAATATTTTTCGTTTCAGCTCTTTGTGCTAGATAAAATACCAAGTGAGAAGTTAAGATGGAAACCCGAAATAAATTGGCTTAGTATACTTAAGCATTGAATTATATTAGTTTTTTTTAGTAAGGATATTGTTGATTATTATAAATTAAGTAAAATGTTTTATTAATGTTGTTTTTTTTTATTTGCTCGAGTAAACACACCCAGTTACCCCCTAAATTTAGTCAAAAAAGTGAGGGACAGTTTTAGGGTGAACAATTGTTTGGGATATTTTTTTGAGAAGAGGCCTGTCGTGGCGCAGCGGCACCAGAGTGTGACTGTTACCGACAGGTTCTGGGTTCGATCCCCTGTCGAAGAAATGAAATATTTAATATTTTCAATTTAAATATTTAATGTTTCATTTCTTTGCTCTGGTAATAAGGCAAAGCGCGGCGTTGAGTTCCGCCACTCAACACATAATGCCTCAAATTCGGCGGAAAATAGGGAACAGAATTGGAACGGAGTGTCATAACACTAGGTTTCACTTTCGTTCCCTCTGCCTACCCTGCCTAGTGCGTGATACAGCGTGAAGCTGAAAAAAAAAGATATTTTTTTTTTTAAAGTTATTTTCAACTTTTAGTTCGATTAACAATAAAAACGTGTTTTTATGGTTTTATTTTTATTTTATAAATTAGTGAAAATAATTTTCAAATTATTATCTCATTATTACTTTTTAATCTGTATTACTTTCAAAATATTTAAAACAGCATCATAATAGTATACTGTCTTTAAACGAGATTTAATTAACTGATAAACGCAACCTTTCTTCATTGATTGATACAAAATGTATCAGGACAATTTAGTATAATGTAAATAATATACGGTGTTTAGCAATTGAATAAAAAATAGTTTTGTATTGTTTATAGTTGTTTATTAAGAACTTAGGTTTACGATAGAATTGAGACAATTATATAATTTCTTTGCAAATGTAAAGCTCACTCGAAAACAAAACAATTTTAATAGTAAAAAAATCTTAAAACTAAATCAATTATTACGGCTAACTTTAAGCGGCCAAAACTCGTCGACCGTACTGTGGGTACATGTTTTAGTGCTAAGTAATAATTTAAAAATACAATCGCCTCAGCTCCTCGCATTTCTCTCTGTGCCACAGCACCGTCACCACAGCTTTGCACAGATTATCTATTTTACATTTACTGTTGCACGACCACCATCTTTCATCGCTCAATTTGGAATAATACGCCGCGTACAGATCTAATAAAAATAAGTCATCTGTGACCATTTTGTGAACTAAATCATCCATTGTGGCGGCGGACAGATCGTTTATTCTGTAATTACTTCGCATATTGTACAATTGGAACCAATGTGGTCGAATTTCTGGTGTTAGGTTAGCTTCAGTTAGATTGTAAACGTAGTTTATGATGTTAGATGGTTCCTGTAATAGGTAAAAATTATATAGTTAATAACATGAATGTATTTAACTAATTTGATGCCTGTCGTGGTGCAGCGGCACAAGCGTGTGACTGAAACGGACAGGTTGTGGGTTCGTTCCCCACTCTAGGAAATAAAATAATTAATATTTTCAATTAAAATATTTAATGTTTTAATTTCTTAGCTTTGGTTATAAGCTAAAGCGCGGCGTTGAATACCGCCACTCAACACACAATGCCGCATATTCAGCGGAAAGTGGAAAATGGAACGGAGTGTCTTAACATCAAGTTCCCGAGTTTCCTCTACTTACCCTACTATGTGCGGGAATATAGCGTGCAGCTGAGTTTATGTCTTGTAACTGAAAAAAAAAAACTTTGTCGACGAGATACGTGAACAATGACCGCAATATTTTTAACTTCCAAATTCTGGAGCTTAAAAATAACTATATTTTGGCTATACTTACAAAATTATCGTTAAAAGTAGCAATTTTATAATTTAGATTATAAAAACTGTAGGCGGTGGCGCCGCCAGCACCCCACGCCATATTGATCGCTGAACCATCATTTAAACTATAGAATATCTTGAATTCATCTGAATGAGTGTGTCCGTTGAACTCTGCTTTAATTGTTGATGAAAATCTATAATAATATATAGAAGTAAATAATTGTTTTCTTTTTTTTAACTCTCATTTCTCTTTATTTGATTATACGTACGTAAAATGAAATAATAAAAGTTATCCAAAGCAGCATAATGAAAGAAATTTATTGTAAGCTAACAATTATCAAGTAACTAGTTAAGTAATAATTGTGATTAGCGCACAAAATATCAGTTGGTAATATTTAAATATTATTTGCAATTAAAATTTGCCTAACTCTGGCAGGCCATAAGTATACCATTATTATATATAAAGTTAATAGCTAACCTGTTAACAATTCTATTATACTCTCTCGTCCATGTGTATATAAGATCGTGAACTCCTGGCGGTATGTGCGACAGGATATGAACACTTTCACCGGCCAGCTCAGCTTTGTACAGCTCTTGTACTAACCAATCTAAATGTCTTTTGGAATCCAACGGATCATACACTAACCACCTGAAATAATTATAGTTATATATTTTTAGTAACTAATAAAAGGGCCGAATGAACTTTGTGAGAAAAAAGACTTAGGAAATTCTGTCTCTCGCTCCGCCCTATTTTCTAAACATGATGTGTTGAGTAACAGAACTGAATATTGCGTTTTGTTGTGTTTAATGATATAACAAAAATAATTTCCCTCCATTGTTAATCGAACTGACAACCAACACGTTTGTAGTCACATGATCTGCCAATGGCCTCTAAAAGATAACTTCTTATCTTATTACATATTTTAATAACTAGCTAAGGTGCGGTGGCAGAAAGTGGGAAACGGGGTGTCTTAGCACTAGCTTCCCACGAACCCTTTGCCTACCGTGCTATGTGCAGGCAACAGCAAAAAGCTAAAAACATTAAAAATAATATATACTAAATTGCATTGGTAATATAATATAATAGATAGGTCTATTATCTTAAATTTGTATTTATACCACTCAGATATAATAAAATGATTCAAATTTAATCAATTACTTACTAGCCAAAAGTGATATATACTTACCAATTGAATCTATATGCAATATTGCTATTAATCGATATGACTCGTAAACCAGACCGTACGAGCATAGAAAATCCACCATGTTCTCGTACAGTCACTTTCGCTTCCTCAGTCAAATAATTTCCCCATTTGTTAGCCAGAGATTCATACAGCCAGGTGGTGTTTAAATTTTCTCCTTTGATCGAACTTGGTGCAAATCTTTAAAAATATCAAATGAAATTTGATATTTAAAAAATAAAAAATTCAGAAAATGTATAAAAAATTTAACTTAACGGGATTTGAGATGGCCATAATATAATAATTTTGATGTAGCTGATTATATATTTATGATAAATATGTATAATCGTTATTCTTATAAACTTAAAGTACGAGTGTACTTCTACTACAATATTACCTACTCTATTTTTTTAACTTCATGCTTTATACAGGGGGAACCTCGTTTTAAAATAATTAATTTTCCACTTTCCGAGATATTATAAGACATTACCGTACGTATTGAGAAAGAAATTCAATGCTGCGCTGTTTACTAGAGGATGGAGGAGCTAGGAAATGAAAATAATACATTCCTCTGAGTGGGAAACGAGCTTGAAAATGTAAAACAACGCATTACGATACGTTACATTTGTTTCCACATATAGCACAATCATTTTACCGTACCTAATATGAAAAACTCTTGTTGTTTTTTTTATATTAAATTTGATGTGAACCGTACGTTCACATTACAAAAGCCACCAAAAAAAAAAAACAAAAAAGTCTTATAAAAAAAAAGTTCGATATCTTACTGATTAGTCGGTTGAGATTCATGATTTCCGATGGACGGTAATATAACAATATTGTCGCCGAATTCTTTCCTCATTTTGTCGATAACATGCAAATTAACTTCGTTGATCATCTCATATGTTGTTTCCCACACGTGATGGTCGATACTGTCTCCCATATAGTACACAACGTCTATATTCTGTAATTCAAACTCGAATTTCAATATTAATTATAATTGCCGCCTGCTTCAGGCCCCTTTTTACATTAATACGCTCATGCCCTTATATCCAATATGTTCGCTTCGCAATCTTCACAATTAAATACAAAAATGATAATGAAAGTCAAAATTAAAATAAAATAATAAAAATAAAAATTGTAATCTATGGAAATTAAAAAAAAAACCATTAACCTTATGAAATATTTAATATTTTTAATTTAAATATTTAATGTTTTATTTTCTTCGCTCTGGTATTAAGGCAAAGCGCGGCGTTGAGTTCCGCCACTCAACACGCAATGCCTCAAAATTCGGCGGAAAGTGGGGAACGAAAGTGGAACGGAGTGTCTTTACACTAGGTTCCCGGGTTCCCTCTGTCTACCCTGACTTGTGCGGGATACAGCGTGAAGCTAAAAAAAAAAAAAATCCATTAACCTTATGTTCCGACGCAACTCTTTCTATAACATCGTCGTATGCCCATATAGGTGTATCGCAGTTCCTGTAATCCCCCCAATAACCCGCCCCGTCAGATATCCATCGACTAGCTTGTATTGAACTTGTTACATTTTTATCATAACTTTCATCGTCTAAGCTATCTCTGAAGAAAACATTTGTAAAGTCCATATAATTATCAGTAGCGGAGCGTGGTGATTGTCCTGGTCTGCAACATGTAGGCTCGTTACAGTCGGCTACACCGTCAGGTTCATAATAGGGATCGATGTGGGCGTCGGTGATCAAAGCTACTGTTAATGGCTTCTCGTTTTCGTTTACCTAAAACAAGTGTAATATTGTAAATAAAATCTGTCTTATATACAAGACAGTTTTTTTTTGTCTGTATTTGACCTTTTCTTTTTGTTTTAAATTTTTACTTGCAAAGTGAAAGAACGTCCATTCCACATATTGCTTACTTATTTAATTACTCTAATTAACCTTCTTTACCAGTGTTTCCCAAAGTGTAACTGCCCGTTGAGCTATTCACTATTATGTTCTTTTTAACCCCCTAAAGAATGTTATAAGTTGTTCTTATCCGTGTCCGCCTGTGGTATCGTAGCTCCTGAATGAATGAACCATATTTTTTTTTTTACGATATGTTGCACCAAAATATTAAAAAGTATTGTCTTCCCAAATAACTTACTTGAGGCTGTACATTGACTCTTTCAGGTAGATCTACCGTCCAATCAAATCTAGAGTCCTCATTAACACAAATGTTGGGATCGAGAGCCCTTTGCAACACAAAAGAGCAGAATGTTCTTGGTTTTGCTTCGGGAGTTGTTCTTATGATGTATGTTAGAATAGGCTACAGATTAAAAAGAAAAACAAATTAAATAATTACAAATCCGATAGCATCATAATACGTAAATAAAAAAACCCATCAATAATTCCCACCAATATTAAACGAATCACAATGATAATTGTGAAACGTACCTGATTTTATCTAAGATAAGTTTAAGGTAATGTAATATAATTAATTGGCTTGAGAGGCTTAAAAAAGTGTAGGTATTTTTATTTTATATATATATATATATATATATATATATATATATATTTTTATTTTTTCTTGTTTATATATATTAATATGTCATATTGAAAGTTCTTAAATAGACTTACCAAGTTCAATGGCACTACGCCTTTACAAGTGGCGGGGCTAGCAAGTGAAAGAAGAGTACAGAGATTTACCACTGCTCTATTTAGCACATCATCCGACTGACCCTCGTGGACGAGATCGAATAAAGCTGCAAATGCACTCCGGCAAACTAAGCAACTGATGCTCTGAAATAATGTTTTAATTATGTATGTTATTAAAATGGGTACTAGCGATGTGCTCGCGGCTTTGCTCGCTGAATTACAGTATTTTATTGATTAATTTCAACTACTTTCGTGTTTTAATGACATTATGACTTAAAAGACAATATCTATACATTAAAAATTACTATTTCAAGTTGAATAACAAAATTCGAGGCCTGTCGTGGCGCAGCGGCACAAGCGTGTGACTGTAACCGACAGGTTCTAGGTTCGATCCCCAGTCGAGGAAATGAAATATTTGATATTTTCAATTTAAATATTTAATGTTTCATTTCTTCGCTTTGGTAATAAGGCAAAGCGCGGCGTTGAGTTCCGCCACTCAACACGCAGTACCTCAAATTCGGCGGAAAGTGGGGAACGAAAGTGGAACAGAGTGTCTTAACACTAGGTTCCCGGGTTCCCTCTGCCTACCCTGCCTCGTGTGGGATACAGCGTGAAGCTAAAAAAAAAGGATAACAAAATAGTAGCAATTTTTTCCTAAACATTTTGAATTGGACAATTTTTTTATTTATTAACAGATTTAAATAAAATAAACGCGTATAAGCGCACTTACAAACAGAGAAAAAAAATTAAAAATCACTAACTACTCGTAAGTAGGTCCATATTACATTAAGAAAGGTTTCCCCTTAAAGGTGTTTTTTTTTAATAATGGTTGATGGATTACAGATTTATTATAAGTATAGATGTTATGTATATGTATTTTAATTATTTATTTGTTTAAAATGAATCCCGCATGTTGTGACTGTAAACGTGACAGGTTGTAAGTTCGATCTCCACTCGAGGAAATGAAATATTTAAGATTTTCATTTTTTCGCTCTGGTAATAAAGCAAAGCGTAGCATTGAGCTACTGAACGCAATGCATCTAATTCGTTGGAAACTGAAGAACGGAACGGGGTGTCTTAACACAAGGTCCCCAAAATCCTTCTGCCTACCTTGTCATTTGCGAGATACAGCGTTAAGCTATTCACGCTGTATCCCGCACAATCACAACTGTATCAGCGCCATGATAACATAATAGTAATAAAATAATATTATATTTATGATTTACGTATTGGTGTTTACCTATAGGCGGACTCGATTACGATTTACTTTTGGATCTTAGTTACATTATACAAGGATATCTAGTGATAACTGTTATCACCAACTGTCGACATCGAGTACTCATCCTAAAGTTCAATCGCACTTAAAGTATTTGAAAACTCTTGATTCTTAACAAGTGTTTTGTAAATGTTTATATTTTAATACGTTTGCTTATTACAACAATGGCGATGTAGATAAATTATAAAGATATTCCAACAATAGCTTGAAATAAATATTTTTAGCATTTACTATTTTTCTCAAATTGGATAACACGGTGATAAATAGTAGGTAATGAAGGATAAAATAGTTTGCAACTTATTTTAAGGAACACGTACAAATAATATCACGCTATTTTGAGTGTGCCTATGTGAGTATCATTCACATATATATTTTTTTATTCAAAATAAGAAGTTAAAAGTTTTATTTCTTGAACGTCAAACAATTTACCAACAAGTCACTAAAGTTACTGCCTCAGACCTGATAAGAACCGGCGAAAGAAACTCAGTGGGACATGTCTTTTTTATCAGCTTTACATAATATTATTGTAAGCGATAATGGTACATTTGAAATAGACTGGAGCAAGCATTTCAAACCCAAGGCGTGTTATCATTTATAAAATCTTAATTTAATTAGGTAATAACCTTTAACAGACAAACATCTTTTAACAACTTTTTTAAATTGAGAAATAGAAAATTCTCGGACGTTTTCTGGGCTCCTGTTGTAAAAGCGTTACACCCTGACCCATAAAAACGTTACGGACTCGATGCAATCAAGTTACAGGCGCGCTAAGTTTAAGCCTATTTCTAGTGTTCATTATTATGTACGTTACCGATTTTAGTAAATTGTTTTAATATTTTTCTTAATATATATGACATTTTAAAAACATAACATTTACAAAAATGAATTTAGATACAACGGTCAATATGTTATTTTCCTCAACCGTTTCCCTTCAAGAATCTTTAGGGCCTAAGTTACCTTAAAAAACTGCCTCCTTTATGGAAGAAAAAAATCGTTCTGAAGCTGTCTTTCTGTGACTCAGAACTTTATATATAACTATAACTTTATTTTATAAGTTAAATTGAATAACTTACTCCTCGACTGCTTTTGTGTTGTCGCTGGAATTCCGACCTTGGATTATAGATTTTAAATACATCTTGAAGTGCTTTCAAATCATTATCTGAGAATTCGTTCTTACCAGCTCTATAGAAAAGCTTTTGGAGTTCATCTACGATGTAAGCGATTTACAATAAAAATATGGTTAAACTTTGGTATTTCAAAATAATTGTATGGATAATTCGATTGTGGTGTTTTTTTGCATTCAGTAATTAATAAGTAAACATATTATAAATATGCAATAATATGAAACAAAATGAAAAACGAACTTAAGTTACGTAAATATAAAGATAATATTTGTGTCACAATTTTTTTTTCTCATTTTAAATGTGTCTTGATAAAAATTAAAAAGTAAATGTTTTACTTTAAAATAATATAGATAACTTATAAATTTGTTTGGGTGTTCGATCACCACTTAGAGAAAATAAAATATTTAATATTTTAATTTTTTTTGGTCTGGTAACGACGAAAAGCCGTTACGTTCAGCCATTTAATACACATTGATTTAAATTATTTAGATGGGCGATTTTATTCATTTATTTTAATATTACAACTTACCTTGAGACACTATTTCAGCTGCAACGCTAGAGCCCAATATCAAAAACATAAAAAACACTTTCATTTTAACAATATTGATGTTTCAATGAAAGATAAGGGATCTCCAGTCTTTATATAAACGTCGGTACACGTGCGTACACATTTAGAAAAAATTCTTCTACTTATCACTTCTATATCACGCGAATGTCAATGTATAGCCACTGCCACATTTGCATACGATTTAGATTGTACAAATTATCTGTATTACCCGGGCTAATCGATCATACTATCTTAAATATAAACTTTGTAATTAAATATATTGATAATTAATTATAAAGCACTTTATATTGTAAATTCTTATAGTGTATACAGACAACAAGTTCCAGTAACGTAATGAACGTTCGTTAAGGTTCCTCTTTCTAAAATTCTAATCTATTGTGGTTTAGATAATTGCGACGCTGATGAGAAGAATATACTTAGATATTGATAAGCGATATTATAATTTATTTTGAATTTGTAAAGGACGGTATATGCTTAGATATATTATCATCTATACCTACTTATAATAAATCTGGCTACATGGTAGATATTTAAAAAAAATATATAGGTAGTGATTTTTAAATGTTTTGTCTGTTTGTACGCGCGCATATCTCAGAAACGGCTAATTTAATTTAAATGCAATTTTTTCGCTATTAAATTTTGGCAACCTTCATTCAACATTTAATGTTTGTTTTATTAAAATCGGTTCATAAATAAAAAAGTTATGCGAATTTAAAATGTTAAAGTCACAATTGCTACATTTTTATACATTTAGTTAGTTTATGTATAGATATTGTCTTACAAGTGATAATTTCATTAGAACAAGCAATTATTTGAAATTACTAAATAAAATATTGAAATTGAATAACAAGCGGGCGAAGACTCGGGCGGGTCGATAAGAAATAAGGGACCGTCCATTAATAATCACATGATGTTTTTTGTAGCATTTTTTAACAACAATTGGTGATACGTGGTGAGGTTTAAAGTTAGACCCGCCTCCACCAAAACCAAAAACACGTGATATCTTACTGCACCCCCCCCTACCCTCTAATGATATTTCGTGATTTTCGCCGAACCCCCTCCTCCTCTTACGTGATTAATGGACGGCCCCTAATATAGTCGTGTAAAACTAACAGCAACTGTTGTCAATATTGCAGTATTTTAGAAAAAAATATTATCATATATTGAAGCTGGGAACTTCTTTACTACTTTACTACGACGCATTGCGTGTTGAGTTTTTTAGGATTTAAATAAATAGGAGGATTCATTAAATTAAACCACCACTTATAGTAAAAACGTCATTATAATTGTGTATTTATTTCAAATATATTATTCCCGCAAATATATGATAACTTTTCCTTATTGTACTTCTTCTACTATCCGTATTCAGGAGCGAATCGCGGTTTGATTATTTACGATTAGGTTATCCATACCTACGTAATGCTTGCTAATCTGCGTGCACAGATTTTTATATCGCTTTTGATATATTTTAATTTTAGATTTAAAATATTGTGACTGAAATTACATTCACTCGCACTCATTTTGTTTAAATTTGAGTGACGGAACTTAACTCCGCGATTTACCTTGTTACCAGAGCGAAAAAATTAAAATATTAATTATTTGACTTCTACGACTGGGGATCGAACCTACAACCTGTAGTTTACAGTCACACGCTTGTGCCGCTTCGCTACGACAAGCCTGAAATTACAATTGTCTCTTTACATACTTACTTTCTTTATTAAAATATTACATATCTTTTATTTATTCACATTTTTCAAGGTCAGTTGTAGCGCAGGTTGTGAGTTCGAATCCCAAATGGGACAAAATAATATTTAATATTTTAATTTCTCCGGGTTTCGAAGCATAACGCGGCTACCTCTGAGATTCAGTGTTAAGGTAAAAACGAAAAAATATTTTTTTTCAAATTAAGTGAAAAATTAATATCACCAGTACTATTACCCAAATTACATAAATATCATTAATATACGTTAAATAGAACGTTTTACTACTAAAAAAATCAGATGATGTAAATAAAAAGCCCTGTACTTATATAAATATAGTTTATTATAATTATAATAGAAAACATGTACTACACTTCTGTCATATCAACGTCTTCTATGACCAAGTCGTCCAACATTTCGGCCAAAGTAATTCTCGGCAAGGACGGGTCGATTTCATCCGTGTCGACTGGAATTTTATTTTCATCTTTGAAAATGTTAATGTTTTGCCTGAGAGCGGGATCCTCTTCTAAATCGTCCAGGAACTCGTTGTAATCACTGAAAAAATATATTTTTAATTTAATACCTTTAACATGAAGCAGAGTACTGATACCTGCTGTAAGGCAAAACGCAGCGTTGAGTTCCGCGCAATGCCTCATATTCCGCGGAAAGGGGGGAATGGAGTGTCTTAACACTAGGTTCCCAAGGTCCCTCTGCCTACCCTGCCATGTGCGGGATACAGCGTGAAGCTGAGTGGAGTATATCTTTAACATATTTAAAGTGGCGTGGCGCAGGGGCACAAGCTTATGACTGTATACGTGACAGTTACCCGCCCGCTTGAATTACACTATTTTATTTATTTAATATAATATTTATATATTTAAAACTAAAATATTAGGTAAATGAGAAAAAAAAATGTAGTAATTTTGTCGAACTAAATATTTTAAATTCACATAACTTTTTGTTTATGAACCGATTAAATAAAACGATAATTGTTGAAAAAACGTTGCTAAAATTTATAATAGTGAAAGCTGCATTTAAAATTGGTTTGCCAGTGAGTACAAATAATGCCCAGACAACCATAAATACAGGAAAAAAATTACACTATATTGGGTCATATTATATTAATAAACATCCCATAAAAGATGTTTTTATATATTTTTCATATACAGATAGTGATCAGTTACAGATTTAGTATAAGTAAAAATTTATTTTATTTTTTTATGACCGAGCGGTGGACGAGTAGTAAGTAGTGTTAAGAAGTATATTAAAAAATATTAAATATCATTGTTTTACTTCAGTGTACAAAACAATAAGTAAACGTGTTAGGTGCGTGCTTTTAATAGACAATGTATCTAATCTGGATCGACAGACGATCATCGCCAATATCATTAAATATAGTTTAAATTATATTATAATACATAAAAACGAATATAAACTAATTTATGTAATAATAATTCGTAAATAATTATTTGAGGCCTTTCGTTGCGCAGTGGCATAAGCGTGTGACTGTAAATGACAGATTGTGGGCTCTATCCTCACTCGAGGAAATGAAATATTTAAATATTTAATATTCTCATTTCTTCGCCCGTGGCGGAACTCAACGACACGCTTGCCTTCTTACCGAAGGCAAGCGCGTCGTTGAGTTCCGCCACTCACACGCAATGCCTCAAATTCGGCAGAAAGTGGGAAATAGAACATGGTGTTTCAACAACAGGTTCCCAAGTTCCTACCTAACCTACTAAGTGCGGGATACAGTGTGAACCTGAGTAAAATAATAATTTCTTTAGAGAAAAACATATAGACATAAAAAGTGCTTAGAGCACTAAAGAAATTGCGAATCTATGAACAATGTCCATAGCCCAATCAATGTGACATCACATATCCACGATAATTAAATATTGATCAAATATGTAATTGGATAAATTAAACATATATACTATAATTGTATGAATATCAATTGATAAATTAAAAAAAAAATAACTAGTGTCCCGTAGCCTAACCTAGTGTTAAGACATTCCATTTCAATTATCTGTTCCTCACTTTCTGCCGATATCTTAAGACATTGTAAGTTGAATGACGGACTTTAACGCCGCGATTTTGCCTTGTTACCAGAGTGAGGAGATAGTAATATTACATTTCCTTCAGTAGTAATCGAACCTACAACCTGTTGGGTTTACCAGGCCTACTTATTTGCACCACTGGCCGTTTCAATAGAAAAAAATAACCGTAAAAATAAAAATTAAAAACCAATTACATAACTCGCATATTATGTATTTCTAATAAGTACAAAACAAACTTCACTTTTAGAGAAGTTATTATGAAACGTTTTATAATTATAATATGATGAAGCAAACTCTTTTATCATGAACGGCTTCGTCCGCTTGAATAACACTATTTTATTTAGTAATCTAAATTACTTTCTCGTCTTTCATCTAAACGAGAAAAGAAATTTAGTAATTTTGTCAAAGTAAATATTTGAAATTGACGTAACTAATTTTTTTATATATCAACCGATTTCAATAAAACATGCACTATATGTTGAAGAAAGATATCCAGAATATAGTGGAATCTGCATTACCGTTCCTGAGATTAGCGCGTCCAAACGCACAGTCAAAAATACAAATAGACAAAATAAATGTCCCCTATAGGATAATAATGTCTTTGATTTTCGCGATTGTTACACATTTTAAATGAAGTACTTTTAACAGGATTAACCGCGTATATTGAATGGTAAACATTTTTGGGAAACCGACGTTTCGAACACTTTACAGTAGTCCGTGGTCACATGTATACAGAGGTGGCATTCGTCTGTCAATTGATATAATTATTATATCAAAGTACCGCCAACGATTTCGTAATTGCCTCGCATGCTGACCTGGATTCTTGCAGAATGAGCTTACTGTATCTGGTCCTCTGGTGTGGTGTGCTTGAGACTTCAATTTTTTTAAGAGTGGGTGGTGGAAAGTCGAACAAAACATCTTATGTCAGGGACTCTTACCATTTTGTTAGCGGACTGAAAGACCTTAAGTTAGCTAGCAATGTAACCATGGTCAGTTTTGATGTCCAATCGCTGTTCACCAGTATACCTATTAAAGACTGCATCAGGATTGTCAAGCGGAAGCTAGAGAAGAACAACATGCCTATAGAAAATCTTGAATTTTTAGAACACTGCCTTACATCTGGATATCTAGTGTTCAATCAAGAATTCTATTTACAAATAGATGGTATTGTTATGGGTTCGCCTGTGCCCGGTAATAGCAGATATATACATGGAGGACTTCAAGGAGAAGGCTCTCAGCTCTCCACCATGTCTACCTAGGATATATAAGCGGTACGTAGATGACACTTTCACAATTTTACCTACAACTATGTTTATATATTCTTAAACCACCTTAATTCTATTAATAATAATATTCAGTTTACAATGGAATTACAGGGAAATAACTCTTTAGCTTTCCTTGATGTTTTAGTCATAAAGAATTCTAATGGCACAATAGGCCACACAGTATATAGAAAGCCCACGCACACCAATAGATAACTAAATGGTGAATGGTGAATAGGTCAAACAAAGAGAAGCATCGGTGTTAGGGTGAAGGAACACAACTCCGATGTCAAGAATGGGCATGTATCGAAGTCAGCTGTGTGTGAGCGTACATCGAACAAATCCAACCATTACACCAGGTTTGATAAACCCCACATACTCGCTAGGGAGAATAGATATATCCCTAAAATGATCCGCGAGGCTATTGAAATACAAAAACATCGTAATTTCAATAGAATATGGTTGGAAACTTTACACTACTGGGACCCACTCTTAAAAAAATTAAAGTCTCAAGCTCACCACACTAGAGGACCAGATACAGTTAGCTCATTCTGCAAGAACCCAGCGCAGTACGTGAGGCAATTACCAAATCATTGGCGGTAGTTTGATATAAAAATTATATCAAATGACAGACAAATGCCACCTCAGTCTACTCGTGACTACGGACTACTGTAAAGTGTTCGAAACGTCGGGTTTCCCAAAAATGTTTACCATTCAATATACGCGATTAATCCGATTAAAAGTGTTTCATTTAAAAAGTCTCTTATAGGATTTTTTTAAAATATATCTTCAATTATTCTTATTTAATAACTTTGCATAACGTTGAACGAAATTCATATTATTATAATGTAAATGTAACTATTATATATAGGATACTTCATAGTCATAAATCATATTTTAATGTTATGATAAAGGCAATAAATCGTAAACAGAAATAATGTTCGCAGGACATTCGAAAATGTCGCGGCGTTGAGTTTCGCCACTTTGAGCATTGAGCATTGCGGTGTTTAATATTAGCTTGTCTCCACTACTCAGCTTCACGCTGTATCCCGCACATGGCATGGTAGGCAGAGGGAATTTGGGAACCTAGTGTTAAGACACTTCGTTCCACTTCCGTTCTCCACTTTCCACCGAATTTGAGGCACTAACAATACTACAAAACAATAACGTATCGAAATGTTAAAAGCAATAGAAGAACTCACTCGTCGGTAGTGGAGCCGCCGTGCTCGTGCATGTGGCGCAGCTTCCAGGCGCGCGCGCGCCGCCGCGCCGCCCGCTCGCCGTACGACTTCTTCACGAGGTACACGTCCGGCACGCTGCTGCGCTCCAGCTTGTCCAAGTTCACGTCGTTCACGTTGGATTCACCTAGGTTGTAGCTACAATGGTGACAGATATTTGTTTTTTATTAGGTTTCATTCTTTACCAATTGAGTTATTATTAAATTGTTATGATCGCAATCAATATAAACGGACACAGCTTCTGACTATAGATGCGTCATTTGTTGGTTCGATAACCACTCGGTGAAGTAAAATATTTAATATTTATATATTATTGCTCTGGAAACAAGATGTAATATCTTGAAAATGCCGAAAGTGGAAAATATTTGTTAATTACTGCAAATTTATGATATTAAAACACACTCGTGGCACCATCTACCATCTACGCCTATAATGTTGGTCTCCAGCTTCCTCCTGTCTTTTGCCTTCCTAGACAACTGTTCCTTGTAGTTCAATGACGCTAAGCAAATATAAAATAACAAGTATTTTACAAATTTTTCTTTTAACTATTCAAACAATACTAATTCGACTATAGGGCCGAGAAACAAGGACAAACTTGTGACGCCTAGTTATCGCCTCCAAAAAGTAAATAAATCATTTATGGGTCTGAGTATACGTATCTATAATACTATTCCGCAGTGTATTTTGAATTTGCCACTAGAGAAATTTAAAGTAAATGTTAAAGTAATGTTAATTAAGAAAGCGTACTACACTGTCGAAGAATATTTGATTGATAAAAATGTACTCTAAAAGAAGGATGTGCGAATAATGGTATGAGCCTGAATGCGAATAAGACGAAGGTTTTGATATTTGAATGAAATGAAGAAAGGACAGAATGCAAGATCAGTGTAAATGATACGATATTAGAACAAGTGAATGAGATGGTTGACCTTCGAAAACACAGTGTCGTCGATGCTGGAGGAAGGTGATGGTAAAAAGCATGAGGACCCCCGGAGGGCATGTATGAAGAGGCTGATGACAGTATACGAGGTGAAAGAGGTATGCCGAGACGTTTGGCGCTCCGTTCTCTCTGCCTTCCCCGCTAGGGATATAGCGTGAAGATAAGTAAGTATAAAAATGTATTTAATTAAGGTCATTTGAATTTCATGCATGATAGTCACTATTGCATTAAACAATGAAACTGTAACTATTCAATATTGAAAAGAGCAACTGTTGGGTTTCTTGCCGGCTCTTCACAGCAGAACCGCATTCCGAGCCAGTGGTAATTTTATGTTTGTGACGAAACAAAATTGCTTGCTAAAGCCTATTTGAATAAAGAATAAATTGAATTTAATTTCCGTTGCCGCGCCAAAGACCGTTTAGACGCTTGACAAGCACCGACAACCGTGTAAATGACGAATTTGGACATCATCCTGCTACACACAGCGCAAAGAAAATAAATAAAATAAAAAGTAATAAATATATATATATATATATATATATATATATATATATATATATATATATATATATATATATATATATATATATATATTAACATACCCCAAAACTGAGTCTCCCGGCTTCAATATATGCCCTAAGTGTGTCTTAGTGTGAATCGGATTAACATCTAGACCGAGCTCGCTGGCTTTGACCACCCATACGTCGGCTAGCACATGCTTGTTGGACACCATGCCTTGGCCGGGGAAGGTCTTCTTTTCCTATATAAAAATATTCAATATATTTTCAATTATATATTACTGATATATAGTACTGTTCATAATAAGCACCTGCCCACGGCTTCGTCCGATTGAATTTCCCTATTATTTCTCCATTGCTTTACCTATTGTTCTAATAATATTACCGCTTTTAAGATAATATCTATACATTGAAAACTAAAATTTCAGCTAAATAAATAAAAAAATTAAAGCAATTTTGTCAAACTAAAATGATTTAACTTTTTTATTTAGTAACAGATTTTAAATAAAACAAACACAATATGCTAAAAGAAACCCGTATTTAAACCTGATTAGTCATTTCCGACAAACAGAAAAACAGGCAAAAATTTTAATAATTACCATTTTGGCGCACTATTATATTGATAAACATATAAGATTTTTTCAAAATTACTTCCACATACAGACAGTGATCAGTTACAAATATATTATAAGTATAGATGTTAACATATTTATGCTAACAGAGCTATATTATTACAACATTTTTTAACATTATTGTAATGTTAAATTTATTTTCTTAATTCAACTTTTTTTCTTTATTAAATTAAAATATTAAATTGCCCAAATTAAAGTTTAAAAAATATCATTCCATTGAGTGGGAACTGGGGTTCAGTTGGGACAAAATGGGACAACCATATCTTTTACAGTCAGAAAATATCCCACTGAGCATAATTAACAGTGCAATATGAGAAAATTTAAAACATATACATACATGCTCCTTCAATATATCAATATCCATAACAATATATTCCACAAGCTGCTTCGGATTGCAAATGGCGTTAAACGGATTACGCCAGTACTGCGTTGAAGATAGATCACATACTGAAAGAAAGCATACAATAAATTTAAATAATAATTTTAAAAACATATAAAAAAAAAAAAAAAATTAAATTTTTTTTAGCTTCACACTTCTTGCATAAGAATCTAGTGTACTTTTTAAATTTCCAGTCTTTTTTTTATTATTAATTTATTTTGTGTTTTGTCTTTATAAATGAGGAAATAATAATATATATAGGAAATAATAATGAGAAAAAATATTTCTCCGAATGAGTGAATTGAATTCAACACAGTGGTGTTTACAGCCACACAGTGTGTCATAATAGTCTTAATTGTAGAATAAAATAACAGGCGATACAGGCAATAAATATTTATAGTATGGTAGCACTTTTTTAAAAACTATAATAAAACATTTTTTTTTTAAAGAATGCAATAAGTAGTAGATATTTATCTATATCCGCATGGATATTCGTAATGAAAAATATGAATAAAAATGCAAATAAAAATATTAATATTGTTGCGCAATCTCTCCTAAAGTCTGGAGAAACTGACACTACAATTTAATAAACATTTTTTGTTTACCTTCTCATCGTAACCCATTGCAAGTAATTGGATAGACAGAGGGTACTTGGAAACCCTGTGTTAAGATACTCCATTACCTACTTATGAGTTCCGCCACTCAACACGCAATGCCTCAACATTGCGTGTTGAGTAGCAGAACTCAACGCCACGTTTTTTGCCTTGTACCAGAGCGCAAAAATGAAAACATAAAATATTTAAATTGAAAATATTTAATATTACATTTCCTTGAGTAGGGATCGAACCCACAACCTGTCGGTTACAGTAACACGCTTGTGCCACTGCACCACAACATAAAATATATTCAATAAAATTATTGAGGCATTGAGTAGGGGACTCAACACTGACAAAGATATAAGAAAAATACACACCTTGTCCAGTATAAGCATCAATCAAATGCATAGTACTTGTTACACGTTGAACTAGGCATATTGGAGATATCGATCCCAAACTCTGAGTCACTTTCTTCGGCAAACAAACTATGCTGTCCTTGGACAATGGCACTATTTCCACACTAAATGTAAACTTGTAATTGTAGACGTTACTGTGTATGTCGTGGGATATCAATTTTTTTGAATGTTGGCACTTTATTGGCAGAACTGATTGGATGAAATCAACCATTTTACGTGCGTGATTCTCTGTCGCGTAGAAAAAGTCTAGACCGTCTGGAAACCAATTTGAAAATGAACATAACTTTTGTAAACATATATAATTCAGCTAGATTTAAAAAAAATAGTGCTGTACACTGGAAAAAAATATGTAATTTTTATTAATATAATAGAGACATCATTTTATATACATATACATTTCAATAGACTAAAAGCTATATATAAAATAATTAGATAAACTAATAAAATGTATTTGTTTTGTTAATAATAAATTATATAATAATTAATGAATCATTATCTGTTTAACTATTTTTTTTGTATAACACCTATTATGTGAACAAAAAAGGGTATGGCAAGTGTATGTGTTGTGATAGATATTAAAAAATATATCATGTAAGGAAATATAATGTAAACAAGTTGCCACTAACCATGTTTAGGCTTAATACCAAGTGTGTTGGCATGAGCTTTATGTTTCAAAATCAATTGTTCCAAATAATAAAATGTTTTTCTATTATTGGCTCTTTGTCTAACTTGTACCAATGCACGCCAGTAGTCCTGGGCTTCAGAACGATGGCAGGCATCGCACATCTGATGTTGTATTACATATTCAACAATGAATGTCTGTTGAAGTACCGCCCCTCCCATTACTTCACCTTGTACTGTTAGTTTTACCTGAAATATAGATACAGATTGCTTTTAATATGAGTTTCATGTTGTATTATAGATCTCAGTGAGAAAAAACTGTCAAGATTGTTTAATTTGACCCAAATTGCACATTTAGTAGCATATAACAATATATATTAGGGAAATAAGTTTTCATTCCATTTTAAAAATAGCTTGGACATAACATTTACACAAATACCATTTCATACATAAATTACTTAATTTATATTAAAGTCAACTTAGTATTTAGAATACTCTTTATTCTGTATATAAAATTACAACAAAAAATTACCTTAATAGTTATTTAGTCAAGACAGTCTGTTCTCAGATTTATTCATGAAATTGAAACATTGCTTAGAGATTGTGGAATTCACACCATATTTTAAATAAAATATAAATATATTTTTGAAAAAAGGAACACTATAGTAACAAAATTACTTACTTTGATCCGTTTGGAATGTGGTTCAGTCCAAGCAAATCCAGCATCAACAAGCTTCACTCTATTAAGACCTTTAAGTCTTTTTAGACATAAAGCTAGTAATTCCCTCGATTCCAATGCACACACCAACCACTCATTTGGAGGCTGCAAGTATCTAAAATAAAAATTAATATAATAGAAATAAAAAAATAACTCTTTATTTTGTATGCAACTTAATATATTGTAACAATCTTAGTCATTGCAAGTGACATACATATATAAATAATTTAAGAATAAATAGCCTATTTTACTCAATTTATAATTGTGCAATCAATCAAATTAAGATTTTTGCTGCAAGACACAGAATATTCTTGATAAAAACTGATTTTATACCTTTCACATCCTCTACAAAAAAATAAAGTTGCTTGCTTTGGAATGCCGTCAGTTATATCTACATGAGCTCTTAAACAAGCAACACACATGTTAGAGGGATTTGCTTCAATAGGTACTGCACATTGACAACATAATCTGGAAAAAAACAATGAATAGAAGACTTTTATATCAATATTACTTTTATTTTTATCTTAATTTGTTAATAGTTCTAGAATTTCACGAACAATAAATATAACCTAATAATTGTAACATTGTAGTAAACAAACTTACACTCGTGTGCTATTTGGATTTAAATCATTATCTGGAGTTATGTATTCCATATTGTGGGCTTTTATTATAAAATATACGGATTGTACTGCAACCAATTAATCACGAAAACAAAAAGAACATACAATCAACGTGTTGATTACAAAGTTTCAAATATCAATGAATGACATTTGACTTATAAAAATGACATAACAACCCATATGTTTGTATTGTCATATATTTTTTTTAACACTGTCAATTTATTTATAACATTAGACAAATATATTAATTTGCCTATAGAATAAATTTTACTGTTATGTATTAATATGATCTGTTGCAAAATCTGTATTTACCGATACATAGGATCTTTTTTTATTAGTTAATAAAAATTTAAATTGTATTTCACTTATAGATAAATTGATCGGAATGTTCAAAAAATAATGACAAATGATTTCAAAGTTAAGATATATATATTAATCTATATGAATAAATTATAATTTAAGACAAGAACTTGTGATTTCGATAATAAGCCCTACGGTGATGGAGAGCTGATGGCAAGGAGAGGATATGGTGTATCCAGACCTTAGTTGGTATCTGCACGTAGGCGGTCTTCTGGTGATGATCGCTCTGTATTCTAATTGAGACAGGGAATCAGTTCAGAAGCTCAGTTGATGATAAAGCAGACGAAATACCCAACTCAAACTTTCCTACAATTACACATATAACGACGCTGGCCAACTATACTGTGTGCCCTGTAAGCGGATTTTCAAGAAGAAATTCGGTTTCACGAGTCACATAAAAGCCCGCCATAACACTAGCACAAACGTATAATAAAGTGAAACATGCAAGGAGTCGCCGTCGCCGAAATCGGTCGCCGAAATCGCCGAAAAGGGAAGGGCAAGTTAAAAGAGCTCCGACCTTAGCTAGGACAACGTGAAAGTTACCAAGAATCAAGAACGCGGTATCACAAAGGCGGATACTGTGTGATTCGGATCGCGACTTACGTACACCGTCTGTAGTGGAGGACAGTTCTTCGCTCGGCCCGAGCTAGGCTTATTGGGTATGATATGTTTGGAATTTTATTTGCGGGCTCCTCTAGCGACTAAGCACAATTGGGCAACATAAGAACTAGGACATCATCTCCACGGACGGGGACGGTGTGTGTAGCGTTTGTGTTTGCGATGGTGTGTAGCCCTACCTACAAACTTTGGTTGGTTCGCTTTAGTGATGGGATAGTGTGTCAGTTAATAATCCTATAAGAATGATAATGAGATTTTATTATTTTAGTTACTAAATAAAAATTTTACGAATGTTAATGTTTTATTTATTATTAGGTGAGTTTGCTTAAAAAATATTACCAAAAAATGTGTACACAATTCATCTTGTACATGTAGTTAAAATATTTTGTATTAAATATATTTATTAATTAGTCAATACTTGACCATAAACAATACCTTATTTTATGAAACGGAACTGAAGACAAAAAATAAAAAGCACGTTTGCACTATGGTCACTATTCCTCTTACGTAAACTTCGACAAGCACCGAATTTTTAAAAGAAGAATTTTCTTACACTGTACATTCCCGTAAGCACATTCAAAAATCGAACATGTTTTCTACCGTTGGTAGAGCTGGTCTATTGGCCACGAGAGCGGTAGTTAACAATACTTTGGCTGAGAAGTCACCTTTGGTTGCCGGAGCTCTTGTGAACAAACGTGATTATGCTGCTAAAGCCGCCGCAGGAAAAGGTAAGGTGGTTGCAGTCATTGGTGCTGTCGTCGACGTACAATTTGAGGATAGTCTACCTCCCATCCTAAATGCCCTCGAAGTTCAGAACCGGTCCCCCAGGCTCGTCCTGGAGGTTGCCCAGCACTTGGGAGAGAACACCGTGCGCACCATCGCCATGGACGGTACAGAAGGTCTCGTACGTGGACAGCCCGTACACGACTGCGGATCCCCCATCCGTATCCCCGTGGGCGCGGAGACGCTCGGACGCATCATCAACGTGATCGGTGAGCCCATCGACGAGCGCGGCCCCATCCCCACCGACAAGACCGCCGCCATCCACGCTGAGGCGCCCGAATTCGTGGAAATGTCCGTGCAACAGGAGATCCTCGTCACCGGCATTAAGGTGGTGGACCTACTGGCACCCTACGCCAAGGGAGGTAAGATCGGCCTGTTCGGGGGTGCTGGTGTAGGCAAGACCGTACTTATCATGGAACTGATCAACAACGTCGCCAAGGCGCACGGTGGTTACTCCGTGTTCGCTGGTGTAGGCGAGCGCACCCGTGAGGGCAACGACTTATATCATGAGATGATCGAGTCCGGCGTCATCTCCCTCAAGGACAAGACCTCTAAGGTGGCGCTTGTGTATGGTCAGATGAACGAGCCCCCTGGCGCGCGTGCCCGTGTAGCTCTTACTGGACTGACTGTAGCTGAGTACTTCCGTGACCAGGAAGGACAAGACGTGCTTCTCTTCATTGACAACATTTTCCGTTTCACCCAGGCTGGTTCTGAGGTGTCTGCTCTGCTGGGTCGTATCCCCTCAGCTGTAGGTTACCAACCCACTCTGGCCACTGACATGGGTACTATGCAGGAGCGTATCACTACCACAAAAAAAGGTTCCATTACTTCTGTACAGGCCATCTATGTGCCAGCTGATGACTTGACAGATCCTGCCCCCGCCACCACCTTTGCTCACTTGGATGCCACCACTGTACTCTCTCGTGCTATTGCTGAGTTAGGTATCTACCCTGCTGTGGACCCCCTTGACTCTACATCCCGTATCATGGACCCTAACATCATTGGAGCAGAGCACTACAATGTTGCCCGTGGAGTTCAAAAGATCCTCCAGGACTACAAGTCCCTTCAGGATATCATTGCTATCTTGGGTATGGATGAATTGTCTGAGGAAGACAAACTGACAGTAGCCCGTGCACGTAAGATCCAAAGGTTCCTCTCACAACCCTTCCAGGTAGCCGAGGTGTTCACTGGCCATGCTGGAAAACTTGTGCCTCTTGAGGAGACCATCAAGGGATTCTCTAAAATCTTACAAGGAGAGTATGACCATCTACCGGAAGTTGCATTCTACATGGTTGGACCAATCGAAGAAGTTATTGCCAAGGCTGAAACCTTAGCCAAGAATGCCTAAATTTTTTACATGAATTAATTTTAGTTATAATAGCCATTCATACAAACTCCAGTAATTTATTGTTAAAAAAATCTATTATATCTTGGCAGCAAGTGTAAGAATTATGCAATAAAGATATACCTACAAAAAAAGTTATATAAACTCATTTTATTTTGTTTTGTCCTAAAAGAAATGATTTAACTATACTCTATGATATTGTACTAAATCTACTACTTTTATAAAATTAAACTTGCATACTGTTATGTAACTTGTTCTAATATTGTATTTTAAAACAATTTTAAGAATCTTCAAAATTTAAAGTTAAGGTTTTATTACGAAATTACATTATATAGAAAGGAAATAAAAAGATTTTTAAGTTATTTTATTAATAAAATAAAAACTTCATAATATGTAATTGGAATGGATTTAAGAAATGCAAAAAAATAAGAATTTTTTTTCTGGATTAAAATATATTTATTTATGAAATTTATATCAAATATGGCTATATCCATAAACTTATATAAGCTGTAACATCATTTAATTTCTATTTACTGGATATGGGGTTCTACATATTATATGTCTATATGCCAAAAATTCTGACAAAAAAATATAATGATAGGCTAGCTGTAAAATAGCTAAGTTCAGTTTAAATTTCCATCCATATTTAACAGAAGTGGAACGGAGTGTCTTAACATTAGGTTCCCAGGTTCCCTCTGCCTACCCTGCCTCATGTGGGATACAACGGTTTAAATTGAGACTTTTAACTTTTTAGAGTTGGTAACATGACCGAATTTTTTTTTTAGCTTCACGCTATTGAGTCGCGGAACTGAACGCCGCGCTTTGCCTTATTACCAGAGCGAAGAAATGAAACGTTAAATATTTAAATTGAAAATATTAAATATTTAATTTCGTCGACTGGGGATCGAACCTGTCGGTTACAGTCACACGCTTGCGCCGCTGCGCCACGACAGGCCTCAATTTGACTGAAATTTTATTTCTAATATACTCAGCTTCACACTGTACCCTGAACATGGCAGGGTAGGCTGAGGGAGCCTGGAAATCTTGTGTTAAGACACTCCATTCTCCACTTTCTTATTTCGTTATTATTATAAAATAATTTTCTCGAATAAAAAAACTGTTAAAAATAACAGAATAGTATTTTAATAGGATTCATTGTTTTTTTGTACGGAATAAGAAATCAGAAATCTAATAATATATTTGTAGTTTTGTTTTAAAGGAAATAATAAAAAAAACAACTAGGGTTTTACTTAATAGTTTATTTTACAAAGGTCTTATCGTTTTCCTCCAACACGTGGAGCTGCCTTTTGGCTTACTTTAGCAGCTTTAGCCTTAGGGGGTGCCTTAGCCTTGGGAGGAGCAGTTGTGGCTTTCTTTGCGGCTTTGGTGGATTTCTTTTGTTCCTTGGCCGCTCTGAAAATATTCAATTATTTTTACTTCCATATTTACTCTCTTACATATAGCAAACGTAGGCAGATCCAACTTAGTTTAAGACATTGTAATTTAATATACGCCAAAAATAAATGCAGTGTTCCACCTACCAGAACACAGAAATGAAGTTATCATTCCTTAAGATAAAAATGTATCTACCTACCAAGCCAAAGCCAAGCAATGATGCCTTATTATAAATCATAATGGCCTTAAACAAAAAGTTTTTTACAATTCAATATGAACAATTTTCATAATATTATAAAATATTACTTTAATAGTATGCTATAATATTGATAAAATAATATTAAATTTTATTATCAATATGTCATACAGCTTACAGCTGCATTCAAACTTAATTTTTTTTTTTCAGCTTCACTAGGCAGGGTAGGCAGAGGGGACGGAAGTGAAACCTAGTGTTGACACTCCGTTCCACTTCCATTCCCCACTTTCCGCCGAATATGAGGTATTGCGTGTTGAGTGGCGGAACTCAACGCCGCGCTTTGCCTTATTACCAGAGCGAAGAAATGAAACATTAAATATTTTAATTTCAATTTAAAAAATTTCATGTTTCATTTCTTCGCTATTAAACATTTCACTTCCACAACTGGGGATCAAACCCAGAACCTGTCGGTTACAGTCACACTCTTGTGCCGCTGCGCCACGACAGGCCTCAAAAAATTCGAACTTTAGTTCAACATAATTATGTAAAGATAAAGAGAAGTAATCAAAAAATCTTTCAAGATTTCTATTCATTCCTTATGAAATATTTTTTTCCAGTCAATTAGGTTAAGCTACTTTTTAAATAAAAGTTTAAATTTTAAAATGATGCTTAATTAAATAAAATTATTTGAAGAATTTAATTTTATTTAAATAATTTCTAGTTTCCATCAATTGTAAATTCAAATACATCAATAATTTTGAATAGTTTTCTCTTGCCTTCTTTCTTTCTAATGTTGTTTTAGTCTTTTTTTAAATTCTTTATGAAGATTTATTATAAACAACTAGATACAAATTAAGTTTGTTATTAAAAAATACAAGAAACAAAAAAAAAAAACAATTAATGGTTTTCATAGACATTTACATGAACTATTTTAAGAAATCTTAACCACAATATTTTTTTGATGAATACAATCAGGAACGATGCAGCAGCAAAGCAATGTTTGCATATTCAATTGTCACTGTAATGAGTATTTTGATTTACATTTTTGAAATGCAACTGCACATCTCATTTTCTGTCCAATCAACAATATATTCTATACAGTATGAGGCATAAAAATATATTGACAGATATTTTTTATCTTACTTGATAGCCTGTTCTCTTTGAGCCTTCCTAACTTCAGGTTTCATATTCCTCTTGGCCATAATGTCACTAAGTGAAGCTCCTACAATAGCACGTTGGAATTTCTGTGTCCTCCTGGTGCGTTTTTTGGCCTGTTCTTCTTCTTGGCCCTTCTTGAACTTGCGTCTGAAAAAATAATAGTTAATTAATACAAAACATTAATTGTGCTGCAATGTTGTAAATTATTACATAAAAAAACTATTACCTGTATAGAACAGTCCATGTAACTTTACGAGGATTTCTCCTCATCAAATGTGCAGCTTCACATTTTGAATTCAAGAATGTGAAGGTCTGAAAATGATAGGAATATTTTAATTAAGTACACGTAACCGAGTTAATAATGTCGTACATACTAACTTTTCTCACATTACCACGGTGGAAATTAAGTATATAGCCGAGTCTTAAGTTAGACTTACCAGGTTATCTATTGATCATAACAATCGTAATTCAAGTCGGTTAAAATGATTGTTAGTCTTATTTACATTGATAAATGTGTTATATTTAATAATTAGGGACACAAGTAAATGAATTGCAAATTATTTACCTTGCCGTCCACCTTAACCATGGTTTTGCCATGGCCGGGGTAAATCTTGTAACCACTGTAGGCACAAAGTCCGATCCTGCAAATAAAACACTCATAATAAAATCAAACCACTACACAACAATATTTTTATAAATACACAAAGAAATAATATATGATTTAAAAGATTTCGTTAAATAGAAAAGTTAGATATAAACGTACTTCATTTTGACTTCTGTTACAAAAGAAAGAGAAGTAGAAGTTTTGAAACGAAACAACTATATCGAGTTGTCAAATGTCAACTGTCATAAAATGTGATTACTACTTAGTCGATTTTTTACAAATCTTTGTTGCTCGGAACGCCATAATCAAAGAACCTTACCAAACAAATTCGTTTATATTTTCTTAAAATGGTATGGTAGTTTTTTTACTTAACGCTGTATGTCACGTATAGCCAGGTAAAGGTATGACAAAACAGTGTAAAAAGACTTATTGTGTACATTACGTGCTAAGTGTAACTGAACTCATTATAATCGCTTTTACAATCAGACTGTGTTCCATTGTGCTAAGAGGACTAATGCAATAGTTAACTAAGAAGGATTGCGAATGTTAATTAATAACATTACTGCAGTGAAATTGTAAGTTACTAGGTATAAGTATAGATATACCTTGTAAATATACCATATATACCTACAAGGTATAGTATAAATAAGTTGGAATTATTAGTCCATGTTTCGATACCTTGTTTCATTTATATAAATATTTTTCTAAATGTGAATCACTCTTTAATTTATTGTTATTGTGAATCTCTTTTATACTCCTAAATAAATTATAAAGTATAACTAAGCTAAGTATACTAAGTTAGAGTTGATGTCTGCATTCGATTCATATTGTCACTTCAATTTATCGAACTAAATTTGAACAGCACTAGAAGTACAGAGTATATCAAGCAATTTTTTGTCTACGGTTAATATTAATTATTCAAATAATTAAAATCTGTAATATCTAAATAATTTTATGAAATAGTTATGTAATTTTATGTATGTACTATAGGTATATTTAATTTGATTTTTCATATATTGACTTAGTAGCTCCACTTGATATTCAAAATACTAAGTATTTTTTTACTTCACTTTGCCTTTTAGTTCGTATTTATTTTACAGGGTAAATTAAGTATCAAAAACATGATTTGTCCAGACTTTTTAGAATTTCAGGTTTGTTAATATATATAAAACAAAATTACATTTATTAGTATTAATTTTATATCAATATTTTGTTAGTAATTTGTTTTATGTTCCTATTTTTGCCGACATAACCTTAAAATATGTTGTATCTTGAAGTTCCATTATTTTAACGTTATTTATTTGCTTTTAGGACGTTTTAAAAAAGATGAGAGTACTTGATGACAAAATCGTTTATGCATTAAATACATCTTTACCCACTGAATCATTTAAAAATAAAATAGATGCCTCATCTGCTTGTCAAGATCTGTATGACCAGATTGAAAAAGGCCACAGTGAAAGAGAAAAGGTTATTAAAAATTGCATTGTTTCAACAGCAGAAACTGTTAAAAAGTTAAAGGCTGCTAAAGAAAATACTCCTGATGATTTAGACGTATTTAAAGATCTGAAAACGGAACAAAGAAAGGTACCTCGTTAACTTTTCGTGTCTCTGTAATTTTTGTTGTTTATTTTACTTATTCTTTGTTAAATAATAAAAAATATAAATATCACGTAGTTTTATATATTTACAATTTACTTTTACAGTTACGCTTGCTACAAACAGAACTAAGTGTAGAGGAAGTCATCAAGGAAAAGACTACAAAATTGTTTACGGAAAAATGTAGAAGTTATTATAAGCCAAACAATTTATGAAGACTGATAATCGTGCATTTAATTAAAGAAAATCTGTACATAAATATATAAATAGTTAGTTGTGTTTAGTTTTTTCTTGACCTTTTCACTCAATATATACAACATAGAAATGTATTAATTCCCAAATTCCAAATCATTGGATTGTATTGATTTAAAAGAGACATATTTTTTTAACCTCACAATTTTCTCTCATATATTCTATTACCATCTAATATTTTGTTAAATTTTTTAGACTTTAATTTATTGTCTTTTTACTTTACTCCTGCTTTCATACCAACATATATATTTAAATGCATTATGATTGATTTTACAAAAGGCTCAATTTAATATTTTGATATACAATGACAAAAAATATTAATTCATTATTTTTCAGGCTATACTAAAAGCTTCCAAGCAAATGATCCATATTTGTAATAACTGAAGCATTTGTTTTCACATTTACATTATTAATATTGTATATAACTACACTTTATGTCACAATTGAATTTGAAATTTTAATAAATATATTTTTGAATACTTTAAATATATTGAGCAATAGATTATTCCATGAATATACCACAATAATGACGGGAAAACTGTAAATTAACTTTCTATACAACCTAATGATAAATTACTTTTAAATAAAATATTTAATTTTAAAAAATAATTATTTCCAACTTTAAAATTTATGGTATGTAGTTAGGAGTGGATTTATAAAAAAAAATTAAGACTATTCAAACAGTTGTGAAAAAATCAAAAACTTATATCTTTATTACATGGCCTGTAAAAAACCCAGAGCAATTTCAACAAGTATTATTATAGTGGTTTTAATTAAAAAGAAAGTATTTTTTTTCTAATACAATTCTGAGTTCCACAAGATATTCTGCTCTATTGAGTTTATAATCCGATTTTGTGCTGCTGCCATAATAGTGAATGTATTAAATACGATGGTGAGGTATTGGAGTAGAAGTCAATTATTTCTAATCTTTATCTTTTTGCTATTTACTGGAAATGATAAAACTTTCACCTTGAAACTGTAGCATCAAGACATGCTTGAATGCAATGGTTTTATTAAAAAAATGTGATAAAATGAATTTATCATAAACTTTATCATAAGAAATATGTTTAAGATATTTCTTATCATTTAAACTTTTTAAAAATCAGACCCAGTTAGATATATGCAGGGAAACGACACAAGGAAAAACTATTCAATTATTATTGAATCAATGTAGCAATTATGATTTGACATATTAAACAAAAAACTAGTTTAAAGCTTTAAAAATAGTGTATTTGATTATAAGAAGAACAATATAACACAATATAAAGCCAGTAATATCTAATCTGTGCTATAAATGATTTTAAAAATATATTTTCTTTATTTTATTCCTTGCTTGCACTCTCTTCTTTCTTTTTAAAATCTTCTTCATATTTCTTATGCCAATCTAGGTTCATTTGGTGAACAGACTCTCCTCTTTTTACTGCAGCTTTACCAGCAAATATAGCTCCAATACTGGCAAAGGCTGTTAGAATCATTAACATATTGGAAAGTTTAATCCTGGCTTCACTTCGAGACCTCTCTATCAAATCTGGGCTGCAATAATAAAAAATAAGTCTTATTATAACACGGTTTGAATATAACTTTTCTCTGACTTGGTCACTTTGATCATAAAGAAAAGAAATAGTTGTTTATTATTGTTCATTCAAAAGATAATAATGATGCAATGAAAGCCTATGTCTAATTGATTACTGGAACACAAAACAAAAAAAAATAGGTTTGATTTTACTCAACCAAATAAAGTCAAGTTTTATTATACTAGTTTAAAAAAATAAATTTTAAGTTTAAATATATGATTGTTGTAAATAACACTAATATATGATTCATGGAATTTAATCGTAGCGTAAGAAATAATTATAAGGTAAATACGTACGATACTAATGGAGGAATTTCAGCCTTGCTCTTATACTTTTTAGTCCATACCAGGATAAATTTTTGAAATTCAGTGGGCTTATATCTTGGAGCTATTGAGCCCTCACTCTGGTTAGATCCCGTTGCTGGAGAACTCATATATCTTCTTAATGGACGTGTAATGAGTCTACATAACGATAATTTTTCCATGATTCCACTTTTGTATCGACTTAATTCCTTGACCTTGAGTGTTATTCAATAAAATTTGTACGTTTTATATCTAAACCTATACTTCCAGGGTTTACACGTTCAAAATACTTACTGTCTAAAAATAGTACCTATGTCATTATCAACTTTTGTCATTGATGTCAGATGACATAAAGCTTTGTTTATACTTATAATAATTTATTGTACCTGCATTAAATATACAAGCTCAGGCTTGTATAATAATATAATTGTAAATAATTTCAATTTATTGATTTGACGTCTATTAAATTTTTTATGAAAAGCTAAAATGTCCTAAAATTAGTTTTAAGCTAGTCACTAAGAGAATACTGTTAATTTTATACCGTATATTCATGAATTTCGGTACCACCCAATATCGTATATTAATTCTATATTATGAAATTGATCTCAATTTAATATATTTTTTGATTAATTGGTTATTAGGTGTATGTTTTTTTTCTAATATTAATAAAACAAATATTTTATTTTCCCAGGGAGACTTGATAATTTCACGTTGGCATAACTTTTAGTCATTATAAAATTGGCTATGTGTGTACTAAGATTAATAAAATACCAAACCAGAATCCATTGCAAAATTGCATTTTGACTATTAAAAATAATTTGCGTTCTATGACGTGATCTTCAATAAATTGAATTGAATTAGAATAAGGATTTTTAACTAATAGATGGTGAATTGATTGTTCTTTATTTTGTGTGCTGTTGATACATAGTACCACAGTAAGTATCCATATTTCATACAGTAAATGGCTTAGTTATTATGACTTGAAATTTACGTCAATTTTCATTTTAATGTGAACAATGTGTATTTTTCATTGCAGTACAATATTTAATATATTTTATTATATCTTGAAACATTCAAGATATTACCGTAGAATTTAAAAGGTTCTCGACCAGCTGTCTATCTTTTATTCTAATGAACTTCGATTTGTTTCTTTATTTTCATTCTTGTTTTTACTAGCAGAAGTTGCTAATGCTAAGTGAAGTTGACATTTGTGCATTTTTCTTTTTTTTTATATAAGGGGATAGTAATTTATTGAAGCTCTTGGGGTTAGCATATAATAACTATAATGAAAAATATATTTACAGATGTACAAAATATTACTCCTGTTTAAATGAAAGATCAATATATTCTGTCGACTATATAAATAATGATAGGTAATGTAGCTTCTCTTAAATAAAAAATATTTCTAATTATAAAAATTGTTACAAAGAATAAACTGTTGAATGTGAAATCAAAGCTAGTAAAAAAATAAACAGAAGTCATAAAAACTGTCTCAAATATTTTTGGCTACTGCCCATTAAACTTGGTTCCTGAAATTACTTCATAATACTCATATTGATTATTTATTAAATATCCTATATATTCTTTTCAGTTTAGTATCAGTTTTGTATATTCCAATTAAGCCTACAAATGTTACATTCACTTTGCCAATGCCATGTAAATTTTAATTTAAAATGTAGCTTACAAAATTATTGTCTATACACATGATGACTACATCAATTTTAGCAGGAGCATTAGCTATTAATTAAAATATAAGTTATGTATACCTAGAAGATGTGTAACTATATATGGTTTAAAGCTTACTAAAATTAATACTATATTTTGTTATACAAAATGTTGGTAGCCCTAGATCCATTTTGTCTTGATTTGAGGCTGTTGTATTTACTATCATATTTTATATAGTAAACATGGCAACTTCTGTTATTTCTTTGTTTTAAAATATTTTAAAATCAATGATCAACTGTAGAAAGTAGTAAAGCCGTGCGTTACTTACAAATATTTATTTAATATATAACATAAATAATAGCACTTAATTACAATACACAAATAAGCACAAATAATCACATAAACATTAGCAGTTGATCGGAAATGTTTGAAAATGTACACTGCTAACCTTACCAACCATTTTCTGCCAAAGATTTGTTGCATGGTGAAAGTCAAGGCTATACTTTGCATCATTACCTGAGTGAATAAATGAAAATACTATAATATTTATATTATATATTTTATTTCTCGAGTGGGAATCCAACCAAACATATGAAGTTTACAGTCCGTAGAGAGGACTCTTAGTTATATTAATTGTGATAAGAGTTAACACCAAAATTAATACTAAATCGATGAGATTAAATGTATATCAATTATATTTAAATGGTTGCAATGATGCATATAGGTACCATCATCGACTTTTTTTATAGATTTTTTAAAAGTCAGGTTGTAGAACAATGTTTTTACATATCTCATAAGGTATAGCCAGGGCACATCAATTAGGCATTTGATAACCCCATTGTTGGCACCTTTTTTTATCAACTAATTCCTAGAAATACAAAAAAAAAAATTGGAAAAAAATAGGCTAATGTTCTTCACAAGACTCAAGTATTCCTGCATGACATTTCGGTTTGGCTGTCATTGAGTCACAGACAGACAGACAGTCAAAGTCAATTTCGAATTTATATTATTAGTATGGATTGCTCATTGTTTGTCTCACTAGAAAGAGGTCAATGTACTAAGAGTTTATTTAGAATTTACCGAGATTACATATATAATAATATGTTTAACGTTTATAAGTAAACATATAAACAATTATATTAAAAAAAAAACACTTACGCATCACTAAGACTTCCTAACCGGTCTAAAAAATAAATTAAAATAAATATGAAAATGGTATAGATTACATCCCTGTATTGTATTCTCATATAATACTAGGTTTGGTTAGGTATTTTGTTAGCATGGACTTGTAAAGTCCTTCTTGTATTATTTCCAATTCTATTATCCATAATTTTAACTTTTAATAAATAAAACTGTTTCAATAGGAATTTTCTTATAGATAAAACACATTTCAGGTCTTTTTTACATCCAAAAAACATAAGGTTCAGTAGTTTTGTTTAAAAAGTTTCATATATTTATATTAAATAAATCATATAATTATCTTAATTGTGCAGATGTCTGGAGGTCACAAGCATCGTTACAAGAACGCAGGTCTCAGTGCTGATGAATTGCGTCGTCGGCGGGAGGAGGAGGGCGTACAACTTCGCAAACAGAAACGGGAACAACAACTTTTCAAACGGAGAAATGTTAATTTACCCGCGCCCGATGCTCCTGATACAGCGTTTCAGGTATAGTAAAAGATTTAGGTAAATTTGTGACTTCTCATGGACAGTTAAATGCTTTTTGCGTACCCAGGTATGTTCGGGATGCGAGGGTAGAGCTAAGAAAATTATTAAAATACTACTTACTTAGATTTATGCTGCACATAGCAGGGTAGAAAGAGAGAACTTGGGAACCTAGTGTTATGATGACACTCCGTTCCACTTTTGTACCCACTTTCCGCCGAATTTGAAACATTGCGTGTTGAGTGGCGGAAATCAATGCCGCCTTGTACCAGAGCAAAGAAACGAAAACATTAAATATTTAATTTGAAAATATTAAATATTGAAATTCCTCGAGTGGAGATCGAACCCACAACCTGTCGGTTACAGTTACACGCTTGTGCCGCTGCGTCACGACAGGCCTCAAAAGACTTATTAAAATATTATCTAGATTTAGACTCTGTTATTGCGTGCCAACTGATCACTATTCACTTCGCTAATGTTACGCTGTATTGAGAACACATAAAGGAAATTGTATGGTAAAGAAGAGATGATTATAATGTTAGATAGAAGAAGACATGTTATAAAAGATTTTGTTATACTGCCGTCACCAATAAAATAATACATGAAGTAAAAACAAGCTGATCACTCCTAGTTTTCGTCTTCAAAAAGTTAGTAAATCTTTTATGTGTCCCATAAAAGATTTACTAACTTTTTGAAGACGTATGTATAATAAAATTCCACAAATAATTTTAAATTTGCCACTTCAAAAATTTAAAGTGAATCTTAAAAATATATTGTTAGGCAGATTATTCTATTCAATTCAATAATACTACAATGATAAGAGTCCGTGGAATTAAATGCTGTTGGTACTAAAAATTTAAAGTGAATGTTAAAAATATATTGTTAAGCATATTATTCAATTCAAGAATACTACAATGACAAGAGTTTAATTAATAATAATAATTAATAATAACGTGGGATTAAATGCTGTTGGTACTCACTCAGGAAGCTATGTTATATATTTACTTTAATTGATATTTTGAAAAGAGCAACTGTTGAGTTCTTGCCGGCTCTTCTCGGCAGACCCGCCTTCCGGTGGTAGCTTCCTGTTAGGACTGACACTACAGACACTTATATGTAACTTGACCATTCAAAAGTGCTTAAATGGCCTAATTGAATAAAGAATATTTTGATTTTGATTTTGATTTCATAATTTGGACTTCATTTCCAGTCATGGTAATATCGAACTACATTTCTTTGGTTACCTTTTCCCAGTTTGGTAAAGCAAAGAACGGCGTTGAGTTGCGTCAATCAAAACGCATTCTTTCAGTTAGCAGTGAAATATAGGTATTTGTAGAATTTTCATCGTTCATAGTTTATTAGTGGGAGTACCTTTCTGCCTACGCGGTATATATTGGAAGATACGTGCTAATAAAAATTAATTTAGATCGATAGCAGACATTGAATGTACTTCAACTATAAATAACAATATATGGGGGCTGCTTGTTTTAGTCTAAGTTGGTTATTTAGCACTATTAATTATACGAACACTATCCATTACGCTACCCGCTTAGTATGATTCTATTAATTAACGACATACATATTCTTTTTTTTATAGCTTCACACTGAATCCCGCACATGGCAGGGTAGGCAGAGGGAACTTGGGAACCTAGTGTTAAGACACTCCATTCCCCACTTTCTGCCTTTCCATATTCATTAACAGATTGTTATTAGAATTTACTTTTGTGAAAACATAATATATATCGAGGGCTCCTAGGTAAAGCATCGAAAGTGTAAAATTGGAATAGAATTTAGAATTATTTGTTTAATAACATTTTGATATACTAATATGGTAATTTTATTGTGATATTTAAAAAAAAAACATGTGTTTTGTCAAGACGTATTTTATGTACACAAAATGTAGGAACCATCAACTTATAAAAAATATTTTGTTTTTATTTCCATTTCCAGTCTATTGTATACACTCTATAAAGAGATAACATAAGCAAGTTAATAGGAGATTTCATTTATATACATAAACTTCAAATAATTTTCTTTTATGTACCTAATATCACCCTCCTTAATAGACACTTTGTTTTGTCTTGGTATGTCTTATCTTAATTATGGTTTGATGTTACTCCCACACATTCCTGTACGAGACATTGCTTATTAGATGGTGAAAATCAATATTGTTCTGCGTCCAACTAAATGGTAATAACACTCTTTTTTTTTATATATTTTTCTCTTTAACCTCCGACACCAAAAGAGGGGTGTTGTATAAGTTTAACCTGACTGTCTGTGGCACCGTAGCTCAAAATATGAACAAACCGATAAGATTGTGGATTTTTTTTTGAATCCCTTGTTCATTGCGATGGGTCTTAGTTGTTTTATGAACATCTAATTAGCAGTTTAAGAGCTACAAACTTTTTATTATACATCTCCATAATATTGTTAAAGTAATTTGTGTTCAACTGGCACTTCCAACAAATTCCACTTATATGATTATTTAAATTTGAAGCCTGTCGTGGCGCAGCGGCACAATCATGTGACTGTAACCGACAGGTTGTGGGTACGATTCCCACTCGAAGAAAAGAAATATTAAATATTTTCAATTTTGAATATTTAATGTTCTCATTTCTTCGCTCTGGTACAAGGCAAAACGCAGCGTTGAGGTCCGCCACTCAACCCGCAATGCCTCAATTTCGGCGGAAAGTGGGGAACGGAAGTGGAACGGAGTGTCTTAACACTAGGTTCCCAAGTTTCCTCTGCCTACCCTGCCACGTGCGGTATCCAGCGTGAAACTAAGTAAATTTATATTGTTCTTTATTTTCCACTTTTATAACATTAGTATAGATTATAAAAATTACAATTTCAGGAGGACGTTTCAATTTCGTCATCAGACGACATCACCCCAGCGATGGTTGAAGCTCTATTGGGAGATAATCCACAGGAACAAGTACTTGCCACACAAAAGTTTCGGAGGCTATTGAGTCGGGAGCCCAACCCGCCCATCGATGAAGTGATACGGACTGGAATAGTTCCTAAATTTGTTCAATTTCTTACCAATACTACTAATCCTACGTTACAGGTGATTTTTTTTTTTTGATTATAATTAATTTATAAATATTTAATGCTATTTCGCCTCTACAAAGGAGTAAAGTCTAGAGCGTTGTGGAATAGCCATTTAGTAAAATTGTGATAATGGTGAATTCTAATTCTAATTCCAAACAGAGATAATGGTTTATTTTAAATGTTTATTATTTTTAAAGTGCTTATTCTTTACTAACGAAAGAAAAATACAAATTTTAAAATGTATATACGTTCCAGCTCCATTAAATTTTTTATACGTTTTTATACTAATCGAGGTTCATCAAGGTCTCCAAGTTCAACTCCAAGCTCGATCGATTCATACCAGAAAAAAGGAATTATTTTCACTTCCCCGCTTCTATAAGACAAAGGACGACGTTAATGTCTGTCTATCTAAATGAATTAATTTGAATTCAGCTGGAGAGTAGAGACGTCGCTAATACGTTCTCGTGGTCTATCGTCAACTACATAGATAAAAGTATCAATCTAAAAATAAACTCTTTGGTTTTTAAGTATGATAAGTATACAATACAGATTTGTTTACATTTTTTGTTCTAAATTTAATAAAAATATTATGAAAGCATTTTAATGATAGTTAAATTTGCTCAATGGTGAAACTTTCCATATTCTGCCTGTTACTAGAACGCACGGGATTGATAATTTCCCAATAGATATAATAGCATTTGTGTCGTGACGGCGTGTGACCAGTTCGAGGCGGCGTGGGCGCTCACGAACATCGCGTCCGGCTCGTCGGAGCAGACGCGCGTGGTGGTGGAGAGCGGGGCGGTGCCGGTGCTGGTGGCGCTGGCGGGCGAGGCCGCGGGCGCCGGCGACGACGTGCGCGAGCAGGCCGTGTGGGCGCTCGGCAACGTGGCCGGCGACTCCGCGCGCTGCCGCGACGCCGTGCTGGCCGCCGGCCTGCTGCCGCCGCTCTTGGAGTCAGTTTACTTTTTGTATTATATATTTTTTTGGTTTCATGTATGTATATTATATATTTGAGGCCTGTCGTGGCGCAGCGGCACAATAGTGTGACTGTAACCGACAGGTTCTGGGTTCGATCCCCAGTCGAGGAAATGAAATATTTGATATTTTCAATTTAAATATTTAATGTTTCATTTCTTCGCTCTGGTAATAAGGCAAAGCGCGGCGTTGAGTTCCGCCACTCAACACGCAATGCCTCAAATTCGGCGGAAAGTGGGGAACGGAAGTGGAACGGAGTGTCATAACACTAGGTTTCACTTTCGTTCCCTCTGCCTACCCTGCCTAGTGCGGGATACAGCATGAAGCTGAAAAAAAAAAGAAAAAAAAAGAAAAAAAAAAATATATATATTTACTTTGATTGACATTTTGAAAAGGGCAACTGTTGAGTTTCTTGCCGGCTTTTCTCAGCAGATCCGCCCTCCGAGCCGGTGGTAACTTTCTGTAGGACTGACATTACACATTTCTATGTAACTTTACGATAGTTTGATGTAAAAGTGTTCGTAATTGTGTCTATTTGAATAAAGAATATCTTGATTTTAATTTGTTGTATTCCGCTATTGAAAAGGTCTACGTTCTCGTTAAGACACGGGGTCTTCACGGGTGCTTCGCCTTCCGTTGAATTTGAAGTATGTGAAAAATCCAATATCAATTGTAAGCCGTTTTTGAGATGAGCGCTTATAAACGCTCGGATAAACAGACACATAAAAAAAGTCAAATAGAAGTAGATAAACAGACAAATGAGAAAAAAAGTTTATGTTAATTTCCTTATCTAAATAATAATAACTTATTTTTGTTAATTTCCTTATCTAAATAATAATTAATTTTTATATCTACCTATTTTTCAATCCCCTAAGTGATAGGGTCGAAAAAACTTAACCTTTTTATGGCAAAACAACATTTGCCGGGTCAGCTAGTTTATTATAAGTATAGACTACACTAGACTTTCGTATCCCCGCTCTGGCAATAAGCTTTACGGCGTACCGTTGAGTATGCCGCCACTGTACGCAGTACTTCAAACTCGGCGGACATGTTTTAATAGGAACGGAGTTGCTCATCATTAGGTTGTTATTGTTATCGAAGCGTCGTCAAGTTTATATATTTTTTTTGAATACAGTAGCGTCATTTCCGGTAACGGATTCTTGGACATCCCATTGTTAATTAAACTTATATTTTGGAAAGCAACTTTATTATTAATGGATTATAAATTTTTAATTTGAGGCCGGCCTGTCGTGGCGCAGCGGCACAAAACGTGCGACTGTAACCGATCCCTACTCGAGGAAATGAAATATTTAATATTTTCAATTAAAAAATATAATATTTTCGTACTGGTACACGGCAAAACGCGGCGTTGAGTTCCGCCGCTCAACACGCTATGCCTCTAAATTCGGAGGAAAGTGGGGTACAGAAGTGGAACGGAGATTCTTAACACTAGGTTCCCGAGTTCCCTCTGCCTACCCTGCCATGTGCGGAATACAGCGTGAAGCTAAGAGAGAGAGAGAAAGAGAGAATTATACATTTTTATTTTGATATTAAATAGATACATGCATATAACAAATTTATATAAATAGCGTAAATACAATATATAATATGTACTAAATGTGTTATTTTTTATTTTCAGCATTTTAAACAAATATTCAAGACTATCCATGACAAGAAACGCAGTGTGGACACTCTCAAACCTTTGCAGAGGGAAAAACCCTCCTACGAACTTTGAAGCTGTAGCTCCAGGTATTGGAAATTAAACGTTATTAAATTTAATATGGAGAGAGACCATCATGGTACAGTGTAAGACTACAAACGATGGTTGTGGACTCGAATTCCGTTTTAAGGGTTTTTTCATGTTGTTATTACTAAATTAACGATTTCATAAATGATAACACGCCTTGGGAATGAAATGCTCGCTCCAGGTTATTTCAAATGTATCCTTCTCACTTATAATGATATTATGTAAACTCTATAAAAAAGGCATGTCCCGCAGAGTTTCTTTCGCCGGTTCTTCTCAGGTATCAGGCAGATACTTTAGTGAACTGGCGGTAAATTGTTTGATACTCAAAAAACGAAGCTTGTAACTTTTAATTTTGTATAAAAATATTTGAATTTGTATCGTCCAGGTATCCCAGTGCTGGCCCGGCTCCTGCACCACACGGACGCGGACGTGCTGAGCGACGCGTGCTGGGCGCTGTCGTACCTGTCGGACGGGCCCAACGAGAAGATACAGGTCGTCATAGACGCGGGCGTGTGCCGGCGGCTCGTCGAGCTGCTCATGTTAGTGTTTCTTTTTTTTTTTATTAACAACAATTAGTAAGGATAAGGGGCGGAAATAATATGTCCAAACTTAACTTTACACGAGACTATTCCGTCTAAAGTAATAAAAATGAAGTTGAGAGCTAGTAGCCACTGACACACTGACGCAGGCACAGCAAGTACACGCTGGTGTCGGCGGCGCTGCGCGCGGTGGGCAACATCGTGACGGGCAACGACGCGCAGACGCAGGCGGTGCTGAACTGCGCGCCGCTGCCGGCGCTGCTGGCGCTGCTGCGCTCCGCCACCGAGGCGCTGCGCAAGGAGGCGTGCTGGACGCTCTCCAACGTCACCGCCGGGAACGCGGCGCAGATACAGGTCAATGGGGATTCAACACACACTTAACTAAAAATTACTCAACATTTAGATTCTTAATTAAACGGAAACAGAAAAGAAACCGGCAAAACAAAACAATACAAACTTAAAAAAACAAAAAATGAGAAAGTGAGTTTTCATCGTGACCTCACAATATTTGTAATCCAATAAAAATGTTTAAAAATTCAAAATAGAAAGCACATCAAAAATGAAGAGAACATAAAAACGATTTGGTGTTCTAAATAATGAACAGATAAACGTGCTCTTTAAAAATATTGTATTTTGTTTTCAGTTATGTAATAAAAGAAATAAATACCTTTAGTTCAATTTGAGATTGACAAATTTATATATTCTTTGGTCAGTTTGGTCAATCTTACAGTTAAATTTTCACAAAGAGTTTCACAGAAGTCTTGACTTTTAACCTTAATATATTATTAAGCTGGTTATTACCTTGTATAGTGTATGTAGTCGATTTTCTTTTTTAATTTTATTATTGTGGATTATTGTTCTTTTTTTTTTTTTTCAGCTTCACGCTGTATCCCGCACTAGGCAGGGTAGGCAGAGGGAACGGAAGTGAAACCTAGTGTTATGACACTCCGTTCCACTTCCGTTCCCCACTTTCCGCCGAATTTGAGGCATTGCGTGTTGAGTGGCGGAACTCAACGCCGCGCTTTGCCTGATTACCAGAGCGAAGAAATGAAACATTAAATATTTAAATTGTAAATATTAAATATTTCATTTCCTCGACTGGGGATCGAACCCAGAACCTGTCGGTTACAGTCACACTCTTGTGCCGCTGCGCCACGACAGGCCTCAAATTATTGTTCAATATGTTTTATTAAATATGAAGGGTTCTAGATTATAAATTGTATAAAATAACTGTTAGTTTTATCCTTTCCTTGTTTTTTTTTTTTTAATATTAAAATAAATGGTATAAAAATATAAATATTTTCATATTGTAATATTACAGGCCGTGATAGACGCGAACATTTTCCCTACTCTAATAGATATATTAAGGAACGCCGAGTTCAAGACGAGGAAAGAGGCCGCGTGGGCGATAACCAACGCCACCAGTGGAGGGACGCACGCACAAATTAAGTAAGACATATTATATAACTAATTTTATTTTCGGATCGAAGATCGATTATAAAGTAATTATTTTATATTAAATATTTTTTTGCAAAATGTTTTGTCAAAGTTAGTATAAACACACAATTTTAAGGATGTTTTGGATGGATTTTTTTACTATATTTTGTTTCGAGATTCTTGATATATGATGGATTTTGCATGAACTATTAATACAAAATATTCTTCTGCAAAATGTTTTGTCAAAGTTAGTTTAAACAAAAAAAATTAAACAGGGTTGTAGTGGCACACGTGCACAAGCTTGCAACTGTAAATGTGCCAGATTGTGGTTTCGATTTCCCACTCGAGAGAAATATAATATTTAATATTTTTATTTCGTCGCTCTGGTAACAAGGCAAAGCGAAGCGTTGAGTTCTGAGACTCAACAAGTCTCTTAAATCGGAAACGGAGTGCTTAAACACTATATTCTAAAGTTGTCTCTACCTATCTTAAAAAACTGAAAAACAATAAATAAATAGAGTAAGTTAGTAATTAATATAAATTTCTCCAGATATTTAGTCGATCAAGGTTGTATCCCGCCGCTCTGCGACCTGCTGACCCTCACCGACACTAAGACGGTGCAAGTGGCGCTCAACGGGCTGGACAACATCCTGAAGGCGGGCCAGCAGGCCGACCAGCGGGACAACCCCTACGCCGCGCTCATCGAGGAGTGCTATGGTATTTAACATTTGAATTATATCACATTTTTACTCATTTTAAAAATATATTAACATTTTTTAAGGCCTGTCATGGCGCAGCGGCACAAGCGTGTGACTGTAACCGACAGGTTGTGAGTTCGATCCCCGCTTGAAGAAATGAAATATTTAATATTAAAATATTTAATATTTTCATTTCGTCGTTCTGGTACAAGGCAAAACGCGGCGTTGAGTTCCGCCGTTCCGGAAAGTGGGGAACGGAAGTGGAACGGAGTTTCTTTACACTAGGTTCCCAAGTTCCCTCTGCTTACCCTGGCATGTGTGGGATACAGCGTGAAGCTAAGTAAATAAAAAAATAATATAGCAGGATTTGAGTCAGCACCTTTTGGAAAGCCGTCTAAGCTCTCTGATCAACTAAGCCATACATACGTTCTTATTAAGCTACGTCGAAATTCTTATACACTTATTATGTAGTAACTAGGTATTGCGTGTTGAGTAGCGGAACTCAATGCCGTTTTGTCTTGTTATCAGGGCAAAAAATTTAAATATTTAATATCTTATTTTAAAATATTTAATATTTAATTTTTTCGAGTGGAGATTGAACTCACAATTACACGCTTGTGACCCTGTGCTACTACATACCTCATAATATATAACATCTATTGTTATTATTTTAATGATATAATATTTTCGCTTCACTGTACAGTTTCTATATACTAAGGTAGCAGTGTCTCTTGAGACATTTTTTCCTTCATGAAATATAAAATAACAAAGACATAATTCGTCCACAGGCGTAGACAAAATCGAGTTCCTGCAGTCGCACGAGAACCTCGACATATACCAGAAGTCGTTCGAGATAATCGAGAACTACTTCAGCTCGGAGAGCGAGGACGCGCGCGTGGCGCCGCCCGGCGCCGGCGACGCCTTCGCCTTCAGCGCCGACAGCGCCGACAGCGCCGGGCCCGTGGGCGGCTACCACTTCTGACTGACTCCTCCCGCGCCACGGTCAGATTGTGCGCTACTTGTTTTATGTACTTGTTATCGAGCTATGTAGAAACTCTTATACGCTTGTTACAACTATTTATGTTGTTAGCATCTTTGTAAGGAGATTTTTATAAAAACAATTCCTATGAATTGTCGTTTGCTATTGGCTAATTATTTTTACTATCTTTTACAGTGTTATTTCTTATTCAATATTTGGGAATAAAAGATACATTTTATGTTCTATACAGCAGAGCGTCGATTATCCGAACTAATTATGAAGTCTTGAATGTTTGTTTAGTTCATTTTCTCAAATAATTAAACCATATTGATTTAGCCGTACGTACATATATATTCACACGTAAAATATAAATCCATGTATACATCTACGGTCAAATATAAATGCGCTGTGAAGTGCTTAAAGGGAGGGCTTAGTTCGGATAAACGGTGGCGTTTGAATTCGTATAATCGACGCTGTACGGTACTATACTTATATATAATATACACTCAACTTGTCCACAGATGCAACCAGCGCTGGTGAACTAACTACTTACTCCAGAGTAAATATATTTTGCAAGTATTAATTATGCAGTAGATATTAGATCATTATATTAATTTATATTGCAAGTTATATAAAAAAAATAATCTCGCCTTTATTATTATTATGTATATTTTATTTGCTATTGTAGATAACGGGCGTAAATAGTTTGTTTTTATTGTAAAGATACAGCAGTTGATGAGTTGTGGCCTCCTAAAGTGATTTTTTGTGAATATTAAGTACACTCAAAGAACAAATAAACAATATAATATTAAAATTAATTTTGCACTGACATGTATCACGGCTAACTTCAGGGCGGCCATTACTCGTCGTCCGTACTGTACATATGTTTATTGGCCTTCGTCGCTCTGTTGAATTTGGAGTTCTTTTCCCTTCATGTTGTTATGTGATAAAACGTATTAAAATTAATTTAACGAATTAAAATTCGTTATAATGAATTAAATTGGTACCAACACGATTTTGACTGGTGTTTTATTTTATTTTTTATATAATTGCCTCTTGTTTTTTTTGATAACTTATATGTATGTTGGAGCACGCACGAAAAATTGTCACGTTTCGCCTCTCGTTCGAAGCGAGGCTGAAAAGCGATCGGGCTAAGCGTTCTGCTTGTGGCGCATCTATGTCTCTAAAAATTTCATTAGAAGTAAACTTTCTAAGATAAAGATTAAGAAATCACCGAACATGTCCAAAAATTCCAATTTTTCATACACGTATTTTCAAATTATAAAAGTAAGCAGCTTATCATTGATGTTTTCTTATGACGTGGTCACTTAACGTATAAAAATTCAAAACACCATTGATAAATATTTTATTTACACTGTATTTCTATTTAATAAAGCATTTTGAAAATATTAATTTAGTACAATAGATCTTGAAAATTGGATTAACGCGGAGGCGCTTAACGCCGCGGTGTTTCCAAGTACCGCATCGAGAAAATGAAATAATTATTACTATAACCTCTTGATTTTTTTCATAAACAAGTAAAATTGGCGGATTTGTTTTCAGTATTCATTATCAGGGGTATTAATAATAGAATAGTAAAAAAAAACATTTTTTCTATTTTACGTTATTTATTTTGTAACATTAAATAAAAATATAATAAAAAATTACAACATTGACTAAATATTATGAAAAGTGTATAAAAAAATATATATTCTTAGCAAAACAGTCTGAATGATCATTTTTAACTATTGACATTGACTGAGTGACAGAACTGAACGTCGCTTTTACTTCTTGTGGTGACAAGCTGGGTTGACAAGAAATGAAATATTTACTTCCCCCTCTAGTATGTATCGAACCCACAAACGTTGCGTTATACGCCAACGATTTTCTGTATCATATTTTTGTCTCATCAGTAAACATCTTTATATAGTATATTGTAATAGTAAACATTTTATTTATGGAAAACCTTATACTAATAAAAGCCTCTAAAATCATTACAATTAGATTTGTTATTTTATTTTATGTAAGACACAAAGATGATCTTATCACATTTACCGATTTCTTTTAAGGAATGAGATGTATATGGTAAGTTGTAGCACAAGATGCAAAAAATATAATGCAACTCAACATTTACAATATTATAATTTAATACTAAAAAATATGTAAAATAATCGGAAATTGTATTGATATAACACTATAAAGAAGGGAATGTCTAAAACATATTTATAATTAGAATATAATTTACTATACAGATACACTACAATCAGAATATTAATAGAGAGAGTAGTATTAATAGAGTAGTATATTTTTGTCTATCTCTCTGTTAGATTCACGCTGTATTTCCCAAGATTCCCCTGCCCGCCCTTGGCAGGGTAGGCAGGGGAATCTTGGGAACCTAGTGTTAACACACTTCGTTCTCGTTATGACACTCGCGTTTCCCATTGCGTTTCTAGAGGCTTAAGGCGTAGAGTGTCGAATGTCGGAACTTTGTCTTCTTACCAGAGAGCAAGGAAATAAAAATAATCAATTCAAATATTTTTATTCAAAATAAGAAGTTACAAGCTAATTTATTTAACGTCAGACAATTTACCACCGGTTCACTAAAGCTTAACCCGAGAAGAACCGTCGTAAAAAACTCAACGGGACATGTATTTTTTTTAAATCAAATGTCATATTATTTAGAAGTGACATTGACACATTTGAAACAGCTAGCATTTTATTCCCAAATTGTGTAATAATTTATAAAATGTAATCTTAAATTTATTTCTAGAATTAATATTAATTTATTTAATTTCCTCGAGTGGGGAACCGCCACCACAACCTGTCGCATCACGACAGTACCACACAATATATTTAATACAATGATTACCCTGTATGGTATTGGAACCCGCATTAATAACATACATTTGTGCCACAGCACCTTTAATTGAAACAACTACAAAGTGTGATGAAATATTTTGAATCATTCCTTATCTTTTTGTAGGACATAAGAGAATTATCATGCTTACATAAAACAGTGTGGTCATAAGATAATCAGTTGTTTCAATTTATTTAAAGATTTTCCTGTAAAATTAAATAGGTATAACTAGGTAATTTTTATTTACATATCTTTGGTCGGTATATGAATTTGACGACTTATAATAATATTATCGTCACAACTAGATATGTGACATATTAAATATAAACATATATATATATATATATGTATATGTATATGTATATGTATATGTATATGTATATGTATATGTATATGTATATGTATATGTATATGTATATGTATATGTATATGTATATGTATATGTATATGTATATGTATATGTATATGTATATGTATATGTATATGTATATATATATATATATATATATATATATATATATATATATATATATATATATATGTATATATATATATATATACATATATACATATATACATATATATATATATATATATATATATATATATATATATATATATATATATATATATATATATACATATACCGTATACCGTACAGTTATTGATAATATTTATTGAAACACAATCATTACAATAATAACGATAGTACATACTAAATAAATGGCTTTGGTCAGAACTTATCAATATTCTAATCTAAGATAACCTTAAAACTTTAGTTGTGTAAATTAATATTTAATCGATGATAAATGACTTAATAGTTTCTGTTATAGTAATTTAATTTCACTATAATTAATATGGCGTTTAATATAAAAATGTGATTTAGATGACATCATTATATTGGCTTTATAATGGCTATCTTGTTCTTCTTTGTTTGTCATACTATCTTACATAAAAAGTGGGAAAAGGGGGGCAGAGGGAACCTAGTAGTAGTTCTTACTGTGATATTACGTTTTTGAAATGGCGAAAACCAACGAAGCACTTTTGCTACGCCAATACGGGCTCAAAAATTCTAATATTTTTTGTCTCTTTCCCGCATTTTTCGTTGTAATTTTCCAATTTTCCCGATGGAATTCGAATCTAAAGTTATGCTTTTTGCCTTTAACAATTTATGTTTCAATGAATTAATAATATATTACAATATTATTAATTTATTTCGTGACATTTAATCATTTCATTAATTTTAGTTAGGAATGTGGTATGTGGATATAAACTAAGACAATATAAAAAACTCAAATGAATTTATGTGAACACTCGTTTTATAATTATATAATTAGCCTGTGTAAATATTACTAAACTATTTTTTTCAGCTTCGTGCTTTATCCCGTACAGGGAAGGGTAGGCCAAGGTGACTTTTGGTGGTGACCTAAGTGTCAAGAAAAAAATGATTGTTCCAAAGGAAAGATCCTGCAATATCCAGAACAAAGTAAAGAAAAAACAGATGTTTTAAATAATAAAAGAAAAATCTCACAAAAGAAAATGTACCTCAATTATTTAAGCTTTTTATAACTAACTATTTTTATTCGCTACAATTACCATCCAGTGAGTGAATCAACTGCAAGTTTCTACCAAGTCACACCCAGTTCATTGAAATAAACCAACGTTCTAAGAAATTTATGTTCACGATGAAGCTTGTCCCAAAACAACATTCTTTCGTAAAAGGGATTTTTCCCTTTCGTCAATTCCGAGCCAATGCTTAAATAATTCAAGACATTCGCATCAGCAACTGGTTTCCATTTTACTTGTAACAGCGGATCGTTTTCGTCCGGAGTGGGATCTCTGTTAATAAACATATATATTATTCATCACCTCTTATAATTAGAAAATAATTGTTAGTTTTATAATACATAGTGACTGAGTGGTAAATAATAAAATTGAAAAAAAAAAGAAGAATCGGTAAGCTCTCACGTCTGTGGTAGTAAGTTAAATAAACCGATTGATGGTGAATGGTTTGACGTTAAAATAATTAAGCTTGTAACATCTTATTTTGAATAAAATTATTGGAGGTTGTAAAAAGATAAGCAGGCCTTGAAACCAAACGTACGACTGTAATCGCGATAGGCCGGGGTCCCTTACTCGAGGAAATGAAATATTGTTATTTTCATATCTTCGTTCTGATAAAAAGACAAAGCACGGCGTTGAGCAACGCCACGCAACTTGCAATGCCTTAAATTCTGTGGAAAGTGGATACTCGAAGTAGTTTAATAGGAAATTTTAATAGTGATTGACACTTTCCTTTTTACCAATTTTCTTCCTGTATAATATGCCTTTGCAATACTATAGGCCTCAAGTAAAGACTGCAATAGATGTCAGGTGCAGATCTCCTTCCTTCGCAGAGGTCCTTTTTAATACCTACTGCTCATATTTAAATAATTTTAAAAACATAAAAGGTGACTCACCCGTATTTAGCAAAATTGGTCCACATTTTGATAACCCTGTCTCTCGTTCTCACTGAATCGCGACTGCCACTGTAACACGGCGCGTCTGCATTCTTAATGCGGAATAAAAAGGAAAGTTCTCCGAAATGTCCGATCGAATTTAAAAAGCTCAACTGTTCGGGCACCCACCATTCACCCGCGTAATTCACTATGTAATAGTAAATTGGGCATTCTGGAGCAACTTGGACGTGAGTCCGTACGGTTTTGTTCACGTAATATAAGAAATAATAGTCACTAAGCAATTGTAAATATTGAGTTCTTGTATGCTCATTTAAATCTTCCTCACTTCCAAAGTAAAAACTTTTTAAGTCTAATGCAAACTTTTGAGACAAACAATGATCTATTGCTAAAGCTTTTGGTACCAGGAGGGAAATGTCCTTGTTGAACTTTTCGTAATCCTCGTAAAAATCATCCTTTATATATTGTAATAAAGACGCTTCAATGTTATTGCTACCGATTATAACAGGTACTTTGTTAAAATTGCCCGATTTTATTATGTTCAACGGGCTCCGATTCAAGAATACCGGTTGTCCTTCAAACGTTGATTCAACACACGGTTTGAACATAGCATCAAATATATCTCTCTCTATATCGAATGTATGCTTTGACATTTCCACATATTTCTCTATAATGGTGGACGCCGGTAGTTTCTTCAGTTCCTCCACAATTTCGAATTTGTCTGTTTGTTCTATGCCCATATATTTCGCGAAATCAAGTGTGCTTTGAATAGGATTTTTTGTTAACGACCATCTATTTAATGCTGTGGAACTTTGTATAATCGCTTTATGGAATAAGCCTGATGCCATTGGAGACAGCATCATTAAGTGTACGGTTGACGCCCCAGTGCTACCACCAAATAGAGTCACATTGCTTGGATCACCACCGAAATTACTTATGTTCTTCTGAATCCATTCTAAAGCCATAACTATGTCTTTCAAGCCCACGTTTCCTGGGGCGATAAATTCATTGACTGAGAGAAAACCGAATGGTCCGAGTCTGTGCCCGCATTTTACGAACACTATATCCTGAGCGTTAATAAGAGTGGGATCACAGATATTGTCTAAATAGAATATGTAGCTAAAACTGCCTATCCAGAACATAACTGGTAATAATTTATTTGGTTTTAAATTTGGACTAGATACTTCAAGATACAAACAGTCCTCCGAACCAACGATTTGTTCATTCACATCAACACTTATAGGAAAGGGTGCATCTTGTGTGCAATCGAGTACATTTGGCCATGGTTTGGCTATAGCTGGTGGCTAAAATAAAAATAACATATGAATTTATTATCATTTTGTTACAAATAATATTGTAAAAATTTAGATCATAGTAATTAATCAAAAATCAAAATATTCTTTATACAATTAGGACATCACTAGTATTTTTTAATCGTCAAGTTGTATAGAAATATCTGTAGAGTCAGTCGTACAGGAAGCTACTACCCGGTAGGCGGGTCTGCCGAGAAGAGCAGGCAAGAAACTATGTCAGTTGCTCCTTTCAAAAGATACTTTAAAAAAACTTTTCCATAATAGTAGGCTTGGATGGAATAATAAGTTTTGTCTAATAATATATTTTTAACTTTTACTTCAAACTGTTCAAATGGCAAGTATCAGATCACATATGTAATTTATAATATATGTGTACCATGTAATTATGTAAGGACCATCTACTTTCATGAACTTGGGACAGTTTTCTACAGGTGTGAGTTCAAATCCTGCTAAGTTAAAAGTGTTTTATGTTTTCTCAAATTAGTATATTTTTACTAAGTAAACACTTTAAAAATAGTAAAAATGTATAAAACACTTTTAATAAATTCAAATTAAAAATATGATGTTTTATACAAGGCCAAAGAGGTACCTCTTTGACCTTGTATAAAACATCATATTTTGCCAAAGAGCTAGAAGTACTTTGCCACCTAATCTACAATTCTAAATTGAAATGTCACATTTGCAGAGTTCCTACAGAATGTGCTGCATTCCCCATGCACTGGTAAATTTTGAACATAGGACCTTGAGTGGTTGAATTCAATAATTGAAAAGTTATAAACTTGTTACCAGAAGTAGGATATGAATAACTTATTGTTCTTCTATTTATGCATATTCTAAGTTAAGTGTTCAACTTTAGATAATATAAAAAAGGCAAATGCTTTCTGCTTTCAAGCTTTAAAGCAAACCTGTTATAAATATATAAATAAATGCTTACCAAAAATCGTAAATTACCAAGTGGGGGTGTGGCATAAGGTATTCTTTTGAATTTGTAGTATGTGCCATCTTCTGTTTTGTCAATATATCCTCTTATTTGTCCATTTTTTGTCTCAATTGTACATCTATTGTCATCCATTTGGATTTTTTGATTATTTTTTATCTGTAAATAGGGATATTTAGTTTTTTTTAAATAAATCCTTGACAGTATAATAGTTTTAGCACATAAGATATAAGCTATATATTAATTGAGGTCTGTTGTGGCGCAGCGGCATGAGCATGTGACTGTAACAGACATTTTCTGGGTTTGATCCCCATTCGAGGAAATGAAATATTTAATATTTTCAATTTAAATATTTAATGTTTCATTTCTTTGCTCTGGTAATAAGGCAAAGCGTGGTGTTGAGTTTCGCCACTCAACATGCAATGCCTCAAATTCGGCGGAAAGTGCAAACGGAAGTGGAACGGAGTGTCTTAATACTAGGTTCCCGGGTTTCCTTTGACCCTCTACCCTGCCTTGAGAGGGTTACAGCGTGAAGCTATGTATTTAAAAAAACTTCAAGGATTTGGTGAAGAAAATATAAGTAGTAAAAATATTCATTAAAAATTGCAAATATTATTTGATTCTTCATCTTAACAAATAAAAGTTATTAGTGATAAAAATACTAAGTTACTTTATTCAGTGCACTGATATGTAAGACTATAAAAATATACATATTCATTGTTTTACTAGGAAACTAATAACTTTTCTGGGTATCAATAGAAGTCTATAAATGTAAAGTGAATTATGATTAATTTTAATAGTAGGTGATTTACAAATTTTATTTGGTTCTTCATTTGATTAAATAAAAATTTAAAGTTATTTAGTGATAAAAAATACTAAGTTACTTTATTCAGTGCACTGATGTAAGACTATAAAAATATACATATTCATTGTTTTACTAGGAAACTAATAACTATTCTGGGTATCAATAGAAGTCTATTAATGTAAATTGTAAAATGATAATTTTAGTAGTAGGTGATTTACATACCAATCAAAACAACGTACGTATAGAGATTTAATGATTTCACATATTCCAATATCACCTAGCTATTGAACATCACATTGAGATCTATCATAGCGTCGTTCAAGGTTATTTATTATCAGTTCAAAGAATGGAGTAAAGATTACAAAAGTCACATCTTTTTTATAGTAAATTTATTAATTTACTATTGTCACATAGTTGTCAATTGTCAAATAAATAATGACATTACTTAAAAGTGCTGCCAGAAAAAAATGAAATAAATAAATAAAACCTGTAAAAAATAAATAAATAAATGAGACCTATCGTGGCGCAGCGGCACCAGCGTGTGATTGTAACCGACATGTTCTGGGTTTGATCCCCAGTCGAGGAAATGAAATATTAAGGATTTTCAATTTAAATGATTATTGTTTTATTTCTTCGCACTGGTTATAAGGCAAGCGCGGCGTTGAGTTCCACCACTCAACACGCAATGCCTCAAATTCGGCGCAACGTGGGGAACGGAAGTGGAATCTAGGTTCCCGGGTTTCCTCTGCCTACCCTGAACCCTCGTACGGGATACAGCGTGAAGCTAAAAAAAAAATAAAAATTAAATATTTCACTTTCGTCCAAATCAATTTGTTTAATTCAAGCTAAAAAATAAACAAAAAAATATTTTACATGTCAATCGTAATTTTAGAAAAGAACAATCATAAAGATATCATAAAGCACCTAAAATATAATTTATGTGTGTCCTTATTCATAGAATATATATACACTAACAATGAAAAAATTGACACTATAGTAGTGTCAATTTTTTTTATTGTTAGTGTATATATATTATGTGAATAAAAACCAACATAAACTACTTATATTTTATCTGCGTTATGATATCTTTATGATTGTTCTTTTCTAAAATTCTAAAAATTGCACAATCATCGCATTTTGAACCAATATATGTATGAACTTAAAACAGCTGTAATGTGATATTTTATGAAAATTTTGTACTCAATTTGAAGTAGCCACAACTGGCAGAGCATGTGTCTTCTTCGTGCAAGGTCCCCCCTACAGAATACTGATAGATAACATTTTCAATTTTTAACATAAGTCTATTTGAAGAAGGAGGGAAGATTTCTGTTGAAAACTAAGCATATTTATTTGTTACAATTTTAAAAATGTTTCTTCTATTTATAAAATTATTCACAAGAAATGTTTCTCTTTAATATCTGCAGGACATATTTATTTGTAATGTTGCTTACAACTACAATTTATTTATACATAAAAATAGTGAAAATAGTATTCAATTACAAATTTTATATTAAAAGCGACATAGTGGTTAAATATAATGTACCTAAGTATTATGTCAAAACTAATAGTAATTCATATTTAACATTAAACAATATTAAGATTCGGGGTTTATTCGATAACATTTAGGGAGGCTAGTAAGCGTATTTTGCGCTTACAAAACCCGTTCTGGTATAAAACAAACATTTAGAGAAAATTATGGCCACTATTATACAGTATTGTCGACCTGTACTCCATTTAATGTAGCGACGCTCGTTGAGCGCCTTTGTAATAAGGTTACAAATGATGCTCTCATCCCAATTCGCTACATATGCTGGGTAATAAAGGTAATCTCGCAAAATTGTTGAACCTTGTTGAACTTTCACTGATTTAGTTTTAAGCTTAATTTGAATTTACAGATGAATATCGGGTATTACTTGATATGTTAATCTTAATGCATATTTTCTTTAATATTTTTTTTTCTTGGCATTGTACGATGACGTAACACTCTAAACTTTGTTATAGTGAATATTAATTATTTCTTTAATTATTTACATCATGTTTAAAAAGTTTACTTAGTTATAATAGTTTAGTGCAATTACAAGAGTTTTACTTACGTACAACGATATTTTATTAAATAATAGATACTAAATTTACTTTTTGTTTATATAAACGTCTGAACTGATAGTAAATTACAGAAAAACTGCAAAATTCTAGTTATTATTATATATTTTTCTATAATTTTAAATAAAATAATTATTAATAAATAAAATTAAATTTTCCTATAATTATTAATTTAAAATGCACACAATAAACATTTATTACTATAAAAAAAATAAACAATACAAATTACGGACATCAATTATAATCTCGTTTGATCGACTTCTCTGTCGTAAAGTTGTTTCAGCACTTCCATATCAAGCGCAGATTCGTCGCAGAACTTCATTTTATCCACCATGCTCTTTTGTATTGCGGCAGTATCTGCGGCTAACAAGTTTTTGAACTTAGGATGCGATATCATGTTCATAAAGAACTTTCGGTTGGATGTAAATCGCGGAGCTAAGCCCACTGTTGTTCTTGAAAACTCGTTAACATAGTTGTTGAGGTCGTCAGCTATAAAGCTGAAAAGTGGTACCTATTATTAAAATAAAAGGATCATGTTTTTTCTTTGAGGCTATAACCTAATGCCCAAGTCATTTTGATGTACTTATAAGTAAAGTGTATGACGGTAATCGCAGTGTTGTGAGTCGATTGCCAGTTGAGAGAAAGAATTATTTGTATTTGCTCTAGAAACAATACAAATAACGGCGTTGAGTTCCGCCATACAGCACTCAGTGTTACGTCCTAAAACTAGGTTCTCTACAGAAAACTGAACTTTAATTATGGTCTCAATACAATAAGTTATAGTGAATTCGATTTGTTTAAATAGTTCATCAGAGAAAGTACTTAAAAATATTTAATTTAAGATTGTACATTCTATTAATATTATTTATTACTGTATATTGTTTTATATGTTAAAAGTTACGATATCAAATCGTGTATCCCATATACACGATTTGAATAGAATACTTATATCCAACAGGTATGTAGGTATAGACATGTAGTGTATATTTAATTAATAATAAATAATCATTTTAATAATTATAATATAAACATTATTTATAAGTAATATTATATTCTAATTTCAAATTACTTCAGTTAAAGATTGGTTAAAAATCTACTTATTAGAACTTTGCTAATATGAGTTCTTTTTGCTTTTTCCTATTTCTTGTGACATTTTGTTTACTTTCTTTCTTCTTACTTTTAGTGTATAATTTTATTCATTTGGAAAAATATTCCGCTAAATTTGGGAATTTTTATTTCATACCTAAGGATATATGAAATAGCGAATTACATTAACAACCGCCATAGATATAGTTAATAGTTTACGTTATATAAGGAAGTTGATTATGGTTCTTCTATCTAATTCATGATTTCTTTATATATATTATTTTCAATTTGATATACTCTTTGACATTTTAACTTAGTTTTACGCTGTATCCCGTACACAGGAGGGATGGTAGCCTGAACTTGGGAATTTAGTGTTAAGACACTCCATTCCACTTCCGTTCCCCACTTTCCGCCTAATTTTTTCGTCTCGCTTTCCTTGTAACAAGAGCGAAGAAATGAAAACATTAAATATGTAATTAAAAGTTTCAAAATTATAGTAATAATTTATATTTTTAGTATTACCTTGTAAAAAAGGAGTAAAATCTAGTACAAAATAGAGTTCTAGTAGAATATACTTCTATATATACAGGTACGCTAAATATATACCTACTAGTGGTTCTGCCATTAATTTTACCTATTAGTTAAATCATATTTTCATTCATATTTTCTATTTATGAGATTACTTACCGTAAATTTGGCATTGCTGTATCGCAACATTTCTCAAACATATCCTTAAAAATTTCAAATGCATCCTTTGCTGTTTTTACTGCTTCTGTTACCCTAAAATTAAACATTTATTTTAGTTAAGGTTGAAAATTAACAATTTAAACGTATTAAATTATTAACATAAGGGCTTCTTCTATCTACATTGCTATGCTATATCTATATGATAAGTTCAACATGAACCTTAAGCTATTGGTTATTATATTTTGAGTTAAGGAAAATCGTTTGTACTTGCCTGGCTTCTTCATGTCGGGTAATGCACATTACTGTTTTTGATAAAAATATAAAGTTGTATACTATTACAATATAACGCATTTTTAACGAAACAATAAATGCCACTGTTTTATTTCGAATATAAAAGTTTCAGTCATTTTCAATACAAAAAGTAAGGAAATAAAAAATATAATATAACTAACTATAAGCACTTAAACATTTTACAACGTAATACGACCGCTCTAAGTAAAAATACTTATGTTCGAAAAACGACTTAAACGCTGCAAAGTTAATTTATTATATAATATTATAAATTGAGGTCGTAATGACGAATGGGCCAGGTTGTAATGACAAATGGGCCAAAGCAATAGCCAGGAAGACAACACACACATACATACGGATAAAATTTTTAAAATTGTTTGTATTTTGGTATAGCTACGTGTGCTTAGAACAACGCGATTATTTTGAAATCAAAGAAGTCCGACAATTTAAATATATATATATATATATATATATATATATATATATATATATATAGATATATATATATATATAATATATATATATATATATATATATATATATATACATACATATATATATATATATATATATATATATATATATATATATATATATATATATATATATATATATATATATAGTATATATATATATATATATATATATATATCATGATTATATAATTTATTATGTACAAAGAAATAAGTTAAAAAAAATTTGAAATATGCAATAACAAACAAATAAATTCTCAAATAACTTTCTAACTGCTAGATGCATGGATGGACGGATATGCAAATAAAATTGTTTGAGTTTATTTTATAGTTTTATTTATTCGTAGTTTAGAGTATAAATAATAATATTTAGACTAAATTTTAAGCTTTGTAAAATATTAAGTAAATAAAATTAAGTTAGATATTATATATATTAGAGTAACAGAATAAAACTTTGATAGAGTGAAATTAATTGAGCAGTGTACGTTGTTCGTGTATAGAGTTGTGTACGAGAATTCCGCTACAAAAACTTTTTGATAGGTCCTCGTTAAATTCATCTTTGAAGTACTGCGTTCTGAAAATCATAACTTCAAAATATGTTTTTTTTTAAATAATGTTTATTTGGTAACAGAAACATAAATTCCGAATAGAGAAATTACTTAGAGACGAGCAAAATTAAATATACGGTTTTTTTTCCTTTTTTGAGTAAATGAAAGTAGACTAAAATCTGAAACTATTTATAAAAAACTCTATCAAAATCATTGATATTATTATCTGCTTACTGATTCGTTTAAGAATATTTAACTATCGTATATACATACAAATGCTCACTTACCCACGTGCCTACTCAGCTTCGCGCTGTATCCCGCACACGGCAGGGTAGGCAAGGGGAACTTGGGAACCTAGTCTAAGACACTCCGTTCTACATCCGTTCTCCACTTTCCGCCGAATTTGAGGCATTGCGTGTTGAATGGCGGAACTCTACGCCGCGGTTTGCCTTGTATCAGAGCGAAGAAATGAAAACATTAAATATTAAAATTGAGAATATGAAATATTTCATTTCCACGAGTGGTGATCGAACCCATAACTTGTCGGATATAGTCACACGCTTGTGCCATAGCGCCGCGACAGGCCTCATATATACATATGCAATATGTGTATATGTATATATATATTTTTTTAGCTTCACACTATATCCCGCACGAGGCAGGGTATGCAGAGGGAACCCGGGAACCTAGTGCTAAGACTAAACGCCGCGCTTTGCCTTATTACCAGAGCGACGAAAATGAAACATTAAATATTTAAATTGAAAATATTAAATATTTCATTTTCTCGACTGGGGATCGAACCCAGAACCTGTCGGTTACAGTCTCACGCTTGAGCCGTTGCGCCACGACAGACCTCAAAATGTATGTATCCACTACAAGTAAAAAAAATAAAGGTATATATCTACTCCAAGTATATATGATAGAGTATTAATAGAGTATTAATGGAGTATTATTTTAACATAATAATATTTATACCTTGTTATACCGCAGAGGGTATAAGACCTCACAGAGTAATTACTAAACCGACAAGGCAAGTGCGATTGGCAGATCGAACTCGTGCTTCCACGCCGTGACAGATAAAGGCCTGCTAATTAATATCGACGAGCGTGGCCGTTCAGGCATTTTAGGTAGACCACACAATGCCTGTATAGGTATTTCAGTGTATACACTGAAACATCATAAAATTATATAGTTTTAATTACAAAGCTAGTCTAAAGTATCGTAATAATTACCCATGAACAAACTTTAGTATTTATGTGGAATTTATACATGTTATAATAAGCATATAAGAATTCCATGGCCTAGATGGGATGATTTGTACGCACAATTTTCAAGAAGAGCGTGTTCAAATACATAAAATAAATTGCAATGATAAAAAAATATATATTATTTGTGATATAATAAGTATCGTACTAGTTGCTGCTCAAAAAACTATCTCTCTTCTATTTTATAAAGTAATTTTTCAAAGCTCAAATTTGAAAGTTAACATTCAAAGCTAAACTAAGCGTTATATAAATCACATATACAACTTTACAAATATGACTTTATTATTAACATGTACATATGTAATATGACTTCTATTTATTTTTTTAATTACAAAATTTAATTGCATAACAATAAACAAATAATATTTTTAAAGTTTGCATATTTAGTAATGATTAAAAAAAAATTAGGTGATGATATTTTCTTTCCAAATTTCAAATCGATTCATTACATTAAGTATGTTCATCACCTGTTTTTCATCGTACGTTTTCAAATATTAAATGATTGATAATATCACACACTATTATAGAATTCATTATTAAACACCTAACGTTGTATATAAGTAGATAAATGCGACAGGTCGTTAGAGAATCTCTAAGGAAGCGGTTTGCTGGTATTAATTATTATCAAACCAATGTTCCAATTGAACACTCGAGACTCGAACGTAGCAGCGGAAATTTATTTCAAATGTCATTCTGCAGTAAAATTTTATGGTACTAGCTTGGAATTTCTTCATAAAGATTTTCTACTCCTCTACTATAAAAATAAATATGATAAAAATATATTATTGTAAGATTTAAAATAAATTTTTAGTATTTTCTGTCCTAAGTGTGGAATAACACTTTAAAACATAGTAAAAATGATAAAAATATATTATTGTAAGATTTATGTCATTATCTGGGCAGAGCATTATTTTAAGATTTTTCGTTGAATTTATCCAAGACTGTTTTAAACGCTTTTTTTATATGAAAGTCAAGGCAAACGAGCTTACGGGTTATATGATAGTGAATGAACGCCACCACACCACCCATGCTATCACACGGGGCCATGTCACAGAGGAACTACAGGTGCGTTACCGGCCTTTAAGGTAGAGGTAAACGCGCTTTTAGAAGATACTCCATGTCGTATTGACCTGGAAACACTGCTGCATGTAGGCCATTTTACAGGTGTGGTACGTATAAGGAAATTCCTACGAAACCGCACAGTAGTGGAGTGCCACGTATCCAGATGATAAAGATGGTATTTAAGCTTGTGACGTACAATACGGTTAGAATATTCGAGGTCAGGTACCAAGGCAAACTGTTCTCCAAAACACTCTCCGTGATATATGTACTCCATGAGTCATGCCAAATAAAACAATCAGTAATGGTAAATATTCTTATCTGTTTGTAGGTTTGTCTGCGGACGTTTGGGCGCGGTAATCTCAAAAATTGCTATGCTAAGAAACCGATTAAATTGCAATTTCACCAATTGCATTTTGGTAAACTTTCCTAAATATTTTGTTTTTTTTTTTTATTTAATTCGATGTAAAAGTAAAATCAACGTCGAGCATTTTGCAAGCAAAATTGATCCAACGTTTCTATATATATATATATATATATATATATATATATATATATATATATATATATATATATATATATATATATATATATATATATATATATATATATATATATATATATATATATATATATATATATATATATATATATATATATATATATATATATATATATATATATATATATATATATATATATATATATATATATATATATATATATATATATATATATATATATATATATATATATATATATATATATATATATATATATATATATATATATATATATAATATATATATATATATATATATATATATATATATATATATATATATATATATATATATATATATATATATATATATATATATATATATATATATTATATATATATATATATATATATATATATAATATATATATATATATATATATATATATATATATATATATATATATATATATATATATATATATATATATATATATATATATATATATATATATATATATATATATATATATATATATATATATATATATATATATATATATTATATATATATATATATATATATATATATATATATATATATATATATATATATATATATATATATATATATATATATATATATATATATATATATATATATATATATATATATATAACGAATACATATAGAAACGAATGTCATCAAGTGTCATGAAATTGAACATTCCAGAAATCTGTAGAAAGCAATAATATAACTTTAGAAAATCATTTCTCAAGTGACTTTCAAGTTAGTTGGTGATTTGTATCGAGTAAATTAATTTTACGTCGGCTGTGTATGTGACGTGCAATCTCAGATAATGGTAGCAGAATTGTTTTATATTTTTGTCTAATAATAATTTAGTACAATTTAGTTAAGTTAGTTACTACAATTTAGTTTAGTTAAGTTAAGTTTAATATTCATTTAGTAGAAATTAGACTCATACAAACTTTTAGTATTTTTCGTAGTTTTAAAAAGATTGATTTGTGAATGAAATTAATTTTAATACTAAATTTGGGTCGTTGGGTTTTTTTTGGGTCGTTTTTCATTAACTAGCGACACGTTTGCAGCATCGCTCGCTTTAACTATACCATTATTTACAATCTATATTTAATCGGTTTCGTATTCTAACGATATTGTAATTCTGAAGACAATACCCATACACTGAAAACGAAAATTCTGGCTAAGCATTAGAAACGTTGGAACAATTTTGCTTAGCAAAATGCTCGACGTTGATTTTACTTTTACATCGAATTAATTAAAAAAAAACAAAATATATTTAGGAAAGTTTACCAAAATGCAATTGGTGAAATTGCAATTTAATCGGTTTCTTAGCATAGCAATTTTTGAGATTACCGCGCCCAAACGTCCGCAGACAAACCTACAAACAGATAAGAATATTTACCATTACTGATTGTTTTATTTGGCATGACTCATGGAGTACATTTATCACGGAGAGTGTTTTGGAGAACAGTTTGCCTTGGTACCTGACCCCGAATATTCTAACCGTATTGTACGTCACAAGCTTAAATACCATCTTTATCATCTGGATACGGGGTGGCACTCCACTACTGTGCGGTTTCGTAGGAATTTCCTTATACGTACCACACCTGTAAAATTGCCTACATGCAGCAGTGTTTCCAGGTCAATACTACATGGAGTATCTTCTAAAAGCGCGTTTACCTCTACCTTAAAGGCCGGTAACGCACCTGTAGTTCCTCTGTGACATGGCCCCGTGTGATAGCATGGGTGGTGTGGTGGCGTTCATTCACTATCAGATAACCCGTAAGCTCGTTTGTCTTGACTTTCATATAAAAAAAGCGTTTAAAACAGTCTTGGATAAATTAAACGAAAAATCTTAAAATAATGCTCTGCCCAGATAATGACATAAATCTTACAATAATATATTTTTATCATATTTATTTTTATAGTAGAGGAGTAGAAAATCTTTATGAAGAAATTCCAAGCTAGTACCATACATTTTAAATGAAACACTTTTAAACGGATTAATCGCGTATATTGAATGGTAAACATTTTTGGGAAACCCGACGTTTCGAACACTTTACAGTAGTCCGTGGTCACGGGTAGACTGAGGTGGCATTTGTCTGTCAGTTGATATAATTATTATATCAAACTACCGCCAACGATTCCTTAATTGCCTCGCGTACTGCCCTGGATTCTTGCAGAATGAGCTAACTGTATCTGGTCCTCTAGTGTGGTGTGCTGGGGATTTTAAATTTTTTAATAGTGGGTCCCAGGTGGTGGAAAGTTTCCAACCACTTTGTTTTCTTCTCTATTGAAATTAGGATGTTTTTGTATTTCAATAGCCTCGCGGATCATTCTAGGGATATATCTATTCTCCCTAGCGAGTATGTGGGGTTTATCAAACCTGATGTAATGGTTGGATTTGTTCGATGTATGCTCACACACAGCTGACTTTGATACATGCCCATTCTTGACATCGGAGATGTGTTCCTTCACCCTAACACCGATGCTTCTCTTTGTTTGACCTATATATGATAAGCCACAGTCACAATCAAGTTTGTATACACCTGCACACTGCAAAGGAATATTACTCTTCACTGGTCTCAAGAATTGGCTCACTTTCTTGTTAGGCTTGAAAATAGTTTTAATAGAAGCTCTTCTTAAGATGTTGCCGATCCTGTCTGTAACACCCTTTACATATGGTAAAAGTGCTGGTTGCCTCTCAACTGTGGGTGGCTTGTTGGTCTTCTGACAATGCTGGCGGGGAACTGGCAGCTTGTTCTGATGAAGAGCAGTCTTCACCTGTCGAAGCTCGTCCCCTAGGTGTTCAGCATCGCAGAGGTGGTGGGCTCTCTGAAACAAAGATTTGCCAACGGTAGATAACTGTGTAGGGTGGTGGTGAGATTCACCATTGAGGTATCTATTGGTGTGTGTGGGTTTCCTATATACTGTGTGGCCTATTGTGCCATTAGAATTCTTTATGACTAAAACATCAAGGAAAGCTAAAGAATTATTTGCCTGTAATTCCATTGTAAACTGAATATTATTATTAATAGAATTAAGGTGGTTTAAGAATATATAAACACTATCCGTAGGTAAAATTGTGAATGTGTCATCTACGTACCGCTTATATATCCTTCTTGAGACCAGTGAAGAGTAATATTCCTTTGCAGTGTGCAGGTGTATACAAACTTGATTGTGACTGTGGCTTATCATAAATAGGTCAAACAAAGAGAAGCATCGGTGTTAGGGTGAAGGAACACATCTCCGATGTCAAGAATGGGCATGTATCAAAGTCAGCTGTGTGTGAGCATACATCGAACAAATCCAACCATTACACCAGGTTTGATAAACCCCACATACTCGCTAGGGAGAATAGATATATCCCTAAAATGATCCGCGAGGCTATTGAAATACAAAAACATCCTAATTTCAATAGAGAAGATGGTTGGAAACTTTCCACCACCTGGGACCCACTATTAAAAAATTTAAAATCCCCAGCACACCACACTAGAGGACCAGATACAGTTAGCTCATTCTGCAAGAATCCAGGGCAGTACGCGAGGCAATTAAGGAATCGTTGGCGGTAGTTTGATATAATAATTATATCAACTGACAGACAAATGCCACCTCAGTCTACCCGTGACCACGGACTACTGTAAAGTGTTCGAAACGTCGGGTTTCCCAAAAATGTTTACCATTCAATATACGCGATTAATCCGTTTAAAAGTGTTTCATTTAAAATGTATAACAATCGCGAAAATCAAAGACATTATTAGTACCATAAAATTTTACTGCAGAATGACATTTGAAATAAATTTCCGCTGCTACGTTCGAGTCTCGAGTGTTCAATTGGAACATTGGTTTGATAATAATTAATACCAGCAAACCGCTTCCTTAGAGATTCTCTAACGACCTGTCGCATTTATCTACTTATATACAACGTTAGGTGTTTAATAATGAATTCTATAATAGTGTGTGATATTATCAATCATTTAATATTTGAAAACGTACGATGAAAAACAGGTGATGATCATACTTAATGTAATGAATCGATTTGAAATTTGGAAAGAAAATATCATCACCTAATTTTTTTTTAATCATTACTAAATATGCAAACTTTAAAAATAATGTTTGTTTATTGTTATGCAATTAAATTTTGTAATTAAAAAAATAAATAGAAGTCATATTACATATGTACATGTTAATAATAAAGTCATATTTGTAAAGTTGTATATGTGATTTATATAACGCTTAGTTTAGCTTTGAATGTTAACTTTCAAATTTGAGCTTTGAAAAATTACTTTATAAAATAGAAGAGAGAGTTTTTTTTGAGCAGCAACTAGTACGATACTTATTATATCACAAATAATATATTTTTTTTTTCATTGCAATTTATTTTATGTATTTGAACACGCTCTTCTTGAAAATTGTGCGTACAAATCATCCCATCTAGGCCATGGAATTCTTATATGCTTATTATAACATATATAAATTCCACATAAATACTAAAGTTTGTTCATGGGTAATTATTACGATACTTTAGACTAGCTTTGTAATTAAAACTATATAATTTTATTGATGTTTCAATATACACTGAAATACCTATACAGGCATTGTGTGGTCTACCTAAAATGCCTGAACGGCCACGCTCGTCGATATTAATTAGCAGGCCTTTATCTGTCACGGCCTGGAAGCACGAGTTCGATCTGCCAATCGCACTTGCCTTGTCGGTTTAGTAATTACTCTGTGAGGTCTTATACCCTCTGCGGTATAACAAGGTATAAATATTATTATGTTAAATAAATACTCTCTACATAATATATACTTGTAGTAGATCTATACATAATGCATATGTATGTATAAATGAGGCCTGTCGTGGCGCAACGGCACAAGCGTGTGTGTGATCCGACAAGTTATGGGTTCGATCACCACTCGTGGAAATGAAATATTTCATATTCTCAATTTTAATATTTAATGTTTTCATTTCTTCGCTCTGATACAAGGCAAACCGCGGCGTTGAGTTCTGCCACTCAACATGAAATGCCTCAAATCGGCGGAAAGTGGAGGTCTATTTTCAGATTTTAGTCTATTTTTATTTACTCAAAAAACGCTAAGTAATTTTTCTATTCGGAATTTGTTTTTGTTACCAAATAAACATTATTTAAAAAAAAAACTATATTCTGAAGTTATGATTTTCAGAACGCAGTACTTCAAAGATGAATTTAACGAGGACCTATCAAAAAGTTTTTGTAGCGGAATTCTCGTACACAACTCTATACACGAACAACGTACACTGCTCAATTAATTTCACTCTATCAAAGTTTTATTCTGTTACTCTAATATATATAATATCTAACTTAATTTTATTTACTTAATATTTTACAAAGCTTAAAATTTAGTCTAAATATTATTATTTATACTCTAAACTACGAATAAATAAAACTATAAAATAAACTCAAACAATTTTATTTGCATATCCGTCCATCCATGCATCTAGCAGTTAGAAAGTTATTTGAGAATTTATTTGTTTGTTATTGCATATTTCAAATTTTTTTTAACTTATTTCTTTCTATATAATAAATTATATAATCATGTTAGAACTAATTAAAGCTTTGTGTGTAATTAGCCTAATATAAGTAAAGTCCATCAAAAGTAAAAAAAGTAAGATAAATGAAAGCGAAAAATAAAATTGATAGTAAATTATTTAAATGTGTATTAAAGTAACTTTTCAATACAAACTTTGATAAATATTTCATCATTTATCTGTAAACACTTCCTAACACCCGTGGAAAGAATGAATTACGCTATGCAAAGAGGTTTTATATCTATCAATATAACGTCGTTTGCTCCCCTCAAGTGAAGACGCCCCGTTGATTGGAATATTAGCTGGTTGATAACAAATTCGGCGGCGGGGCTGAACGCCGGTAATGAATGTTCTGCCTCCTTCCGAAAATCTCTTTTATTACCTTTCAATAACAGCGTTACTGGCAATAAGGTGTCCCCCTACCTATTTAGTGAGAAATTGAATTTAAAAAATGTATTTATGTGTTTGTATCTGCAAGTCATTTAGTTGTTGATATTCTTCTCAAAATAATATTGTTATTTAACTAATTAATTATTCTGATCAAATAATTGCAGTATTAACATTTGATATTTCACTAAGTGTAGGTTATAAATATTTGGTAAATTTATATTTATGTTAGTTTATTTGCTGGAACATTTCGTTTTACTTATACTTTTAATTTTAAATTCTGATATACTTTTTTAGTAAAGATTTGTCTTTTTTTTTATTATTGTTAAATAATAAATACAAATTTTCTTTGAAGCATGACGTGGCACAACGTCATAAGCTTGCGACTGTGAGCGCTACAGGATGTGGGTTCGATCCCCACTCGAATCAAATATTTAATATTTTCATTTCTTCGCTTTAGTAACAAGGCGTGGCATTGAGTTCCGCCACTCAACACGCAATTCAAATTCAAATTCAAATTCAAATATTTTTATTCAAAATAAGAAGTTACAACTTCGTTTTTGAACGTCAAACAATTTACCACCAGTTCACAAAAGTTACTGCCTCAGGCCTGAGAAGAACCGGCGAAAGAAACTCAGCGGGACATGTCCATTCTTTTCATTTTATCAAAAACTTTACATTATATAATTAAGTGACAATGATACACTTGAAACAGCCTGGAACGAGCATTTTATTCCCAAGGCGTGTTATCATTTACAAAATCGTCAATATGGTTATAACCTTTAACACACAAACGTCTTTTCACAACTTTTTTACTATGTTTTAAAGTGTTATTCCACACTTAGGACAGAAAATACTAAACTTAAATTTAAAAAGCGTATAAAAATTTTGAACGAAGCAGGATTTGAACCCGCGCCTCTGGAATACCGTTCCAGCGCTCTGACCAACGAATGGCTTAGTTGGTCAGAGCGCTGGAACGGTATTCCAGAGGCGCGGGTTCAAATCCTGCTTCGTTCAAAATTTTTATACGTTTTTTAAATTTAAGTTTAGTCTTTTCACAACTTTTTTAAATTGTGAAACAGAAAATTCTCTGACATTTTCTGGGATCCTATTGTAAAAGCGTACACCCTGTCCCATAAACGAATTACGGACTCGATGCAATCGAGTTACAGACGCACTAAGTTTAAGCCTATTTCTAGTATTAATATTATGTACATCACTGATTTTAGTAAACTTATTAATATTTTTCTTGGCATACATAACATTATCAAAAATGTATTGAGATGCAACGGTCAATATATTAATATTTTTAAACATTTCCCTTATAGAATCCTTAGGGCTTAAGTTATAGATTGCGCGAATAGCTCGCTTCTGCAAGACAAAGATTGACCTAATACCGGCTGCATTACCCCAAAGTAAGATGCCATAAGACATAATACTGTGGAAGTAGCTAAAGTAAACAAGGCGAGCCGTTTCCTCATCAGTCAATAGTCTAATTTTTGAAGTAAAAACTTCTTTAGGCGCGTTGAGCGTTTTGGTGGAGGGTAAAATCCTCGGTTCGCGTCACCGACATGCTAATGATAATAGCAGGCGTGCGACTAGCGCATGCGCAGTAGTACACGTATACACTTATATAGCCTGTGTACACGTATACACTAATACATCGACTATTTCTGACTGTATTATGTGCGCGTTGGACGCTTTTTGGATAAGTATAATTTTGTGAGTCACGTCACCAATACGTTATAGTAGCAGTACCTATTGCATCTTTTTTAGAATACAATGAAATGATTGAACGAACAGATAACCTAAGTATTGTCAAATTAATGATGACAATGATGTAAATAATGAAAATAATGTTCAAACTTGAATTCATTGAAATTCGTGTAAATATAAATACTATATATAATTAAGATAATTGTATATTAATTATTTTTTCAACCACTTTGTATTTATATTTTGTTCATGATTTGTTTAACCCATCATATGTAACTAATAAATAAAACATTAAAAAAATCATATAATTTTTGCATATAGTTTTAATTACTCTCAACTTAATAGTTCCGTTTTCACTTCTATCGGCAGTCCCACGACTGCTATTAGTTTTTTTTTTTACAGCGAAAGCTGCAGACCTCAACCTATTCGCCAATCTATCAATATGAGGTCCCCACTGTAATTTGGAGTCAATGGTGATACCGAGAAATACCGTAGAATCAACAGGCTCTACGGCTTCACCATTCAAAAGTACATTGGCTTTCACAATTTTCGTTTGGGGTGTTCTGAATATTATACATTTTGTTTTTGTCTTAGATTCAGTGGAAAGCCGAACGGGTTGTCTTAACAGTAGGTTCTCAATATTCCTCTGCCTACCCTGCTATGTGCAGGATACAGCGTAAAGCTAAAGAAAAACTATTAATTCAATATAGAAGCTACTTAGGTATAACCATTTTGCAAATGGATAAGCTTTGTGATAGAAGTCGGTTATTTTATTAACATTGTAAGTACGTGCTAAAAATTAAAGCCAGTATAATGTAAGAAATAATAGGAATTTAGGATTTTATATAGCAAATTGAATATCCTAACGGTTTAACGTCATAACCATAATTGGTTACTATTATGGTTATGGCGTTAAACCGTTAGGATCCAACGAATTTTATTCAATTTATAAAAATATATATAATTATTATGATTTTGTTGAAATAGTTTGCATATTATTCTGTTTTTATATACCGATAATTGTGAACACCTACTTAATAATAATTAAATTGTAATATAAATTAATATTTTCTAAATATGATTGAATGAGATTAAAAAACTTTATTTTGTTAGCGAATAATAAGTTGTAACTGAATGTGCTTGAAAAAAAATATCTGGTATTGATTAGGAGGAAAGAGGGGTCAGTAATCATCTCAGAATCCTAAGTGTCAAATTCACCAGCACGCAGTACACCCTGCTACACAACGGATGAGACTCCAAAACGACCAAAACTTTGGTGGTAAACAAAAGCTGCAACTTAAAATTCCAACTCTGAAAGAGGACAGCAGTGCCATTAGCGAAAAGATTGCAGCCACTGTTGTGGCCAACTCGCATGCCAAGCGCGATGACTAAGGCATGGTCCCCTAGATGAACAATGACCTTAAAACGAGTCTCCCAGTTCCCAGTAGTTATAGTAACCTTGCCCACGTTGCCTGCAATAACGGTGTGACGGGGTATCCTATTTTTGAATTATGATCTCTTAGAATATCTCTGCTTTAAATCAAGGTTTACATTATGTTGGAAGCAACACTGCAAAAGATAAAAGATTTACAATCAGTATTAATACTTAACCTGAACTATGGAGTCAACGCAATGCTCGTGCTGTCTCTGGCAGATAAGATTAACAATGAAGTGAATTGATAGAATTACAGAATCAATATGGTGAAGTGAAACAGGGCCGGCCACGCCTCCAGACAGTGTTAGAGTGGAGAGACCGCGTTAAGGTAAGCATAGTGTATGACGCTCTGCTGCGAGATGGACAGACGATGGACGACTTACAGAAAGATATACCTCTAAGTAATGTAGGCAAAGAGCTTACACACGAGCAGTGTATTTGTAATAAAAGTATACGAATTATTCGAAGTCATTAAAATAAAAATAATTGATATTTTAGGCTCACATTTTATTCTGCTGTAATCATTTATTATGTTTATATGTTATACAGTTATATAAGTATTACATTAGTTAGTACCGATATATTTATTATAATGTATTTAAACTTAAAAGTACCTACACTCGACAGAAAGAGAATAATTAATCTTTGCTCTAGTAAATGTCGACCAGATTTTTTTTTATATTGGGTAAGGAAGATATAATAAAGCGGATGTTTTATTTTAAACATTTTTTTTTTTCACAATTTATAAATATCTTTATTTTTTTTTTACAATTTATAATTATCTTTATAACTTGTAATTAGTAATAATCTGTGTTTGGAATTGGATATTTATTTTTTTTTTTTTTTTTTTTTTTTTTTTTTTTTTTTTTTTTTTTTTTTTTTTTTTTTTTTTTTTTTTTTTTTTTTACGTTTCGGACAGCGTACCGAGTAGACGTGTTGCAAATAATCTTTAAATATTTGTAGTTACTGTCAACTTAATCCCAACTCTATATACCACGTTAAAAGTGCTTAAGTGGCTTGAATTTGTTTTTGCATAAAATCATCTGAGTTTTATTAATATACCCACTGAGTAAAACTGTTTACTATTGGAGTTATAGTAAACAACATAGATTAAAATGTCTGCTGGAAGAGGCTTGAGTGATTCGCAACCAAATCTATCTTCCCTTGCTGCGTCTTCTGAAACATCAGATGTTCAAAAGATTACTTATCGACATAAAAGGAAACAACCTGAAGAAAATGAGAATATCAATTTAATCAAAGAAGAAGTAAGTGAAATTAAAAATCAAATGTCACAAATAGTGTCAATGCTAACTTCTTTTGGCAATAATCAAAAAGAATTTATGGATAAGATATCCAAAGATATGACTGTTCTTAATGAGCAAATGGGTAACATTAAAACTACGATAGAAAACGTTGTCAAAGAACAAATCGATATTAAATCTGACCTGTCTATTCTACAAAACAAAAGTGTTGTGACAGCAAATAAACTTGTTTACGTAGAATCGGAATTAAGGCTTCTTAAAATGGATTCCGCTATCTGCTCGTCTGTTACTCCTTCGATTGAAGGAATAATAAAGGAAATAAATGAAAGAGAGAGAAGAATGAATAATATTATTATCACCGGGATCACAGAAGCAGAATCATTTCGGAAGGAAGATAGAAATGAAATCGACAAAAATGAAGTCATGAAAATTTTAAAACAAGTGAATCCAGATTGCCCGGCACCACGTACTATTTTACGACTTGGGAAGTACAATCCACACAAAAAACGTGTCATAAAAGCAATATTTACATCTCAAGAAGTTTGCAAACATATCCTTCGAAATAGAAGCGAAATACAAAGTCCCAGTGTAAATGTATATTCAGACCAAACACCACAGCAGCGAGTATTTCTTAAAAAATTAACTGAAGAGATTAAGACTAGAACGGAAAATGGTGAAAACAATTTGATTATAAAATATTTTAATGGAATTCCAAAAATCATTGTCTCTCAACTAAAAACGGCCAAATCTGCAAAAAACTGAGCTTTATAAATGAACATGATAAAAGAGGACTAGATATAAACCGTCAAATTACAAACGAGAATGTCAATATCTATCAAATTGTTAAAAATTATAATTGTATTCGTACAACTAAAAAATCATTAAGATTTTTCTATGCAAATGTGAGGAGTATTGTGGTGCCAGGAAAGTTTGATGAGCTTCTATGTATTGTCAAATCATTCGAAAATCCTCTCCATGTAATAATCTTAACTGAAACGTGGTTAAAAAGTGACGATGAAGCCAAGCGATTTAAGATTAATGGTTACTCTCATTATTACAATTACAGGTCTAATATGAGAGGTGGTGGAGTATCAATATTCGTCAACGAAAATCTTAAGCATATCTTGGTTGAAAGTAAATGTTCTAACGATAATCATTTTCTATGGATCTATCTTAGGAATTTTTCCCTAAATGTTGGAGCCATCTACAGGAAACCAGACTCCAGCATCAAAACCTTCCTTGATGAATATTCAAACCAACTTCACAAAATGAAAAGAGGCCTTTTATTTGGTGATTTCAATATTAATTTGCTTGCGACAGAGCAAACGACCGTAATGTACAGAGATGTTTTGGAAGAAAATGGGTATGAAATCAAGAACAAAGTAGATAAAGCACACTGCACCCGAGAAACCACTACATCAAAAACACTCATAGATCACGTGTGTTGCAATTTAAAAGAAAGTAAACACCTTTTAGCTATAATAGAATCATCAATGTCAGATCACAAACAACTTTATTTTGAATTGAAAAGGTATCAAAAAGAAATTTTGGAAAAGATACCATATGAGGCTGTTGACTATGACTTACTTTATAATAACATAGCTGACAATAAAGATAAAAATAAAAACAATATATTCGATATTTTAGAAAAAAAGATTTCCAAAAGTGTAAATAAAAGTAAGGTATTAAAATATAAAATTCATTTCTCCCAGCCAAGACTGGGTTAACAAAACAATAATAAGCGAAATAAACTGTAGAAACGCTTTGTGGAAAATACATAAACGCGACCCAGAAAATAATGCAAAGTATACAGAGTTCATTACGAAGAGAAATGAAGTTACGAAAATGATACAACAATCTAAAACTTCATATTACTTAAAAGCTTTTACAAATTGTAATAAAAAACCAGCTAAAATGTGGTCCCTCATCAACAGTCTTTCAAGCAATAAAATCAAAGAATCTGGAGGTCCAACTAAGCTCCATATCAACAACGATAGCATTACAGATACGAAAAAAATCTGCGAGCTATTCAATGACTTTTTTCTACAATTGGCTCGTCTCTGGCGAGTCAAATAAAGATGAATAAATTCATCTTATAATTCTGAGGTAAGTGAAACTGGATCCACTACACATTCACTCACAGACTTCTCACTTGCAACCACAAACGAAATTAACTTAATAATTGATAATTTAAATAATAATACCAGTTCGGGAATTGATGGGATTAACACAAAATCTATTAAATGTATAAAAAACCTTATAATTAATGAGCTTACTCAGTCTATAAACAAGTGTTTACGTTTGGGGACCTTTCCCGATAGTCTTAAGATTGCCAAAGTTACTCCAGTTTATAAAGCTGGAAGTAAAACTGACCCGGGGAACTATCGCCCCATTTCGATTCTCCCTGTATTATCAAAGATATTTTTTTGAGCGGGTTCTTTATAATCGGTTACAACATTATCTATCCTCTCAAAATTACTTTTATGTAAGGCAATATGGCTTTAGACCAAAATCGAATACACTCTCAGCTGTGACGGACACTATAACTAAAATAAAATTAAATATTGATAATAAGCTTATTGCAGTAGGTATTCTTATTGATTTAAAAAAAGCTTTTGACTCGGTAAGTCACGATATATTGCTTGATAAATTAAATAAAATTGGTATAACTGAGAACGCACATAAAATGTTTCAATCGTATCTCAGAAATCGTTGTCAAGTAGTTAAAATCGGAAATACTGTAAGTAGTCCCAGAAATATTACCTTTGGAGTGCCCCAGGGATCCATATTAGGGCCTCTATTGTTTTTAATTTATGTTAACAGTATTAGTCAGATTGGGTTAAAAGGGGATCTTTCTCTTTATGCTGATGACACGACTTTGTTCTACTTTGGAAATTCAATTGAAGATATATTGCGATCAGCTCAGGATGACTTGAACATATTGGAAAGGTGGTTTCAGGATAATCTACTTACTATTAATGTGTCTAAGTCTAACTACATAATATTCGCTGCGAAAAATAAAATTATTCCCGGTCATGAACCACCCAAAATAAATAATCAAATAATTAATAGAGTATACGAAGATAAATACTTAGGTTTAATACTGGATTGCACTATTTCATGGAAGCCGCATATTGACAAGATAAAAAGAAAATAACCTCCCCTACGGGTTTATTACGTGGAATGGCGAGATGTCTACCACGTAAAGTAAAATATAATGTATACAATTCTCTTGTTAAACCACACCTAGATTACCTAATAGAGATTTGGGGTGCAGCTGCAAAAACGAACTTAATACCCTTGCAAATAGCGCAAAATAAACTTATAAAGGTTTTGTTCAATTACGACGTCTTAACTTCAACTGATAAAATCTATGGAGAAACTAAGATTATGAAAATTTCGCAAACTTATATTTATAAAACTTGTATACTGATACGTAAGATTCTCAATAAAGATATACATACTCACCTAACATTCACAAAAAAATGTCAAATTAGTAAAATTAGGCTTAGGAACGCTGATCACATTGTACTGCATAGACCAAGAACAAATTACGGCAAAAAAAATATAATGTTTGAAGGTGCTCAACATTACAATAAATTACCATTAGATATAAAGATTCTAAGACGACATTAACATTTAAGAAGCTTTTGAAATTCTATATTATAAATAAATATGTGTGTTTGTAGATGTATAATATATACTTATATGTATATAAAAATATTTAATATATAATAAACCATACAAACAATATTAAAAATAAATAAAAAATAAATTTTAATCACAAATTACACCGATGCCATATCCAGTTTCGCTTAGTCTAAGGAATCTTTAAAAATATTGTTATGTTCATTTGCGTGCAAACTTTATATAACTACCTCCAAATCTTTTTTTTTTCTTGATTGTACGTAACTGTCCTTTTTTTTATGTTTAAACTTTAATTATTCTTATGTAAGTGAATTGTATTATTCTTATAAGAAATAAATGATCTTAAACCTTATATTTGTCAGCCATTTTGTACGTTTATCTGATATTGTAATTATATACATTTATAATTTACGATTTCGAATTGCTTACAGACGGCGTTTCAGGTTTATTTTTTTAAAAGATGAAAAAAGTTAAATGTTATGCGCAATATTTTGCTAATATTTTTTATTATAAAAATACGAAAGAAAACAAAAAAAATGTGTAATTATAATATAGTGCATAGAATAGCGATGATCGGTATTGGATCGTAAGAGTTGGGTCTCTCATACAGATACCGGGTCGTCGAATATTGCATTCTTTTCTCATACCACTAATATGATAAAACATTCTTTTTATATTCTACTTAAGGAACAAGTAATATTTTTTGTAATTTATTACGATATCGTAGGACGTAAAGTAATCAGATTGAAGAAAAAACTTGCAACAGTCGAATATATTTTTTATTTTATTGAGTCTGTACTAAAATAAAGCGATAACTTTGTGAAATTGTAGTTTTCATATTACAACAGAAATAACCGAATGCAAATTTTCTTTTTTCGAGCGTTTTATGACTGTTATAAAACGTTAAACTACTTACAGTGTCGTATATACTGTTTTCTCTTGTCTCAATTATCTTTTATTATGACCTATTGTAATATAACTCGATAGTTCATATTCATTAATTAAGGCAGTTAAAAATATAGGTTCCGTAACTATAATACGTGTTAAAAAGTCAACGTGTTGCCAAGTTCATTATATGAAACCTTAAGATATTGTGAATTTAATTGATTTTCAATATTTTTAAAACAAGAAATAATGTTTACGAATATTGTGAATACAAATTTGTTAATAAATAAAGTTCTTCTCGTTTCGTTCTTCATCGCCATCATTCAAAATTTGATGTTAAAAACAGTGCCTTGCTTTTTTCACATATACAGAGAAAGCGATTGGCAAAGTAACGTTGTGGCATTCCGTTACTTACTCTTCGGAAAATTCGTGACATTGGTTGCGTTCAACGCCGTGGTGTGTCTGTCAGAGTGGAAAATAGAAATAAATAGTTTATTTTTTTTCACCTTCACGCTGTATCCCGCACTTGGCAGGGTAGGCAGAGGGAACCTGGGAACCTAGTGAGGCATTAAGACAGGCAGTGATATTAATGTTAGCATTTAATTGTATTATATTTACACATTTACATAATTATGTATATTATATTATTTGTAGTTATAACTAAAACTCTACGTTAACAATTCATTCTTAGTGTCACTAAAGAAGGCGATGTTGCGGATAGACGGCTAGAAAATTAAAATATCTGCAGAACTCCGCAATGAAATTTGAGCTGTTGCCAAATCTTGTTAAAAATATCCGTCGTAAATTTCCCCGCAAGCCTTCAAGAAAATTCTATTATATATATAACAAGTAAATATTGATTTACGACATGAAATATGTGACATACGATAGCTGAATGTGATTCGAGAAAATATTGCTTTATATTACCAGTTCAGTTAGTGTGAAAGCAAATGGTCTTCATGGACCCAGTTTATTTGAAATAGACGGTAAGATTGAATTTTACGTATACAGTATATATATCTAATAGTTGTATAGTATTAGCAGTTACTATATATATTTACTATCATATGATATTCGATATCGGAATAATAAATTTAATAACAATACATATATATGCACTGTTCTTAAATTTATGCATACGCATACGCATATCTACCAAGAAAAAAACAGCAATGACTATAACTTCACGCTGTATCCCGCACGAGGCAGGATAGGCAAAGGAAACCCAGGGAATCTAGTTTAAGACACTCCGTTCCACTTCAGTTCCCCACTTTCCGCCGAATTTGAGGCATTGTGTGTTGAGTGGCGGAACTCAACGCCGCGCTTTTGCCTTATTACCAGAGCGAAGAAATGAAACATTAAATATTTAGCGCTGCGCCACGACAGGTGGCAATAACTTATTTATTTTTTTCTTTCAATATTTAAACGTATTACGTTTATGCATAATAGCAGTGAGGCAATATGGCAAATTGAAGACGTAAACTTGAAAAATATCAATAACAAAATTAGCATAAATTAACAAGGTAATCCAAATAGGCGTAAACATAAAAGTACAGGGTTAAGAAAATTCCTTTCGAATATTCTCGTCCCTCTGTAATTAAATTTAAAGAGAGCCGCGTTTGTTGGAGTTTGGAGCCGTTGTTTTGATTTAAGGAAATTAATTAGTGTAACTGCCGAGCACACTCGCGCTGAATAGCCTTAAGGTGTAATTTTCTTGATAGAAATTATCTATACACCAAAATTGCCAAATTAATAGATATAAATTGTATTCTGTTTTGGCCGGTTTGCTACTGGCGAGGAATCTCTAGTATTTACATTGTAAAGGTATTCAACATTGATTCAGGCTACATTTACAAACAGATATGTGAACTGAATCTGATTTTGACGTTATAATAATAATAATTAATTAGGGAAACTGAAGGATTCGTCTATGCAAATATGGAAGTGGTTATGAGGACAAGAAACTATCAGAGACATATTACGAAATATGGCAGGAGAAAATATCTCCTGAAGGCAGAAAAAGGAAAGTTATATATTTTTTTTGATCATGTCATTGTCCAAATAGTGGTTTTAGTTAGCAGTTTAACGGTTTTTGTTTAGCAGTTGGATCAAGAACTGGACGCCGAAGGTAGTACTAATTGAGACGGTGCGAATTATGAGGTGTTGCCTCACTCTGGAACCTTTATGTTACGGTCGGAAGAGTATAGTCACTTTGGTGTCCATCTGTACAGGCTATTTATATCAAGATTGCGTAGAGGTATCAAGCTGGAGTTAATATCAAATATAAAAATGTACGGCTCATGGAGCACTAAAAAAATATCAAACTTTGTAATTCAAGGCATTTTGTATAAAATTCACTGAGTACTTAATAAAAAATAAAGGATACTTTTCGTGGGCAAACATTTATGGCATATCGCACGCGGTGAGAATTTACAATACAAATAAAGGAAAATATGAAACTTGACAATTTATAAAATAAATAAAAAAAAAAAAAATGAAAATTTATATTTATAGTACATTTGAACAAAATGCGTGCATATGTTTACAAACTTAAACTCAGCTTCACGCTGTATCCCGCACGAGGCAGGGTAGGCAGAGGGAATCCGGGAACCTAGTGTGAAGACACTCCGTTCCACTTCCGTTCCTCACTTTCCGCCGAATTTGAGGCATTGCGTGTTGAGTGGCGGAACTCAACGCCGCGTTTTGCCTTATTACCAGAGCGAAGAAATGAAACATTAATTTCATTTCCTCGACTGGGGCTCGAACCCAGAACCTGTCGGTTACAGTCACACTCTTGTGCCGCTGCGCCACGACAGGCCTCAAATATATATATATATATATATATATATATATATATATATATATATATATATATATATATATATATATATATATATATATATATATATATATATATATATATATAAAATCTCAAATATATATATAAATAAATATATAATAATTGTATAAATCGTGCTTGATTTATACAATTATTTACTGCACATTCCTTATTTACTGCACAACTATAGGTAGTGACGTCATCAGTGTTTTTTAAGATTTTATATCCAAGAGCAAACCGGGACCCTATTACTATGACTCCGTTGTCCGTACGTAACTTATGCACTGTGATACTTAAACAGTTGAAATGTTTATAGATGGTGTATGCACGTAGTCGATATAATAATGATAAAGATTTAAAAACGGAATCAAATAGATATTTAAAGATTTATAAAGCATTCTCATACAGCAGATATGATTTTTCCGTTTTCAGTGATAATTATACAAAACCTTTCATGCGAATTCAACCTGCACTAGGTATTTTATAATGTTTAAATGTATTTTTTACATTAATTTATATTTATAAATATTAAATTATAATATACTAAAGGTACATATTCTATTCATTAGTAGCTCTAAATTGTCTTCAATAAAAAAAAATGACTAAATGACTTTCACTATACTCTTCAGATAATAAATTGCACATAAAAAGCTATGTAAAGTGAAGAACACAAAAGCTTCGTATAAGATATAACAATAGATAAATTTTCTGAATGCGTTAGAGCGGAACTAGGCGGATTACCTGCTACGCAATCTCGCTTAGGCGAAGAAATTTTTAACAAAGCTCCATACTTAAGTATGTACTTCGTAGCATCCTGAAGCGTGATGAATTGCCTCAAGACTAAGTTGTGCGTTAAAATAATTTCTATTTCTAAAATTGTTAAAGATTTTACACGATAGAAAATATTTAAGGGGCCCGCCAATTACGAATTCGTTCAACAGCTGTGTTCTAATAAAGAATTTTGTTCGCTCTAGCTTTAAATGAAGAGACAATTTTGCAGATGTGTCTTCATTCGCGTCGGTTCTACCTATTTCCAATGGATATTTGAATAATATATGAGATGAGCATTGGAATATGTACATGTGTTTAAAATATGTAATATATTTAAATTAATATAAGGATAATGTGGCATGTTAATAGTCCGTTGTTATATTATTTTGTATTAATTTATACTTTTTATATTTATAACGTTAATTTACTAAAAAAAATTATATTACGTTCCGAATTTCTTTCTAGTCTCGTAGCTCAAAACCTAAAAACGGTACCCTTAAAAGGTCACTTTGTAGGTCAATCTGTCTGTCCAGATCCTTTTAATCAAAATCGCATAGAAGTAACATCATCATCATCATCGAAAAATTCTTCTCGTGGTTCTACAGTAAAAAGAAACAAAAAAAAATAATATTCTATACGTATTCCAAATTATTACACACCTATATTAGTAGTTCGTTTAATACAAAGTGAGTGCATAACATCCGCAAACTAAGTTTGTCGTTAGAACAATCCTGAAATTTGTACGGATCCGGTAGGCGAATCTATATAGCACTTGATTGATTTTATTTAAAAGATAAAAAAATGTTAGTTATACCTTAAGTTTTAGATTATATCACATTCAAATTAAATTCAAAGTTTTGCAATTCCAAAGTAATAATAGTAATATTAAACCGATATTTTTCGCAAATAGTGATTTGGCCGTAGAAATTGGGCTGTTATGGTAATTTTATTAGTGTCGCCAAGTAATAAAGTCGGAATACAGGTGCGTCAATGTTCATAAACTGGCCGACTTATATTTTTGCTTCGACCCTTCAATAGAATTGTAATGCCTTATGAATAAGTTATGGATGGAAGTGAAATTGATTAATGCAATTGAATTATGAGAAACAATTATGAATGTTAATATTTAATCATCTATTTATCAAATTTCATATTATAACGTGTGAATATTTAGGTCAAATTAGAATTTTGTTGCCTTAAATATTTAATTTCAAAATGAGTTTTATATTATTTATTAGTATTTACTATTTTTTATTTTGTACAGATCTTTCGACTTATCTTGTAAAGAAAGCAAATGAAAAGAAAGGAGTGTTTAAACGGTAATATACAAATATGTTAGTTTAAAGTTCAGTATGGGTATAAGGTAAAACCTGTATAGTTAAAAAATATGTTATAAGAGAGAATTATAATATAATAAAAGTGTCCTCCGGTGTCTAACCGAGTTTTATCCTATATGCTCTATATCTTTATATACTTTATTATTCTTCATTATTTAAGGCCTATCGTGGCGCAGGGGCGCCAGCGACTGTTATCGTGACAGGTTGTGGAGTCGATCCACACTTAAGGAAATGAAATATTTTTTATTTTCAAATCAAATATTTTATGTTTTAACTTCTTTACTCTGGTAACAAGGCAAAGCACGGAGTTGATTTCCGCCACTTAACACACAGTCTGAAACAGCTATGTGCGGGACAGAGCGTGGAGGTGAAAAAAAAATCTTAATTATTTTATTTTATCTATTTGAAAATAATGTTGCAGCCAGGAACATTCATATTGGTTAGCGATTTTGTGTGAATATCATACTAAAATTTTAATACTACTCTCATATCTTCAAAGTATAATATCGTAGTATGAAAGTAGAAATATATGTATATGAAAATAGACGAAGGACTTTAATATCATACGCTGTGCACAAACTCATCTGTCAAGTTTTCCCTGTTTTGCATAATATGTCCGTATCACTTAGCCTACCTGTTCCAAATTAACGTACGTCTAATCTTCACGAAGGTTGAAACTAAGGTAGCCATAATGTTTGATTATTATATTCCTGGAAAGTATAGTTGAAAAAACCTTTTATGTGTATATTAATAAAAAATACTGACGAGTCAATTATATCCAAGACAGGCCAGACAGGTATCACCACCAAAATGATAAAAATACACTATATTTTTTCAAATTGATATTTTTTTTTTCCTAAACATCATGCAGTTTAAGCGCGGATCACTCATTGCATCTTAAATAGCGACACAGCCTTTAGTTACCTACTATCTATCGACACTGGGTATGCGAATAGCTTTTAAAATACCTATATACTAAGTATGCCAGTAAGTATATACTAAGTACCTATATACTTTGAGGCCTGTCGTGGGTTCGATCTCTACTCGAGGAAATGAAATATTTAATATTTTCAAATAATATATTTCATGTTTTCATTTCTTTGCTCTGGTATCAAGACAAAGCGTGGCGTTGAGTTTCGCCCATTGACACGCAATATGGGGAGCAGAAGTAGAACGAAGTGTCTTAACACTAGGTTCCCAAGTTCCTTCTGCCTACCCTGCTATGTGCGGGATACAGCGTGAAGATGAGTAATGAGTAGTATACTAAGTAAAAACAATATTTTTTCGCATTGTGTTTGTCGCGATAACATTTTATTGCACTTTCAGCAACGTTGGCAGAGGGAACTTGAGAACCTAATGTTAGAATACTTCATTCCATTTTGACACTTTCATTTACCATTTTCAACCCATTGTGAGTTTAGAGAAATGAAATTATTTAATAACTTATATTTAATTACTGTTATAAAATTCTATAGAACATATCCCTAAAAAATTATATAAAATTCACTACCATAAATTGGTTTCATATTGTAACAACCCAACTTTATATACTAATTGGTAGCTGAAAATATAAACTTTTAAAGCACATATTTTACATCCTATATTTTAAATCTAAAGTAAAAGTTTTTATCACATTGTTAAATTGAAAAAAATATATATATTTTACGTTGTTAAGATATATCGTGTTGCAATCCGTACAAAGTTATGGTCAACATATTCATAACTGCAAACTCATGAGGTCATTTATATCCGTTCTGTACAAAGGATTTGTAGTCCCATTCGTTATACAAATATGTATGTCCAGACGTTCAAACACTATTAGTTACAAGGTTGGATTCTACCTGGATTTCCTTATTAAGCCGTCTTTTGACAGAGATTAAGATTAGTCGTTTATTTTAGTGCGCTATTTTTTTAAAAATATATAAAAATAAAAGATATTTATGTCGCAATTTAAACACAGTTTAAATAAAACTATTATTTTATTTTGATTATTGAAAATACATTAATTTTTTTACATGTCCTATTTGCCCATTTAAAATTGTAATTTAGAATTTACGAAACTATTACACATTTATTCATTATAGTGATTTTTTAATGAATTTTCTCCGCGTATTTCGCCGGTTCCATGAAGCATTACGTGTTGAGCGGCGGAACTTAACGCCGTGTTTTGACTTGTTTCTAGAGCGAGGAAATATATTTATTTTGTGTGATCTCGAAACGGAAATCAAACTGACACCCCTGCACCATGACAGCGTTAAAGTAAACATCTTCGACATAAGTCACTATTAAATTTATTTATATTTGTTCAAATAAAACATAACAAGTTAAGATATCTGTAGATATGTCTGTGTTTTTGAGGCTGGTTAGAAAAGGTAAAGGTTGATATAGATGGACCTTAGACCAACCTTTTCATTGAAAGCAAAGTTATTTGTCATAAGCCTTCCTTTACTGAAGGGGCGAACCCTTCTAAAATACTGGAGATGCGTGATAATATCTTTATATTTGTTTTGCCTAGAATTGTCTTGAACACAGGCGAATAAAATGTATAGCCTGTTAAATTTAAGCATACATATTCAAGGTGCGAATATGGTTAAAGGTGTTACCATTTTATGAGTAAAGATTTATTTTCACGACCGATGTTTTTACTTCAGTAAAACACGTAGCGTCACGGCACGTCCGTAATACTATCTGAGGATTAGTCTTGGAGTGGAAAACGTTATGATCTCATCTTTGTTTAAAGATATTATATTCTCGCATCGTTCGGAAAGGTCGTGAATTTAGTTCTGTTTGTTCAACTAAGAGCTCTGTGGGACAGTGTGATCAGTTTATGTCGTCTCGTTTATTATTTTATGGCGTAGAATATTATGTAATATGTGATAGCTAACGTTATCATGGCTAGCATAGTTTTGGTTTAATGGCTAGGGTAATAGTCGTTTTATAGTGTTCAGTACCTCAAAAGAAAAACACAGATATCGTTCAGGATCATTTACGGTCCAACTCGCACCTGATTTTTTTCTTTATTGTAATAACCACAAAAAGTGTCAAAGAAACGATACTTTCGTTTTCGTTTTCGTCGATGCATGTATAATAATAATATATCTTTAATTCTCGCGGTAGTGTTTTTGTTTATTCATATTATTTTTTTTGTATTATGCTATTTTATATACGAATGAAACGTATCCTGATTCATATCTATTGTATAAATCTATTTTTGTGACCTAATTATGATTTTGCATACTCTCTGCACTCTTGTTCTAATTAATCTCTTGAAAAATTAAGAATTATTAGGCGATTATCTCCTTTAAGATTTAATTAACGATACTTGCCTGATGCGGCGATAGATTCCCCTGAATATTTTTATGGTTCCATATCTCAAAAGATAAAAATGGAAGGCTTATAGGATCACTTTGTTGTCCATCTGTCAAAATCATTTCGTCGCAATTGCTTACTACTGATGAAAATATAAACTTATATTAGCAGTTCATTTAATACAAAATTAGTGAAACATTCGTCAACTCTACTGTTACCCCGCGTCAGATTTTATTTTTGCATACACACATATTTTTTTAAATATCGCATCAGATAAAACCTGTATTATAAATAAGGTAAGAAATTCCAGAAGTCGAAATTAAACCATATTTTAAAAAAATACAATCTTTTAAATGTAGTTAATTTCATAGTAATTTAGTGCATACTTAAGTTTGTAAAATTTATGTCAGTTATACTCCCAGTTGTCATAGAATTTGAAATTGGTACAGAACAATCGAGTCTAAATTCGCATTTAATGGTTTTTTTTATTATTTATTTTAGTTTTAAATAAAAAAAAACGTATTTTTGACTTTTATATCTTTTCAGTGTCTTTTCAGTGTCATTTGATTTTGTGACCTTTGTCGTTGTGACCTTTGTCGTTTTGGTTCTACCTTTTAGTTGCCATAACTGTTAATTAGTATGTACTAGAGGATAGAGCGTGTTTCATAAAATTGATGAAGAAAATATATAGACGCCTGTCGTGGCGCAGGGGCACAAGCGTGTGACTGTAAACGACAGGCTGTAGGCTCGATATTAATATTTTCAAAATACGTATTTAAGGTTTTCATTTCTTCGCTCTGTTTATAAGGTAAAGCGCGGCTTTGAGTTTCGCCACTCAAAATTCAATGACTCAAATTCGGCGGAAGGCGGGACGCGAAAGCGAATGGAGTGTCTTAACACTTATTTACACTGTCTACCCTGCCGTGTGCGAGATACAGCGTGAAGCTGAATAGAGAGAGAATAAGACATATGTATAGTAGGTGTAGTAGTAGTTGTTCACTGTACTCAAGCTTATAACACATTACGAGATAGAATAAAACGTATAAAAATCTTTAATTACGTAAAGATAATAAATAATGTATTTTAAATGATAATTAACAAATAAAGAATAAACTTGCTGGTGGTTTGTATAGCACTTAAGACTGTAGAAGATGTATCATGTATAGTCAAATAACCTCACTGAGGCAACTATCCGAGTTGTAAAAATGCAGCGTCGTCAGTCGAAAATTGTGCCGAACAACGCCGCGCCTAGAAATTGTTTACTCAAAAGCAATATGTGGTAAAAATTCGTAAAATTAAACGTTAACCATCGCTTAGAAAATATGTTCCGGTTGGTCTGTTGTATGACATATATTATTAGGAGGCACGCCTGTAATATAAAATTACCACTTGTATTGTAAACGTTTTAATTTTATATTTTGATCTTTGCGCTCCCTACTAGTTATAATATTTCTTATTTCAGACACTGTTAGCATGAAGTGTCAACTAAATTAGTCAATATACCTGAAGTATATACTCGTACGTAGTAACCTATTTCCATCTCATTTGGTAGCATAGCTTAGTTATATAATTGGTGGAAATTTCTAAGATAAGGGTTAAGAATTTATTATTCAGCATTCGAGTGCTTTCAATATATATTACAGGTGCATTTTACAATCGGTTATAAATAATAAAGGTCAGTTGAAAGCAGCGATACGGGAATAAAAGTTGCAAGTAATATTTTGACATAACGACAAACATAACTCGTCGCGAGAGAAGCATCGCCGAAGTTGTGCAGCTCACTGGAGATCTCGGATTTATAAATATTTCGCCTTAAATTATTACTGTTTTATATATTTTGAAATGGTTTTTTTTATATGCCCGACTTTGTCGTATTGTAACATACCAAGATAACAAGTGGTGTGTTTGACACTACTTTCCTTATGCCTATCTTACTACACAGCGTAAGGCTTTAAGTATTTTCGTCTATTAATTAAAATACGCTATTTTGATGCAATTAGAACGACGGTTAACATTAGATAAATGTAGATAGCTTTATTCGTTGCCAACGAGTGTATTGATTTATAAATATTTTGTCGCTGTCTATTACAATAACTCAGCTTATCTAAAGCAAAAATTAAAGAAATTGAGTGACCGATCACTAAGTCTTCTCTTTCTAATCGTAGAAATTAGCTATTAATTAAGATATTGTTGTAGGCCTGTTGCTAAAATTACACTGTAACAATTTTTTTATAGTGTTATAAAATCACTTTAAAAGAATTTAAACATTTGCATTAAAATAGAACATAGCGACTGAATCAACGTATCTTATAAAAGGCAAGTAAAAGCTAGTAACATTGTTGTGGATACGTATAAATGATATTTTAGGTGAAAATTGGTTCTCAAAGGTGCGTAATAGGTATCGCATCTACGCTTTTCTATCAGGATTTGGTTCAATCTAATCACATAAAGGGCGTCGGTAGTAAGAAGCGATATTTCACTTTTTATGTCGCAATGTCATCTACGTTGTCGTAAAAATATAAAGAAAAAGTAGCGCAATTTTACGATGTATTTAATGTTGTCTTTTTATAAGCTTTACTTTGGTTTTAGTTTAAAGTCTTTGTTATTAATATACGATAACAGTATTTGTTATAATACTGTTGAATTATTCTTCTAATATTTTTGATATATAAATTAAGAGGATCATCTATCTTCAAGAGATTTTTTACGCGAAAACTACTAACCGGATAACATTTCGCAGGAATGTATAGATTATATATCAGGATACATATTGATATAAATTTTCAAAGCCGTATGTTGCTAGCTCTATATAAAGCTAATAAAATATTTTATTATAAATAAATATTACGTTTAAGGGCTTTTGGACAATATATTTATTTTATTAAAATTTTCGTTATATAGACTATATACATATATTATACATGTTTCTAATAAATTATTTAAACTTATTGTAATCTTTTACAGTCAAAACACAAGGGTTTGTCTGTAAAAGATCAAAAGAAGTCCTCTACATAAAAGTAAGAAAGTAATAAATTGTGATCAAGTCGGCTAAGTAATACTGTAAATGTACCGCAGAGGATTAATCTTTTTTGTAATATAAGGGTCGACTGTACTTTATTTTTAAAATATGAATCAATGCTATGATTTTATTTTTTTGATGCTATATTAAGTTAGAGAATTCGGCAGACGTTGAGAAACTAACGAATTGTCTTTAGTGTTCACAAGTTACCTCTGCTAAGTCCGGGGTACAGCGTGAAGCTGAAAAATTAAGATGTCGGAAAAGAGAATCGCCACTTTTCTCTTCTCTCTTTTTCTACAATAGAACCTAATTTAAAGAAGTATGTGGGTAAAAAAATTGGTTTCGGATCAACATAGATGAAAGAAATTATTGTTTGTTATTTGATAGATGGCGGAAAATAAAATGCTAATTTAAATATAATTTATAGTCTGTCTACTCATTAGAATTAAGAATACCTATTTTATTAATATTTAATGCAAGTATATTTTAATTATTATCCTATAGTGCCTGTTAAGCCTGCATACAAAATTCCTCTTAGGTTTCTTGCTTTGTGGCGTTGCCAAATATTCTAAGTGAATCAAAAGGAATACCGTCATATAACGTGTGTATTCTATACACGGAGTCGATGGAACTTAAGTCTATGAAATAAAGCGTTCTTTACCTCATTGTGAAACACGCTCCCGTTCTATATGAGAACACTTGTTTGTATTTAAGTCTCGGTTAATAATAAAGCAACTTATACACGAGTAAGACTGACTTTATTTCACTAAGCATGAGCCTTGAATATAAATACCGTTGTTAAATGTATTGTTTTTGTACATGCATTCTTTTTTTATATATTAATTGAGCAATAAAGGAAATATTATGAGTTTTTATATAAATATAGAAACTCTTTTTGTTTTTTTTTTTTCAGTTTCACAGTCCCAGCACATGGCAGGGTAGGCAGAGGGAACTTAAGAACCTAGTGTTAAGAAACTCTCTTCCGTTCTCCACTTCTCGCCGAATTTGGCCTTGTCAATAGATCGAAAAAATGAAAATATTAAATATTTCATTTCCTCGAGTGGGGATTGAACCCACATACTGTCGCGTTTACAATCACATGCTTTAGCTCCTGCGCCAGGCGTTGTTGTGCTAATAAAAGGGTATATTTATAGTAACAAATAAAAAAATAACTATTTAAATTATAACTCGTAGATCCACAATATGGTTAAGTAATGGCTTCTCATTTACCAGGCATACGCTCAAGAAAGCTATTAAAGATAAGAATTTCTACGTCGAATACTAAACAGATGAGTCAATTTGCAAAATTACTTACCGTACAATAAATTTTGGCAGCTCGCTATCTGGCGGGCAATAAGTCACTATTGTGGATAGAACTGAATACAAAATGCTGGGCTCTCATATTTCAAGTCATGTACACATACGTGGATTTTCAGCGGAGAGTGATTGATTAAATGTTGACCTTCGCTGGGGTTGCCATTTGTAAAAACGATAAAACCGTATGCTAAATGTGAAATGGTAATTTATTTCGATTAAATTAAATTGTGATATTTAATTAATTGTGTTGTATTCTCTCGTGTATTATTTGGTTTTAAGGATTTCTATATAATTCTTTTAATATGTAAATCTTTTGAAATATTAAGTATGTTTGTTTGTTTAGAAAATATACATACATATTTTGAAAATGAGAGCAATATTTATATATTATGTTTTACATGTGTAAGCAATGTATTTCAATTTATTGCTTTATAGGTTAAGCTCTTACACGCTTTAGAATTTCGATTTATGTATATAATGATAAAAAATATTTTTAATTTTAACTTTCAAACTTTTAATGTTGTTTAGTTGGATTAGTTAGTAACCTAACAAATTTGATATATAAAACATTAAAGTGCAAAAAATATAAAAGCCAACCTCATTTTGCGTAGATATATGTTATACTCAGCAACATTTATCAAAGATAAGTGTGCTCCTTATTTATAAATGAATAACTTATAAGGCGTAATGGAGCTACGCTATTTTACGCGATATGGAAATTGTAGTCCCAAAGGTAGTATAAGCAGTTATCTTTTTATTTAACTCTGTTTACTTTACTGGCACTGACTAGGTGTACAAATAACTTTTGTTTTGTTTTTGATTTCGACTTGAATTCGAGACTGCGTTTTAGTTTGCACGGATTTTGGTACAAAATTTGGCAGTAATATTGTTTGTATTCTTCTTAAATAAACATCTCTCTCAGCTTCTGACTTCTGTCTCCCGCATAAGGTAGGATAGGCAGAGGGCACTTCAACCTAATGTTAAGAAACTTTGATCCACTTCCGTTCCTCACTTTCCACCGAATTAGAGACATTGCGTTTCGCAGAAATCAACGCCACACTTTGCCTTGTTACCAGAGCGAAGAAATGAAAACGTTAAATATATTTTTTGAAACCATTAATTATTTCATTTCCTCGAGTGGGGATCGAACCCATAACCTGTCGTTTGCAGTCACACGCTTGTGCCGCCACGACAACCCCAAATATATGTAATAAACATGAGGATAGAAAAATATATTCTAGTGGATGTGAAATAAAGGCCAGTGGCGAGGTTAATGAGAATGTGCGTCATTTCGCATCCGACACTAGGTGGACGTATTCATAAAGTCCTATGTTAATCCCTTTTACCGCTATTTTGTTTCCATGCGACCGAGCTGGCAAGTTCAGGACAAACGATTAACAATGCGTAAACTGATTTGTCGTCGACTTCCAATATATCGTCGAAATTGCTTTGAACGTCACGTCTGTACCTCTATAGCTCTGCTTTTGACGACCATAAGCTTTGGTTGATTCCTTCGATGTAGTAAAGTCAATCGAACGTGTCGGTTTGTGTTGTTATTTAATATTTAAAGGGACTTTGAATATGTAAATAAAATATTCTTTATAATATTACGTACTATGCGCACTATTGTGTAAAGAAATGTAGTTAAAGATGTAAGTACATTTTTTTACTTTTTTTTTTTAAGTGTTATTCCACACTTATGAAATAAAATACTAAATTTGAATTTAAAAAGCGAATAAAAATTTTGACACTTGGACGGTTTCCAAGAGGCGCGGGTTTAAGACATTTATATTTTATTTACAGAATATTTTCCTCTTAAATTTTTACTTATCAATCAAAATTGTTGTCATACTGTATTTATTTTAAGGAAAAAATATATTAGCTAACTGGAAATTTTCTAACTTGAGATTCGGTTCGATTCTCGTTCAGGTTAAATAATGTCATTATATTCGGCTCTTTTAAAACATTGCGAAGTTCATTTTTGTCATTTAACACGCAACATTCGGACGGATAACGGAGTGTCGTAGTGATATTGAGTTTTCCATGTCTATTCAAACTTATATAATCATTATAACTCATGAAGCGTTAAAAAATATTTTTCAATGTTTTTATCATCACAGCTTTAAAGGTTTTGTATTTTTTTTTATTATTTCCATTCACGTTAAAAGCTGAGCTGTATAAAATCATACCAGGCACAATATCCGTATTTTTTGATAAAATGTATTTTGATAAATATTTAAAGTACCTAGATCGTCATGATTTTTGAACACATTTGAAAACTCAACGTTTCGAACACTACCAAATTTGTATCATTTAAAATGTGTAATAATCGCGAAAATCAAAGATCTTCATATATATTACATAACGACTAGTATATAGAATAAAAAAAAATAAAGAATGTTGAAAAACCGACTAACTCCAGAGTAAACCGTAGAAACTAGGCAAAATCATGTATGACAGAATTGTTTATTTCTATCTTCTAAGGACAATCTACAAGGACCAATTTTATGTTTTACAAACTACGAAATAATAAAGGATTATTTTTGAATCTATTTTAAGCATCACTTTATTATTTCCTATACAAGTACTCGTAAATGTTAGATACGTTGTTAAACGAAATAGATACGTTATGTTACATTTTATATAAATTAAAATTGCCTTTTACGTTTTGAATTGAATTGATATTTTAGAAGATACCACAGTTATACGATTTGCGGGCCTTAGCGCATAGCGTGTATGTATAATACGTATTATCTGTATTCATTATTATAAGTCACTTTATTCTGTGAACCTACTGTTATACAAAAATATTTTTTGTGATATAGTTCATTTACCAAGAAAGGTTATATATAATTACATATTTTCTTTCGATTATCGAGCCGGGATTCGCGGATTTAAGAATCCTAGTACAGGGTATAGTGTGTCGAAGGTGGGTGGCGAGAGTTCTTCGGTGAGGCGGAAAGCAAAACCAGCGAGACCTATGTTTATATTTCCATATTTACAATATTTGTGAACTAAGTACAATCGAAACACGTTATTTTATACTATTTTGAAAATAGAATTATCCACTTCAACAAATAATTTTCAAGCACGCTCATTAATCAAAATTAAATAATCCCATATAAGTATAATGCTAATAGAGAATTATTATTAATTATATTATATTAATTATTTATTATTTATATTACTGTTCATATTATTAGTTTATATAATCTAGAGATATATTTAATAGCGGATGTGAATATATTATCTGTTACAATAGCGATCTGTTACAATATTTAAGTAATTAAAAATATTAAGCTTCATGTAAATTAATATTTAAAAAAAAATAATATGCTTTTACCGTGAGAATGTACATTACCATACTCTTTTTTTAAAATTAGTATACCATTTATAAATATATTTATTGCTAGAAAAATTTAGGGATCCCCAGTGTCAAATATATTTTTTATTCTAAGAATACTAGGTATGTTATTCACAAGAAATATTGTATTCAAAGAAAGATTATATCTAATATCACAGTGATATTGAGTTTTCATATAATGCTAACTTTGGCGAAATTGCGCCGTCGTAAGTCACGTCTGGCACAAGGCAGCGACAGAGGCGCGTCAGCACAGAAAATTATATCATGACACTTATTGATTTGTTAATACATTGTTACTTTTTTTTTGTTGATATAATATAGTTTTTAGTTATTATCTTTTTATCAATGTCATATTAATGTAGACATAATTTACAGATCTCTAATTTTCTTTACTAAATCTATTTAAAAAAAAAGTGTATTTTTTTAATAAACATTTTTTTTTTAAATTAATATTATCTAATTATTCATTAAATTCACATTGTTTTAAAACTAATATTATATAATGATCCAGTATATTTTATTTTAAAGTAGAAAATGTAATATAATAAAACTTTCATTGCACAACTAGTTGCAGGGTGGCCAGTTAAAAGTTTTAATTGCTTAGAAATACCTTTTGAGTAACAGACGTGGAGTAATCAGTGTAGTGTGGCGGCGAGCTGCCAAGGGTAGGCCGGTTCATTAGGTCCTAGCTAAAGAGCTGCCCGCTCGCGCTGCGTCAGCGGCCCTCGTTACTCTAATGACAGCGATTTCGCTCCACCCAAGGCGCAATTTTAGTTTCAGCTACAGTTTACTTTTACCCTTCACTAATGGCCTATAAAGCTTCCTCATTTTACCATTGATTTTGTTCCAAATTTTTTGTTGCCAAATTGTGTATAAGCTTATTCCATTACGATGATAGCCACCCCCAGAATAGACCAATTTCTGTGATATATTTTTGCACCAATTAAAATGATTGCGCAAATAGTGGCAGATGGTTTCTACACTTAGTAAAAAGGTCGGATGAGGTCTGATAAGAGCTCGAGTATATGAAACTCTTTGTTTGTAGAAGTAGCGTTTTCCCGTTTTTATTCGGTTAACCGCAAAAACCCGCCACATCCTGACTATGATTTATTTTGCGGCTTGTAAGCTGTGGGTCACTTTAATAAATGTATTTGGGGAAGGTGGCCTTAGAAATGGATGGAACTCTCTAGATGCAATAATTTTATATACAGCGTATATTTTACGTCGCCGGGCGGTCGAAGTCTTAATATATTATTCTGTCAATTGCATATGACATTAATATTTTCTGAAGTAAAAAATACTCCTAAGGGAAGGCCTTAGGGGTATTTTTTTCTTCATGTTAATTTATATCGTATTTATAGTCTTAAATAAACACTTTTAGTAGATATTTACAAAATAAAAAAAAAATACATTTAAAATAAATGAGCAAAAATTATAAGTAATATAATTAATCATCGATTAAATATATCATCTTCAGACAGTTTATACTGAAAAATGTTATTTTAGTCAAACATTTAGGAAGGGTCGAGGACAGACATAATCCAAATTAAGGGACATAATAAAGAGACCCCTTCTATAGCTTTCTTGGGAGCAACGCTTGTAAATATTATTTGAATGTTTGTGCTTAGATTTTCATAATATTAAAAGCTAAAATATTTTTTCCCTCTTTTTCGTAAACATGTCCTAATTTATGTAAATATAACTTTGTGAAGTTTATATTAATGACCTTTCAGATATCTTACAATGTTAATCAAATAAAAAGAGCCTTTTTAAATTTTTAAATAGAATATGTGACTAATATAACATAGCGAATATATTTTTATTAGTTACAACATGTACGTGAATAGAATTCGGTACTAACTAGACAAGGTAAGCGATTTCTGACAAGCTGCTGTTTAAATCATGCTCTGGGAATGCCCATCGGGGAGCAATCTCGGGTGGAGTGAAGATATATAGCGCGAGCCAAATACTTGCGTTCTCAAAATATCGTATCAGGGAGCGCCGTATGACATAGGTATAAATAGTGTGGTGTAGAAGTCAGTTGACTAAATAAAAATGAGCCTGTGAGGGTTGTAAGGGAAGTCGCAGAGCGCCGGCGCCATGCGAGTGGCCGTCGCTTCAGGCAGTTTCGAGCCAGACTCGCCGGCGCCTGCCCGTAGCGGTGAAGTCGCTACGACCACCTCCGCGATACGGCTTAGCGTAGCTCGCGCGAAACGAACGTACGGTACTCACGAATCTCTGTTAGCTTTTAGTTATCTAGGCTGCGACAGGTGAGCGCAAAGTGAGCATGAGTGCTTGTTACCCCGCGCCTGTGACGCCTTGAAAGTGACTGTGTTTTAAACTTACAATGATAACTATGTTTCACTTACGCAACGCTGAAATAGACTTTTGCCACTTTAGAAATAACAAGTTTCAGTTGCGTCAACTTCAGTGTCATCTAGTTTTTAATCCAGCCTAAAGAAGGATATTCAATCGATATGGCTTCTCCTTTCAGGGAGTGTTTTTTACTTATTTTCATAATATTACAAGTGACTAATATTATATCGGCTTGCCCTAAAATATGTGAATGCAGAAACAATTCAACCTCGTGTCAAATGTGTGCTTACGGTGTTTCCCTTAAAGAGAGTGTAAATAAATATCACGTGGAAGTTTGCTGTCAAAGCGATTCGACTCTGTTTAATTGGGTGCATGACAATTCGAACAAAACTTTTAGTGAAATTGTAATTAAGTACAATTCTACGTGTAATTCAAGCAAAGTTGAATTTGATTTTCCACAGCTAGATACATATTCAATTACTATGACAAATAATAGTATTAAAAAAATTCGAATAAATGTAAAATTTAACAACGTCCGAGAGATTGATTTATCTTGTAATAAATTACAATTTATAAGCAAAGGCCTCTTTAATAACTTCACAAACATTCGTAAATTAGTTTTAAATAAAAATTATATTCAACAGATTTATGAAAATAGTTTTGTTGGTCTCACAAAATTATCAGCACTGGATTTGTCAGAAAACAATCTTACTAGTTTAACAAATGTATTTTCGCCACTTAAAAATCTTCAACATCTTAATCTAAGCAGAAATAACATACAATTTATTCACGATAATTACTTTAATAATTGGTTGCTGCAACATTTGGATATCTCTCACAACAACCTAATAAAAGTAACACCCGGAGCGCTGCAGCAATTACCGAATCTTGCTCGGTTGTTGTTAACAGACAACCCGCATCTAGGGATCACACAGCTGGATACACAATTGTTAGTTGGGACTGGCCGGAGACTTCAACAAATCGATGCATCGAGAACCGGCCTTTGCCAAGTTCCTGAAGCGTTCACCCATTCAGTCCGTTTTCTGTCTCTCGTCGGGAATAAAATAACTTCTATAAGGTGTGGTGACCTCGATAGCTACCCATTATTACAATCGCTAGACTTTTGTGATAATAAAATCACATCGATTGAAGATGATTCTCTTGGAAGGCTGGAAATGTTATTGTTTTTTAATTTAAATAAAAATTTTCTTTTGAGTGTACCACGATCTCTCCCGGATGGATTAAAATATTTATCAATCAATGAGAATATTATAAAGAATCTTACTAAGCCAGATTTCAAAGAATTACCCAATCTTCGTATTTTGCTATTAAAAAGTAATCAAATAGAGTATATTGAAGACAGTATATTTGATGATTTACTTTCATTAGAAATGTTGGATTTATCTGATAATCCCATTAAGTTGTTATCCTCGAGTACATTTGATGGGCCTTTATCTCTACGAGACCTGCGTCTATGCCATTTGAATTTATCTGTACCTGAAAAGGATGGCTCATTTCCTCTGTCGACGCCTGAAAGCGTGCAAATGCTCCATCTCCAATCTAGTCCCGGCTTAGCGCGGCAATTGTTATCTGACTCTGCGGCTTTAGCAGCTTTTTCCCATCTTCAGTATTTGGATTTACGAATGAATAACCTTACCGAAATAAGAAATGATTTATTATTTTATTTAGGCCAACTCAAAACCCTAAGATTACATGGTAATAATATTAACTGTAGTAAAGAACTGTGGCTCTCGGACTGGATGAATTTTAATAAAAGCATTTTTCATAACGAAACATGTTATTATTCGACGCTAGAGGCAAAGACAGAAATATCTAAATATAATTGTACATTTCCAGAAACATTTACGATAAGTGAAAGTTTGCCACCTGTAAATTTATATAGTACTGAAATGATAAACAAACTATTGAGATACTACGGATATTTGAATAATAAAACGGAACGGGTCAAACACAATTTGAATAGTTCAACTATGAAAAATAGCATTGATACTTTCATTTTAAATAATGATACAGATAATGAAATTTCAGATAATTTCATATTTGAAGACAAAAACTCACTTAAAAAGAAAAAGGAATTAAATAATTACTTGAATAACACATTATTTGTTAAGATTAGAGAATCATCGAGAATATTAGATCAAGAAAAAAAATGAAAACGATCAATTAAAATTCAATCACAAATTTTTAGATATCGAACAATACACACCGTTTTCTGGTCGATCGACAAAGAAGGAAAATGACGATAACAATGAAATCCATCGCGAAAAAAATTCAGGGAAACGATTAAATAAACCAGTATCAACAAAAGAATCTAAACCAATTATTTGGACAACGAGACATCAAATTATTGGAGTTTCTGCCGTTACTGAGGCTTATACAGTGAATCCAAACGTTAGATTAGAATATTCATCGTATCGAGAGAATCATGCAAGCTACGCTCAATATATCGGAACGATAGCGGTTATATGCCTTATACTGGTATCCTTAGTGCTTTGGGCTAGTTTTCGTCAAAGATACAAAAGAAGACAGCTGAGAGCTTTGAATAGAGATATAGAGGACCAAATAGAAGTGTCAAATATATCCGGAGGAGTGCTGTGGTGACATCTCCGTGCAGCCGACCCCACGCCTTTTGAATACGATTCTCTACTGACGTAGCATCGTGTGAGTATAAGTAAATACATATTTTATAAAACTTTAAATATTATTTTATTTGTTAATGTATAATATTTAAAGAACAAATTTGCTGACTTATTATATTATTATTGTAATTATTGATACACATATTATTTCTAATGTTAATATTTATTATAAAGTAATATAAATATAGGTATATACAAAAAATAACGGTACTTATTTAATTAAAACATATTTTTCCAGAATGAGGCGGTCGACTGCAGTTAATGGGAAAAGTTTTGTGATATATCTGAACGTACATATTTTTTTATGAAATAAGTACAAATAGAGAAATATTCTAAGCAGCTTAGGTTAGTTTATAACTGTGTATAATGTAAACACGTTTGAATATCTTATGTGGAACGTAATTAGCTTTACTTTAAACCAACACATTGTAAAGTACCTCCGAACGTTAATTTATATTTTTTTTATTGTGTTCCAAATGAAAATTGTTTTGAGGACTGTAAATAACTACATAGTGTATAGATGATAAGCTACTTTATAGTAAGTCACTCAAAAAGCTCCTTGAAATATATTTTTTACGAAAACTTGGGAAATTGATTCTATATGGAAGAGTTTGAAAATTCATACTTATTTCATGCACGAATAAAACTTGTTAAAAATTTAAAAAAATTATGCACCCTTATATGTTTTTGTGTTATCATTAAGAACAGTTAAACAAAAAAAATATTATTTATGAAAAATCGGAAATATGGTAAAAGAATTACTTGAAAAGTAAAAAAAATGTTTGCTATATTCAAATAAAATATTATATAACTTAATTTTATAAAACTTAATTGTTGTCATAGTAATGCTAATTAGTATTAATAATATTTATATTTTCTGAACTATTTACGTTTATTATGAAATAAGACAATTAAGTCAAAGGCACTCTATTAATATAAGAGCATAGGACAGAGACAATATTTCAGCTTAATGTCGAAATATCTAGAGATTATATGTCAAGTGGCGGAAGTCAACGCCGCACTCTTCGTACTACAGTAGGATAATAAATATATTTCCCCCAAGTTAGGGTTGAACCGACAACCGCCATATTTACATTTTATAGTCAACATTGTCCCACTGCACCATTTAATTCTTATGTTATAATTTATTACTATCTGAGAGACACTATAAAGTAGCTAACAATTAGGATTAACATTGCCAAAAATGCAAAGATCATGTCTTCCCTATTAATTCTTCTAGAATAACTATTTACATACATTTTTCATCAGCAACTACATTTTATGTGTATAACAGTACGATGTGCCATTCTCATTCCTATGAAGTATTTTATAAATCTTTTTAATGTTTAAGTTTAAATTAAGTAACGCATTTATATTAACTTTTATTGTGCTGTTATTTGATCATTTTTGTGTAGAATTTTATACTACAGTATATTTCAAGTATTTTCTATTGTATTTTTTGCGAATTTTTGTATTTTTAACTTTTCAGGTTAATTCTGTATACGTATAAACACATACCTATAAATAACAGTATATTATGTACTTACGTATTATTCACTTTTCACTTTATTAATAGTAGATACGTTTCTCATACAGTAAATCAACTTCATGCATCACTGTGAAACTAAGGTTGTAATTCGATATATAAACGTTCGAAGACAGATGTAGATATATGTATGTTTTTACGTAACAGTAGTTTATGTTGTACAAACAAATAGCCGAAGGTAATAAATAGATTGATTCAGTTATGTGTTTTATTTACTTATTCACTCTTTTTTATAAAATTTTGGACATATTAGGCACTTATATTGTTTTGTAAGTATTTATGTTTTTCTTTAAAATTTACTTAAGGGTTGGATATGTATAGGAACCTGGACACCAGTTTTCACTTTCCGTTTGAATTTGACGTGATTGTTTGCTGAGTAAGTGATGACGTTAAACGCCGTGCTTTGTCCTTCTTCGGAAAAATCTAAATGCTTACGAGTGTAGAAACCCAGAACAATACCGCTCATAAATTCAATATATAAATATGTTTAAGAGAATTTTATTTAAAATACACATTTTCAACAATCGCGAAAATCGAAGACGTTATTATATAAAATTTGTGTTATGCTAATATGTTACACAGTATTTCTTGCTTCAGAAAATAGAATTAGATAGAACGCAGTACTTCGTGAGTCCAAGACTTAGTATATTTATGTTAGGTTCAAGAACAACTTCTACTTACTACAACTACAGTAGGTTTGTGCTTAATGTGGAACCGAGGATCTTAATCCATCTTTTGTTTAAGTGGATTAAGGGGAGTGGTTAGTAAAGTGTAGTTAACTAAGTAGTTGTATTGACTAAGTACTTATGTACTGTGTATGTAGTTCGGTAGTCGTTTTATTTTAATTTCAGTTATTGGTAGCAAATATTAGTTAGTATATTTGAGATCGTACTGATACAGATACGTAAGAGTGCGATTGTAAACGTTACTATAGTAGGTACGTTCCACTCCCACTCGGGGGATGAAATGATTTCTTTGCTTCGGTAAGGAAGTAAACCGTGAAGTTGAGTTCCGCCACTTAACAGATATATATATTTTTTTAGCTTCTCGCTGTATCCCGCACGATGCAGGGTAGGCAGAGGGAACCCGGGAATCTAGTCTTAAGACACTCCGTTCCATTTCAGTTCCCCACTTTCCACCGAATTGGGGCATTGCGTATTGAGTGGCGGAATCCAACGCCGCGCTTTGCCTTATAACCAGAGCGAAGAAATGAAACACGAAATATTTTAAATTGAAAATATTAAATAGTTCATTTCTTCGACTGGGGATCGAACCCAGAACCTGTCGGTTACAGTCACACGCTTGTGCCGCTGCGCTACGACAGGCCTCGACACTCAACAGATATTGCCTCAAGAATTCTACTAAAAGTATAAATAGAAGTATTTTGACGTTACGGTCCTAGCTTTCCTCTGCCTACCCTGCTAAGTGTGGGAAACAGCATGTAGCTAAAAAGAAGAAAATGGTAAATGATAGTAATTGATAGCTATGACGTATGAAATAATTAAATAATAAGTAAAATTTATGTCAATTTTTGCCTTATATTATCTGTTCGTTAATAAATGACAAGAGCCTGTGGTATGTTTTCTTTTTTGTTAAAACTATAATACCGGTCGAATTGACATTTATTGCTATAGTATTTCATTTAGGGATTTAGAAATACTTTAAAGAAAGAGAAGAAATAAATATAATAATAAGAGTAGAAATGCCATAGTTTTCTTTCCCAAAGTAAACTAAACAATATTTGAACGTAAATTTGTGTAGCAATTTAGCTTCAACAGAATATGGAAGTAAACTATTTCAGATAATATAATTGATGCCTGTAGTGTGACTGTAAACTCGACAGGTTGTTGGTTCGATCCCCAGTCGGAAAATCAAATGTTTAGTACTTTCAAATGAAATATTTAATATTTTCGTTTCCTTCGCTCTGGTAACAAGGCAAAGCAAGGCTTTAAGTTTCGACACGCAATGCCTCAAATTCGGCGGAATGTGAGGAACAGATCGGAGTGTCTTAACACTAGGTTTTCAAGTCCCCTTTCCCTACCATTTCGTTTACGGGATATAGGTTAAGATAAAATACATTATACAAGACAAATACATTAATAGACCTTTTAATCATATAAAAATATATTATTAGGAGGCATACTAGTTACTGTACAATTGATTACTACAGCTTAATTTTTTAAAGCAAAGATCATCTTTGTATATACTTGTATCTAAATGTACATTTCTATATATAATTACACTGTAGTTTCGTACATGGGTATATACTGAAGCAAAAGTATGTTCCTTCTAACGTTCAACGTTTATTAGGAATTCTATACATATTAATCATTCACGAAATCCAGAATTTATGGTGAGACAACGGGTTTTACGATAAACCTGGTTACAAAATGAGACTCGAGATCCGAGTGTTAAACCTTACAATTGAGTAGATGAAATGTGATAGATCTAATTCTTATTTCAAAGTTTAATTCAAGTTTTTATATTACAATGTATTTTAAATTGATTGTTTTTTACGTATTTAGTAAATTTTGCTATAAACTATGCTACGCATCTATTAGATTTGAAGACCAAACCAAAATGTATGTGAATTACTTAATAATATATATAATAGACAAGTTATTTTTTTTAGCTTTGTGTTGTATTCTCTATGGAGAATACCTGTTATTTATAGCGGGGTGGGCCGGGAATACCTGATTCAAAGATACTTTGTTCTTCAATTTCCGATGGAATTCAACGTCAACGTTTGCCTCATCACCAGAGAGAAAAAAATGAACCGAACCGAACCGTCGTGTTTACAGACATTTAAACTGCTGGCATTGCGCTACCATAGCCTAAATCCATTGAGTATAATTAACTCAAACATTAAAGAAAACATTTAAAATACAATATTATAATAACAAAAGCTATTTAATCCTGACTTATTTGTATATTGAAATCAAAATAAAATATTAAGAATTGAGAAAAAGCCTTATTTACATTTCTGTAAATGAGTTTACTTTTATAAAAGACTATTTGGAAGTTAGCTGAAAATTAATATCGTTTTAACCCAAGCGTTTTGTAAGAAAAAAGTTTATACCAAATTAGAATTGTAAATGACGAATGCTTTGATCCGCGTCAGAATAAAAATGTCTAACGAATGAAAAAGTATTTGTTAACTGATCGCTATCACAAAAAGTAATCTCTTAGGAAGAATTATGCTGAAATATATTATTCAGAAAGAAAATATTAAAGCATTACTTCTAGAAAATGATACAAAATATATATTCCATATAGAATCTTACGTAAAATATAATTACGTGAGTGGCGTAAGTAGTAGATATACTTTAAAGGACGTGGACATATTGGAGTCGTTTTGTATATATTGTATACTGGGATGAGTTACTGTAAAATGATTACTTTATATTTAATGACATTAAAAAAACATAAAATAATAGGACTTTTGATAGATCTTACAAGTTATATTTTTGAAATTATACATTTATTTAAGAATCAGAAGGTAAACATTCAAAGGGGTGGCCAATTAAGACTCCTCGTTACTCACTTTCCGCTCGAGATTAAGATATACATATTTGAAAAATAAATAACTGTTGAATTTAATTTATTACTTCAAGACGGAATTGACCTCACAACTATCGCGTTAAGTATCAGCTGTTCCACGATGTCTACAGATAACAAAAGTAAAAGAATATTACGTAATGTAATTTTCTACGTTTACATTTTCATTAAAGCATAACACGAAATTAATAGAGGCCTGATAATTAAATTGTAACAGCTTCAACTAGAACCATGAAACACTAGGAATCACGTACGAGTTTTTAATTGACTTTTGCTCTGTCGCAATTCTTTCCTTAATGAACAAAGTTTCTGTGTATCGCGGTGAAGCTGTAGAGTTGGTACAACATTTATTAATTGTTATGATCAAAATTGTGCTAAAATTAATCGCTTGTGTATAATATGCTCCTCTTCTATTATTTTAATATTAAATTTGAGAATATTCAAGGAATGAGTTAGTTAAACATAGGAAAAAAGAAAAAATGTCTATGGTAAGTAGTGATGTAAATTCAATTTCTGTTAATATCGATAGATATAAAAAAAAATTTTGTCCTTGTATTACTTACATAATATTTTTTTTTTATATAAAGTTATTATAAAACTTATTTATAATATTATTTCTATTGATTTATATTCATAGCGTACTTGTACATAAAATATTTTAATTTTATAAATATTAATAATTGGAATTTAATGTTCTAGAAAAATATTTTAAGATCAAATAATTACATTAATTACGTTACTTAATCTAGCTTAAGTAATCTAAAATAACACGTTATCTATCTATATATATATATACTAATATATATATATATATATATATATATATATATATATATATATATATATATATATATATATGTATATATATATATATATATATATATATATATATATATATATATATATATATATATATACTAATATTACAGAGTTGAAGAGTTGGTTTAGTTGAACGCTCCATTCTTATGAGCTACTTCCATATTTGCAATTCAAAAAATATTTTTATGATGGATAGACAGTTCATCGAGAAAAGCTATTACCAAGTTAATCGCTTATATATAACTTGTCTTGCGTAAACTGGGTTTTATATATCATCTTGTTTTTTCTAATTAGCCACAGTGACGAAGCTGCAGGTATAACCTAGTAAGAAATCTGATGCTACTATTATTAAAATGGTGACGATGGATGTTTGTTGGAATGAATTTCTCTTAAAAGTACTGAACGGATGAAGATGAAACTTTACAGTAATGTAGCTTATACATCACAGTAACATGTATGTAAGAATGTTGGATGAAATAAACTATAATATAACATTAAGTATAAGCAAGCGAAGCCGCGCTTGAGTCAATAGTAAGAAATAAAATATAAAATCAGGACGGTTAAATCTACATCAAGGTTGTGGTACACGATCAAACAGACGGCGCGGCGGACTTCAAACGGCGCAGCGTACCTCCAATATTTATTTTAGAGCTCGCCCCAGCATTGGCTACTCGGGCAGGGATTTTATTAAATTATTCAATTTAGCATAGTGAAAACTATACATTGAATTCCAATATGGCATTTTTGAAATTGACTTTTTATGTTCAGTTTTTAACATGTCAAGGCAATGATGCTATTTAATTTGGGTTTCATAAAAATTTTTAAACTATTATAATTACAGATGTAAAAATTCTGTCTATATTAATTATTACTAAAAAGATTTTTAACTCGACTACGACTGCGAAGGGAGGGGTAATGGTTTTCGAGCATATTTATATGACAACTTTAGTTATCGGAGTATAGATATATAACTAATGTTTACAGAATAAATATCTATTATCCTAATATTAAACGCTATGTTTAGTTGTCTCCATGTATCTCTTTAATACAGGTGGAAAGTGGAGAACAAAGTGTCTTGACACCAGGTTTATGTTTTGTGGAAAAATCTCCCATTATGTTTTGTGGAAAATAACATGAAATTAAATCGTATTTATTATTGCTTGGATAAATTACACAGTTGTATATTGATTCAAATATAAACGACTTAGGTATGATTTCCTTCCAAAACTTAGACAAAGGCGTATCAACATATCGACAACGGACATCCGATTATGAAGCGCCCATTGATTCTGCAGATTCATGCACGAAACACTTTACTTAATTTTCATCATGAGCAAATACTTCTCAGTTTCCTGGCGTAAGCTGCTTAGAGTACAATCTCGTAGTGAGCACGTCGACTGATCCTGAAGTAATAACATAGTTACGTATGTATACAATACCTGTTTTAATAGAAAAGCTCTAATGTAAGCTTTTTAATGCAAAATTGAAATCACTAATTGAGTTTATTTCATTATTTTAACTTACAAGCAACTGTACAGGTACAATGTACAGTTACGTGTTGTTAGTAGTACTAACTAAATTAGAAACAAAATTATACGGTACAGTTTGTGATAATTGTACTTTCAAATGATTAATGAGTGGACGGAGGCAACGCTATATAGGTAAACGTTGCGGGCCGCTATCGATCCTTAAAGTTGTAATTAAAATCCTTTTAATTATATACTATTGTTTTTGGTTCTTAATTGCCTTTTCTGAGTATAGGATTATTCTCTCAGCACTGTTTCATGGGTAACTTAATAAATCATAATTGTAGAGACAAAGGTCGTTAATCCTTGTTGGTTTTAATCACCGACCCTTTAATCCAAGCCCGATAAAAGCGCTTAATTAAAACGTTCCCTTTAATATTCACACATTAATTTAGTTGAAGCCTAGTTTCTTAGGGCTTCGACTACGAATGGTAATTATTTCATAAAGTCACGAACACGATCTTATTACGATGTTTACAATATCAAGCATGTATTAGTTTCGTGTAGGGCTCATATGAAGTTTAAACTAGCTTAATATGAGCTTAAAGAGTATTGTAATTACAGTGTTAGTCAGTATGAAAATTGTATAGATTATGTATTCGTTATTTTGTTATGCTTTGTTATGTTGGATTTGATCCTTATGTGAGAAATTGAAATATTTCATATTTTCAGGCCTCAGAGGCCTGTCGTAGCGCAGCGGCACAAGCGTGTGACTGTAACCGACAGGTTGTGGGTTCGATCCCCACTCGAGGAAATGAAATATTTAATATTTTCAATTTAAATATTTAATGTTTTCATTTCTTCGTTATGGTACAAGGTAAACCGCGGCGTTGAGTTTCGCCACGCATCAATCAATGCCTCAAACTCGGCGGAAAGTGAGGAACGGAAGTGGAACGGAGTGCCTTAACGCTACGTTCCCAAGTTCCCTCTGTCTACCCTGCCTTGTGCGGGATACAGCTTGAAGCTGAGTGAGTGAGTCATATTTTCAATTCAAATATTTAATGAATACATTTTTACGCTCTGGTAGCAAGGAAAAGCGCGGCGTTGAGTTCTGTCATTTAACACGCAATGCCTTAAATTCGGCGGAACGAATAGGAGTGCCTTAATGCTAAGCTTTCAAGTTCCTTCTATCTTTCGTGTCATATCCGGGATACAGCGTGAAATATCAACAACATAAGAAGTATATTGAATATTTAAAAAAATAGTTTTTACACAAATATATAAATTTTATATGGTGTTCTAGTAAAATGTATTTTTGTAATTTATTTTACCTTTACGAATATTTTTTAAAACATCAAGAACAGATTTTTAAAGTGATAATAATCAAGAACAAAAAATATTTTATGTGAAATGTGATATTTGTGGTAAATTTTAAAACACAAAGCGATATTTTAATTTGTTTCATGTTCATAAGATTTTTTTAAATATTATTACTTGTATATAGAGGTCTATCGTGGCTCAGGGGTACAACCATGCGAATGTAAACGAGACAGATTGTGGGTTCGATCGCCCATAGTGGCTGGTATCTAGACTAAGTGCGGCGTTGAGTTCTGCCACTCAACACCCAAAGCCTCCAGAAATTGGTGGAACGTGTGAAAAACATTATGGAAATGGAGCATTTTATCACTTAATCATCAATTCATTGCGTTGAGTATTCATTGATTGGTTACAAGTTAACTATAATTTCATCAACAAATTCACTAATATAGAAAAAACTTTCAGTTTGTTAGGTCTCTGATACGAGTATTACATATCTAAGTGAAAAAGTTATATTGAAAATACATTTTTTCCTTGTGTAAAAAACGTGGCCTGGAAAATGCCTATATAATACTAAAAGTACAAAGATTTTGCTCGGCTGGAAATTGAGTTGAGAACCATCGAGTGTTGAAGATACAGATTCACCTAATTTGCCTTAAGGCAGCAACAAGGTGTATCATAAAAAATTAAAATGAATAAAAATATTTTCTTTTTACGTTAATTTTGAATATATCTTATTTTAAACATAAAAAGAAATAAATGAGCATTTTCAAATGAAAAGGTTACCTAATTAAGCAAAGTCCAAGCGACGCGACGGGTAAAGTCTACGAGAATTCTTAATTTTTTTAATGTTCGTTCTAGATTTTTAAAAATTAAAGAAATCTTCATCTTTTGTTACAAATTACTGGGATCGCCTTTGGATAAGAAATGTAGACAAAAAGGCTTTTAGGTTTCCATTGTTTTATGTAACAATGAGTTGTCGGGCCAATTGTGAAGCGATACAGACGTTACGGCGAGGACTGCAATGCGCTTTGATTTCATACTGCCTATTTGCTCAGCATCCACTTATCACGACTTGACTTATTTCTAACATCTGCGTTTGATTTTATCTATGTTTTTGTTTCTCTAAGGATTATGGAGTTATGCAGTACTTTCGTTGTGGCGCGGTTTTGAGTTCCGTCACTCAACAAGCAATGCCTCAAATTCGGACAAAAGTTTCCGTGTCACAAAAGTGTTCTAATATTAGATTTTCAAGTTTCCTACCCTGCCATGTCCGGGATACATTGTTAAAATCTTTGGTAATAGATTTTGCTATATTAATATAAGTAAATATTCTCGAATTTTGATGTTTTAGTCAAACTATCATAATATTATGTTAAAAAAAATTTATAAAATAATTTTAAATGAAACAAATGCAATTTACATATTAGTTATCTGTTCAAAATTGCTTCACTTAAAATGTTTAACGATCGCAAAGATTTTATTATGAATTAAAATAACGACCATCAAAGATTTTATTATGAATTAAAATAATGTTGCATATAGGTAATAATCAAAATAATTAATTTTATTTTAATATGGTAGGTATTGAAAATCACGAAATGTTAGATTTTATAACTATTATGTTTATTAATAGCTAACATTAGTTAAAAACATTCACAAGAAATTCGCCGCTAGAAAGGCACAACAAAATTGAAAATATTTTAGTCATAAAATGTATACAAAAAAAATGTTGTAATTATTATATAAATATCAGCCGTATTTAAAAAAAAAAACATATATTTTTAATTCGGGATATTCATTTATGTTAAATATCGCTGTATATAAGCTAAATAGTTAGACACATCATTACAGACATTATATAGTTAGACACAATCATACAGCCCTATTCAGTAGGTACAGCTTATATAGCAAACTTACTACTCAATTGTATTTGAATTTAAAAAAATATTTTTGCAGTGGATAGTTCATTTATCGAGTCAACATGTTCACAGTTTCATTATATTGTCGGTCAGAATTACGTCGGGCACTTAGAAATGTCAATGATACACGCTATTTTCTACTATTTTTATTTGACCACGGTAGCAAAACCACAGGTAAATAATGCTATATTTTTTTCTCGTTATCATATATCCTTATATAACTCATATATATATATTTTCAGTGTTGTCTGTCTTTATTTCGCGTTTTAATGCAAAGGCTATTGGACGGATATTGATGGTCGGTACTCTTTTTACACAGCTATCCTTCTCCACTAAATATATATAACATGTTCATTTTGAGAGTCTGAATAATTGATTTGATATCGTAACAACTTATCAAATCTATAAGTAAAAATAAATTGTTATTTAAACTATCACTTTATTATATATTTTCTCAAAAAGCAATGCTTTAAGAGTTCTCTGAAATTTCTATGGACAAAATGTCTTAATGTTTTTGTATGAGGAAGTAAACATGTGTATTATATGAGCTTACAAGTTCCGAAACTTAAATCAATTTTACCACCGTCCATTTCAATTTATTTATTTGCCAAGTTCACTTTAACGGGGGTAACGAAATGATATTACAAAGTTTCTATTTATTGCCATCATGAGGATTAAAGGCAGGTGTTGGATTTAATAATCTAATCTTTTAAAACACGAACTACCTATGAGTTTACGTGTGACTGCAAACGACGGTTGGGAGTTTGATTCCCCACTCGAGGATTTTAATTATTTTCATTTCTTCGCTCTGGTAAGAAAACAAAGCGCGGCGTTAAGTTCTGCACGCATCAAGTAAAGTCTAGAAAATTACCTATGAATAAACATTTAAAATAATAATAATATTATAAAAGCAAGCAAACTAGTTATAATACAAATCTCATTTACAGATTTTTCCTATTTATACATTATATTACATTAATGATGTTCTGACTCTAGAACTTGAATCGTCACCACACAACCTGCCGTTTTTACAATTGTACGCTTGTGCCTTTCCGCGGCTAGAGGTTCACACAGGTCTGTCTGATACATGATAAATTGAAATATAGTACTAATTAAGTAAAATTAAACTATTTTTTTAAAAGATGACTGAGAATATTAAGTAGGAAGAGATTTGTTATATATCGATATTTTCTGATTAAAACTGTATTCTGATACATAAAAATAGTTACAAATCGACATTATTCCGGACGTCTTAGATTGCCTGTGATGCCAGCTCGTTTTAAATTGTAAATATTATAGTTATTTATGTTTGTCTTACAATTCTAAGTAATAGTTTATGTCTGTCTAACAGTTCTAAGTTGTTATTTCAAAAAATATATATTTTTTTGATATAACACGTCTTATAAAGGTTAATATATAAAGAAAATAACAATAATAATAGTATATTTCTAAAAAAAATAGTAACATAGTCTAGTTTGTCCGTTGAATATTTGATATAGTGTATCTAAAGCTACATTGTTAGAGTTCTGCGTACTTTGTGGTCTTGTTTATATCATAATTCATGTTAAGTAGTCATATAAACTGGATGGAAATCTATGTATATAGTTGCGCAGTAATAATTGTAGGCTGTTGCTAAGTATAAAACAGTAATATCTAATTATCTATTATCATTATTAATTAAGAACAACATTTAAATATTCAACAAATAGAAAACATTTAATGTTTTCATTTCTTTGCTCTGGTAACAAGGCAAAATGCGGCGTTGAGTTCCACCACTTACAATGTTTCAAATCCGGCGGAAAGTGATGAATTGAACGGAGTGTCTTAATACTAGGTTCACAAGTTTCCTTGGCATGTGCGGGATACAGTGTGACGCTGAAAAAAATAACTAATATTATATAGCTTTTTATCATGAAACCTGATATTTCAAACATTATGTATTCTTGTATTTAGAAATACATTTCTGTAATGAGTTGGCTTGTCAGAACTGTTGGATACGTTGCTGAGGAAGGCTTTTCGTGTTTGTATAGCATTGTAGATTTAAAACCACTTTAAAGTAACCTTATTGATTTGTGATTGAATAACTATAAGTTGTTTGATAAAAATATAAAATACTTATTGATATAAGTATATTATACACATTAACATGTAATTGTAAGCCTGACATGTGCGGGATACAGCGTGAAGCTGAGTGCGTGAGTAAGAGTAATTTTAAGCGTTTGAGACTTGCTTTCGTAACGAGTAGTAGATTTATAAAGTGACCGCTTATTTTAAAATTTTGTCGTTTATTACGTAAGTTTACTCTTGAAGCAAGCAAAGAAAAGCTTGATGAAACTACTTTAGGGTAAAAAGTGTCTTTTTTAATATTAATTTTAATTTGTTTGTTTTAAATTCTGGATTTCTAGTTTTGGTTATAAACGTAGGGCTATTAAATTGAAGTCATAATTACATATTCTCATGCAGGTTCATCCTTCGAAAGGTAAGCTGCATTCAACGACCCTGAATAATTCATTTCGGCTCCTGCACCCCTTTCTGACTCAGCTGGCGTAAATTTTCTACTATATTCATAAACTTATCATTGAAAAATAGCACTTAATAGAAACGAAGTGGAGTTATTTTTGAATAACAGTAGATTAAGGGCTTTAGGCCTTTTGTTTGTAAAGTCAGAATACGCAAATTAATTAGATCCTTTCATCGAGTTCAGCCATCTACTGGCTATCATTGGTGTTGAATTAGATGTAATCATTTTTGGTATAACTATAATGTGATTTCGGATACTCAACCGTCTGATTTGATAAGTATCGCCCCGTAAGCTTTTCACAGTGAATGCTAGGAATATTCTCTTGTAATTGAGCTTCCTTTGTTTACGGGTGAAATGGAGAAATTAACCTTCCTCGGTTCCTTAAATACTACATACATTTAAAGCCTTCGGGTCATAATGACCCGATCCTATAAATATGTGGTAATTTCTTTAATTATAGTAGTTATAATATTTATTTAGTAACAATAAAGACATAATAAATTAATATTATATTATATTAGCATCGTTGCAACAAGATAAGCACACAATTTCAGAGTGTTTCGAACATATATGTTTTTTTTACAAATTTTGCATATTTTTGGATGTATTCACATCTTTCGAAGAAAGAATTGGGCAAAGGTGGATGAAAATACAGGTCTCTTCGTGTCTAAAAGCCATAGGTATCTGACGTTTATTTTTCCGTAAGGTACCAAGAACTGTAAGTTTCAAATCTAAAAGATTTTCAGCTAATTCGTAAGATGTAATAAAATTATCACATGTAATATTGTAGCCTTGTAAGCCTTCTGTTAGATCTAAAACAAGTCTTATTCCTTGATTTTTTTCCGGTGCATTTCCTTGGAGTTTTCCAGTATAACACTGAATAGAACGAACGTATCCCGTTTCACTGTCACACAAAATCCAAAACTTTATGCCATATTTACTTGGTTTGCTTGGCATATATTGTTGAAAGGGACATCGGCCTCTGAATAATAGCAGTTGTTCGTCAATCGTAATATTTGCATTTGGGTTATAAAACATAGGCAACAACGCCACCCACTCATCCCATATATCTCTCACAGATGCTAATTTATCATTCTGTCTTCTTGCTCGTCGATCAGAACGTTTATCAAATCTCAAAATAGCTGTAATTTTCTTGAATCGTTTCAGTGACATTATTGCGCGAAATATCGGTCGTCCATATACTTCAGACCACAAGCTTTCTAAACTTTCATAGTTAGGTTTGAAAACTCCAGCAAAAATAAAAGGCCTAAATATGCATCCCATTCTGTATCATCTAGCGCTTCCCATTCATTGTTTCATTATTGCTACTTTCGTTGTCCGAAGTAGACTGAACGTTTTCAGTAGCATTTTCTTCCAGAACATCTTCAATTTCGCTAACTATTTCGTCTTCCGAACTGACATCGTAGTTTATAATTTGAGAAATTGTTAGATCATTCAAATTTCGAGACATATCAAACACTAACAGAATACGACAAAGTCCAAACCACTAATGAAACAAAGCAAACTTACTATCACTCATAGGAAATGTAATTCTACCCTCTCAATGTAATAAAATGTAAACAGTATGTCTAAAGCTGTGCCGACAATAACATGCTAAGTGATTTTATAGATATGTCTCTCACACTATGATTTACAAGTTAATTCTCAGTATCATTCAACAACGTATTGTTATTTGTAAAACTCAGGCCTTTTTTCATACTCGGGTATTATTGACCCGAAGACCCCACGACGGAAAAATTTCATTTTTCTGTGTACGAAAGATAATATTACCTATTTTTTTTAATAATACGTAGTGAATGTGTAATAAATAATTGTCATATAGCCGAAATAAATTTAATCAATAATTACGATATTTATTATGAATTCAATACCAGTTTTGGGTCAAAATGACCCGAAGAACCGAGGAAGGTTAAATGATTTTCATTCAGAAGTTAAATTAGATTTGATGTATTGCGAATAGTAATAAATTGATAGTGTTAATCAAAATTTACATAATGAAAGTTATTCAATTTAAAAAAAAAATCGAGATTTTGATATGTTGAAGGCCACAACAATAAGTATTCAAACTAAGTCTAATTTACAGTTTGGTGTAGTTTGAAAACATTATCTCTCATTGGTCAAACTCTAAAACCATTTCATCAAAAGGCTCAGGGCGAAGTATAAAAAAGTGGTTTTTGTAAAAGACATTTTGACAAATTGTTAAAATAAGCTGAGCCGAGTTTTTTTTATTAACTTTTACTTTTTAAAGGGGGAAGCCCCTTAATTTTTGTATAACGAGTATCAAATGTACTGTTTAATTGGTGTCGTTTCGTCATAATGCTTAAAAATAAGAGGATCAGTTTGAAATTATAAAATTTTACGATGTATTTTTTTATTCTGTGGAACTAATTGCAAAGAGTATTAAAAATTATAGGTAAGTATTACATAACAAATTCAATTAAATGCTTTTTCTTTGTGATATTAAAATATATTGTTCAATAACACAGTTTATTTGCAAGAATTGTTAATGATTATTTATGAATTGAAATACTTATGTGCTAAAGAAAGTTATAATAAGTTTATTTTAAAACAGACACGTAGTAATGTGTATAGCCGATTACATTGAAACGCTGTATTGCTTCGACAATGTCATGTTACTGTTGTGAGATCGATTTCCACTTGAGGAAAAGATTATTTTCATTTCCTCGCTCTAGTCATAAGACCAATTTTAATTTAAATATTACGATTCAATACGCAGCTTCTAAAATTGAGAACGAAAAAAGTGAAAAGGAGTGTTTTAACACTAAGTTCAATCATTATTTAATGTTCAATTGTTTCTTACTATCTTTATAAAATCAATTATCTTTAATCAACTATCTTTTATAAGACAACTAAAAAATAAAATGATGATTCTACTAGATATTTAATGGGACGAGGGCTTTTCTGTGGGCAACTTTTTCGTTTTCTTTTTCCTTGTTGTTAAGATACTATAGAGTAGCTGCGTGTCAGCTGTTATTTATTCTTCTGTACGCTGTAAAGTTATAACGTGTTATGAAATAGAATACTGGGCACTTTGCGTTAAAATAAAGTCGTTTTCATTTTATACTTTATGATGTTTATCTTCCATCTAAGTAAGATAATGCTTATAAAATTGTGAAAAATAGCATATATATTTATATATATATATATATATATATATATATATATATATATATATATATATATATATATATATATATATATATATATATATATATATATATATATATATAAAATCCAAATTATTATAGCCTATTATGTGGAGATTACGCGATGTTTGTCAATAAAATGCAAATGTATAAATGTATCATAATATTTGTTAAAACTAAATTTCCCTATTCTTAGGGACAGTAAGTCTGATTATTTTATATTAATTGCACTATAATGCACCACGCAACTACTAACTAAATGGTCTTAATAGCCGGATAGATAATAAAGTGTAAGTGTTGTAATAAATAGTGTCAAAGACAATATAAATACAATCATATAATATTTTTTATAAAATAAAAAACATACTTGTATAAATTACATTAAACAAATTTTGCTACGTTTCAAATTATTCAGGTTAAGTGTTAAGTCTCGCACTTATAAAATATTATTTCGTACTTTAATGGACGTTTTACTCCCGACTATAATAGTTTAAGTAATGCTTTTTACTATACCGTACAACCAGACCTCGTCTCGAGGCGCTAATGTCCTTATAATGCATTCTTGCAAAATATTTGGACCAACCGACACTTGGGGCAAATAAATTAGAATTCAGATGACATCTTAATGTGTAATAATTTGATTTATAAATATTTTTGTATGACCACGTATCTTCTATATTGTATGGAGTAGGCACAGAGTATGTGAAGGTTATTTTTGTTTTATTTTTTTGCAGCTTATCTCTTATATGGTACGGGCGAGCATTTTATGTAAAGGAGCTGTGTCCATGATTATGGTTCAATTTCCGATTAGATGGTGGAACTCAAACCAGTGTTTTGCCTACCAAAGCTGAGAAAATAATTAAATATAATCTTTCTCTTTAATGGGGATCGCATATACAATCCTTGCTTTAATGTGAATTAAACTATTATCTTATATTATTAATATTATACATTTTAGTGAGGATGGATGATTCTTTCACTATCGCGCATAAACTACTGAACGGATTTTGTTGAAACTTTAGTATAGTATAGCTTAATATATCAGAATAGCACATAGATATTTATATGAAGATTTTATATAATTTTAAGCCTCGAGAGTTCACTTGTTATTACATAATTAAATAGTGAGCTCAATTTTAAAGAAAGAAATGATAGGTTTTTTGTTCTGAAAATGTTTATCTCATTAATTTTAACGAAGTCAATTTGGGATTGGGTCATAACGTTCCGGCTTCCGATCGCTCGCAGTTCTACGCTATCTAATTTTATTGGCTTTTGTTCATATTATTTATGAGTCGAATTGTTCCCTGATCAGACAATATCATTATCCACCCTTATTGTTAGCACTAATAATAAATTACACTTTTGTAATTCAGGTACGACTATATGGCATAGAAAACCATCGTACAGGCCTGTAATATCAATATTTTTGTGTTAAAATACTTTTTAGAGGCCGTCGTAATACAAAAGGACTCCCTAAACTCCATTCTCTGGTGAGAGTTCACTTAGCACGCAACATTTACAATTAAAGCGGAAACAGGAGAAATGAGCCCTGACATTAGTTTCTATCTCAGCGTCACGCTGTATCCCGCACATGGCAGGGTAGGCAGAGGGAACTTGGGAACCTAGTGTTCAGACACTCCGTTCCACTTCTGTTCCCCACTTTCCGCCAAATTTGAGGCGTTTCTATCTGCTTACTGTATAGTTATATATAAAGTTAAAATAAAGCTTAAAACCTTTTTATTGGGATCTATAAAAAAATATTCTTATTTTTAAATCCGTTTTTTTTATTATTAATTAGTCATTAATTTTTCGCCGTGTGATTTCGGCTTAGAATAGGATCATCCTGGTACTGATGGTATCGTAAGAGGCGACTAAAGTACGTGTCGTGCGGTAGAGTCACGTTATCATAAATGGCAACACGCATGGGCAGACTCGACCGGACCATTATCACCCCCGGCATTTAAAACCGGCGTTAAGTAGTGGCTTTGGCCACTGCGTTTCGCATTGGGTAGTGCCGGGCCCCGGTGCCCATCCACCTTAAAGACGGCAACGCTCCTGTATCTCCTCCAATGCTACACGTGTAATTTTTTTTAGCCTCACGTTGTGTCTCGGCCATGGCACTCTCAGCAAAGATCAAAATCAAAATCAATCAATCAAATCCATAACGTCACGTTTAAAGTGACGCGCTTGTGGCCTTGCGCCACGACAAGTAATTCAGTCAGAGACAAATCAAGTAATTAATTTTAGCAATTATATTTTTTTTCTAATGTATATTATTAGAAGAAAATATAATTTCTAAAATTATATTTTTTTACGTAAGATAATTTATTAATATTTTTTCAAGATCTAAAATTTCTTACTAGGACTCGTAGTAAGTAAAATAAAACAAATGTTCAACGATTTTCGATCGATACTATAGAGTTAACGTAATAAACGCGAGGAACTTTGTTATTATTGTTATCCAGTTCATTAAGCATTACATCGCTTGAATTGTAGATATATAAAGGGATAGTACACATTGGAACGCGAAACAGTAAATATCTCGATCTCTCGTTAGGGTTTGTGTAAACATGAGACAGTACGACTTGGTGAATGAAAAACAAGGTATTATGTATCCTCATACATGTAGAGGGCTGAATTTTGTAGTTCATATGACTTGAAATTAACGAAACTATTCATGGAATATGTCACTTTTTATAGTAATGAGTTCGTCCTTATATTGCTTAGACAATTATATTAAGTAAATTTTTTATAAACATTTATATAATATGAAGTAGTTTATGTAGATACTTATATTTTATTTCCCTAAAAAGATTATTTACTTCGTTTTCTTCTAACAGTCTCTAGAATAATTAAAATCTCACTTATCTCATATACAATTATATTTTTTTCAAAGGCATTAAATCTAAACTTTACAAAAACGAGAAACGTGAGTAATTAAGAAAGAATTTGTTTTTGTGTACGCAACATATCTACCATCAGTTTAGGTTGTATACTATAAAAAAAAGATTGAAAATTAAAAGATTTACCTCGTCATGAAGATCTACGGAGCTTTAATTGCCACAATCTCTGCGTGCACAGACAAATACTGTCGCACTGTACCCTGACCACCTTAAATATTTCCTTTCTACATTTTTTTTTCAATTGATCACCCTGCTTAGTGTTAGTAGTTCAGAAAAATTAAAACATCTGCCGTCTGCGCTGTACCACTATCAGGATTATTGTTCGTCAGCGCCCATAGTCTGTAAGAGCAACTTGCTTTACTACCAACATTACCGTCTCCGTAATTTTACATCCCTTTATCTCAATTGACAGAACTTGGTGACGTCTTTTGTCTAACTTCACGAACTTTGCGTAGATTGCTCGCTCTAATAAATTTAACGTTCTATTTAGTTATATTATGTTTGTATTAAACATGTGTTTATGTATTCTTAAGATAAAAGTAGATATTTGTCAATATTTTTGTAATAAACAAAGTGTTTTAATACTATAGTAAATATCTATTTATCATTTATGTACTTATAAATCAATATACAGACCTGATGTGGGGCAAAAAAAGATGAGAAAACATTAGGTCTGCAAATTAATTTGAAAATATTAAATATATAATTTTCTTGAGTGGTTATTAAACCCACAGTTTATCTTGTTTACAGTCTCACGCTTGCGCCTCTACACTACGACAGGCCTATATTCTAATACATAAAACGTACAATAAGTTTTTATTTTAAAATATACATTGTAAATACGGATAAATACTAAATAGGCACTAGCACGGAATTAAAATTTCTGTACTTACCAATTTAGCTGAAATGCCTGATTATATGACAGCATCATTGTTGCCGCATAATTATTAAGCCATAAACAACGTCCCGTCCCATGTGTTTATGTATTCTTAAGATAAAAGTAGATATTTGTCAATATTTTTGTTAAACAAAGTGTTTTAATACTGTAGTAAATATCTATTTATTATTTGTGTACTTATATATCAATATACAAACCTGATGTGGTGCAAAAAAGATGAAAAAAACATTAGGTCTGCAAATTAATTTGAATATATTAAATATATAATTTTCTTGAGTGAGTATTAAACCCACAGTTTATCTTGTTTACAGTCTCACGCTTGCGCCTCTACACTACGACAGGTCTATATTCTTATATATAAAATGTACAATAAGTTTTTATTTTAAAATATATATTGTAAATACGGATAAATACTAAATAGGCACTAACACAGAATTAAAATTTCTGTACTTACCAATTTAGCTGAAATGCCTGATTATATGACAGCATCATTGTTGCCGCATAATTACTAAGCCATAAACAACGTCCCGTGAACAGACAGGTGCGCAGTTCTTTATGGTCTGCCGGCCCAATGCGGGCACACTTTCCACTATTTACTGTATTACTGCCAGTAATAACGTAGCTATAAAAATTATATATTCTTTTAAGTAACTGCCTAAGAAATAAGTTGTAGATTTACATATATGAACTATATGAACTATAAGAAAATATGAATAATATGTCTTAATAGTGCTTTCATAAATAAAAAGTAGAAAATAAAGTATCTTTATACTAGATTTTGTTTGTCTGTTAAGCGTCATATTTGAAGTCAAAAAAAAATGTAATTCCTAAGTACATACATATTATATTATATAAAAAGATAAATAATTATAAAAACCTGTCTTAGCTAAACATAACTCCAGGGTGCTCGTCTCGGAAAACGCGTCCCATACCATTGAGTGCCAGGTACTACTAGTGAGGTAGTAGTATAGTAATAGTATAGTAGATATAGGCATCTAAAAGTTGTCTAATATCGGTTAATAACGTCGATTATTTATGTATGCTGATCCAATTTAAGGATTAATAACTTAGAGAAGGGCCCTCAACGAATATCGAAGAAAAAAGAGAACATAACGTTGAAGGGGACTCAGCAGTTTTGATGTGAAGTTTTACTAACTAATCCAATTATGAGGCGTCAGTGACTTGAGTCTCAGAGCATCGTCTACTAAAATAAGAGCTCTTTAGTTACCTGTAATAAAAGGCACGGTTCTGATTTTAGTTGACTTATTCCGTCGCTTAAATGGTTAAGAATTTTAGTGTCGCATTCGCTTTTACGCGATGCTGAAGATGCTGCCTGTAATAAATATAAAGGATTGAGTTAAGTCTTAGTTATTTTATTTAACGTTATTTATTTCAGGCTTTAATTTTTTTTTTCATGTTTAAAATAAATTTATACATCTTAATTTTTTTAATTATTAGGTAGATTTAACTATAAAAAACTTTTGTTCAAATTCTATCCTGCACCGTCCTCATTTACGAATATAAAAAGCTGAGCAATGTTGGCCTATATTAATGATGCTAATATAGATACTTACTAGAGATCTTAAAGCGGGTCCATTTGACAAAATTTATTGATGACAAATTTTACATAACCTAAACGTTATTCTAATAAATAAATAAACTATATTTTTGTACGCTCTCATTTTCATTGATTAATAGTACTCGTAGCTAGTGCGTGAAAGGGGAACAAACTCCCCTCCTCATCCCCTCATCATTCCATATTTATATTATTGTTTAAGACTATTACTTCATGAATATACTACAGCTCTTTGGATTTTCAATAATTTATATGTAGTATCTATAAAAGCAGTTTATAATGTGTGTTTGATCATCTATCACGTTAAGAGCTCGAGCATTTTTATTCCATTTACTAAAACCTATTTGCCAGATTGCTAGGGCTGTTTACTCATTGCATGATTGAGGACTGAAATACTGTGATGGGGTGGCGATATCTGCATTCCGTATCGTCTGGATATTACATTGCAGGATATGTACTGAATGGACCTTTTAATTTAAATATATTTTGTACACAATTTAAAATTAAAATTACTATTATGTTATGGTTTTATAAAACAAGATGGATGCCGGACAAGTAATGAGTTTTTACATTTTAAATGAAACAAATTTAACCGGATTAATCGCGTATATTGATTCATAGACATCAGTCTGCCCGTAACCAGGGACTACTGCAGAGTGTTCGATTGATTAATCGTGCATATTGATAATAATAGTCTAAGATCTTATGTTTTACATTATTTCATTAATAACGTCCAAAATTCTTAGAATCTTTTGTCTTGCGAAATTATTTAATACATAGTAAAAAGGGAACACTCATAACTAGTAAAACATTGAAAAATTGTAATTTTACGACTTAAAAATATCTCACAAAACAAACACTGTATTTAGTGTTTTCCAATATTTTCAATATATGAGAGAAAATAAGTATTTCCTTGAAATTATTAACCAATTGTTATTCAAATTCAAAATTCAAATTCAAATATTTTTATTCAAAATAAGAAGTTACAAGCTTAATTTTTTTGAACGTCAAACAATTTAACACCAGTTCACTAAAGTAACTGCCTCAGACCTGAGAAGAACCGGCGAAAGAAACTCAGCGGGACATGTCTTTTCTTTTTTTAATCAAATTTTACATCATATAATCAATTATGTGACAATGATACATTTGAAATAGCCTGGAGCGAGCATTTTATTCCCAAGGCGTGTTATCATTTATGAAATCGTTAATTTGATAATAACCTTTAACACACAAACGTCTTTTCACAACTTTTTTGAATTGTGAAATAGAAAATTCTCGGACGTTTTCTGGGATCGTATTGTAAAAGTGTACACCCTGACCCATAAAAGAATTACGGACTCGATTCAATCGAGTTACAGGTGCACTAAGATTAAACTTATTTCTAGTTTTAATATTATGTATATCCCTTATCTTGGTATTTTATTTATTATATTTGTGACAAACCTTTCTAAGAAACATTTCATAACAGAATCTAATTTCGCGCTGCCTTATGATACAAAATAACAATATTGATTTGTTTTTGCAGGATTTCTCTTAGTTCTAGTTATTATAATAACGTGTTAAAATTTAAATTTATAGCTTATAATTTAAGTATAAGGAGGCCTGTGGACCAAGTGGACAAGCGTGTGATACAATATGTCGCTCCCCACTTGGGGAAATGAAATATTTAATCGGCGCAGAGTGCGGCGTTGAGTTCCGCAATGCCTCAAATTTGCAGGAAATTGGGAAACGGAACGGCGTGCCTTAATTTTTGAATCCCAAGTTCCCTCTGTCTGCCCTTCCAAGAGCAGGATACAGCGTGAAGCTGAAAAAAAAATGTATTAAGAATATTTTATAAAAACTGCTATTTTGAACATCAATAAAGTTCTATATAAACTTTTGCGACTACCTTTTTGACCTCTGCATCCTGTCAAGGGTGAAGCAAAAGGGAAGGTTAGATCGATTTGAATGTCTACCGTAATGACCACGATGGACGATGCCGGTCTCAAAGGCAGCTCTAACGCTGAATGATAAATGTAAATGTTTAAGTCGGACGTCACGAAGTCTATAAAGTGTCTAGTCAGAGGTATTACGGTTTATATTGTTTTCGTTTCTCCGTGCTTGAGTAAATATTGTTTCTTTATTATTTAAAGTGGCAACATTTATTTATTTTGTTTTCTCTTTGAAAGTATAAAACAACATCTTGTTGTTTATTACTAATAAAACATAAATTAAGTTCTTATTCAGCTTCACGTGCATTTAGCACATGGATGGATAGGCAGAGGGAATTTGGCTTTTTAATGTTGAAACACTCCGTTTTGTTCCTCTGCTTCCGATGAATTTGAGATATTGCGTGTGAGGTGAAGGAGTTAAACGCCGCACATTGCCTTCACTTCATTGCTTCACTTGCTTGTCGTTTTTACAGTCACTCGTTTGTGAGCCTCAAAAAATAAGTTCTTAATTTATGTACATATATTATTTATAAAAAATAGTTCTTACTTTATTTATTTTTTATATCATATTTGTGCTAGATTCTAGTGTTGTAACTATTTGTAATATTGTGTAATATCTAGGTTTTGAATGTTACAAAATGGTTGCCAGCTGTTAGTTTAACATTGTACACTCACTATAACGCTTTCATAATTTTCACGTTATATTTGAAATTGGGTCACTTCAGATACCAAAAATCATTTCTACACAGTATACACATAATATATGTATTATTATGTAAATAATATTTTTAACGAAATTTTGATTAATATTGATTATTGCTTAATTTAATTAATTTGTTAGATCGATTTAATGATATTATTTCAAGTAGTGTCCTTGTGGCGTCTTGGAAACTATGATTATAGATTCAAGTACCCAACGAAAGCTTTTGTAGTCTAATTGCAAATAGTTATATAATGACCTTTTTAATAATATTCTCAAGCTGAAGCTTCGATAATATTATAGTATTTTTGTATGAAGACAACTTTTGTATACAAATAGCTACAGTTGTGATGTAAGTGATTTTAATCTGATGTAATGTTTTTTTAGATTAACGTTCTATACGTTCACTTTGGAGTAATCAGAGGGAACTTGGGAACCTAGTGCTGAGGCACTTTGCTCTCATTATAACAGGTCAATTTCCGAATTTTCGATTTTCCAGTGATGGAAAGAGGCATTGCATGTTAAGTGGCAAAATTCAACGCCGCGCTTAACATCGTTACTAGAGTAAAGAAATAAAAATATTAAATATTTAATTTCCACGAGAGGGGATCAAACCCACAACTTGTCACATTAACAGTCGCACTTCTGTGCCTCTGCGCTATTCCTGGGCTCAATCGTTACGTATGTAAATGGAATATAGGTAATGTAGTTTCGTTTTTAGGCCGGGCAGAATGCATTGAACGTTTGTACTTCGATCTCCGTCAAACGTCCGTTGGAGAATCCAATAACGTCGTGCTACATTCAGATGCTGTCCCATATACGATACAACTTCTATGACTCGACTTCTATTATTATCTATGAAAATATTGAAAATCATTTTTTAGGTATAAATATAATCATCCAGTTTCCACTCACGCACTACCCCTGCGGTACGTTTCGGCTTCAACATAATAAGCTATACATACGCTGGTGATTTTGTACTAAGCAAATTGTAGTTTTTTATTTTTAACTTAAAATTTTCCCTCAAAACAATGTAAGCTAAGAAAATTTTGAAACCTAGAAGCTAAATTTCACATTACATTTTAAAATACTTTAACATAAATTTGTTAAAGCTGCAAGGAATGTTTTCATTAAATTTTAAAGTGAACAAAGTTACAATAAGTAAGATACACAAATTAAAATATAAATAAATTAAAATATAAATAATAGACAATATAAATAAATTTCATTTGTATTTGAATTGAATAATCTCTCTCAGGTCTAATAAAGTTATATTTTTATATAAGCCGAGGTAAACAAAAAGTTACATTTTTATTTAACCCGAGGCGATCTTTAAGTAGTACGAGAAATGTTTGAAAGGTGAAAGTGTCAGACAGCACTGACATTTTAAATAACACCTGGGAATTAACCGATGTTAAAGAGTTAGCCGTGTGATTCCGGCTTAGAATAGGATCACCCTGGTACTGATGGTGTCGTAAGAGGCGACTAAAAAGTATGTGTGGTAGAGTCACGTTGTCAGCAATGACAAGACGCATGGGCAGGCTCGACCGGACTGTTACCACCCCCGGCATTTAAAACCGGCGTTAAGTAGTGGCTTCGGCCACTGCGTTTCGCATTGGGTGATGCCGGGCCCCGGTGCCCATACATCTTAAGGACCGGCAACACCTCTGTGGCTCCTCTGGTGCTACACGGGGCCGTGGGCGACAGTGATCACTTACCATCAGGTGACCCGTAAGCTCGTTTGCCGTGTCTTCTCCATAAAAAAAAGGTTTAATATAACATCTTTGAAATTAGCAACAATTGAAATGTTATAGCTAGGTTCCCAAGTTACTTCTGTCTACCCTGCCATGTGCAGGATATAGCGTGAATCTGCATATACTGAAGATAAGGAGTTAAATGATTGTGGGAGTTCATACGACCACTTCTAAATAATATCGCTCGTATCATGCAACAATGTTAATAATGTTTGTGCAATATTATTTTTTTAACAATCGTTCAAAATGCTTATGTATGTAGAACCACTATAAATAAATTATTATTGCGTCTCCTGCATGTTTGGAAAAGTACAAACACATCGTAATTATAAAAAAATATCAATATTAAATATGCAGTATATTTGCCTTATCAGTAGATTATTTGGCAGGCTTCATATGGATACGAGTGAACGTGAATCATCGAATGTATACATTAAAGCCGTATGGTGCATTTACTGTATGATATAAATTAACCATTTTTTTTTTTTCAATTTAAGTCACTATTTTACAAATATTTATTTAAATATTAATGCCGTCGCGTCACAGCGCCATGTCTGTAAATTTAGGGGTAAGTATTAAGTATTTATAAATCGAACCGCAGGTTTCGCCACTTAACAGGCAATATCTGGAAAATTGAACGGAAAGTGGGAAACACAGTGTCTAGACACTAGGTTCGCCCTACCTTTTCTGCTATATATCTATATCTGTAATATATATCACATGTTTAACTTGTATAATTGGGAAAATAAGATATTTATAAACATGGCGCGTATTGGGGCGTAGTCGGACTTCTTGGAAGTAAATAATTCAAACATTTTAAATCATTCTCTTTAAAGACTACGATGGCAAATCATATAAATTTCTAGATCGAGCAAGTCTATGAAGTATATTCTATACTTACATAACATTTACATTTAAGTTCTTGCTTATAATCGGAATAAAAAATTGTAATTTTAACAAAATAAAAAATCATTACTCGCATAATACACATATCATTTCAAATAAAACACTGATAGGCTGAACTTACTACATTTTACGAATAAATTAGCGCAAAAATAGTTGTTTGGTTATCGTAGGACGCGAGCCAAATAGCACCATTAAATTACGTAGTATCTGTAGGGAAATGTGCGATAGTATCGCGGCGTTGCCAAATTATACCCTTGCCGCTACAAAATAAGTGAAGTACCACTATCTACCGTTGTAACGTTGACTTCAGCCTTTAAATCATAAGTTGTACTAAGTATCTTAGCTATATTAGCACTGTTTTGTTTGCAGCTTCACGCTTTTTCTCGCATAATCTAGTGCTAAGACTGACAGAAGTGTTGAGTGGCGGAACACAACGCCGCAGTTCATTTACTTGAACAGGGAAATGAAAATAACCTGAAAATAATAATTGCCTCGAATGAGAACAAATCCAAAACTATCGAGTGTACAGATGTTGACCTAATAGCACACAAAGGTCTTAACTATTCTTTTTGTGTAGATATAGTTGAAAAAGAGCTTTAGCATAAACACTCTTTTTGAAATCATTTTTTTGATTCCGAGTAAAAGTAAATGTACTTTCCGTATTTTGTCGTCATCGTCGTCGTCGTCGTCTCAGCCGTGCGGCGCTCACTGCTGGACATAGGCCTCTCCCAAGGATTTCTCCGATGATTGGTCTTGTGCCTCTCGTATCCAGCGGCTTCCGGCGATATTGATCAGATCGTTGGTCCACCTGGTAGTGGGGGCCTGTCCACTGAACATCGTCCGGTTCGTGGTCGCCATTCGAGAACCTTTCCGCCCCAATGACCGTCGGTTCTCCTCGCTAGTTGTCCCGCCCACCACTGCCACTTCAGCTAAGCAATCCTTCGAGCAATAATAATATCTTTGATTTTCGCGATTGTTATACGTTTTAAATAAAACACTTTTAACCGGATAATCGCTTATATTGATTGGTAAACATTTTTGGAAACCCAACGTTTCGAACACTTTGTCTACCCGTCATCACGGACTACTACAAAGCGTTCGAATCGTCGGGGTCCCAAAAATACTTACCAATCAATATACGCGATTAATCCGGTTAAAATTGTTTCATTAAAAATCAATACTTGGTATTTCCCTACGGATCTCTTCATTTCTGATTCGATCACGTAGGGAAATACCAAGTATTCCTGTTTCCATTGCCCGCTGAGTGACCTTTCCAATTGCAACGAGGTGTGAGACAGGGAGATGTAACTTCTCCCAAACTGTTCACAGCGGCATTGATGGATATTTTCAAGCTTCTGGAATGGAAAAGATACGACATCAACATAAATGGCGAGTACTTTACTCCGTATTTTCTATATTATATATATTTGTTTATAATATTTGTTTATTTTTTTATATATGTAATTTGCTTTATAATTTCGGTTTATAAAATAAAATTTTAGAAGTAAAGCGAAGCACATAATCGAGTAGTGGAAATTTCTGGCAAACACACAAAATATATTTTCAAAAGCAAAAACGTTATAACATTTTATACTTCCGACTAAGCGGATAAAATTAAATTTACTATACAATAGAGATTACATTTTTTATACATATAAAAATTATATTAGTGGTATGCTTACAGAGAGAAACACAAATAGTTAAATATCAATAGTCTTCAAATAAAGTGACAAATTCTGTTTGTAATATATAAATCTATGACAATTTTGTTTATTTACTTATTTTGTTTGAAAAAAAAAATACTTGATCCATTTTGACGGAACCGCCGTTTTGGCAATCCGATCTCTTAGTAGGTTATGCAGAGTCAGTTTAGCTTACCAAGTCTGCAATTAAAAGGTGCACAGAATGCTGATGCTTGCGAGGATGTCACAGAGAGAACGAAGAAGAATATGCTCATCACAGAACGTGAACATGCTCACATTAGGCAATAAAAAAATGGTGGAAAAAATTATAAAGGAAAAATGAGAATCAAGAAAGGTAGAAGTGTAGATCTCGGTCGAACTTAAAATACAGATATTGATGATATTGGAGGAAGGTCATGTAAAAAGCATGAAACCTCCCTGAACGTATGAAGAGGTAGATGACAGTGGACGAGGTAAAAGAGGCATGCAGAAGATTGATACGCGTTCCGTTCTCTGTGGCTCAATAAAATTTAATGGCATCCATTTTTTTATAAAAAGGACGACCCCCTTTTAAATTTACATATTAAAACCAAATTATGCAGTCTTTACATCAATTTATATAGCCTGTGTGCTATTCTGATGATATAATTTGTATTACTATAAAGTTTCATCAAAATTTTTGTAACGCAGTTTTGTTTGATAGCTTAAGAAATATCCAATACGTTAAAATGTACCACTTTAATAATATTAGTAGAATATGAAAATTCTTTAGTGAACGTAACTCTATTGATTATACCAAGAAGAAAATATAAGCTTCTGGCTCAGGTGACGCTGGACGTTGACAGTGATAGTTTTATCTCAGGCTTTAGATAAAACAGAGCTTCAAAGAAAAAGTTAAGTTTAATATTCAAGTATCAAAGGAAATGAGATTTGAACTTGGAAACTGAAATGACTATTTTCTAAACTAAAGATACGTATATTAATGTAATTGTTACACGAAAATACACGACAAGAAAAACGTTTAAACGAAACGAACTTTATAATAAATACATATGTCCACTACTCACTATTTTACTAACAATTTCAAAATGTGGGTTGGTTTACATACACCACCTGTAAGAGCTGAATACTAACATTTTATATTTTTAATAGAATATTGCAGTCTAATATAAATTAAATATTCCTCCTACAACAAAACATTTATGTTATTCTTTGTTTACAGATTGAACATTTTGAGAATTTCACCGCCGGCGTACGCTTTTAATTTTTTCAGAGAGTGGTTTTGCACGTCATCTAATAATTATAAATTTAAATATATATTTAATAATAAATATATTTTTATTTATAACATATATCATTTTTTACTAAGAAATGTGGTTTTCTATTTACATTTTTAGATAAAATGACATAAATATATGATTTGCGAGGCTTAATCTGTGTTTATACAAGATAACTGAAAAGAAAAACAGCAAAAAATATATAATGGTTTGAAATGTATTAAATACATACATAAATTTATATTATACAAGAAGGTGGATTTAATAATGAATCGATCTATTTTCTCATCAAGAACAGCGCAATTTTTTATTTTTTTGGTAAAATATTTTATTGTTGTACAGTCATACCGACAATAACATCTCTCACTTTGAATAAATTCAAATCAAAAATAAAAATTAAGAACTAAATACACTGTACTGTACATCCCGAAATAAAAGCTTAGGAGCATGCAAGCATTGCATTTGTATAAGCGTTCATTATAGTCGGTAGTCGCGTCTTGCACTTTCTTTCAAATGTGCAACACATAGAGTGAAATATTTCAAGGCAGTTTCTAAATTGAAACATGACTCGTGTACATATTAAACGTAGAATTATTATTGTCAGTACATGAATTTTATCCATAAGCAGTTATGAATAAAGAACATTTGCATTAACATGTTCTAATACAAAATAATTACTACTAAATCTTGCTGATCTGCTACTTTTTACATATAAAATATCACACTAAAGCGAGAAAGCGACATACCATATTTACGTGTTGCTGGACAAATGGCGTTTTATTTAATAACGATAATAGATATTTCTAAGTCACGTACTTGGCCAAAACCGGTTTATAATGTTTTTTTTTTATTTAAATAGGACTAGGTGTAGACGAAAATGGTTTGATTGAAAATGTAATGAGAGTAATCGTATAAGCTGCTGTACTTATTTAGAAAACGTATGAAAATTTTAATGTAGCGGGATTTGACCCTTTTTCAAAATAAGTATTTTTCATATCTAAGTGTAGACACTTTAAAATTAGTAAAAATATTAAACTAACTGTGTTTAAATAATGTTACTCAAATAATTTGTTCTATGATATATTTTTCTTAGTAGCTCAAATTTATTTGTTAACAAAATTTCTTTATAAAAAGCTTACTTTTAATAAAGTCTTATAAAGTCTCCAAAGAAAATTTATAAAACAGCGAAATAGCGCTATAACATTGAAGAACAAAAAATAAACAAGTACTGTAGACTTATAAAGTTTCAGATGGCGCGTTAGTTGCGTATACATTTTTTTCAGCTTCGCGCTGTATCCTGCACATGGCAGGGTAGGCAAAGGGAACTTGGGAACCTAGTGTTAAGAGCTCCGTTCCACTTCCGTTTCCCAATTTTCGTCGAATTATAGGCATTGCGTGTCGAGTGACGAAACTAAATGCCGCGCTATGCATTGTTACTAGATTGAAGAAATGAAAACATAAAATATTTAATTAGAAAATGTGAAATATTTAATTTACTCGATTGGGAATCGAACCCACAACCTGTTGTATACAGTGACACGCTTGTGCCGCTGCGCCACGACAGGTACAAAATTATTTATACAATTACTTGTATAAATCGTTTTATGCAATTAGAAAGAAAGCTTAATTCATTTTTATAGGCTTCATATTATACTATACCCCGTGTAGCACAAGGCGCAATCTAATTTTAAGACATTCCGTTTCCCACTTTGTGCTGGATTTTTGAGAATAATTATGTCTTCGAATAGGAATCGAAATAACCGCCGTCGTGTTTAATAATTTGCTTGCGCCACTGTGCCACCACGGCCTTAATATATAAGTAATTTGGTGTAACTAAACAAAAGTTTACGTAACGTGTTGACATTTCTAAAATGACTCGAGATTCAAAGTTTTCCATTGTCACCACACCTGGGGATCTTTAGCAACCATTGAAGGGCTTACTCGACAATTCTGAAATTTTAAAAGCGCTAAGTTCCCGTGTTACGAACTCCGCGAGCCTTGTTAAGTATTCTTAAGAAACTTCTCCTGTTTTGAATAAGTTGTAAGTAAACAGTCTACGTCGAATTGTGAAATTTGGTAATTAATTAATTTGTTTCTGTGTTAGTTAAATAGGAATTGTGTGTGTTTATTAAATATGATAGTGATAATAAATCGTTTTATGTGAGACTTATAAATAGTAAATTTAGTGAATTAAATAAGTTGTATTAATAATATTTTTACTATTTTTAAAGTATTAATCCACACTTTGGAAAGAAACGATATATAAATTTCACAATAATTAACACAAAAACTTTTGTTTCATAGTCCCTAGGTGTAAATAAAAGAACATAAACAGATTCTAAGCAATTAGACCAATGGTGTAGACATAAATGTACAACACGCTCATACATAACAAAGCGTACAGTAAAAACAGTATAAGCTGACTTTTTAAATATTCGTCGCTTGAGCAATGCAAGAACAATAAAACGCTTGTGCTTAACCGAGCTCTTTGTATATTGTCACTTGAGCGCTCACATTGTACGGACTATTTATACAGACGTTGAATGCCGTGTATCGACCTGCAAAGTGCTTCTACACTTAAAACGCGTCGCGAGACGAAGAAGTATCTCCGTAAAGGGAGAACAGACTCAAAACGCACTGAACTAATTGCGTTTGAGTTCCGTCTGAGTGTATATTAATTATACTTTGCAATGTTATATTGTTATGTATTTAGTAGATATGGAAGATTTTTGTTATAGTCATTTTCGTAATCGTTATAATTAAATAATCAAAGATTTTATTTAATTATTTTTTTTATATTTATTTTGAATTTAAGTAACTTATTTAAACAATTTTTTCTTTATATGAAATTCATTCATCAATCCAAATATTTATCCAGTATTATTTTTATGACAGAATTATTAATATATTAACTATAAAGGTAATTTACAATTTTGACACAAAATTACACAACGAAATTCAACGACGACCTTTGTAGCAGACTGTTCACGTTAGTAATAAATGTAAATCACTTGATTGAATGTGTATTCGACAATGTTTCTATTGAAAGCGATAGATGCATTGCGGGCTTAATGTTTTTTGCTATATATTCGCTTTTTCATTCCATTGTCCTATAGCACGAGCCTTTTTGATGGATTGTCAGTTAAATTTGTTTTTTAGTGCTATAGATCACAGGTCTCGTTTCTCACATCAGGTACGTTTACGGTTATTATTAGTAACAAAATAATAAATTGGAGCAATTTAATAATACCACTACCAATGCACCATTGTTTTGTACTGTTTATATACAAACGGAAAATGATTGATTCTTGTCAGTGAGCAATTAATTTAATTTATATGTACGTAGCAAGTTTTTCATTAATAATTATTCATTTCATTGGTTTTATTGATAATTACATAGTAATTATGACGTAATTAGGAAAGAAGGAAGGTTAATAGGATTCTAAATAATATATAAGTTTATTTTAATTAAATACTTAAGATAGTTCAATTTAAGATTAGAACTAAATATACCTAACAATAGTGATTTCAATGTTAGAAGTACAGACATTTTTCTAAACCTAATTTCCCTTACCTACGACTTACTCATTCAATGCTGGAATAATAAATATAATGAAATAAAATACATATAATATATTTGTTTATTCTGAGGTACGCAGCTGTATTCCTGTACAGTTTCATCCAAAACTATTCTGTAGTTTTTGCCTGAAAAGAGAACAAACATCCATTCTCATAAACTTTCACATTGTTAGGGTTCTTTCATTGTAAAGGGAAAACGGAATACATATATAAGAACACTCTGTAGTCCACATATGAAGATCATTTTTGTCGCGATCTCTGGAGGTATCAGTCTGAAATTAATGTCAAACATTTCGGGTCTGCGGTCTCTTGGAGCAGAATTTGTTTTAGCATGACGTGATTAAAACTTACAATGGAAGTAAATGAAAATATTATACAAAAATAAAATCGTTACAAACTTATATGTGTAGTTAACTTTATACAAAATAAATACACATCCTGGCAATCTTAAGTTTGTCAACTTTTATAAGTTTTACTTTCCTGAAATTGGTACGGAGCGGGCGTTGAGCGAGTCCTACTCGCGTTTGCGCCAATTCTTTATGAATATTAGAAAGATATTCATCCTAATAAGATATTTATAGAATATTATGTTTTATTTTTCACGGTCAAGTCTTCCTTTGCATATATTGCTTAAGAAATTTATATCTGTAGGTAGATAGAGATATATTGGCGTAGAATTAGCAGCTTTTTTAAGTTTCTGGCTTTTTTTAGAAATATTGGGTGTTGAGTCCGCCATTGTATGCATAATTAAAAACAGTCCCACGACGCCTCGAATTAAGAACAGTTAACTTAGCTTGACGCTGTATGACAGGTTAGGCACAGGGAACTTGGAAACCTAGTGTTAAGACACTCCGCTCCATTTCCGTTTTTCACTTTCCGCCAAATTTGAGGTATTGAGTGTTGAGTGGCGGAACTCAACGCCGCCCTTTTCCTTGTTACCAGAGCTAGGAAATGAAAGCATTAAATATTTAATTTGAAAATATTAAATAATCAATTTTTTCGAGTGTGGATCGAACTGACTTTTGCCGCTGCGCCACGACTGGCCTCAGTTAACTTAAATATAAAACTAATAGTAAAATCTAAATAATGTTTATTGTTAGCACTTTTTTCCTTACCTAATACTTTTAGACGCACAAAATAAAGAAGATTATTATGAATTATGTTTTTTTACTGTACAAAGGAACAGGAATGAAAGAAAACAAACTAAATTGTATGCAAATAATTTTTAATAATTATTATTTTTACTAAATTCTCGATAGAAAATAATCAACAGCAAGCAAAAAATAGACTATCCAGAAGTACTTAATATTCATATATTATGTATTCATACTCACAGTAAATATTTCTCTTATATCTACGTATATATTTTTGCCCAAGGCAGTATGTGATGTGGAGCACAACGATTTCTGAAATCGCTTTATTTGAGTGTTTTGTTAGGACTGTTGGGTATAAACGTATAACCAAATTATAAGGGTTCTTTAATCTGCTATGGATATGGCGTAATATCATTTTCAAATACTTTTACTTTGTTTTCTTTGTACTGGTCAAAAATTAACCAAATATGGCTATTTGATGTATCCTTGCTACTAGATCATTACTCTAATCTTTTCTAGGAGATATTCTTATATATTGTGAGGCCTGATATGGCGCAAACGCACAACCATGTCACTGTAAACGCGGCGCGTTCTGGGTTATACCCACTCGAGGAAATAAATATTTAACATTTTCAAATTAAATATTTAATATTTCAAATCCTCTGTCTACGCTGCTATTTGCGAGATACAGCACATACATATATTTTTTACCATATGTATTATTGCACACTTTCGTTATTTCAATTTTCTGCTTCCTTTACATATGTCTGGAAAAAAGTGCTATTTAAGCTATTTAATTAAAAAAAAGGGAACTTTTATAAGTTTACTTTCCCGATTTCCCTTTTCCCAATTTATATATTTCCCAATTAATATAATATATACATATATATAATAGAATATATAATAGATAGCTAAAATTGATATCAAATATTCACGTCCTGGTAGTCCTTGAAGCCAAAAGTCTCAATAAAATAAAGCTTTTAAATTAATGAAATCAAAAAATACGAGTATTTATGCGTCGTGTATTGCTACATTTACTACTTGTATTTTTCGAGGACCTACAGTTATGAAAATTGGTATGAAATAAGAAATAATAATACAAACAAAGGAAAAAAATATATAGATTTATGATATGTACATCATACAAAAAAATCACTGCAAACTTATATTTGTCGTTCATTTCATACAAAACGAGCACATACACCTGCAAACTTAAGTCTGTGGACTGTTTATTAATTGTATTTTCCATTGACCTACAATAATGAGATTAGTGCGGTACCCTCGGTGCTTTTCACCGATTTTTTTTCAATTAATTTGCTTTGAAGAAAATATACTATTTTGTATTTCAATGATTCATTGTTCGGATGAATACGATAAGCCTGCGACTTAAGTGTTTGTTTATAAAACCTTTTTAAATGCACATGAAAGTTGGCGTCCTTTCTCTTCCATATAAGAATGAAAATATATCTGATTACATTAAAAATAACATCGGTTGTTGTGTTTCACAGAATGTAGCAACAAAAAAAGTCAAACAGATAATATTATTATATCATGTTACATAAATCAAGAAAGAAATGAAAGCTATTAACCTACATTGAGCAATCAGATACGGTCGCTTTCTTACACCGCAGCGTAAAATCATTTACTCTGTGACGCAAAGGTAAAATATAGGCAATATTTTTATACATCCTGCCGTTTTTCACTTTTGTAAATAAAACATAGGTACTTTTGCTTAGAGCTTAGATTTAATATTCCGCGCACTTTGTGTCAAGCGCGCCTCATGTTTTATTTCCTTAGGCGAATATTTTAGCATGTTTACAAAGCTTACTGCAAATCTTTATTAAGCACATATTTCAAAGTTACATAAGAGGATAGTTGTTGTATAATACGTTTTTGAAATAATAAAATCATCGACGATGCGAAATGGGACAGCTTCTGTATTTAAAGTCGATTCTTATTTGAGGCAATGAATTATTTTCATTACTGCATTAACGCAAGATGGCCGCGGCGTTCGGTCTCGATATAGTTAAAATGTCGTGCGGAAAGTGGGAAACAGAGTGTCCTGACTCTCAGTGGAATAGACAAGAAGTCTCTGCGGAAGAATTTCAATAATATAAAAAAAAATCATAAGTGACCCATTCGTAAGTGTTATAGAAATGGAGAAAAGTTTACCTCAAGGGAAAAATGTGTTATTGTTGTAACAATGTTTACTCGGTCTGGTTTATTTAGTGCGGGCGAATAAAAAACACCAAAGACAATTATATTTTCTAATATTATTTTGTTTTTATATTTTTTGGCTTGAAATTTAAAAAAAAATTTCAGCTTTACGCTGTATCCTGCGCGAGGCAGAGTAGGCAGAGCAAACTAAGGAATTTAGTGTCATGACACTCCGTTCCATTTTCCATTTTCTACTGAATTTGAGGCATTGCGTGTTGAATGGCGGAACTGCATACCGCGCTTGCCCTTGTGTTGAAAATATTAAAAAATATCATATCTTTGAGCTAATATGTACATTATAATTAGAAAATTAATTTATGTGCAGAATGTTAATTTTCTAGTTTGATATTTGATACAATAGCAATAGCGATACCATCCGGAACTCCTTTCACAGCGCTGTTTTCGATGAGTTTCACTAATTAGATTAGTTTGTACAACCTCCGTGGGCTTTCCTTCTGCTTTAATTGCATTGCTCGCGTATAATTATATTATTTCAAATAATTATTTACTTTTGTGCTATTTTGTATTTTATACTTGTATATATATTATAACAATGAAAGAAAAATATACTAATATAAAAAGGTATTTTTAATTTATACAGCTGTACTTAACCGACTATAAATATATAAAAAAACTTGAAACGTTACATTGACCTATTTCATGCCGTCAAATTTGTACACGTGTTCAGATTCGATGACAATATAATATGTTCATGGCCCGAACCTGATATCCTTTTCGAAGAGATGAGGATAACGATAATACTCACTTATACATATATATATAGATTAATATATACGCATCAAGAAAAGCATGCAGAAAACAATGATGTAACACTACGTACATTATCTATAAAGTAGTTTTTTTTTGATTTTACACATAATAAGATATATAGCGTGCCTTTAAAATTAAAATTACAATCATTTCGTTTGAAACATGTCACAGATTTGAGACTTCAGCAATGTATATATTTGGTATTAGTTCTACGTTGTATAACGCACATGGCAGGGTAGGCAGAGGGTACCTGTGAATCTAGTGTTAACACACTCCGTACCTTTCTGCACAATTCAAGGCATTGCTTGTTGAGTGGCGGTTAACGCCGCGCTCATATTAATTATTTTATTTCCTTGAGCGGGGATTGAATGTACAACCAGTCGTATTTACAGTCACAGGCTTGAGCATCTGCGCCATGACAGACCTAGGCAGTATTACGTTTAATATTACATCCAATAATAAAAGTTTTAAAATAAAAGAAGAGTGATTAGAATTAATTAACATTCGATATTAGAAAGAAAATACCTAATCAGATATAAAATGAAAAACAAATGCAATATCAAATTCTAAATAAAAAACTCAACTCTGATTCTCGAAATTGATAATTTAGAACAAAGTATAGGAAAATTTAATTTTAAATAAGACAAGGGTTAATCAGACTGTCGTGGAGTTCACCAAGTTATTGGTTGTTTGGAAAGTCGGTCGAGGTGTCAAATGTCGGATGTTACCACAATGCCACTGTTGAGTTAGGAAGTTTAGCGGTGACACCTGGGAATTTAAGCCAACGTGCCAGCGGTGATAATTCTAAAATATAAAGTAACTAATTTTGTTTAATATACGCATATATGTATGTTACAGGCGTCGTAAGCGCTCAGAAAATTGCAATTTATATTATTTATGATATATATTAAAAACAGCGACACGGAAAAGCAAACGGTGGCGTTGAGTTACGTTACTCAATAAGATTTTGTTTTGAAAATAGAACAACGGAATTTAACATTTGGTTTTCTCTGCCTATCTGGTATGTAGGACACACCATGAAATCTGTCGACTGAGTCGAAATGATTCAAAAGTTAAAAAGAAAATCGTATACCTGAAGATACGTAACATAAGTGAATGCTATTAAAATAATGATGTTTTATAAGTATATTTTAAAGTTCGATTTAAACAATATTTATCTTTATTTAATATATGTTTTTTAAACTTTGCCAAATGACTTGTTGACAGAATGATTTTCTTTGCGTTAACTAAAATGTTGGTTACCTGATATATCTTTTTTAAAAATTGTTTCACTTTTTACTCAGCTTCACGCTGTATCCCGCACATGGCAGGAGATGCAGCAGGAGCAGAGGGAACTCAACGCCGCTTTTCACTTTTTTTTTCGCATTTTCAAAATAAACAACTGTTACAGTTTTTGTATCTAAATCTGCTCTAAACTAATTTGTTTCGACAGAGGACAGTTCCATTTAGGCCTTTGCACATTTTTTAATTCTAATGTTTCCTTTTTATATATTTAAATATGAATAATAACTTAATATTAAGTAATAGACGGTGTTGGGTCTAAAACCCCGACCCAAGTGACACTGACCGTTGTAGCTTGACATAGGTAAGTTAAGGATTAAGTTGTATAATTTGAAATAATCGTAGCTTACATTTGGATGCCCTAAGCATTATATAGCACAGATTTTTCTTTCCTTCTGTTATTCTAAATTATATAACTTTTTTACTTTCATAATACTCATAATATAATAAATAATATAAAGTGCAATTTTCTGAGCGTGAAAAATCAAATATACGTGGCTATTTACAGGCGAGCATTAGGGCGGTCACGATTTGTGTATCTTACTGTACTGAAGCAGAAGAGGCAGAAAAAACGATTAGGAACATATTACCGTGTTTTTAACTTATCGGTTATATAATCTTTATATATCGTGGAAGTGGAATGTGCACTACGACCGAGACACTTAAAGAATCTTTGATAAAAAGGAAGGTTAGACTAAATTCTTACCATATTCAGTCATGAATCAGACTCAGAAACACAAAGTTTTTTTATTACAAAATTACCAAAAATGTATTATTAACCCATGTATATATATATATATATATATATATATATATATATATATATATATATATATATATATATATATATATATATATATATATATATATATATATATATATATATATATATATATATATATATATATATATATATATATATATATATATATATATATATATATGTATGTATCTTATGAAACTACGGATAAACCAGAAGATAGGAACATGGAATGTCCGAGGCCTTCTCGATCCTGGAAAACTGACCATCTTGGAACGAGAGTTAACTAGAAATGGCATGAACATCTGCGGAATGAGCGAGACCCACTGGCAGCCATGTCATTTATTTCTCTGGTAATGATAACACCAGTCGTAACGGAGTAGCGTTTCTCATCCCCAAACACCAGAACAACTGTGTAATGGGTTACGAGCCTGTAAATGACCGTATAATATGTATAAAACTCAGAACAACTCCAGTGAACCTTAACCTCATCCAGGTTTACGCACCTACCAGCACATCTAGTGACGAAGTCATAGAGAACTTCTACACTGAGCTTGAGACCACCATCGCTAAAATTCCCAGTAGAGAGCTACTTCTGATCTTGGGCGATTTCAACGCTAAAATTGGAGCAAATTCTAGTCAACTCAGTGACTGTGTGGGTAATTTTGGTTTGGGAAAGCGCAACGAAAGAGGTGAACGGTTAATTCGGTTTGCCGAAAAACAACTTTACGATTATGAATACTATGTTCCAACACCACCCCCGAAGATTATACACATGGACTTCGCCTGATGGAAAATACCGCAATCAGATTGATTATATTCTCATACGGACGCGGTGGAGAACATTCATTCAAAATGCCCACACCTTACCAGGAGCCGACTGTGGGTCAGATCATCAACTGTTGTTATCTAAGTTAAGAGTAAAGTTGAGAGCAGCCAGAAAATCAAAACCACAAAAGCGACTCGACGTTCGGGACACCTCAAAGTTTTTAGAATATATTCAACACAACTGGGAAAAATGGACTACGGCTGAACATCGCGAGGAAACCACTGACAAGCTTTGGGATCGAGCAAAACATCTTATCTCAAATGCCGTCACAGAATCGATTCCACCTGTGCCAAGACACAAGAGGCAACATTGGATGACGGATGGTACTTTGTCCCTTATTGATGAGAGACGTCAAATGAAAGCCAGAGGTTCCGATAGGAAAGTTTTGAACCGATTATCTGGGCAAATTCAAGCACAATGCAGACGTGATCATAACGCCTACCTAAAGAACATATGTAACGAAATCGAAATTCACTCTGAAAAGTACGAATCCAAAGATTTATACCGGAAGATTCGCCTTATCACCAAATCAGTGTCTTCCAAATCATGGGCCATTGAAAACATTGATGGTGAGATGGTTAATGAAATCGATAAGATCTCAGAGACCTGGAAGAGTTACTGTCAGTCTCTATTTCAAGACCAACAATCGCGAAGCAATTCACCAACAGAACCCGGTGAAGGAGAGTTGGAGCCGGATATACTCTTATCCGAAGTGCAAGCTGCCATCAAACACCTCAAGGATAAAAAGGCTACGGGAAGAGATGGAATACCTATCGAAACTATCAAAGCCCTAGGTGAATATGGTACTCGAATGTTCCATACTATTTGTAGCAAGATATGGCAGACGTGAGTATGGCCAGCCGAATGGACTCACACAGTCTTTACTCCTCTACACAAAAGGGGCTCTACAAAAAAATGTGGCAACTACCGTCTTATTGCGCTCACAGCAAATGCAAGTAAGATCCTGCTGCATATACTTAATGAGCGACTGAAGTCCTACTTGTCAAAGGAAATTGCTCCAGAACAGGCTGGCTTTGTGAAGGGCAGGGGAACTAGGGAGCAAATTCTTATCGTACGCCAAGTCATAGAGAAGGCACGGGAGTTCAACAAACCCGCTTACATTTGCTTTGTAGATTTTTCTAAAGCGTTAAACTCTGTGAAGTGGCCCGTTTTATGGAACACCTTACTACAAATGGGCACACCGAAGCACCTAGTACACCTTTTAAGACATTTATACGAGAGTGGAACTGCCTCAATGCGAACAGACGACATCCTATCAAGCAACTTCCATCCTAGCGCAGGTATCCGTCAAGTCAATCAATCACCACTACTCTTTAACGCGTATACCGAGCTCATAATGCGTATCACCCTTGAGGACTAGACAGATGGTATAACGGTTGGCGGCTACAGGATTGCAAATTTGCGCTACGCCGATGATACAACCCTTTTCGCCTCTAGTGCTCAGCACATGGAAAAATTTCTCCAGAAGATGGAATGCGTCAGCCTTGAGTTTGGATTGAGTATCAATCGCAGCAAATCTAAAATGTTGATCGTGGACCGCGCCAACAATAACTCGCCGAATGTGACCCATATTGCGAATTGTGAAGTAGTCCAGTCCTACATATACCTTGGCACTTTAATCACAAGCAATGGATGATGTATTGAGGAGATCAAAAGATGTATGGCTATAGCCAGAAATGCAATGGATAAGTTTGGGAAGATATGGATATACAGAAATATCACCAAGAACACTATAACTCGATTGGTTCGGACTCTTGTTTTCCCAATTTTCCTTTACACTGCCGAGACATGGACCTTGCGAGAGATAGACAAGAAAAAGATTGACGCCCTGGAAATGTGGTGCTGGAGAAAGATGCTCGGAATATCTTGGACAGAATTCCGTACAAATGTATCCATACTAGAGGAACTCGGCAACAAAGAGCGACTGTCATCTCTTGTAAAAACCCGCATTTTGAAGTTTTTCGGCCACATTTCCAGGAAAGGCAGCGACTCTATAGAACGGCTCGTGGTGCAGGGCAGAGTGGAGGGTACCAGACCCCGCGGTAGATTACCCATGCGATGGACTGACCAAATAAAATCAGCTGTTGGCGGCCAATTGCATGAATGCACCAGAATGACGACAAATAGAACAAAGTGGCGAGAATCACAAAAGCCAAGGACGTGCCTACATGACGACCACGACCGCTCTGTCAAGAGCGAAACGACAGAGAAGAAGATATATATATGTATGTATGTATGTGTAGTTATGAATATATATATATATATATATATATATATATATATATATATATATATATATATATATATATATATATATATATATATAATATATATATATATATATATATATATACATATATATGGATGTCACACGTGGATGTCGTCGGTTGACCTTCGAAAACACAGTATCGACGATACTGGAGGAAGGTCACGTAAAAAGCATGAGGACCCCCCGGAGGGCATGTATGAAGAGGTTGATGACAGTGGACGAGGCGAAAGAGGTATGCCGAGACCGTAGCGTTTGGCGCTCCGTTCTCTCTGCCTACCCCGCTAGGGATATAGCGTGAAGCTAAGTAAGTAAGTAAGTAAGTACATATATATATATGTATATATATATATATATATATATATATATATATATATATATATATATATATATATATATATATATATATATATATATATATATATATATATATATTCTACATACTGACATAGATAAAATATTGATTTTATATTTTTTCTGTATTACAAAATAACAGAAACATATGGAAGATTTACTTCTCAATTGAAATAAAAAATATAAATTTAATTGTGGGAAACGGAACGGTGTATCTTAAGACTAGGTTCCCAAGTTCCGTTTTTTTTCGTATATACATTTTGGTATATACATATATATATATATATATATTTTCGTATATACATATATATATATATATATATATATATATATATATATATATATATATATATATATATATATATATATATATATATATATATATATATATATATATATATTTTCTATGTAGGTACCTATTAAACTACTTAGAAGGAAATTTTATATAAATACATTTTTTGTACAATTATTATTTACATATATAATTGTGTGCAAAAGTAAGCCTAAAGCCTTTTTTCGTTGTTTGAGAGGTTTCGTAGCAACAAAAAAAAATATGCAGGTTAATTTCATATGTAAGCAAAATAAAGATTAAATAAACTAATGTCATTAAACGACTATTACCATAAACATGTTTCATCTTTTGCCATAGGCACATATAAAAATTACTCTACACTGCTTTGTTTCTGCCTTAGTCTATGGATATTCGATGTAAAGTTATAATCTATTAAAAACAAGATCCCTCACGTATATTGAAAACCAACGTTTGAAGTTCTTAAGCTCACGTTATGTAGTGCGGCAAATTTAATGAAAATATTACGGAAGAAAATGTATCAGGTTGTAACAGCTATATTAAAAGGGGTGAAATATTAGCTGCATATTGCATCTCTAAGGAGATTTTCTTCAAGAAATAAATTATTTAAGATAAATTGTGGTGGTAAAATATAAAATGATAATATATTATAATAATACTTAGAACTAATAGTCATATAGTATCAGTGGGTGTCAGCTGAATTGAAATATTCAAATTCGGATGACCGTGGGCAATCGAAGGAAGTATCTTAACATCAGGTTCACAAGTTACCGCTGACATGTGCGCCATGGGGTACAGCGTGACGCGGAAGTTTTAAGTAAATTTGACGAACAAAAATTTTTAAGTTAAGTTTTGTATATATTTAAGAATTAGTTATCTCAGTTATCGTTACGAGTATTTATTTAGTTCCATTTTTAGGTACATATATTTTTATATAAGATATTGAATAAGATATCGAATAAGATATCGAATTTATATCCGTATCAAAATCAAGTAGATTTATTTCACTTCCTGGCAGTTGTACTTGGAATGACTTCGCAAACTGATAAACATCAGCGAAGTAAGGCCATGACTCGCCGACCAAGTGATCTGAACTATACCGATAAGTACTTTGATGTACTACGTAGCTCATTTAACGGTAGTCTCATGTTTCGTTGGCAAGGTAATGTTTACACGACTATAATAAATCAAGAAGGGGACCCTCCCACTATAGATGCTTATCAACGACAATTGAGTTCCATATGGGCCTTTATAATTGGTAATATTACTTTTCCTCGAGTTTATTATTATTAAAATTGGTAAAAACGCGACATTGAGTCCGCCACTTAACCAATTCATTAACCAAATAACCTTAAATTCGGCAAAAGGTTGAGAACGAGAACGGAGAGTTGTAACACTAGGTTCCCAAATTCCCTATGCCTATCCTGCTATTCGTGATATATAGCATGAAGCGTAATAAAACTGAGTGATGTTACACTAGGTTCCCAAATTTCCTCTGCCTATCCTGCTATTCGTGATATACAGCGTGAAAAGTAAAAAATTGTTGCTCATTATTAAGCTAGGTAAATTCTATTACTTAACATGTAAAAGGTTTGAGTGAAAAGCGGAAAAAAAAATGTTTGGACTTTACATTTTCTGCACTGATTTTGTACTCTCACTCAGCTTCACGCTGTATCCCGCACATGGCAGGGTAGGTAGAGGGAACTTGGGAATCTAGTGTTAAGATATTCTGTTCCACTTCCATTCCACACTTTCAGCCGAATTTCGTTGCATTGCGTGTTGAGTGGAGGAACTCAACGCCCCGTTTTGCCTTGTACCAGAGCGAAAAAATTAAAATATTAAATATTTAAATTGAAAATATTAAATATTTCATTTCCTCGAGTGGAGATCTAACCCACAATCGATCTAACCCTTGTCGGTGACAATCACATGCTTGTGCTGCCGTACCACGAAGGGCTCAGGATTTTTTAACATCATGATATTATCTAACTTTCAATATTGCTATATCAGTGTCACTATGAACAATACTTCATAAGATGACACTTTATGATAAGAAAATATTTTAATATTAAACACAAAAAAATATATATCTATCTAATTTTCTCCTCCATCACATCACTACTTTGTATAAAAACGATAACTTGCTAGCCATTTTTAAAATGCATAAAACATTAAATATATTATTATGATCCAATCGCAACCGCAACAGTATCACGTTGGCAAGCTCGGTTTCCCATAATAAATAACATTTTATTGCAATAGACTTCGCTACTTGGAATGTCAAATAAAATCGGATTATTGCAGATCCGTTACGATTGAGGCCTCTTGTCTACTGCTCAATAAAATTTAGAAGCTTTTCCAACAAAACTTAGTCTTAATTCGAAATTGAACCGTCTTTACGGGACCGAATGGAAAATTGCTGTTTCAAGTAGTTAAACTGCGCAGACGGAGATAAGGAGTGCTGTTTTAATAAATTAATATGAAACCATTTTCTTATAAAGTAACCATTGTAGGATTCACTTAAGAAGTTTTCAAATTCTTAGCTATTCTACTGAAATTTGAGTGCGCTCTATATATATGAAAAACATGTTCTATTAAAATGGCAATAATTGTTTTTTTTTTCAGTTTCACGTTGTATCCCGCATGAGGCAAGGTAGGCAGATGGAACTCGGAAACCTAGTGTTAAGACACTCCGTTCACCACTTTCCGCCGAATTTAAGGCAATGCGTGTTGAGTGGCGGAACTCAACGCCGCACTTTGCCTTATTACCAATAATTGAAATAATTGAAATAATAAATAATATTTATGTAGATTTGGGCTTCACGTTAGCAAATGTTAATGATATTCCTTGAGTAGAAGGTATACTTACATACTACCATTACTTCAGAAGAGTCTATATCTATACTAATATTATAAAGTTAAAGAATTTGTTTAAATGCCCCTATTTCAGAAACTATTGTTTCAATTTTTTTGCTTAGTTCAGTAATATGTGTGTATTATGTCACAGTCATGGTTGCGAATGTTGCTGCATCTGCGCTGCAGATAGTGTTGCCGGAAATAAGTTCCTAAGGGAAGTTTTATGTGTTTAATAAGCTATAACTGAAAAACTGCGGGTAAAAGCTATTATATTATATACATATATAGGCAATCTAGTGTTGAGACACTCCGTTCTCATTAAATCACTTATGTTTGCCACGTTCTGCCGTATTTGAGGCATTGCTTATTGAGTGGAGGAACTCAGCGCGCGCTTTGCCTTCTTATCAGAAATAAGACATTAAAATATGTCATTCCTTCGATTAGGTGTCGAGAACCACAACCTTGTCGCCTTTACCACGGCAGGCCTCATTTTGTATGAATTGAACTACAAATAGAAGTTTGTAAAATATAATTCTTTTATTTGTACGTGTTTTTCGATTACGCGACGAAATTTATAGAAAATGCAGCGATAACAATGTATCTTATAATTATCTTGACTTAAAAACTTTCTTTATTGAGCTACAAATCACCGTAGACCAGAATTGATGAATTGATTATTATTCAATTAGTAACCCCATACAGAAAGAAAAATGTTAACTCTTCAACAAAATCTCTTCATGGTTAGATTAGATAAGTCGTTTTTTTAAACAAAACGCATATCTCCTAATAGATACCCTCTTTTTTTATAAATATTATAAAGTTCAACAAAACCAAATAAAGTGAAAGATACAAACCTTTGTATTATACATAAGATTACAACTTTAGAATTTCCTTATCACGATAGTAATAGTGTGTTAAGAACTTAAATGACATCCGCAGTACTTGACAAGCGAAATCGTTTAAAAGTTCGTGTAACTAGGTCATACCACACTTTTAAAGCTCCGTTCGAGAATCAGGGCATTCGCGTTCGTAAATCGACAGATACGACAAAATTTAGGACACTAAGTAGCATTGTGATAATCATCATGAGTTCCCTTTTGTAAGTAACAGCGAAATTGCGTTCCTTCTTGAAAAGCTTAGGTTTCTATTCGTATGTACATATGTAACATGGACTAGTGATAAAATATAGTTTATTATAGATTTCGGGGGATTTTCAGAAATATTGCTATATTTAGTAGTATATTGGTAATAAGGCAAAGCGCGGCGTTGAGTTCCACCACTCAACACGCAATGCCTCGAATTCGGCGGAAGTGGGGAACGGAAGTAGAACGTCTCTTAACACTAGGTTCCCGGGTCTCCTCTGTCTACCCTGCCTCGTGCGGGATACAGCGTGAAGCTAAAAAAATAATATTGTAGGCAGAAAAACTTACGTGCAAAATTCAGCGTTATACGCCGTGTGGTTTCGGCTGTGCGTTGTCAGTCACTAGATTACAATGAAATATGGTTTTAAGATGTATATGGTTGACGTGTTATTAAATAACAGACAGAAAATACAGAAAAATGTCTGATCGTACAGCACTTATTGTAATTGAAATTGTCTTCTTCTTTCTTGGTCTAGTAGTATTAGTTTTTATGTTTAACAATTTAATTTCTTAGAAATTGTAAGAAGCTCTAAATGAAAGTAAACGAATGTTTTTATTTGAATACCAAGCTTTTAACTGCAACTTTGCTGTTACGACACTCCATATTCTATCCGTTTCCTACTTTCCACTAAATTGCGACTCTCTATTTTTTTTTTCGTGGCGGGACTTTCCGCTGCACTAAGGCAGCTTAATGGATACAGAGTGTCTTAACACTAAATTCCCTCTGCCTACCTTGAAAGACGTACTTGCTATATGAAATTGACCGAAAGATATTTAGTATTATCATTACTTTTATAATTTATTATAGATATGTAAATATATTTTATTTTCTTCCATCAAAACAAGGTAACAATTAAACACAAAAAATAAAATATATTCTACCAATAAAAGGTTTGCACAAAAAAAAAATTACTAGTCTCCCGTATAATAAGATTAAATAGACAAGCCATCTTATAGCACGGTAGGGTTATGTAATTTTGTATGTGAGTACAATGTGTAGTGAGCTTTCCGTAACACGTGCCTCGTCAACCGCCTGATTAGGATCTCGGCGCTTCATGACGTGATGTGACTTGTACATCGTTTTACTCTTCTGTTGCAGTCTTTGTTGATTGCTTTTGAAACTTTTTCTTTTAGAAAATGTGATTCTATATATTTATTTCAATTTATAATTGAAAAAAGGAGGTCACTTATGGTATATTGGTACAAAGGTGACGGGCCACAAACGTGAACGTTCCTCACGTTGCTTGAAGTGTCTTGTGAAAACGCAAAGTAAAGTCAAGTCGAGCAAATATCCTGTTCTAATATTAAAATAAAATAAGATAAAATTTTATGCATTTTAATTAATTGCCGATTTAGGCCGTTCCGTAACAATATTAGGATTGTACGTAGACCGGAACCGTAAAAATATTAGGATTGTGTGTAGACCAATCGATAAGATTTATTCGTTAATTAATAAAACAAGTTCACCCCAAGCCTAACTTTAGGTTTTAATGACTCGCATTTAATGCAAGTATAACTTTAGGTTTTAATGACTTGCATTGCTTGAATTGCACTTAATCTGCATACCTATATATAAAAACGATACATAAATGCGCATGTTTTCTTCTCTCTTAATCTGATTACGTTAATTTGAAAGCTTCATTTTGTTGAACTCAAAAGGAACGTAGACTTAGTTATTCAATATTAATTACATATTAATACCTCTACGCAATCTTATAAGTGATCCTTTAGGAGTTCCATTTTTATGTTCAGAGTTACGAACTCAAAAACTGTTGTACATGCCTACCATTTTAAATAAGATATGAACTACGAGAAGAAAACGTAAAGAATTCTCAAACATGCTTTATACTCGTAAGGGATTCAACGGTATGTTAAAAATATATTTGGTAAACAACACAAACGATTGTTCACCTGTGTTGTTCGCTACAGCTTATATATAATCCAGCGCTGAGAGACAACCTGAAAGCTTACATCACATTTTCAGTATTCACGACGTTTAATGTAAGCACCCGCTCCATACCATTATGCCTGAAATGAAATAATTAACACAAAAACACATTTAAACCTGTTTGTAATTATGGCCATTATGTTAATTACTTCCGCAATTTGAATGCGTTTTTCTTGTTGTTCTTTTAAATAAAAGACGTGTTTGTTATGAAATCTGTTGGCTATTAAGTAATGTGAGGAATGAGTAAGAAATGGAGAAATACAGGTTGTTTATATCTGAGGCCTGTCGGGGCGCAGCGGCTCAAGCGTGTGACTGTAACCGACACGTTCTGGGTTCGATCCCCAGTCGAGGAAACGAAATATTTAATATTTTCAATTTAAATATTTAATGTTTCATTTCTTCGCTCTGGTATTAAGGCAAAGCGAGGCGTTGAGTTCCGTCACTCAACACGCAATGCCTCAAATTCGGCGGAAAGTGGGGAACGGAAATCGAACGGAGTGTCTTAACACTAGGTTCCCGGGTTCCATCTGCCTACCCTGCCTCATGGGGGATACAGCGTGTAGTTATGTTATGTTATGTTATGTTATGTTATGTTATATAAAACCGGACAAGTTTAAGTCGGATTTCCTGCAGATGGTTCCGTACCAATATCAGGATTTTAAGTCAGCGGAAAGTATAATTTATAGCAGCAGAGAACTTAAGTTTGGGTACGTAATGATTTTGTATGAAATGAATTTTATTAACAGACTAGTAATCGATATTGGTTGTTAACAGTATTTTTATATTTTATAAAGCTGTTAGCACACACGAGTAAAAGGGAGTAGTTGTTGGGGAAAAAAAAGTATAAAAGTAATGAAATTGTATGAATTGGGGTAGTTGCTTGTGGGCAACGGCCTTTATTGGGAGAAAAATCACTTAAAATACGTTAAACACTTCTGGCATCTATCTAATGTTTCTATATTGTTTTTTTTTTATGATAGTCTATAAGAGTGCTGAAGTTTATATAATGTTACGTTTATACCAAAATTATTCTGGCCAGAATCTGATCTGGCCAGTTTAAAAAAAAAAGTTTCTTAAAGTTACTTTGAATTCAATTCCATTTTTCGGATATTTATATTTACTTGTTTTTCACTTCTTGCCAAATCAAAGAAATTTGTAGTCAATAAAAAAAGGAATTTAGGAGAAATATTTGCTTTACGGCGTATATAAAATAACTTCAAATATAAGTTTGATTTATTTTTATTTTGTGTTTTTAGGGATGCTATTCTAAAGCGCACATATTGGTCCATAGAAGAATTAAGGACTCGATGCAATCAAATTACTAGCGCACTAAGCTTAAGCCTACTACTTTTGGTATTTTTTTACCAAAGGGCCTATTTTTTATCTGTGGCTTCGCTTGTTTGGTCAGAGTTTTCAATGACACATGACACAAGACACATTGAAAGTACCCGAGGTAACTATGATCACAATAATAATTTTTCGGATATTTATTTTTACTTGTTTTTCACTTCTTGCCAAATCAAAGAAATTCATAGTCAATAAAAAAGGAATTTAGGAGAAATATTTGCTTTACGGCGTATATAAAATAACTTCAAATATAAGTTTGATTTATTTTTATCTTGTGTTTTTAGGGATCCTATTCTAAAGCGCACATATTGGTCCACAGAAGAATTAAGGACTCGATGCAATCAAATTACTAGCGCACTAAGCTTAAGCCTACTTCTTTTGGTATTTTTTTACCAAAGGGCCTATTTTTTATCTGTGGCTTCGCTTGTTTGGTCAGAGTTTTCAATGACACATGACACAAGACACATTGAAAGTACCCGAGGTAACTATGATCACAATAATAATTAAATACAAAAATGAAATGTTTTAAAGTTATACCAGAATAGCTATATTAAAGGTAAGTCGTTCAATTTTCCAATGTATTATACATTGCTACTTAGTATTCTTAAATATATTTTTGTATTTACCATACATATATACTTTAAAGAAATATATACAAAGTAAAAAGCTTTTTTCAGTAAATTGTATTATGTTATAAAAGGAAAACCCTTTTTAATAGTATAAGCTTCTAAATTTATATTCATTTACTCGTACGATTCACGGAGTCCCACCTGATGCCCAAAAGTATTGGGCCTTTTAGTGCGGAACGTTCATATTTTCGAATAAAGTACGCCGGACAATGTCCCATTGAACGTGGCGGCGTGACAACGTACTCTATGAAATGTTTGCTAGCGAAATGACAATCTATTGATCGTTTAGAGTTTTGCAACTACTACGGGTGGCTTGTTTCGGTATTTGATTTTAACTTTGGAGGCAGAAATGTTCAAGTTTTCTCTTTGATGTAGAATAAATATTGCGTGTATTAGTTCTATATTTATATTTTAATGATTTTTGGTACAGGTTCTTAATAATCAATCATTAATCAATTAATTGTTAATAAAAAGTAGGAGGAGGATAAATTTTTATTTCTTCATTCTGGCCTAACGCGGCGTTGAGTTCTGGCATTTAATACGCAATGCCTCAAATTCAGCAGAAAGCGAGCAGTAGAACGTAATATAAGAAATTATAGATATATCAAAACCTGTTAATAAATTATATAACCGTTTTTATTCTATCAATAGGTATAATTTGCAATCTCATTAGTGCATTGCATTTTAGCTCTTAGTTAGGCATATTGGGGTAAAAGAAAAGGGAGGAAATTAAAGAACGATGTAACTGTGTACTAGCTCTACTTTGACTATCTGTTACTTTGTCTATGAATTATGAAAATTGTAAAATAAAAGGTCTGTCGTGGCACAGCGGTAAAGCTGTATGACTGTAACCGACAGATTCTGAGTTCAATCCCCATTCGAGGAAATGATATATTTAATATTTTCAAATTAAATATTTAATGTTTTTATTTCTTTGCTCTGGTACAAGGCATTAAGCGGCGTTGAGTTCCGCCACTTAACACGCTATGCCTCAACTTCGGCTGAAAGTGGGGAACAGAAGGAGAATGGAGTGTCTTAACACTATTTTCCCAAGCTCCCTCTGCCTACCCTCCTATGTGCGGGATACAGCGTGAAGCTAAGTAAAATAATACCATTACTGGAACACAGCGTCGTAGACATGTTTATTCAGCAAAAAAAACTGAGTTGATGGTTTAAAAAACTTTGCTTTTTTAAATTTCAACGTAAGTATCCATTTCATGCCCCCGACGGACGGTCACGGAATATTAACTAGCGGAATGAGATAAAAAAAACCTCCCCTGCTCAGGTGACGTCGGACCTGACTTCGGTAATTTGACGCCTTTATCCCGCTCACATTGTTGGGTAATGACAGATGGGAATACTTTCATGGGGATTTTGTAGATATTTTTATATGTATGTAGTAGGTCGTGTTTGGTTTTCTATATATTTTCATTTACTCGCTCTGGTAACATGGTCAAGCGCGGCGTTGAGTTCTGCTTCTCGTGGAACACGCATTGCCTCAAATGTGGCGGAAAGTGAAGAGAAAAATGGAGAATCTTAACAATAAACTCCAAGTTACCTCTGCCTATCCTGTCATGCGCAGAATATAGCATGGAGCTTTATGCTCGAGTATTATTTATTAACATATATTAAATATCCTGAGTGCAAAAAGTTTTGAAAATAAATACAAAAAACCAGCAAAAACTTCTGAATTACTTTATTGTGAATAAAATGTTATAAACTTCATAATATTAGGGAGTTTTTAATATAAAAGCTTCTGAAACGGTGCTATTACATTACTGGTATATGAACGGTACAGCGTGGGTGGGTACTATCAATGATTATTTCGAAAGGGCCCTACTATTTTATATGCCACTGGGGCTTTCGCCCTAGTATAATAAAGCAAACTATTTATTTATTTTTTAGCATCACACTATATCTTACATATAAAGGGGTAGTCAGAGGGTGAGGGTTGGGTCGGAGAGTTAAAGCACTCCATTCCCTACTTTTTGCCCAATTTTCGAGTTTTTACATGTTGAGTGGTGTAAAAAAGAAATGGATTATCATCAGAGCGCGGAAATGAATATATATTTCATCCCTCGGGAATGGTACTGCCGTATTTGAAGTGAGCCGCTGTGCTGCTGCGCTAAGACGGACTGAACGTTATATTAACAATAATTAGGATATTCAAATAATGAATATACATAGTTGTGTCATACTTTAAACCTGCCTATGGGGTTTATTGTTGGTAACTCTAACTAAAAGATTAGGTAATACATTTATCTTCGAATGGCAATCGAACCCACAGTCTTTATTTTCAAAGACATACATACACTTTGCAAAAATGACGTTTTTCAAATACCGAAGCTTAAAAAAGCAATGTACACATAAAAAGCGTAATACGAAGCAAATATCTAATAGTAAATGTCACCCTAACGAGAAACAATAAAATACAATAAAAATAACAATCCCTGTGTAGACTGCTTGTTATCTCTGCCCTTTGTGATCTAAAGGACGTATGAAATAGTCGCATAAACAAAAATTATAGAAAAGTCCATTGAATCAACGGATTTTCTGCGGCCTATAGCTTTTACGTTTTGTTTTGTGTCATATCTTTTAGTGCTATTGGCTGTTAATATTATAATACGAATGTTTTGTAAAAAAAATATTTCTATACAAATTTCTTACCTTATTTACTTTCATTATGCCTCAATGTTTATTTTATCTTTTGTAGTCAATTATGCAATATGATAGTCGTGACGTAGCGGCACAAGCTTGAGACTGTAAACGGGTTGTCGGTTCGATTTCCACGCAAGAAAATTAAATATTTAATATTTTGTTTTCTTTTAATGGATTAAAGCGTCGCGTTGAATTCACAACTTAACACGCAATATCTCAAATTCGGCGAAAAGTGGGGACACAAAAGGGGAACCAGAATAAGCACACTATGTTCTGAATTAATTAACAATTCTACGAAAATATATTTATATAAACAAAATTATTTGATTTTATATTTAAAACCAATTACAATATTCATATTGCATTCGTTATCTGTAATATTGCGCTATTAGGATTGTAATAAAGATGGTCTGATGCATACAATAAGGTTGAAGTGCTCTATGTATTTGGCTAAAGTCGGTTATTGTTTACGTGGATGTGATGGATGTTGTTAGGAAATTCTTTTAAAGTCAAGAGAAAGTTTGATTGATCACGCTTCCCATAAGACTGTATACGAAAAATGTGCCTGTTTTGAACATTTTCGATACAACCTAAAGTTAATATAAACGTGATTTGTAGCATTCTAACATTTTCAAGTGAGAGTTAGATTAGTATATTTAATGTAGTTTAACTATATTTATTTTCATAGTGCGGGACACTTAAATATATAACTCACTCACTCACTCACTCACTCAGCTTCACGCTGTCTTCCCCACATGGCAGGGTAGTCCGAGGGAACTTGGGAACCTAGTGTCAAGACATTTTGATCCTCTTCCATTTTCCATCTTCTGCCGAAATTGAAGCATTGGGTGTTCTGTGGCGCCTTGCCTTGTTACCAGAGCGAAGAAATGGAAACATGAAATATTTAATTTCACCGAGTGGAGATCGAGCCCACAACTTATCTTTTAACAGTTACATGCTTATGCCACTGTGCCACGACAGGCCTCCGTTCGAAAATATATAACAGAGTAGATAAAAAGACCGAAGAATTAATACACTCGGTTCCTCACTTTTCACCAAACTTTTGGGACGAGTGGCGGAATTCATTGCCGAGCTTTTCTTATTTATTGTGTAAGGCAAGGAAATTAAAATATTTAATAAATAATTTAATATGTTCGGTGGTTTCCTCGACGGAGAATAGAGCCCTTTACCGTCGCTATTACAGTCTACAGCTGTGCTCACGACCGCCTTAATAATATCTAGTTAATCGATGATTATTATAAATACATATTAATTTTATATCGGAAGTAAAAGATTTACGCAAGTGCTTGCTATTATGAAAATTGCTTCCGCTGTTTAATTACAGGCTATATTTTCACTACCTCATTTAATACGGTAGTTAAATAACGATAATTTCAGCGCAAGTGTTCAAAAAGCTTTCGAAAATGCATTCACAATGTCGTTTGTATGTTGAAAAGTACTCGTTGTCCAAGTACTTTTGAGTTTATAGCAGCCATGAAGGCAATTCCACACGGGCTGTTCCCTCGAGAGCACTCAATTTAAAACCCCAAGTCTTAATTAAATAAATTACGCAACTATAAAAAAGTGGTATTTTAGCAGCGCCAAAGGTTAATAAGAAGAAAATGAATGGGCGAAGTTACGTTCGACTTTAGGTAATAAAAATATTACGGAGAGTTTTGGTTTATTGTGCTGAAGTTGAAAAATTATATAAAAATTACCTTTTATTTATTATTTTATGCTTTTATCGCATAAAGATTGTTACTTTTTATGATATGACTGAGACGCGCACTTAGCAACAAAATGGTGTCGCGAGGTTAACTTTCAGTCATATGATTTTATGGTATGGCAAAAGAAAAGAAACACACTGTAATATAAATCCACATAAAAGTCTCTAGTTTTTCTGTATATATAGGTAGTAGCTGTTAATCACGATTGCATCTACATGATTACATAGATACTATATATGATCTCACTAATAATTTCTTTAATATTTTTAAACTTCAGACAATAAAAAACTATATTTAAGGCACCAATTACAAAAAACATATATTTTTTTGTAAAACACTGTAAACCTATTTTTTTTTAATTACGTCAGTCCGACCGTCCGACTTGGCTTCCTACTTGAGGCAGAGGCGTCTTAATATTCATACAATTGCTAGTAGAATTCCATCCACGCTGCAAAACTAGTGGATGTTCTGTCAAAATTCTTTCGAAAGAAATGTTTTCAGTCTCGGGAATAACTCACCTTTTACCATAAAAGCTTCATGTTTTCCCGTAAGTTATAACGTTAATATTTCATCTCTTAATTTCTCTGAATTTTCACGCTTATCTTGTATTAACGAGCTTATTGGAGGCTTTTTTTGACACCCCTAAACACTTGCATGTTCGAACTTGGCTTCAAATACGCTGATTCATAGATAAAAGGTCAATCATATTTTTCCCTTTTGTTCGCTTCCATTTATACATGAGTGTATTTATTTGTGACCAAGCATAGTGTTTGCTACAAAAAATATATATCCTATGCTTGAAAATTTCCAATATAAGCTTTTCACCCTCTTTCATTCCTTTTCTATTCTCGTCATCATGTCACAGCCTTTTTTAAGCCTATTCTAGAAAAGGCCACACAAACTTACCGATACCGGCGCGTGTTGCGGCGCAGGGGTTAAAGCGCGCGACTGTAAACACGAGAGCTCGAGAGTTTGTGGCTTCGATCCCCACATTAGGCTATCAAGTTAGATAGCCCTCTACATATCCTGCCATGTGCCTAACAAATACACTCACACAGTGAGAGAAACAATAGCTTCTTTGATCTGCGCCAGCTATTTTTAACGCATGGCTCTGAGCCTTTTTAATAGTCATAGCATAATACAATTTATTCGGAAAATAGAAGCGCTTAAACTGAATTTGTTCTACTGATATGATGATATTAATGAAATTTGCAATATAAAAAAAATGCAGGCCTTAATTAAGGGTTCATTAAACTAACTTAGTTGCATTTAGGTTGTGTAGCAAAATTATCGGCGCACCTATTTTCAGCTTCAAAATATAAGGAAGAATTCCTCCTCCATCGAGGATCTCTATAGGATCATCGTATACCATCATCGACTTCTTATACAGAGTCCATTAATATTTTACTTTAGTAACGGACAATTTTGGTAATAAATATGAGTTGTTACTTTTTGTTGTAATATTAGTTGTTACTTCTTGGGGCAAACCCCAATTTGCTCTTTCCTTTTATGCACTTTAACTATTGCATGCGCGTTGATGAATATCGAAATAAATTTTATTAGTTTAATAATAATAAATATCAAGAATCTTAGGGATACTTTATTATTTCACCTTCCAACTTCGAATAGTCTTCTGCTATTGAATTTAGTTGAAATTGGAAACGTATATTAGTTCTTAATTTTTTCAACTATTTTTTCAATAAAAACAAAGAATAGAGCACTCTTGAACTTCATTTGCATGAATCCCGCGTGATAGGATAGCTAACATTTGTCTATAGTAGCCGGCTAATAAAACTGCAATTCCACTCATAAATCTATTGCAATTCCTTATACCTTGAAATGTTCTGTCTGGAGCTTCTACACCTTTTTATGGGCCATAGTAGACTCATCCCTACTATTAAACTTGCTCTTCTGTGCACTCTGCCAAGTCACTTAGTTTTAGTATGTTGCTCATAGTAATTTCGGAGTAATTAAAATTTTAGGGCAACATACATGTAGGGTGTACCGTTTTACTTCCGTCAATTGAAGTTATGGCTATATTTGAAAAAGCAACTGCAATGACTATATTATGGCCTCATCTTACAGTTGCTTATAGCAAAATTATTAATAATGTCCTTCCAATACTAGTTGGAACGTTAATAAAGAAAATATCGCCGTAACCTGAAATCATACTTTTCACTATTCGAACTTTCCCCTTTTATTACACTTGAGGTATTGCGTGTTAAGTAGCGAAACTCAACACCGCGTTTTGTATTTGTGTTCAAAATCTGGGTATTTTCTATGCTTTAAGATTTGGCACTAAATGAAAACTTACAATAAAAAAATAAACTTACTTTTCTAAAAAAATCAAGATATTTTTCCTATGAACGAAAATACAAATCGTCGTAAGTCCGCAAAATTAGTTCTATTAATTTTATTAGCTAAGTAATCAATATCAATAATATTTTCCATAGTATTCGAGTTGATATGAGAGCTTGACTCGCACTTGACTGATTTTTCCATAATAGGCAAACGATAATCTAAATGTGAAATGACTTTCGATATCCAAATCTGATCTTAATGGTAGTCATGCATTGTAAACCTCCCCGAAAAAGGTGATTAACATTTATTGGCCGTCACGAGGCTATATCGATTTTTAATTAAAGTTTTTGACGTGCATAGCACTTGCTATAGAATTTATCAATTTGAATATTTTATACCGACGCTTTAGTAACGTTGTTGACGCCGGGCTGTACCTACATAACTTTTATGTTCAAAAATACCCACTCAGCTTCACACTGTATGGAGCACATGGCAGGGTAGACAGAAGGAACTTGGGAACCTGGTATTAAGACACGCCGTTCTTTTCCTCACTCTCCCCCGAACTGTTTGAGTGGCGAAACTCAACGCCGTGCTTTGCCTTGTTGCCAGAACGAAGATATGAAAACATCCCCTGCCCCTGTGCCACGATAGGTGAGATGATCTTCGATAAGATAGATGTATAATATTTTAAATATTTTTGTAAAATATATTTTGAAATCTGTTATGTACCAATATGTTTCTTTATTCAAATCTAAGAAGGACTTAGCGTATTTACATTTTAAAGATAACTTCAAGTCTTTTAAGCCTGCTTTTTCAATGATATAGCTACTGGGCCACAAGGGAGATTTTAAAATGGAAATATATTAAACAATATATGAGAAACCACTGGACTTGGTATGCACCAACTGCACTAAACGTGGCCGCGCCTCAATGAGGTGATTTACATTTATCGCCGAAAGCGGACTCCCAATCGATTTCTGATTAAGGGCTCAGGTGCGCTTCGTAAATTATTGAATTTGAATAGACGAAAAGTCTCCTTTACGTTATAGGTACTTTGATAGTATTTTATGTTATAACTGAACGTAAGAAAAGTTATTTTGTAAAGGAGTTGATCAAAAATGCTTATTTTTAAATGAATGTTTACTATCCTTATTATTTTGAAGCGTTCTTTCATACTTAGGAAAAAAAATCTAACTTTAAAAACGTATAAAAAGAACGATAATTCAAGCAAATTGTCTGTATGTAGCGTAAATTTGTAAATATCTGTACAGAGTTGCCAACAAACATAAATATGTTGTAACAAGCGTATTAGAATTTCGACGTAGCTTGATGGGAACGTATGGCTTAGTTTTTTTATTAAATTAGTCCTTTTATTTACAAAGGTTGTAATAGTAATAGATATATACAGGAAATCTGGTGTTAGAGACTCTACAAAGTTACCTACTTTCATCGTCCTTGTTATCAGAAAATAAAAAAAAACAAACATTGTTACGAGAATCGAACCTATAACGAAAATAAACAAGATTTGCAAACAAATTTCCATTTCTCATATGTTGTGCATCATATTTCCATTAAACACGAATTGTCTCAACACACGAGGAAAAGAGCTATGTAATTTAATACTGACAAAGAAATAAGCGTATAAAAACAAAACACACTTAAAAGCTCATTGCTTCTTGAGTAGTATATTACGTTCAAAAGATCAAGAGAGGCTCTAAAAGTAAAATAAATTAAATCGGCATGTATTAGTTAGGAAGGTGTCACGAGAATAGATGGTTTTGTCTTGTGGAGTTGTCGTGGTGCATAAAATATTTAATAATGTCAAAATAAATATGAGGCCTGTCGTGGCGCACCGGCACAAGCGTGTGACTGTAACCGACAGGTTCTGGGTTCGATCCCCACTCGAGGAAATGAAATATTTAATATTTTCAATTTTAAATATTTAATATTTCATTTCATCACTCAGGTACAAGGCAAAACGCGGCGTTGAGTTCCGCCATTCAACACGCATGCCTCAAAATCGGCGGAAAGTGGCGAATGGAAGTGGAACGGAGTGTGTTAACACTAGGTTCCCAAGTTCCCTATGCCTAATCTGCCATGTGCGGGATACAGCGTGAAGCTGAGTAAAATAAATATTTAGTTCAGGCAGAGGGAACTTGGGAACGTAGTGTTGAGACACTACGTTCAAGTTTTCTTCCTCACTTCCCACCAAATTTGAGGCATTGCGTTTTGAGTGGCGGAACTCAACGCTGCGCTTTGCCTTGTTACCAGAGCGAAGAAATGAAAACATTAAATATTCAATTTGTAAATATTAAATATTTCATTTTCTCGAGTGAGGATCGAACCCACAACCTATCGTTAAATGTTTTCATATATTTTCTTTCGTAATAAGATAAGGTTGCTTTGCGGTGTTGAAATCCGCCACTCAACACATAATGTCTCAAATTCAGTTGAAAATGGGGAACCAAACGGAGTGTCTTTACAGTAGTTTCCCAAGATCCCTCCGTGCGGGACCATACCAAGCGCGGGACACAGCGTGAAGCTGAAAAAGAAGATAAAAAATCTAATGAGACACAAATCTATGCAGTAGATCAAGCTGATTACCAAGTTAAAAGGAAAACCACCGGAAACCGCGTCCAGTACAAGATCTAGTTAGTAGAATTAAAACAACGTTATTACGCGGCAAACGTCAAGTAACCGTTGCTCTGGTAAAGCCCTGTGAAGCTTTTATTTAAATATATATTCTAATCTAATTTAAAATATATTCTATAAATCTGCTGTGCAGTATAGTGGTTTTCGTTGTTTTAAAGCATTTGTGAGTTTAGTATGACGTCGAGATGCTCTATTTTGGTCGGAGCGATTAGATTTTAACTCTATTTACGTTTGCTGTTTATTTATCTACTCTCTTTATCCCGTATAGATGGTGGAGAATTGAGAACACAGTGTTAAGACATACCATTCCGTTTCCCATCGAGTGTTAAATATTGGAACACAATGCCTCAGTTTGCCTTGTCTAAAATAAAAATATTAAATATTACATTCTCTCGAGTGGGTATCGAACCCATAACCTGTCGCGTTTACAGTCGCACCCTGCACTATGATAGACCTCCTACTATAATTATGCTGCATAAAGTATTTTTTACTTGTAGTAAGGGCCACCAGAGTACATAAAATACATTGAAAGTTAGGGTACTGAAGCAGATATAACCAGAAATTCGTTGATACGCCTCACATGGATACGGATAAACGTAAATCATCGAGTGGATACATAAAGCCGTCTAGTGCATTTGGTGCATGACATAAATTGAACATTTTTCTCTACTCAAGTGGCTATTTTAATAATATTTATTGAAATCTCTCGATATTTATGTTATACTGCAATCATTTTAATTTGAACTACTTACTAACCCTGACATTATCTACATAATCCTTTAAAATGTGAGTGGTATCTTCTACCTATTCCTTTTTTTGTAAAATATATCTGTAGATTATCATTAATGAATAATGTAAATATAAATTCGGCGGAAAAAGATTATTAAAGATCTCTCATCCAGCTTAATTTGAGGCCTGTTGTGGTGTAGCACAAGCGTGAGACTTGTGGGTTGTGGGATTGAGGAAATGAAATATTTCATATTTTTCAATATTTTTTTTTATTTCTTCGCCCCTGTAACAAAGCAAAAGCGCGTTTAAAGCTGTGCCACTCAACACGCAATGCATCAAATTCGGCGGAAAGTGGTGAAGCGAAGTGGAACGGGCTGTCTTACATTAGGCTCCCAGTTCCCACTGCCTATCCTGCCATGTGCAGGAGTTATAAGGATACAGCGTGAATCTGAAAAATAAAATCATCACAAAATCCTTTATAATGTGAGTGGTATATCCGATTTATCCTGTTTTTGTAAAAAAAAGTCTTTACTTTTATTTTTTTAGCTTTACATTGTATCCAGCACAAAGCAGGGTACGTAGAGGGAACATGGGAACCTAGTCTACAGAAGTCTTACTTAAAGTTGTATAATTATTTTTCATGACCAAACACATTTTAGTAATATTTAGCTTATACATATATATCAAAATATTCCTAAAGTACAACTTAATATTAGGTATTACTCAATTGAAAACTAATAATAAATATTTTGCAGCTCGGGTGCATTTTATATTTAGCCCGGCTCCGAGTATATGAAGAGCGCTTGAGCGTGAAATTTAAGAGGGTTCAAGTTCCACTGACTTAATTTTCTTATGAGGCTTTAATGTAAGAACTATTATGATAGTTATAAATATGTATAAATATAAATATTACATACATTCTCAGTGGAACAGCGTTTATCGGTCTTTTAGAGTGATTATTGATATAAAAGTAATATTTCACTTCACCAAGATTTGGTTTCGCCAAGCTACGACCACAAATAAGATGGGCGTCAGCGTGTCCAGCTAAGTTAGAAAGCTGGAAACGCCCAATGTGTATTTTACACGAACGACACGAAAGGTAGCTTAATATGAGCTACCTTTCGTAACTCGTAAACTATATAATATATATATATGTATGAATGTTGGCACATTTATTAAGATCTTTCAGTTTGTGAACTATGTATAGTATTAAGAATATAATTCATACATTCAAATCAAAATAAAAATATAAAATGACAGCCAAGTTAAATGAATAATGCTTGGTTCTCGATTTCACCGACAAAATGAACAGAAATGCCAAATATAAATCTACTAAAACAAATATACGTCATATAGTACCAGTCCAGCACAAAGTAGAAGTATTAATATATAAATAAATAACTGTTCAAGAATATTTGAACGGCAAAAATGTATTTAATTAAGATCATTTTCATGCAGGATAGTCACCATTGTATTAAACAATGAAGTTGTATTCAATATTGAAAAGAGCAACTGTTGAGATTCTTGCCAGCTCTTCTCAGCGAAACCGCATTCCGAGCCGGTGGTAATTTTTATGTTTTTTTGACGATTCAAAAGTGCTTGCAAAAGTCTATTTGAATAAAGAATGATTTGCATTTAAATTTGAATATGTGCAATGAAGTTTGAAGAGAAGTAACTTATATTTAAAATTATTTTTTAAATATATGTCTTTACTTAACCTATTTACTAAGTAAATTTAGTACAGAGCAAAAGCACTGCATTATTATAAACGCGATTTTTTGTTCATACATTTTAAAAAGGCTATTTGGCGTTAATTCAACAATTTACTGTAAGCCAAAGTATGCATACATTTATTATGTAGGTCGGTGCGAATTTTCCGACTCATTGAAAATGTTAAATGTTGCACGGATTTCATCAACGGTTGCAATTTGCCTTTTTTGGTAATTTCAAATGTTTTTCTTTAAAAAGTGACAGGTGAATTCAATTAATAAAATAAGAAATGGATAATAATCACAAAAAAAAAATATTTTAATGTATAATCAGTAATTTAAATTATATAATTAAATTGTCTCATCAAAGCGTTTCCTTAATTTCATTAAAAAGTAAGAGGAGTCTCAATCGTTACGGATCGGTAATAATCTTATTAAATGTCAAGTCTTAACAATCCGAGGTCTTCTGTCTGTGACATTAAAAACTTCTTTGAAGCTGACGGGTATGCAATGAAGGTTTGAGATGAAAGTGGATTTGCATATTCGGGGTTCCCTTGTACAAAACAATATTATTAACGTCAATCAAATTTATTGTTTACTGAAAGTTTTTGGAGCTCATATATTTTTATTAAGGTTATTTTATTTATCAATGATCATGAATATAACTTAACTTTACTTCTAATTAAGTATCCTTTATAATTTTTTATACTTTTAGAAGGTGAAGAACTTCTACGTACATGGATTTTGCGTAGTTTCCATGGTGTAGTGTGTCCTGGAGTTCGTATATATATAACGTATTTTTTTTTCCATATATGTTACGTGATATAGCCAAAAAAAATGAAAGCTATAGCAGATTTTTAACTTTGCTCGGTGTTTTAATGGTTTTAATTGGCGAATTTATATTAAAATATTTTTTCTAAGCTTAACATTTTCTTGGATTATATGATATTATAAAAAGTACAGTAAAGAGCGGCCGAGATTTTTTAAGATGAAGATTTACAACGAGATAGTTATCTTAATTACAAGCCTTTTATATTATCTCACATTAAGAAAAATTACATTTTTATTTTATGACCAAGAAGTAATTATTTTTTCATACCTACTTGTTCAGGATCGTTGATATTTAACAAGTTCGAAAATATTATAATAACACTTTTTTAACGTTTTATTTATCATTTAGATCCTAGAACTTAGATGTGGAACTTAATAACTATAGTATCTCACCACTTTTCGAGCAATTTTTCGAGACATTACTTGGATAGATCAATTTTAAGACTGCTGTCTAATAATAATATCAGTAAATAATAATATCCTAGTTGTCGTATTTTATGAACAGCTTCATATCTATCCCTAGGTAATGAAGAACACGAGGAATTAATGATTATATTAAATAACAGAAATAACAAATTATTATTAATAAATAAAAATGTTACAATTAAAGATATAGGGTTTAAAGGAATTTTAAATATCCACATTCATATTTTTTACTTGCTTTCTATATAAAATATGGTATAATTAGTAGAAAAGTATGCAGAAGAGCATACTTTTTTATTGCTAATTATACCAGAGTTATAAATAAATAATAATTATTGATTATTAACATATTAAATTATACATTACATCAAATATTATGAATAGGTATTTTACAAGCATCGTATGACTAAAATAAATAAATCACTACTTAGCTAATGAAACCAATCTGCGGTCGCATGGAAAATTCAAATTTCCGATTTCATAATTTCCGAGGCAAATATATTGGTGAAGTCATTGGTCAGAACGAATTGTATTACTACAATTCTACACACAATTATTAATACACTGTAAATTATATTCGCTGTATGTACATAATTTAAATAGTTTAATATAATTATGAACATTATGTATGCATGCCTTAACATTTTAAAGTACAAATAACATTTTATGATTGTTTTTGGCTTAACACTCTATCCTTCACATGGCAGGGAAGGCGGAGGGAACTTGGGAACCTTTTGTGAAGACACTAAGTTCTTATTAAGATTCTCCCAATCCTCCTTTGTCTCTGAATTGAAGTATTGTGTGTGTTTTTTCAAGTAGATCAAGCCCATAGCCTGTCGCGTTAACAGTCATACGCTTGGTCTTATGGTGATTTTGGTGTAAATGTATAGCTGTTAAAATGTAATAAACTAAATAAATATTCCTTCAATGTAAGTAAATATATATATATATATATATATATATATATATATATATATATATATATATATATATATATATATATATATATATATATATATATATTCTCAATATTTACCTAGATTTACGGTTCAACTCTCTTATAATGAAGTTAAGAAGCTTTTTCGTGTATCTCAGGCGATAGCGAGTGGGAAGTATGATTAGATAATAAACGTTTTATTCCACAACTTTGACTAACTTTGACTATAAATTTATAGGACGTAGTATGTATTAAATTATTTAGTTTATTACAGTTTCATAATCATATTATTACTGATTTGGATTAATTATATTTCACCTTCAGACATGTTATAAGTCAAAGAAGGAAAACAACTTGAAGACGATTTGATTTATGAGTAAATTGTATATATTTTAATATGTCGATCGAGTTCTCCGTCATTTGTCGGTCGACTTTAAAATTATTTTTTTAATTTTGCTCTTTATGCTATAGTTATACCAATAATAGTGTTACGCTTTTAAAAATAGTTAAAATTAAATATTTATTTATACCATAATGCTTATAATTGTTGACTTATAAGGACTTTTTAATACAAATATAATTTGCGGTTTCGTTAGAATTAATTAATATATTTTGATAACGTATAAATGTAAATTCCAAATTGAACTACATCAATTTAATATGTATCATTTATTCTTATACTTCTTATAAATAGTTTAATATAATGTCAGCTATAGAGTACTATCTTGGTCAGTCCGACCGTCATAGTTATACAAACTAATATAATTAGCAAACCACGCCGAGCACTCTCTGCGAGGAGCATCGTTGACAGTTTAAATCTAGCTATATAAAGATAAGTTGCACATGTTTAACATAATTTATGATAGTATGTTATCAAAATAATAATTGTGATTGTCGTGGAAGAATTAAATGTTTTTATTTCTTCGTTCTGGGAAGAGGGCAAAACATGGTGTTAAGTTTGGCCACTCAATATACAATGTTCTAAAAATATGGCCGTAAGAATTTTAATTAAATCTTTTCAAAACAAGATTAAACTTAATGGAGTAATAAATAATAAGGAATAAAAAAAATAATATATAGCAATAACCGACATCATTAAAATTTAGCAAATCTAGACATTTAGCAAATATCGACATTTTCAGTTAATTGCCACTTTAGAAGTAAATGTCATAATAATGTTACGTTACAATTATATTTTCGTCGAAATAAAAAAATGTATATGCTCCATATAAATTATCACTTGAAATAATAAAGAATGTCGCGACAGCACTCCCGTCACATTATTTTGTGACATGCGACACTGAATGTAATTACAAGAAATTTGACATGAAGGAAAAAAAATAATCAACCCTTAGTATAAAATACAGTGACGTTTTCACATTGAAAATAGCTGAAATTTGTATAATAAATGTTAATAATAAATGAATCTAAGAATGGCAGGCGCGAGTGAAGATGCCAATGTAAGTGAAGAAGTATGTAAAAATTAAAAAAAAAAAAAACCTTGACAGTCGACAATGTTGTAGATTTAGAAGAAAGGTTATGTAAAAAGTACAAGCACATTCTTTGAGTGCTGCATGAACAACGTGATCTGGCTTAATCGCGTATATTGAAAATGTACATTTTTGAAAGCCGAGGTTTCGAACAGTTTACAGCAGTCCGTGGTAACGAGTAGACTGAGGTGGCATTCGTCTGACAGATGAAATAATTATTATATCAAACTATCGCCAACGATTTTTTAATTGCCTCGCGTACTGCCCTAAATTCTTAGTGTATCTTGTTCTGTAGTGTGCTGTGTTTGAAACTTAAAATTTTTACGAGTGGGTCCCAGGTGGTAGATAGTTTCCAACCAATCTCTATTGAAATAAGGACATTTTTGCGCGGCGGAGCCGCGCTTTGCCTTCTTACCAGAAGAAAATATCATACATTTCGTTTACAGTCACACATTTATGCTCCTTCGCACGACAGGATGTTTTTGTATTCAGACCATTCTAGGGATATATCTCTACGAAGCTCTCTAGGAGATCTCTAGGATAGATTATTCTAGGAAGTTTATGAAACTGATGTTGATTGTTGGTTGGGCTTCCGCTGCATATATGCTTAAATTTATAGAGCTTGAATTTATTAATTTAACATTTTAGCATAATGTAAATTGTGTTCATAAACTAAAAATAAAATAAGTTTAGTCAATAAATAAGATATTTGAAGTTAAAAGTTCAAACTTGTGACAAAAATTACATTTTAAGCGTCTGTGTTTTCAAATTTAGTTTGAAATTTTTGTCTTAGAAAATCTATTGAAAATTATACATAAAATAAAAAAAATCATATTACAGAATTTATGATATTAAAGAAAAAAATATATATGTTTATAAGTTTCTCTATGGTCTATGTGATCTTTTAGTTACGTATACAATATAATGTAATAAAACCAGCATATTAAAAAATAAAGAAAGCTGACGAAACTACATTCAGTTTAGTTCTTTGTTCTCTAAAAGAAAAAATAATACTTTTTAGCTTGCCAGCTGAATTCATTTCACCAAATTTACATAGAATATATTAACAAGAACTATAGGATTAAATAAAGTGTTATCGTGAAATTATGAGATTCATTCACATTTACATTTACTGTATTTAATTAACTAAAGAACTGACTAGAATTAATAGTTTAGTTTTTAATATTATAAACACAATTGTATTGCTTTATGGAATTAATACATATTAATTGCTTTTGTTTTTTTTTTTTCACATTCTTTTTTCAGTTTAACGTTGCATCCTGCACATGGCAGGGTAGGCGGAGGGAACCTGGGAACCTAGTATTAACACACTCCATTTTGTTGCCCACTTTCCGCCAAAATTGAGGCATGGTATGTTGAATGGCATTCATTACCTCGCTTTGCCTTGTTACCAAAGCGAAGAAATGAAAACATTAAATATTTAATTTGAAAAAATAACATTTTTCATATCCTCTTGCAGATTTGTGAGTTCGATTCGTGCAGATCGAACTCACGACCTGCCAACCTGTGATTTACTGTGCTTGCTTGACAACAAATACGTAAAAACTTTTATCACTTTACTACTTTTTACAATTTTAAAATTTCTCAATTATTTAAATTACAATTGTGCTTATAAATTTTATCATTCAATAATATTTATGTATCATTCAATAATATTTTATGATATTTCAGTACGGACACGTTTAATCCGATTCATGATCTTTGAACGTAGAAGTACCAAACAATCCAATTAACATTAGCGTTGTTTCCAATTAGTCGCTCCGTTGTGTTTGTTTCATTTGTTATAAACAAGGATTTCAGTTTTTTTTTCAATAGTTTATTTTTATTTTTAAATTGTAAACTTTATATTTAGTTATATAATTTATATTGCTATAAAAGTTTATTAGACGTATAATAAAATTTTGAACGTAGCCAGATTTGAAGCTGTCTAAGAAGAGAAGAGAGGAAAGGCGCAGGTTCAAATCACGCTACGCTCAATTTTTTCTTTCTTAAGTATGGATGTTAATCCACCATAAAATTAGTATTAATTAAAGTTATATTTTTAGAACGATAAAGTGTTTTAGTAAAAGCTACCATTGCTTCTCTATGGACCACTAACTGAAAATATAAAAACAGTATATCCAAAACTGTATTTCCCATCTCTAAATCGATTTAAGTTTAAACGCTGTAACTTCCACACTTGAAACACGAAAGTCGTTTTACTTGAGTGTTGTTGAAAAGTAGCTTTGGTTTGAAAACTGTCGGAGATTCAACTAATAGCTAAATGTAAATATGTACCTAACAGAAATAAATACATAAATTGGCTTATCTCAAGTTGCATTTTGCTCTCGAGGTTATATGTTACAGCAGATTCATTTGGCTGGAAAATACTTTTCTTTACTTTCTTCATTCAAAAATATGTAAATGGCTTTATTACTTATATTATTTTAGTTTCTCGTTGTAGCCTGTCCTAAGCAGAGTAGGCAAAGAGAACTTGGGAACCTAGTGTAGGGCACTCCGTTTTGTTCCTTAACTTCCACTATATATGCGGCATTGAGGGGCGGCATTCAACACTGCGGTTTGCCTTGTTACTTACTAATTGCTGATTGGTGATGAAATATTGCGTATCCTCGAGCTGGGATCGATCCTATAGCCTGTCGTAGCGTTAGTCGCACGCTTGTGTCCTTGTGTGACTTGAGTGACTTACAAAGTTCCTAAGTTACTTCAGCCCACCCTGCCATGTGTATACCCTCTTATCTCCAAAACTCTTGGAACGATGTCTTTAGGTGTACTGAAAGTCAAAGAATACATCTCATTTTTCTTCATTTCATCATCTTTTATTTTAAATTTTGAAATATTTTTCCCTTGACATGCATTATACCCGTCACCTACAAGAGACTTAAATATGCAGTTCGTATAAAATTTTACTGCTAAAGTTGTGCTAAAGGTATGTGAGCATAATATGAGGTATATTTTTATTTTTTCTCATTTCTATTGTGGTTTACGTTAGAATATACATACTGCTACAAAGTAAGAATATTTTTTTAACTAGGCAATCCGATCAGAGATGCACAAATTTCCCCATAAAATCTAATAGTATATAAATCCGTCAGCTTGGAATAAGATCACAATCAAATTTAAAAATATTTTCTAATTTTACGACTTGCTACAAAACTTGCTTGGGTTGATAGAGAGAACTTGTTTCACTTCCTCTACTACTATTAAATATTTCATTTTCTCAAGTGGGGATCGAATCAACAACCTGTCGGTTACAGTCACACGCTTTTGCAACTGCGCCACGTCAGGACTCTACTTGTTTTACTTAGTTTTTCGATTAATATCTACAGGATCTATAATTAAATATTTACTCTCAGCCAGCTAAGTCATACTATGGCACTATGATATTAATGTACTGTAATATTATGCTTCTATTTTGGTTTGTTTAAGTATATCCTACTCCTGACAGCAATGGTCTGGCACTCGACACCAACTACGTGAAAAGTCGAAAATTATTCAGAACTCCGTCGGATGCCCGAAATAGATACACGACTGTGTAATTATTTGTATTTGTATCTCGGTTTCCTTTGGTTCATAGTTAATTGTATAAAGTAGACATTTTGACTATTTTCTACACTATTTTCTTACTACACTTAGGAACGAAAAATACAAAATTTAAAAACGTATAAAAATTTGAATGCGCGGGTCGCGTCATATCCCGCCAAGTTAAAATTTTGTGTATGTTTTTAAATTTAGTATAAATTTTGTTTGCAACTGCTGTTTTTCTTGTGTTTATCTAAGTACTGTGGTTTTTATCAGATATGCTACTAAGTTAGGCTTTAAATCATTGCGTGTTCGTTCTCAATAATTTATTGTTAGCCAAACACGTAACTACGATATGACAGTGACTTTTGGTCTATGTTAAGTTTTATTTCATAACAATAAGATCCCTTTTGCGAAATTTATCTGCAACCAAAAATAAATATTATTTTCATTTCTTTGGAATGGAACTAAGTGTCTTGACAGCAGTTTGACAAGTACATTTGCTTATCCTGCAACGGGATACAGTGTAAAGCTGAAAAAAGTACACAAGTTACAAAATCTTCTTGCAAAACGTGTGAACAAAAATGTGTATTTGCACTATCGGTATAAATTATCGATATTTATATAGTAAAAGTGCTGTAATAATGCTTTTTAATTTTATGATACCATCGCTAAGCCTGATGGCATCCTTAGTTTCATACTTTATGCAAAGAACATTTCGCATAACAACTTGTAATTGTACAAAACTTCTAGACCTAAAGTCTACTACTTAAAAGTCCTCCTTGTTGAGTGTCGAGTAACACCAAACGATTTCCGGAAATAGCTCAAAAAAATGTATAGTTGAAAGTAAAAAACTTATGTGATTCCGGCTTAGAATGGGATCATGGGTACTGATGGTGTCGTAAGAGGCGGCTAAAGTACGTATGGAAGACTCACGTTGTCAGAAACGACAACACGTATGGGCAGATTAGGACAGATCGGATTATTACCACCCCCGGCATTCAAAGCCGGCGTTAAGTTGTGGCTTCGGCCACTTAGTAATCACACGGCATTGAGTAATGCCTGGCCCCGGTGCCCATCCCTCTTAAAGGCCGGCAACGCTTCTGGAGCTCCTCTGGTGCTACAAGGGGCCGTGGGCGACGGACTTACCATCAGACGACCCGTACGCGCGTTTGCCGTGTGTTGTCTATAAAAAGGTAAAGCTTTGTATTGTATTCCATCTGATGGACGTCATGTGTCTCTTGGACGGATTCCAAGAGGCGCGGGTTCAAATCTCTAAATAAAGTAAATAAAGTACGATACGTTTTTTAAATAAGTGAAGAAGCCTGTAAATCTATTTATTAGTACCTCAATTGACCAGTGAACGTTCAATAAAAATCGGTTAAGCTCTTCCGGAGATTAGACCAGACCGATAGAAAAACAGAAATATAAACAATAAAATTTTGCTTGTTTATTTGTGTTTTACTATCGTGTAAATAATTTGAAAAAATACTGATATTTTAAAACCACAGACAGATACTTTTATTTTTTAAAATAGTAATTGATTTCACGGAATTTTGTTTTGGCACAAAATAAACAATAATGTTTTGTATTTTATATATATTTATATTTTTTCATATTATATTCCGTAGCATACCGATCAAGGCACATTCGGAGAGGAAACTTGGAAACTTAGTGTTATGACACTACGTTTTATTCTCCACTTTCAACTGAAATTAATTAAGGAATTGCTTGTTTGATTGTTGAGTGGCAGAACTCAACGCCGTGTTTTGCCTTGTTATCAAAGCGAAGAAACGAAAACAACAAATATTTAATTTAAAAATAAAAAACATTTTACTTCCTGGAGTGAGACTCGAATCCACAATCTGTCAAGTTTACAGTCACGCTTCTGAGCCAATTTCTCCTGTCACCATAGGTAGATGAGTAAAGATAAAAAAACATTGAAATTTCCGTTGTTCAAATGAAAAAGTAAAGGGCTTAGCGGTTTCGCAAACGAATGGTAAAATTTGTTTTATGCTCTAGTGTTTTGCATGTTCATCAAAAACTGTCCATTTTAATCATTCACAGCGAAGGGCTTTTTAACGGAACATACGAATGAAATTTGGGTGAATAATAAAGTAGTTTACACCAGTTCTTTTTTTATTTCAATGTTTTTAAAATAAAAATATATATGTATGTATTACGTACTTTTTACATAGTCGACGACGCTTACCGTGTATACGCTTACCATACATATAAATATCGTGTAAAAGAGTTAATATGTAATAATTGTTAATTTAGCAAGGTTACTGTCAATGTTAAAGTGTCGACACCGAGAATTAAGTATTAAGAGTATAAGATAATGGAGTATCTGTACTTTCTGCCCAATGTTATAAGAGAATAGAGTATCTGTACTTTCTGCCCAGTGTATAGATTGTGTGTTGGGTGGTGGAACTCAACAGTCAGTCAGTCGACGGACGGACTGACTGACAGAAGGGGAAAAATAAAAACAAATTCATGACTCCTATTAGAAATCGAAACCATAATCGTTACATTCACAGTCAGTCTTTATGTCGATACACTATCACGGTCTGCGAAGAAACTCTTTTCATATTTATATATTATATAAATAGTATGTTTACGAATGAATAATCGCACAGTAAAATGTATCAAGGTATTTTATCTAGCTAGTTGTGAATCATTCGAGGCACTTTACTGGTTTCAATAGAAGTGGACACTTGACTGGTTCGCGGTAAATCTGCAGTGAACTCGACGCATTGGAGAACTGTTAAAGTTTCCATGTTCCTAGTTTAGTTTAATAGTCATATTTCAAATAGTTCTGACTTGAATACACGCTTAACTTCGATATGGGATACTCTGTACTGTTCTTTAGTGGTTATATGGCAAAATTTTGATATCGTTACTTAGTGGTTGGTACTAGGAACTTGATAATTTTATTATTTTTTTTTTTCCTGTAATTCCATATATTTTTAAATAGAATAATAACTTTTAAATTTGAAAAGTATTTTAGGGTGAAAGTTATTGTGAAAAATAAGCGTTATATTGAAAGAAAAAGTACACATACAAAAACAGCAATATTACATTCTTTTAAATGTTGTCTACATTATTTGTCAATTGCTAAGACACAAGGCGAAATGTGTTGTACCCTATCCGATATACTACATAATGTGCTTTCTGGTGGCATATTGATTTAGTGACCTAGAATAGGATTAGTACGAGAACTACATCGAACTTATAGGTTTTTGTATTTTGAAATCTTAGAAGAATGGAGTAATAAATTAATATTAAATATTATAATAATATATATAAATATTTCTTTATGAAAAGTACTAATTTTAAAAACGATCAAAAAATTTATCGTCGCGGGATTTGAACTCGCACCTTTTGAAAATCGTCCAAGCGGTCTGACTAAGCCATAACTTAGTTATACGTTCTTATTAAGATATGCAAAATTTTACAAATTTCCGCTAAAAATCTCCTTACAGAGATGCTAACAACTTAAATGAGTTGTGACAAGTATATACGGATTTAATATAGCTTGATGAGAACATATGGCTTAGTTGGTCAGAGCGCTTGGATGGTTTCTAAGAGGAGCGGGTTCAAATCCTGCTACATTCCACTTTCATTTTTTTTTTAATTGTATTTTCTTTCCTACGTATGGAATAACACTTTACAAATATATTTTTTTATGGAATTAAACAAACAGCCTTTACAAAAATTTCCTTTTAGTTAAGTACCTACACTTATCAATGTACATACACCTTTTTAGGGTAGACATAGGGATCTGGTAATCTAGTATTAAGTTATTCTATTATTATTTCCGTTCTCGTTAAGGTAATTTCGTTATTTACTTTTTGCTGAATTTAAAAGACATTGCGTGTCAAGTGGCAGAACTCAACACCGCGCTTTGCCTCTTCTTCAGAGCGAAGCCATAAAAATATTAAGCGTTTTCTTGAGCGGGGATCGATACCACAAATTTTCGAATCGGTCGCTGCCAGTTTACTTCCCTGCATCACGCGCTCTTATAATACTAAATCATGTACAAATAACAATACATACTATCTTATATATTAATTCTAAACATATATAAATAAATCTCTGCATTGCACATAAATCCGATCAATTGGCAATTGAGTTTCAACTCCCCCTTGAAACTAATTTACCTTCTATTGTTCCTCCATATTTGCACAGTTATTACATTTGGCCTGATCAGATATAAAATTGCCTGCATGGGCCGAAGACCCTTACTCTTATAAGATTTATCAGGACGTGACATAATGGCTGAAAACAATGTTATCTACGCCAAATGAAGTTATGCCTACCTGAACGTATTATCGGCCCTTTTATGTGACCCAAATTGTTGCGTCGTTTTTTATATCACCATTGTCATAGCCCAGTGGCCTGTTCGCGGGATCTCCTGATTTTGAACAATGATTTTGTCTACTGTAACAATTATTTCTACGGAATACTTTTTTACTTTAATATAACTTATTTTTTTTTGTAAACATTTTTGTATAACCGACGTTTCAAACGACGTTCTGACAATAAGAAAAACTTCCGTTAAAACTATATTCAAGCAACAAAAGGGTGCAAATTCTTAAGACCAGTGAAAAGTAATATTCTTTTGCAGTTTGCAAAGGTACACACTAGATTGTGACTGTGGCATATCATACATCAGTCAAATAAAGAAAGGCATCAGTGTAAGGGTGAAAGAAAAGAATGTATTTCTTCATTTTACCCAGTTTTGAAATCTATTTTTGAAAGGATGTACATGTACCGACGTTAGTGTGAGAGCATACAGAGGATAAGCCCAACTACTACGTCGGGTTTGATAAGCCCCAGATCCTTGCTAGTTTCTAGTAAAAATCATTAATAGTCAATATACAAAATTAATCCGGTTAAATTTAAAATACATTATTATTTACATATTTGTAACATGATATAATATGATATATCTATAGATGTACTGAGTCAGACAATTCTTTATAAGATAGATAAGTTTTGATTATTGTTATAGAGATTAATGATAGTTTGTATAAAAAAATGATACTCAAATAGAAATTTTGTATTTTTTACTTTACTTTTCGTTGGTTTTAATAAATAATAACTCTGAAATCCAATTACTTTACAAGTAGTAAAGCATAATTCAATATTTTGAAATTCAATTTTCTTTTGATCATTATACTTATTGGGTTTTATGAATATGATGAAGTAGTATATTGACGATGGACTAAATCTCGGCCGACTTAATCAACTTGTTTGTAACTAATTACTCCATGTTTAAAAATGTAAATTTTACTTAATTTAAATTAATTAAACGTCTACAGAGCTTGAAGATGTCGCAGACTAAAGTGGCTTAATTTATCTCTTTAATCGCGGAGACACTTGAAGAATTTTTCTTCAGTAATACGCTTGGGTATCAAATTTTCATAACGAGTTCCATCAAAACATTCACAAAAAGATTTACAGGCATATTTTTTTGAAATTTACACAACCAGCGTTCATATTTTAAATGAGACTAGGCAATAATTCTTAAATTGCCATTATTAGTAATTTCACAAAGGAAAGAGTTCTGTTATTATCTTTCTAACTGGTGCCATTGATTCATTGCTTGTTGGGTGTCGATTCTTACCTAAATAATACAGATACTTTCACTCCATTACCAAAGCTATATAAATTGAACTTACAAAATCTTCGTATAATAAATTAAAGAAAACTATTTTAAGTACCTATATAATTAAAATTATTTTACATGAATGTTATAAAACCATATAGTTTGTTTTTTTTTTTAATTTAATCTCAGAATTAAACGTATTTGAAAATTATTTAAATACATAATTATTAGTACTACCGTTAATCGCTTCTAAATAATCTAAGCTTTGAAGCTTTACTCGTATCATGTATTGCAGATTATCATTTCATTTGACCACTGGGGCAGAGCCGCTGGTTAAGGCTTGAGCTAGATAATATTGAATTGGCAACTACGGTCTTTATACCTACATTTTAACTACTGAGCTACGTCGATATAACATTTTAGATTACACATATACATACATTGTTGAAGTGTTTCAGCTTTGTTTACCGTGTTTGATGCTCCATGCGCTACATAATTGATGCTACGCAAGCTGCTTTACGCTACGAGTGCTTTATGTGAGCGCGTAGCAGCGTTGTTGACAATCAAAGATATGTTGCGAAATATATCTCTTTCATATGTTTAGTAGTGCATTCTCTTTTTCAGCTTCATGGCAGGGTAGGAAGAGGGAACTTAAGAACCTAGGGTTCAGACACTCCGTTCCGAAGTATGGCGTGTTGAATGGTGAAGGCCGTGCTTTATCTTGTTACCACAGCGAAGAAATGAGAACATTAAATATTTAATTTGAAAATATTAAATATTTCATTTCCTCGAGTGGGGATCGAATCCACAAACCTGTCGTTTACAGACACACGCTTGTGCCGCTGTACCATGACTAAGCATTGAGTCACTCAATGCTTAGTCATGGTACAGCGGAAAAGAGCAGAGAGCTCACTCTTTGGAAAGTAGATTTTGCCGTGTGATTCCGGCTTAGAATAGAATAAAAAAAAAACTAAAGTATGTGTGGGAGAGTCACGTTGTCAGCAATGGCAACACGCATGGGCAGACTCGACCGGATTGTAGTAGTGGCTTCGGCCACTGCGTTTCGCATTAGGTAATGCCGGGCCCCGGTGCCCATCCATTTCAAAGGCCGGCAACACTCCTGTAGCTCCTCTGGAGTTATACGGGGCCGTGGGCGACGGTGATCACCATACCATCAGGTGCCCGTACGCTCGTTTGCCATGTCTCGTCCATAAAAAAAAAGTAGAGAACGGAAGCGTCTTAATGGGAATGGAAAAATCTAACACTTCGTTTAGGCTCTTTTAACGGACCCTGTTATGGAAGTATACAAATAAATTAAAGAGAAACAGTTAAAACAGGTACACTATGGCAATATTTATATAATAAGATACTAAATAAGAAGAGCTGAATACTAGAATAGTTTAATTATCTAGTTTTATACTAAGCCAATCGTTTAAATAGTTAGCATGTAATAAACATGAACGATAAGTCACATAGTACTAACGAGAATAATTATTATGAAGAGCTCGTGTCACGCGACCAGCGCGGCGGAGTGCCGTCAAAGGGAACTCTGGTAATTAGCAAATAAGGCGAATACGAGACTAAATGAAACTTTCTATATATTATCTTTGACGTTGGAATTTGCTTAATTTTGAATACATAGATGCTGTCTATGAACGTTTTATTTGACTTAAGTTTATGTATACTTTTGAATGTTTTACTAAGAACACTGTTAGATTTAAATTTAACAATGTACTTTGGACATACTGTTGTATTTTTTGCTCATTTGGGGGATAAATTGTTTTATTTATTTTGTTGACTTCGCCCGCTCAACAGGTAGTGTCTCAGGTTCGGGCAGTAAACGGAGAAAAGAGTGTCTTGGTACGCGGTTCTTTTTGTTCTGCGCTGCTATATACGACACATATGTAAAAAAGCGTGAAGCAAAACATTTAAATTCAATATAATCTATCAAATCCAATAAATGAAAACCTGTTTGCTTTTCATACCGTTCTACAAACAATATTAAATTGACATTAATGTTAGTAAGCTTTGATTCTAAATTAGGAAGTTTGAACGTATTTTCTCGTTATTGCTGAATTAATATAAAGTTTTCAGCGGTGATATGTGATTTCAGCAGCTTTAATACAGTGTTATCTCGTTATGATGTATGAGGGTCATCGCGTATTTTATCTTAACGACCAACGGGATGTAATACAAATAAATACTATCAGTTTAAATTGTCCGCGCGAAACGGTTCACTTGTTATTTACTACGTGTGTAAAATAATATAATGATTATTGCTCAATATACAGAAAAATATAATATATTTTATTGCTTCTCGTTGTACCCCGCACACAGCAGAATAACCTGGCAACCTAGTGTTAAGATACTTCATCCCCATTAAGACACACAAAGGACGTTCCCCACAGTCCGCCAAATTGAGTCATTGCATAAATAACTCAACACCGCGCTAGAAGAAGCGTAGGTACATAATATATATATATATATATATATATATATATATATATATATATATATATATATATATATATATATATATATATATATATATATATATATATATATATATATATATATATATATATATATATATATATATATATATATATATATATATATATATATATATATATATATATATATATATATATATATATATATATATATATATATATATATATATATATATATATATATATATATATATATATATATATATATATATATATATATATTACATAACAGTTTCGTTGATGCCGAAGAAACGAGCTGTTTAGCATAAAATACGATTTTACAGTGTTGAGTGCGCGGGTGTGTTTGACACAGGATTTATGATTTTAATAAAACTCTCTCGCAATAACCTTCGAGTGTATCGCGAGCGTAGACCACTGTAGAAGTGACACGCTCTTCTTGAAATTAATTTATTTCGTTTTAATTATTTTATTTGCTAAAAAGAAATATTTCTATTATTTATGTAACGTTTTTTTCAGCTTCAAGCTGCATCACGCACATGGCAGGGCAAAAAGAGAGAATTTGATAACTTAGTGTTAAGATAAATAACATATATATTTCAAACTTGCGCCCTGTTACACGTGCTACGCGCTAAAATAAGGTAATGTTAACTTTTATTTGATTTGCTGTGTTAGTATGTGTTTAAGTGTACGCGTAATTATGCAAACTCAATTTGATCCATTTCCCAGCATTCGATTGAGCTGAAATTTGTATTATGATTTCAGTCTAGATGACCATCGGTCATTCGTCATTGACGGTATGTAACGACGTTGATGATATAGTAAAATTACGTATACTTAATATTTTTATCAAAAACAATATGACCGGCTAACAAAATGGCGGTTTACACGTTTTTGTACAACCCACTCTATATAAGTACGAAATGAAAGGGCATAATTTGTAAAATACAATAAACGACGAAAGTACATACTACTTTTCGAATATAAATTTGTCATTAAAAACGTTTTTTACTTAATATTTTACTTTTTAATACTATATGTCCCGAAATGTTAATGAAACTTCGTCGGTGAACATAAATTATTCTATGTTAATCTAACATCGTTTAAACTGTAATATAAACTAAAGAAACTATGTGAATTGTATGATTATTATATAATATAATGTCTTATTCTTACTTTTCTTACTTACTACTTGTAAAGTCCAATCGCAACTATTCAGTTTTTCTGTCGATTTACTAATACACCAATACGGTAATGTATTTTGTATATATTTTATATTTATAATGCTGAAGAGAATGTTTGATTGTTTGCTTGGTCGAACGCGCTTATCTCAGGATCTACTCAGGTGATTTGAAAAATCTTTTTGCATTAGATAGCCTATTTATCGAGGAAGGTATATTACATGATAATAAGATCTATATGAGTCAAGAAAAAATAAAAATTAATTGAAAAAACCGGCGAACTCTAGACTTTCCGTGTGTGCAAACCTGAAAATCTACTAGTTTGGATTAATAAAAATAATTTTGTGTGAGACAGTCCACTTGCGGAAGGGCAATATGTAATTACGTATTTCCATTGAATCATGTTGGCGGATCCGCAAGCAAAAGATAGTACAATAAAAAGTAACAATAATAAAAAGATTACAATTTCAATACGGTTGACGAATCGTGGTCGTCCTGAAGTGAATTGTACATAGTTGCGAAGATTTGATGTTTTTACTTTAGGAATTTTACTTGTCCTGTGACCTTACTGCACTTATTAATCTTTATTACTTACTAATCTTATGTATATATCTTATAATTTTTGTAATTCTTGCCAAAATAACATTTTCTTAATACAAACGAACGATATTTAAATGCATCCCAGATCCGTCACACGTGACGTACGTATAACCCAAATTCCTAGTGTCTACAGTCACAAGCTCTTGCCTCTGCGCCACGACCGCCTTTTAAAATCTTCATAGTAATATCTTTTTTTTTATCTTCACGCTGTATCCCGCACGTGGCAGGGTAGGCAGAGGGAACTCGGGAACCTAGTGTTAAGACACTCCGTTTCACTTCCATTCTCCACGTTCTACCGAATTTGAGGCATTGCGTGTTGAGTGGCGGAACTCAACACCGCACTTTGCCTTATTACCAGAGCGAAGAAATGAAATATTAAATAAATTGAAAATATTAAATATTTTATTTCCTCGACTGGGGATCGAACCCAGAACCTATCGGTTACAGTCACACGCTTGTGCCGCTGCGCCACGACAGGCCTCTAGTAATATCTCTTTAAGTATATACACAAAGAGAATGGAATATTAGTACACATTTAATTTTAAGTACTTAACGACGTATCTACCGTCGAGATAACTCGAAATGAACGTTTAATTAAGCCTACGCTACACTCAAGCCGTCCGTAATCACGCTAAGATTTTGCAAATACACTCGTTCCAATCAAATATTTACTTCCTTGTGAATTGTACGTGACGAATAGAATTGTAATTTTAATGGTTCCCTTATATATTCTATTTCTGAAAGAGATTATATGGATATATTGTTATTGTTGCTTGTATCTTTGTATTTGTATTTAAGTTGCTTCGAAAATAGATAGCGTTATAGCCGAGAATTTGTAATATATTTTTTCTAACTATAACTTATTGAAATATAATATTTAGGATAATAATCTTTTGGGCTTTAGACCAATGAGGAAACTCTCTGACCTTTGTACGAAAAGACAATTTTAATTGAAGATCATATTAACATCATATAAATGAGGTTTTATGTAAAGTGTTTTTATTAATATTTTAACGAAACAAGAGATAATTCTAAATATGATTATGTAACGCCTATGAAGAATAATTGTGTGCATATAAAATTTAATTAATCAAATATTAAAAAGAAATCTTTCTTTTTAATAATTTAAGTAATCAAGTATTAAAAAGAATTCTTTCTTGGCACTTCAGAGGCACAAGCGTGCGACTGTAGGCGCAGCGGGTTGTGGGTTAGATCTTCGCTCGAGGAAGCCTGTCGTGGCGCAGCGGCACAAGAGTGTGACTGTAACCGACAGGTTCTGGGTTCGATCCCCAGTCGAGGAAATGAAATATTTAATATTTTCAATTTAAATATTTAATGTTTCATTTCTTCGCTTTGGTAATAAGGCAAAGCGCGGCGTTGAGTTCCGCCACTCAACACGCAATGCCTCAAATTCGGCGGAAAGTGGGGAACGGAAGTGGAACGGAGTGTCTTTACACTAGGTTCCCGGGTTCCCTCTGCCTACCATGCCTCGTGCGGGATACAGCGTGAAGCAAAAAAAAAAAATACCGATGTTCAAAAAACATCTTCTGAATTCGGTTAAAAGTGAAGAGCGTAAGGAATGAAATTTTTTAGCACTGGGTTCCCAAGTTCCCTTTGACTCCCTTTGCCTCCCGTTACGTTTGTTCGTTCTCTACTCATAGTAGACGGTAAGTAGAGAACACTATTCGATATCTATATATTACTTATATTTTTTATAACTTACACAAAGTCACGAACAAGTGTAAATACAAAAGCAACATAACCAGTTAAGTTGGCAACACCGACAAAGTTTATAACTGCAATTTAGTGACGATAATGTGAACATCGTTAGGGCAATTTACATAATGAGTACAACCCGCGTAAGAAATTTTATTTCACGTCACGTTCATTCATACGTGTTATAAAAGCCTAGAATGGAGAGAGGGATTTTGATTACTTTAAAAGAATATTTACATCAAAAAGTATTTCTTTTTGAGAAATGCTTACAAAGTTGTTAGTGTAATTGTATTTTCTTGTTACGTTTCTTTGTTAATATTTGGATTCAATGCAGTGATCAAAGAGAGAATTTATCTTTTTTTTTTTCTTAAATCAGTTAACAATGTATAGATTCTTTAATATTTATACGTGTAAGGTGAATACAATATTTTATAAGGTGAAAGGATTTTTTAGATTGAAAACGGTGATTTCAAGAACTACTGACTCGATTTAAAAACTACATTTTTGTAATGGATATTACATTTATCGAGAAAGCCTATATTAAGTTACATTAGTCACGCTCGGCTGGATTAGTTAAAAAACGATTGAACTCGAAAACAAAAAAAAAATACTTTATTTGAAAAATGATTTTTTTTTAAAGAATAAAATATTCTATTGTAACCTATATATGTAGTCCATTACAAGCAAATGAAGTGCATACACCCATTATAAGCATACGCTTAAAATTTTCAACTTTATTCGATGCAATTCAAAATCTGGATTATTTCCCGTAGACTTGCATTTATAAAATTTAGCAAGAAGTGAGAACTTGGAATTTAATATTTATATTACACATCAAATTTTAAATTTCAAGTTTGTTTCCTTTATAAATTTTACTTACCATTACCCATTGACCTACAATCTTAACATCGAAACATCTCGGTAGGCAAGTCTGCCTCTCACTTGTATAAGTTTTTTTGTATACATTTCTATAGTAAGTAATACTAAACTGACATAAACCTAAAAGGTAGGTTGCCTAATTCTATTTTAAATATATTTCTTTTAACAATAACGATATTTCAGTTTTTATTTCGCTCAGAATAACGGGCTTCATCAGTATATTATGTAATAAGAACAAAGTTAAAGTGGAAAAGAGAATTTCAGGAAAACTGCTGTTTACTTAATGTGGTTGCACAAAATTAATGGTCTGAAACAACTTAACGTGTTCCTTTAATCAGATTAAATAAAAGTTTCGCATATTTAAGCTTTTAATACGTGTTTTATATTTACTTAACATTTACTAGAATAAATACAAGTTTAAAAAGAGTTGTGGCGTACTACTTCTAAACTAGCTTTTATGTAAGACTTCGTTCGCATGATTAAACGAAAATAACTAGAAATCATACATGCGCGGCGGCAAAATCAACAAGTTGTGTTGTGGGTTCGATCTACACTACACTCTAAAAAATGAAATATTTAATATTTTCAATTTAATGTTTTCATTTCTTCGCTCTGGTACAAGGTAAAACGCGGCAATGGGTTGCGCCACTCAACACGCTATGCCTCAGTTTCGGCGGAAAATGGGGAATGGAAGTGGAACGGAGTGTTTTAACACTAGGTTCTTAAGTTCCCTCTACTTACTCCATGTGTGATAGTCAACTAATTATTTTTAATAGTAAATCATATATAACCTAAACATTAATTCTAAGTATTATTGTAATTTTTTAAGTCAAATAAATACGTTTGAAGTGCGTAGAAATATATAATTTCTAAAAGGTTTCTTTTGAGCGCTGTTTGATAGAAAAAGGTCGGGTTGACTTAGCCATTAGATGAACATATTGTGGTATTGAGTAGAGGGTAAAGCTTAACGGTTTACCGGTAAAGTGGAATGGCTAGAGCGTAAACGATGAATTAATTTTATATTTCCGACTTAAAATGGATATAGTTTAGTAGTCTGCATTTTAAAATTTTTATGTCAAAATGTTATTTGAACAAAAATATATTCTGTGTTTCCTGAAATCTACCATTTTGGCAAATAAGACATGGTTGTTGGTTCGATCCCCACTCGAGGAAATGAAATATTTAATATTTTTAATTTAAATATTTAATATTTTCTTTTCTACACTCTGGTACAAGGCGAAACGCGGCGTTGATTTCCGCCACTCAACACGCAACGCCTCAAATTCGGCGGAATGTGAGGAACGGAAGTAAAACGGAGTGTCTTAACACTAGGTTCCCAAGTTCCCTCTGCCTACCCTGCCATGTGCGGGATACAGCGTGAAGTTGAGTAGGAAATTATATCTGTTTCCTTAGATAATCATATAAATATTCTCATAAATGTTGATACTGTCGTGTTTATTAATTATTTGAGATGTAAAATTTATAATTACACTTATGACTTACTTACAAGAAACTACCCTTTTATTTAAAATGTTTTTTTTTTCTATCAATTCTTGAATAAGAAAAAACCAAATGCAACGTAAACTTAATTAGTTGAAACAAGGCTCATTCTCTTACAGTACATTTAAACGAGCACTTTAGCGTAGTCGTTTTGTAGTTAATCGCTTGTTACCGACATTAAAAGCGGGTTAATTTTACAGGGAAGTGTAAATAAAAGTGCTTTTGGTTACACAATAGATCAAAATGTAACTTTGTATCAGTAATACGTGAATTTGTCTCATTATTTTTTGTTTCTATATATAGCTTACGTACATATTTTTTCTATATATATCGATGTATTTATATTTATCATTAAATCTATTTAAGAAGAGCTTTTAATTCTAATTTGTATAACTAGCTGTTCGATTTGTTCGAAGAAAATGCTTACTTATTTAATGGTGGTCTACGCCTTACTACGATCTTATCCTTTACAGTTAAGACTTCATTTAAGTATAGTGTTTTTAGCTTAACGCTGTATCCCGCACGAGGCAGGGTAGGAAGAGGGATCCCGGGAACCTAGTGTTAAGACACTCCGTTCCACTTCCGTTCCCCACTTTCCGCCGAATTTGAGGCATTGCGTGATGAGTGGCGGAACTCAACACCGCGCTTTAGCTTATTACCAGAGCGAAGAAATGAAGCATTAAATATTTAAATTGAAAATATTAAATATCTCAGTTCCTCGACTGGGGATCGAACTCAGAACCTGTCGGTTACAGTCACACTCTTGTGCCGCTGCGCTACGACAGGCCTCAATAGTGTTTTTAAAGTCCTTAATATCTAAATTATAATAAATATATGATATAGAACATTAAAATAATTAATATAACGCATATATCAGTTTATATCGAGCTATCTATTTTTTTGCAAAAGCTATCTCTTGTTTAAGTTAATTTTTTTAGTAAAAAAGCTCATTAAATCTATTCAGGTCATAATAAGTCAAACAAATTGCAATTTGAATTAAACGAATTGTGATGGTAAGAACGTTAATTAAAAAGAAATTGCTGTAAAGGTATACACAGTACTGTTGATATTTCATTAACCCAGTATTGTTGCCTCCTGGGGTGAGAATTACATCGAATATTTTTGCAAAGTAGATGTAAAAAGAACGAAATAAGGGCACTTACAGAGCCGAGCTTGTTTAGTAATCAAATTTTGTTCACGCTTAAAAATGTTGAAATATTAGACGGCCGACTTTGTTTTTATATGCAGTTTTCACGGAAAATAAGGGAAAGGAATTGTGGATGATCATTTTTTGGTGTCTTTTTGCAATTAGCGTGTTTTCTGCTTGCCGCTTAATTAAGACAATTCACATAAAAAGAAAGAATGTAACACTCATTTATTCAAGCATTGTGAGATTTTAAAAGGTTAAAGGGATTTTTAAAACAGAATTTCAGGTTTAACTTGTTTTGAGACAAGGCGTATTTTGGGAAGAAGGAAAATGTTTAATATATATATAATGCCATTAACGTACGTATTTCCTTTGAAAAACCGATAATAACTCAATATGTATTCTCGTATTACAAGAAAGTAATTCGTTATATATTATTAAACTACTGATATTAGTTAGGACCTGGAGAGGTACTTGTACCAATTACTGGTAACTAGCCGGGAAACTTGACTCGTTCGTTATAATACAGCTATATTTGTAATAATAACGGTAAATTGGGTAAACGTTAGCCTTAAGATATAATTTTCTTATTTCATAATATTTATCATATAATGAGAACCAAGTATATTTTTCAGAGTTTTGAGAAAAATACGTAATATTGTCAATTTACTAAAAGTGGATAACTGTAATAGTTATGGGTTCTCTTCCCACTTATGGGTTGGGTACAGGTTGGATTAAAAAAAGTCTGGATTAAAAAAAAGAACTACAGGGCCGATTTAAAAACAATCTTTTTGAATTAAATACTGACAACCTGTGTATATAAAGTACAGAATTGGATTTTAATAAACTACAATTAGTGTGTTAATGTGGCCTTATATTTTAATAGAATAGAGGTGTATCATATTTGTAATTGCGCTTTAATGCAGACATTAAAGTTTACATATATAAAAAAAAGAGACTTGAAAGCTTTAAGGCCTGTAGGCTTTAAGTCTTTTTTTAAGATTTTCATTTCTTCGCTCTGGTAACAAGGCAAAGCCCGGAATTCCGCCACTGATAGTTTCGTAGGAGACGACTAAAGTACGTATGGGAGAGTGACTTTGTCAACAATGGCAACACGCATGGACCGATTTGACTGGATCATTACCACACCCGGCATTTAAAACCGGCGTTAATTAGTGGCTTTGGCCACTGCGTTTCACATTGGGTAATGCCGGGTTCCGGTGTCAATCGCCTTAAAGACCGGCAACGCTCTAGTAGCTCCTCTGGAGTTACCCATAAAAGTGGGCGGCGGTGATCACTTACTATCAGGTGACCCCTACGCCCGTTTGCTGTGTCAAGTCCATAAAAAAATCCAAGTTCCTTCTGTCTACTCTGCAATATGGGGTTACAACGTGCAAGTGGAAAAAAAAAGGTTTAATTTATCATATTTCAAAAGCTAACAGTTTAGCAGTGAGAATAATGCAAAATGAACTCACATTGTAAAAAAAAAGAAATATATTTTTTTATCTATTTTTGAAAAATAAAAATACTATTACAAAAAACCCTGTTTATTTATTTTTTCTAACATTGTTTTAAAGATACAAAAATATTTCACATTTAGGTTTACCATAAAGATTTTCAGTATCTAGAGAATTGCTATTCAGGAAATACTTGTTATTCAAACACGTTTTAATTAAATTGAAACTGCTATATACCGAAATAAACTTACAGGTGTGGTTGTTTAAGCAACGCATTCTAGCTTATTCAGGTTTACTTAGAATTTATTGAGTAGCTAAGTAGAAACACTAATACGGGGCATTGTTTGCTGAAATGTTAGCCAGCGCGTGCTGTGTGTATTAGTTGATACGTAAATATTTGAAGTCTTGGGATGAGAGGGTGTAATCTTATGAGGGTTTGCTGATTTGAAGATGCCTAGTTACTTAGAATGATTATTGCTCGCAAGTCTGGAATCGGTAAGTATGGTTAAGTATAAAATACTAACAATTTATTTTTTTCTGCTTCACGCTGTATCTCTTGGAAGACGGTAATTTGGGAATCCCCACTTTCTGCTAAGTTTAAGGCGTTGTGTTGAGCGGCGGGGCCCAACGCCGCACTTTGCCTTGGTACCAGAGCGAAGAAATGAACATACTAAACAAATTATTAAAAAAGTTTACAATCACCTTTGTTTTCCTGCGCCACGACAGACCTCTATTTTGATAATTAAGTTCAGCTGAATTCAATTTTACTATTAGCTTTGCATTTGAGGTTTATTTGATAAAGTAATATTTAATTTCATTATATTCATTAGTTTACATGACTTAGAGTTATCTCTATTCAATCATCAAAATTTATGGTTTTTAGATGTGACCATACACAGAATTGTTTTATTAAAGGTATTTACTTGTATGAAGTTAAAGTTAGCACAATTATTACGTAAGAATGGCAAATATTATCTTAAGAAAGCAGAAAAATGAACGTAACCAAGTAGTAAAAAAAACATAGGTTGCTCTGTTCTTGATTATATAACGAATAAATATAATACGTCTCAAACTACACTTTACATAAAGCCTCGTGAATTATAGAGTTATGGCAATTTCGCACGTCTAATGGTAATAGACAAATTTAGCGATTAACGCAAATTTTAATACAAAATTTAACACACCTTAAAAGTTCGATCAAACCAACAACAAAGAAATATATAAATATTTTTTGCTAACTAAGTTTACCGAAAATATACTTTTATATGAAAATCCTTTTGTGTTATTTCACTTCAGACTTTGATTGATGCTCACGCAATGTTTTCAGTTTTATGGTATACTAAATTGGAATAAGCTGTTAATATAAACATGACAGGAGTAAAAATTTTGTAATGAATAATCATTATTTTAAATTGAGTTTTGACTTTAGCATGAATAATGCGATGAACTATTGATTTTTATTCTTTCTCCAATGTTAAAATAGTTTATAGACAGTAGATAAATATTTTTTATAAGATCGTCTCTCTTCTCAGCTTCACGCTGTATTCCGCACGAGGCAGGGTAGGCAGAGGGAACCCGGGAACCTAGTGTTAAGACACTCCGTTCCACTTCCGTTCTCTACTTTCCGCCGAATTTGAGGCATTGCGTCTTGAGTGGCGGAACTCAACGCCACGCGCTCTCGGTTACAGTCACACGCTTGTGCCGCTGCGCCACGACAGGCCTCAAAGGTTTTTATAAGATCGTTTCGTAGAGATATAGATTCCTAGAATGTATTTCCTGATTCAATCTACTTTATCAATATCTTATAAATATGTATCCGTTTTATAAAATTTTCGCTTTCATTTTTATTGCGCGACGAATAAATAATTTTTAACGACGAAAAAGAAAAATATATTACCAATTTTTGCTATCGTTTTATTGTGTAAATTACAAATACATCTATGTTCAAATATATTTATTTATATGACAAAAACGTAATATCTGAAAGTGCAGTCCTATGTAAATACCTTACCTTACCCTATACCTTGCGTTGAAGGTATCATCTAATGGTTGAGTGTTTCCATGATATTTTATGTTTATTTGCGGCTGAAACTCGGTCCTTTGTATCGGCGCGACCGGCACAGACCGACAATGGGCGGTCGGCCCACAAAGCCCGCCAAGATAATGGATATTGCTTTTCTTGCGAGTTTCAAAGCTGCCTACTTTAGAATCTCTCATAATCCGCTTACAGCTAGCGCAAGTACGTTGCTGGAACTGAATTCTGTCTGATAGTTTAGCGAATCGACTTTGCTGGCATGTTTCTATTTTATTTATTTGTTTTATGTAAAATACTTAAAATGAATAAATAAAATTATTATATAATACGATTAAAGTAATTTGAGGCCTGTCGTGGCGCAGCGTGTGGCGACGACAGGTTGTGGGTTCAATGCTCACTCGATGATTTGAAATATTTAATATTTTGAAACTAAATATTTAATGTTTTCATTTTCTCGCTCTCATAACTAGGCAAAGCGTGTGAGTCCCGACACTCAAAACGCAATGCCTCAAATTTAGCGGAAAGTGGGGAGCGGAAGTGGAACGGAGTGTCTTAATACTAGGTTCCCAAGTTCCCTGTGCCTATCCTGCCATATGTGAGATACAGTGTGAAGCGTTTAATATATAGTCTTAAATAGAAAATACAGACAGAGATATTTTAAAAATAATTAGTGCACAATTGTCTCTCTATTATATGACCATAAGTATATTTCATTTTTTTATGTTGCTCTTACTGTCAAATGTACATAAATGTGTTTTGTTATTTAATTGACGAAAATAATAAATTTAGTGGAATAACATTAATAACGCTATATGGATATCATAGTTCTGTATATATGTATAACTATAAGTTTGTATAAATAAGTTATATGCATAAGTTTGTATAAATGTACCGGCGTATTTAATATTTAATATTTTCAATTTAAACATTTGATGTTTCATTTCTTCGCTCTGGTAATAAGGCAAAGCGCGGCGTTAAGTTCCGCCACTCAACACGCAATGCCTCAAATACGGCGAAAGTGGGGAACGGAAGTGGAACGGAGTGTCTTAACACTAGGTTCTAGACCTGAGGAAGACCGGAGCGAAGGTGGATCGGGTGCGGAAAGCCAGGGACCAGAAGGTGGTCCTAAGATGCCCAACAAAGGAGGACATGAATCTAGTAAAGAGTCAGGTCAAAAAAACACAAAGACCTAGTAGTCAAAGAAACTACAAACCAGGACCCTCTAGTTTGCGTGCGGGGAGTACTCGACTGCTTCACAAACGATGAGATAATAGATCACACAAGGTCGCAGAACAAACATCTCCTGCAAGATGTAAGTGAAGCAGAACTGAGGATGAGAGTACGTTATCGAAAGAGAGCCCGCAACCCACACGAGTGCCACCCAGTCTTGGAGCTATCCCCGACACTATGGAAGCGGTTCACGGAAGCAGGCAAAATATACATAGGTTTTGGTCGATGTGCAGTGGAGGACCAGTCCCCACTAGTACAATGTGCCAAATGCCTAGGTTTTGGGCACACCAAAACTCTCTGCAGAGCAGAAAATAATACTTGCAGCTACTGTGGAGGCGAGCATAGTGGAAAAGACTGCGTCTTAAGACAAAAGCTCGAACCCCCATGCTGCGTGAACTGCAGCCGTACAAAAAGGGACGACTCTGACAAAACACACACAGCGTATAGCGCAGAATGCCCGGAGAGACAAAGGTGGGACTCGATAGCAAGAACGAGGGTCCAATACTGCTAAAGGCACCCAAAAACATAACACACAGGTCACCCTCAGAGATATAAACGGAACGACCGGCGCGATCAAGATCATTCAGATAAACCTGCAGCGCTCAAAACTAGCAACAGCGGAACTAATGAAGACGGCAAAAGAGAAAGGGATTTCGGTAGCACTAGTCCAAGAGCCGTACGTAGGCAGGACAGGTATGCTGAAACAACACCCAGGCACAACCACCATCCAGTGCACTCTTAACCGTCAGAAGCCGGTAAAGGCGGCCATCATAATCTTCGGTAACAACCTGCGAATAATTCACGACCCGCAAATCGTTACCGAGAACGTGACCGCCGTCCACCTCCAAGCCGGAAACCTGTTGCTAGGAATGTTGTCCGTTTATTTCGAGTGTGACATAGATATACAACCCTACTTACAACAAATAAAAGCCGCCATCCACAAAATCCCAACAAACAACATCATCGTGGCAGGAGACGTGAACGCCTGGAGCCACTGGTGGGGCAGCGTCTCCGAAAATCACCGCGGAGAAGAGTACCACGCTTTCGCAACAGAAATGGACCTCCACATAATAAACACAGGTCACACACCAACCTTCGAGACATACAGAGGAGGAAAACTGTTTAAGAGTTGTGTGGACGTGACTCTAACGAGTCAATCCCTACTTGGCAGAACGGAGAACTGGAAAGTGGAAAGAAGTCTAATAACATCAGACCACAACGCCATAACCTTCGCACTGCGCCTAGAGAGACCACTGGAATCATTAAAGCCAATCTCTACGCGCATATACAACACGAAGAAGGCAAAATGGTCGGACTTCACCACCAACTTCAGGGCCGCACTTGCCAAACACAACATCTCCAGAGACCGAATCTCGAATGTCTCGAAGCCGGAGGAACTTGATGAGGTGTTGAACATCTACACATCCATCATCCACGGAGCGTGTAAAAGCGCGATACCGAAGTCGAAAGTGTGGAAAGGCGATCCAAGGCCGCCCTGGTGGTCAACCACGTTAAACCACCTGCAAAGGGACGTGCTACGGAAGAAACGCCGGATAAGAAACGCTGCACCCTGCAGAAGGCAATTCACGATAGACCAATACGTACTGGCTAAAACCCTATACCATCAAAGAGCGACTGAGGCAGCCACGCAAAGCTGGAAGGAGTTCTGCACGTCGCAGGACCGCGAAAGCGTCTGGGACAGTGTCAATAGAGTTGTCAGGAACACGTCGAAGAGACAAGAGGATGTGCTTTTAAGAGGGATGGCGGGCGAAACGTTATCGCCAAAGCAGTCCGCCGATCTCTTAGCAGAAACCTTCTACCCAGACGACTGTGTTGACACTGATACCGAACTTCAAAAGCGTGTCCGACAACTAACCGATGGCAGAACCCCAGCGGAGACAGAAGAACTGTCGGAAGACGACCCTCCCTTTACAGACCCGGAATTGGAAATGGTACTTTCCAGCCAAAATCCGAAGAAGGCACCGGGTCCTGACGGTCTGACATCCGACATATGCAACGCGGCAATAAATTGCGACAGGGAGGTATTCATGGCGCTGGCGAACAAATGCCTGACGCTGTCGTACTTCCCCAAGCAATGGAAAATTGCCCACGTTTGCATCCTCCGCAAACCAGGCAAAGACGACTACACCAACCCAAAGTCTTACCGCCCAATAGGACTTCTATCGATCTTGGGTAAAACGTTAGAAAACCTTCTGATGGGTAGACTGCAATGGCACCTCCTACCAACCCTCCACACCAGCCAGTACGGATTCATGCCACAGAAAGGGACTGAAGATGCTCTCTATGACCTTTTAAATCACATCAAAAGCGAGATCAAACAAAAAAGATTGTACTGATGATCTCACTGGACATAGAGGGCGCCTTCGACAACGCATGGTGGCCGGCAATCAAACACCAACTAGCGCGAAAACACTGTCCAAAGAACCTATACAAACTAGTGATATCATACCTGCGGGACCGAAGAGTGATAGTCAACTACGCAAGAGCTACAAGTGAGAGGGAAACCACGAAGGGCTGCGTCCAAGGATCTATCGGTGGGCCGACCTTCTGGAATCTAATCCTTGATTCACTCTTGCGTAAGATGGAAACTCTGGGAGTATACTGTCAGGCCTACGCGGACGACGTGGTTCTTATTTTTTCAAGTCATCAAACCAGCGAGTTGCAAAGGTCGGCTGAAAGCACCTTAGACGCCGTCCAAAAGTGGGGTTCGGAAAACAAACTACGCTTCGCAGCGCATAAAACCAATGCAATGGTACTGACCAAGAAGCTGAAGTTTGAAACCCCGGTAATACACATGTCCGGCACTCAGCTAAACCTTGTATCACAGATCAAACTGCTGGGACTCATAGTGGACTCCAAACTGACCTTCAACGAGCACGTGTCTGCAGTCTGCAGAAAAGCAGCGGACATATACAAGCAGTTGGCATGCGCCGCGAGGGTCACCTGGGGTCTTAACGGTGAGATAATAAGAACTATATACGTGGCGATGATAGAGCCCATCGTTCTTTACGCGGCAAGCGCATGGTCCTCAGCAGCTGAGAAATTAAAGATAAGAAATCAACTAGACTCGCTGCAAAGAGGCTTCGCCCAAAAAATCTGCAAAGCGTACAGAACGGTATCTCTGACATCGGCACTAGTCCTCTCGGGCCTCCTCCCACTCGACCTTCGGATCCAGGAAACAGCAAGTATGTATAGACACAAGAAAGGCCACAGCGTGGATCTCTTACCACCAGGACGCGAAATAGAGCGCAGACTGGGGCCACAACAGAACCCCCACCCATCGCAACTCAAAACAACTGAGTATGTGCGCCTGGAGAACCTTGACCCGACATCTATTGACGAACACCGTATAGCTGGTCCCCTAATATTCACCGATGGCAGCAAAATTGAAGGGAAAGTAGGTGCTGCCTTATCGTGGTGGGACCAGGACAGGGAAAAGAGGTACTCCACATTTCGCCTAGAACCGCACAACACCGTCTTCCAAGCGGAAATGTATGCACTATATAGGGCCATAAAGATGGCGATGAAATCGAAGCAGAGCTCAATTAACATTCTAAGCGACTCAAGATCTTCGCTAGACCTTCTCAGAGCCCCTTCGGTGACACACCCTTTGGCCCTGGAAATGAAAAAATGCATACAACAAACCGAAGATGAAGGCAGGAACGTGCGTTTCTTCTGGCTGAGAGCCCACGTTGGAACACCAGGCAACGAAAGAGCGGACGAATTGGCGAAAAAAAGCAGCAACGACTAAAAAGACGGCACCAGACTATGATAAGGTACCCATATCATATGTCAGGAGACGTCTGCGCGAGGACTCGGTCAACAAGTGGCAGGCCAGGTAAAACCTTAATCATATAACTTTTATTTTTAACACGTTTTTATTAAGTTAAGTAAATATTTTATTTATGGTTATATAATTTCTAGCTCCGACCACAGTCACATGTTGCACTTGGTGGTAAAGAGCCTAACTTTTTAGCTTTTCTTTAATTATAATTTTAAAACAAAACAAGTACTGTTTTTATCAAAGCTTATTGGCATGAAAAACAAATATACATTTCATTATGATACCAAAGCTTTTTTGTCAAACGTTACCGAAGTGAATGACATCTGTTGCATTCCCTGCCACTGAAACTAAATAAACGACATTTTAAAATTTCAATTTCAATGTTTCTTTATATGTTTTTATTTTTTCTCGCTGTAAGTCGCACATGGCAGGGTAGGCAGTGGGAACTTGGGAAACTAGTGTTAAGACACTCAGCTCCGTTCCCAATTTCCGCAAAATTTGAGATATTGTGAGTTAAATGGCGGAACTCCACGCTGCACTTTTTATTGCTACCAGATCAAGGAAATGTAAACAAAACTTTTTATTTAAAAAAATATTAATTATTAACCTACAACTTGTCCCTATTACAATTACCATAAGCGTATGACCCCAGCACTACGACAGGCCTTAAACCTTGTATATATATGCATTACTTTTAAATGTTAACTATACATATGCATTTTTTAAACATTTTTCAGAAGAGAGAAAAGTGCGGCGCTGTTCTTTGCCATTCAACATACAGTGCCTCAATACCGCGAAAAATGTGGATGTAGGCAGTTTAATGACAGCGGAGTGTCGGAACATTATTTTCCGAGGTTTTCTCTGTCCACTAAAAAATAATAATATTGTAAATATATACTAATATATTATCTTCCTTACTATACTAAATAAGAAAGCAATATATCGTTGTATTAAGTTAAGTATTATTTTTATACTACGTCGCCCTACTTTCTTCCAGAATTATCATTCTATACATGTTCTGTTGGGATCCCGAAATTTTTAACCTGACATTTCCTAGAGGTGTTCCGGATTCTTCTATTTTTCTCAGTATAAAATGCACTAAACATATTTTGTTTCATTTTAATACAAATCTTTTAGTAACATATTTGCAGAACCAGAATGTTATTCACTTTTTACTGTCTTTAGTTCATTACTTTTTTTACATTGGATAGAAAAAAATATATATTTCTTGTAAATAATATAATGAAATGTTGGTGCGGAGCGGCGCCAAATTACAGCACGCAAAAAAAAACATTTAAAATTAAAGATAAGGTAAACTACATTACTATTAAAATGATCTCTTTCATCATTTATTACTAAAAACTTTATTTTCACCTGTTCAAGCGACTCGATAAACATGCAATATTATAAAAAAGTATATGTAAGTAAGCTTATCATGAAATAAATTATTTATGAATAAAATTACTTTAGATATATATAAGCAGTGACATTGAACTCACGCCAAATGTGATACAAACAATATATTCATTAAAAATATCTATCCTTGATATTTCCTCATAATTTGCCGTGCGGTCCCGGCTTAGAATAGGATCACCCTGGTACTGATGGTGTCGTAAGAGGCGACTAAAGTGCATGTGGTAGAGTCACGTTGCCAGTAATGGCAACACGCATGGGCAGATTCGACCGGATTGTTACCACCCCTGGCATTTAAGACCGGCGTTAAATAGCTTTAGCCACTGAGTTTCGCATTAGGTAACGCCGGGCCCCGGTACCCATCCACCTTAAAAGACGGCAACGCTCCTGTAGCTCCTCTGGAGCTACATGGGGTCGTGGGCGACGGTGATCACTTACCATCAGGTGACCCGTACGCTGGTTTGCAGTCTCTTCCATAAAAAAAAAAAAATATTTTCTGTGGTTCACATCGAATTAACAACCATCACTTATGCAATCAACCAACGAACTGCGCCATGACAATTTAGCTAAATTAAAAATAAAATATCCTTTATTCAAGAAAATACAGCGGAGAAATAGCAAATTCTTCGCATAGCAAATAGCCGCAGTTCAACCCGCACAGCATTCCAATATTCATGCTTGATGCCAGTTAGTTTCGTCGATAAAACCGTTTAATGATAATCGCTTTATGTATACTCGTAGGGCTCGCATACTGCAGTGGTATTAAGTTGTAACTCTGATTAAGCTGGCTTCGCTTTGGAGTACATTTAGGGTGTTGCTGTCTGCTGTACATGATTATTGCTATTAAGTCTTCAATTTCGATTGTTTACTGTATAGATATTTAATGCAAGTTGTATTTTAATATGTTGAATACATTTATTTAGAGGCTTTTGTGGCGCCGTGGATGTGTGAATTGCGAATTTGATTTTTATGGAGGTTGCACGGGTTTAATAAGCAGGCCCCTCGGCCTATACTTATTTATAACAATAAATTTGCACTATAGGAGGGCTTAATGCTAATAAGCATTTTCTACTAGCCAACCTCGTCAAGTGGGAAATCTAGTAGTAGGTGTACAAATGTTATTATACATACACATACAAACATGTACACACGCATATACATAAATACACATATACATACATAACTATATAAACACATACTCGTATACCAATATATACGATTTAAAACAATAAATACAATTCCAAATACAAATACAAATCCATAATTAATATATTTTTATTATATAAACTATAATGATATTACATTATGGTTCCGTGAAAAATAATTCTTTCACTCGTCGCTTGAAAGCCTCGCGGGAAGGAGCTCTTTTAATTTCTTCCGGCAAGTCATTCCATAGCCTGACTCCTGCAACTGTAAATGAGTTGGCCATGAAATCCGAAGTGTGGCTGAGTGTTGAGAGCGTGAGATTTTATACTTCTATATGAAGCGTGAAGCTTTAAATTATATATGTATGATCTCATTATGTTTTCGAGCTTCACGCTGTATCGTAGACATGGAAGGGTAGGCAGAAGAAACTTGAGAACTTAGTGTTAAGACACTCCGTTCCTACATTCCGCCAAATTTGAGAGATTGCGTCGAGTTGCGTCACCAACTCCTTAGTCAACAAGTTAAGGCGGAGGAAGTTCGCACTTTACCTTGTTACCAAAGCGAACAAATGAAAACATTATATTTTATTTTTGAAAATGTTAAATATTTCATTTTCTCGAGTGGGGATCGAACCGACAACTTATTGTTTATATACACACGCTTGAGTTGCTGCGCCACGAGAGGCGTCCATTTAGCCTGAAAAATTATACAGTAAAAATAGAAACAAGCGATTCGCCACCAGATTTTTTAAATTTTGATATAAGAATTTGCGTAAAAAGTCTATGTTTATAATGAATTTGTTATAAGAATTAACTTTTTTAAGGCATACTAATATGTTCCGTTTATATGCCAGTAACAAAAGGGATTCTTATAAAAGAGGGTAAGAAATTTTATTAAATCGGGGTTGCTATGCAAATTTATACAAAACATTCATTTTTTATACTCATTTTACTCATAGTAGGTATATAACATATTTAAAAGGTTATTTAAAATATATCTTAAAAAAGTATTTTTATATAAAGTTACTAACATATTAATATACATTTAGAAAAAAAACTGATCCAAATTAATAAATTTATTGGAAGAAAAAAGTAAATATTAACTTATATTTGTAGTTCATTTCATAGAAACGAGTGCAAACGTCCACAAACGCAAAGTATACTTTATAAAAATTTTAAAACTTAATTTTTATAAAGTATACTTCGCATTCACCTACAATATTGAACGGAATCCTGGGTGGGCAAGCCCAACATTACTGGCCAACGCACTTGACTGGTTTTTATCTATAGAAGTGGGTAATATTATTTTAGCTTCTTACGATACCTCGTGTAAGGGATGGCGGAGAGAAGCCAGTTTTCATATTTGAATTTAAGACATTGCTGGTTGCGTGGTGGAACTTAACGCCGCATTTAGTCTTTCTAAAGCTTTATTATAAAATCAAATAATTGTTTTCAGTAAAACTTTGTCTCAAAGAGCCACAATAGCCATATTTATTTGCGTTATTTTTTTTATTTTTTTAGCTTAACGCTGTATCCCGCACAAGGAAGGATATGCAGAGGGAACCCGAGAACCTAGTGTAAAGACACTCTGTTCCACTTCTGTTCCCCACTTTCCGCCGAATTTGAGGCATTGCGTGTTGAGTGGCGGAACTCAACGCCGCGCTTTGCCTTAACACCAGAGCGAAGAAATGAAACATTAAACATTTAAATTGAAAATATTAAATATTTTATTTCCTCGACTGGCGATCGAAACCAGAACCTGTCGATTACAGTCACACTCTTGTGCCGCTGCTCCACGACAGGTCTCAAATTATTTTATTTAAAGTATATAATAAGATAAATTGCTATCCTCAATAGTTAAAGTAAAAGGTTTAGATAATTAGAACATAAAATCTATGATATTTACGACAACGACTTTAAAATAAGTGGTGAGCGAACTCAATTACCCCGACGGGGATAATAAATTCTAACTTTTTATATAACATTAACAATGTTACTTACTATGAATTAAAATTATGAGAATTCTAAATTATGTTCACGAATTTGTGAAATATTTAACATTTCAAAATGAAATATTTAACATGTTCATTTATTCGCTCTGGAAACTAGACAAAGCGCGGCGTTGGGTTCCGCTCAAGTGGGGAAAAGGAATGGAGTGTCTTAACACCAAGTTCCCAGGTTCCCTCTGTCTACCCTGCTGTGTCCGGGATACAGATAAAGCTATAATATGTAGTTGATTTAAATTACGAAATTGAATGGTGAAGCCGTAGAGCCTGTTGATTCTACGGTATTTCTCGGTATCACCATCGACTCCAAATTACAGTGGGGACCTCATATTGATAGATTGGCGAATAGACTGAGCTCTGCAGCTTTCGCTGTAAAAAAAATTAGATTATTGACTGCTGAAGAAACGCTCGGCTTGTTTACTTTAGCTACTTCCATAGTATTATGTCTTACGGCATCTTACTTTGGGGTAATGCAGCCGTTACTAAGTCAATTTTTGTCTTGCAGAAGCGAGCTATTCGCGCAATCTATAACTTAAGCCCTAAGGATTCTTTAAGGGAAACGTTTAAAAAGATTAATATATTGACCGTTGCATCTCAATACATTTTTGAAAATGTTATGTATGTCAAGAAAAATATTAATAAGTTTACTAAAATCAGTGATGTACATAATATTAATACTAGAAATAGGCTTAAACTTAGTGCGCCTACAACTCGATTGCATCGAGTCCGTCCGTTCGCTTATGAGACAGGGTGTACGCTTTTACAATAGGATCCCAGAAAACGTCAGAGAATTTTCAGTTTCACAATTTAAAAAAGTTGCGAAAAGACGTTTGTGTGTTAAAGGTTATAACCATATTAACGATTTTATAAATGATAACACACCTTGGGAATAAAATGTTCGCTCCAGGCTATTTCAAATGTATCATTGTCACATAATTATATAATGTAAAGTTTTGACTAAAAAAAAAAAAAAGACATGTCCCGCTGAGTTTCTTTCGCCAGTTCTTCTCAGGTCTGAGGCAGCAACTTTAGTGAACTGGTGGTAAATTGTTTGACGTTCAAAAAACGAAGCTTGTAACTTCTTATTTTGAATAAAAATATAGTCGCAATTTTGTTAATATTCAATTTATTATTTTTTACGATTTTTTACCTCAATTGAACAGATAATATAAAGCGATATATCTGTTTACTACAAGTATAATCTCCTGTTCTGTCCTTTGCTTGCAATTGGATATTTTCAAATCTTATAACCTAAACTTACTACTTATCAACAAAAGACGCATAATTCACAAGTTCCTTGAGCTTAAATATAGAAAGAAGCAACAAATATACAGTAAAACCACTTTATTAATCACTTGATTAGTTCTACTATAGTTGTATTTGCGGTAAACACCTTAGAATGAGTAGTGAGTGAACTCAATTACCTCGGCGGGGACTATAAATTGTTGTCCGCAGACCGACACGGCAATTACTGTCGCCGCTCATCCGCAAAACGATGTTAATAGCTCACTGATTCCTACCTTTTATATGCTGTTTTATTGTTCTAAGTCAATCTGTTGTGAAACTCGTGAGCTTAACACTAATGTTTTATATGTGCGTGGAGAAATTATCGATGAAATAAAAGAAAAATGCTTCAGATTCACGCTTTTTTTGTATATAGTAGAGTTGATAGAAGAGACCCAGGGTTAAGGCTCGCGTTATATGTTGAATGGCGAAATTTAACGCCGCTTATTGTCTGCCAGTATGGAACAACTAAAATGATTTAAATATAAAATTATAAAAGTTTGCATGTTTGCGTAACAAACACATCAAACAAACATACAGACATATTTAAATATATTAGTTGTATATCAAATTGTATGGTCGAATGCCGGAAGAATGAGGCCTGTCGAGGCGCAGCGGCACAAGCGTGTGACTGTGACCGACTGGTTCTGGGTTCGATCCCCAGTCGAGAAAATGAAATATTTAATATTTTCAATTTAAATATTTAATGTTTCATTTCTTCGCTCTGGTAATAAGGTAAAGCGCGGCGTTGAGTTCCGCCACTCAACACGGAATGGCCTTAAATTCGGCGGAAAGTGGGGAATTGAAGTGGAACGGAGTGTCTTGACACTAGGTTCCTAGGTTCTCTCTGCCCACCCTGCCCCGTGCGGGATACAGCGTGAAGCTGTATGGTCGAAGAATCGAACATATTTTTAAAATAAATATTTGTTCTTGTGTGAATTGAACATATAACATTACCAAGTTGTATTTGGGCTACGCCTATGAAGGTACAACTAATTAGTTATATTATCAGACGACGATTTATGCTCATTTTTATTTTAAAAAATCTTTTTAGTAAGTAAATTACGAACCAACGAAAAAAGCTTACATGAATTTTAATATTAGACTAAGGATAAAAACGTAAAAAAATATTTACTCTGCAATGAGTAATTAGGTATGAGCTCGCACGCTTTTATATAAATGTTTGATGTCCCTTCAAAAATAAACCATAAGTACCATCCACTCGGTCGGTTATATATTAAACAAAATCAAGGCCTATCCTGGTTCAGTGGTATGAGCGGGTTCGGTTCCTGCTTTGGGAAATAAAATTGTACTGTTATTTTACTAATTTTAATACGGGAAACAATGAGAGAAGCTTAACTAGTAGATAAATCCTAGAGGTAAGCAACCAGTGACTTATCATTTACGGTCACGTGGGTAAGAAAAAATTACAGTTCGCCCGAGTGTTTCGCAGTCGGCAAGGGTAGCCATCATTCGTTTCCTCTGGAGACGTGATACTGCGTGGCCGGTACTATTAGGGTTGACTTGTAAGACTAATGCAATACAATTAATATTATTTTAAATTAAATATTTTTTCGAGACATATAGAAGTAAGTTTTGATATATATTTTGTCAACTTCGCAGTATCCAGTATTTTGCACCTAAAAAGTTTCGTAGGATGATAATATTTTTAAGGTATTAGAAATACATAATAATAAAATATAGAGACGTTAAGGTTTACATTTCTATAATATAAAAGCCAAAAACACATATAAAAGTAAAAGAAAACAAATTAAAATTATTTGTATATCCACATCGGTAACCCTATTATTTTTATTCTCATCGCAATACAGCTTTATTTATATAACATTCCCTATATTTGACCTTACAACGTTCTGGTAGCTTTCAATACACTATCTTAGCTAGTCATTCGGAATATTACTACTATTTTATATACTAACATAAGTCCTTAAGTGATTTGCTTATTCTTATACTCTTCTTCAATATATGGCTCTTAAAGAAATTAAAAATTTGGTTTAGTATAAATGATACGAGTTTTATATAAATTGAATGAAATTCTTACTCAGCTTCACGCTGTATCCTACACATGGCAGGGTAGGCAGAGGGAACTTTGGAACCTAGTGTTAAGCCACTCCATTTCCCACTTTCCGCCGAATTTGAGGCATAGCGTGCTGAGTGGCAGAACTAAACGCCGCGTTTTGCCTTGTACCAGAGCGAAGAAATGAAAACATTAAATATTTAAATTGAAAATATTAAATATTTCATTTCCTCTACTGGGGATGAAACCCAGAACCTGTCGGTTACAGTCACACGCTTGTGCCGCTGCGCCACGACAGGCCTCACATCGGTAATCGGTAATGAAATTTTTTAGGCATAGAAAACGGGAGGAACGTAACGGAGTGTCTTATTACTAGGTTAACAACCTTATTAAGACACTTCGGTCCGTTTCCGATTTTCCACCGAATTTGAAGCATTGCGTGTTGAGTGGAGGAGATATTAAAGCAAAGCAAAGAAATGAAAATGTTAAAAAAACATTTGATAATGTTAAATATTTCACTTCCAGTATTTATTATTCAATAAAAGTCAATATTCTCAAAAATAAGTAATTTTGGTCTTCTTCTCTTCAAAGGAGTGTATACTATCTTGTAATCTTATCTTAAAATGAGTGTACCTATCTAACAATTGCTGCCGGCTATCGAGCAGATTAAATACAAAAAAATATAATAGTCGAATTGATAACAGGTCGATTAAATGATGTAATGTGTACTACCTAACGAACCCTATGAAATGCGTTGTTTGCATGCCACTTCCTTACCTCCAATATAATATAATTTAGACCTGTGGAGGCGCAGAGCTAAAGGCGTGTGACTGAAAGTTGTGGGTTAGATACCCACTCAAGGAAATTCAACATTTTGAAATGATATATTTGATATTTTCATAACAGCGCGGCCGTTATTCCACTACTCAACACACAATGCCTCAATTCGACGGAAAGTCCCCCATTTTAACATTAAGCTCCACAGAACGGACTCTCTTTATACTAGGTGCCCGGGTCCCTTCTGACCAGCCTGCCATAGTTTTTGGAAACACATCAGGTATCTAAAAACGTATATAACTTAATATACGATTAATCCGGTTAAAGTTATTTCATTTAAAAAAATATATTATTTTTTAGTTTTGTACTGAACATTATTGATTTACTGAATATGACTTAGTATTGAATATTACTGATATTTGAATATTTTCAATCAAAGACATATTTTATATATGTATAGACGTATAAAATACAGAACAATTTTAAAATATTTACATTTAAATGAAAGTATATTGAAATCTTCCCATAAATTTATAGCATCCTATTTATATCGTTGCAAGTTTAACATTTCATGCAATATAATGTATGAGTCTGTCATATCACGATAGTACGACTATATTTCATTGTGCATTGTATCTTCGTACCTATATATTGCATCTTTTGGAGTGAAATTTGTAATTTTTATACATTAATAATATTTTATGTAAAACTTTAGTCTAACTAAATCGATACTTTTTATCATTTTGTATAAAATAAGAATATATTTTCTCTGTCTCACCTAGGATAGGAAACGTTACTTATTTAACCAGTACATTATGTTTGTATCAGAATGATGCTTCCATTTTAAAGCAAAAGCTAGCATTAGCAAGCTAAGTCTACAAGCAAACCTATGCAGTTTATTAAATAGGTAATACAAACTAGGAGATTTAAGACTATTTTGTGATACTCTGATGAAAGCTCTTCTGACATAAATAAAAACGTTATATATGTGTATTTCTTATTTCGTCTAAAGGCATACTAATAACTTGTAACCGCATATTTACTTATATCTAAATAATTATAATTCGTATCTGAAGCTTAAATAGCACTAATTAGCAATAGTGTAACCAAGTTAGACTGCTTTGTTATAAGATATTCTAACTGATTATATGTACGTGTGTCCTTGGTATGTTTAGAGAGTATAAATAATGTGATTTAAGCTGTGAAGAAACATATTCTTAAGTTTGTTTTTGTCATTTTTTATGTAATTATTTTAAATATATGAATTTCCTATGTCTAATAATAATTTTATATGTGATTTCAATTTACTGTATGTTTTAACTTTTTATTATCGACTTAAACCCCTGCTATGTTTCAACTATCCCATATGTATAAATTATTCTTGTGCGTTCTTCAGAAATTTCATTTATAATATTTTCTTCGAAAAATATAAAAAAGATCTGTACACAGACAGTTTCGTTTTTTAAATAAAGGTCCACGTTGAAAAATAATTCAAAATACACTCATGCTATTAGAATATAAATCATATATGAGCGTATGAACATGGTTACCAAAAACTAAGTGGTTGTCATGACTGAAATTTATCTAAAGGATCATTATCACATCCTAATGTAGTCATCCTAAGTAAATTCACGTTATTCAGACATCTTTACTGACATTATTCTAGTAAGATGGAAAAAAAATCTAAATCCAAGGCTTCGTTTTTTAAAAGGAAATCCACGGTCAGTTTTTTCTCATATCTTATAACTTGAAAGTAAGTTGGAAATTTCTTGTATAGTTAAGTCGTTAAAGAGTTAGGAGATCTTAAGTGAGTTAGTAACTTATTATCTTCTTTGAAAAAAGGTTTACTATCTAGATGATTTATGTACAAGTTTTTAGTATAATTTCCGTAGAATTTGTGTAGCATAGAATTTTGAAAAGAACAGAACATATGGAGCAATTAACTTTGTGATAATATAATATTTAAAGATATGATATTATATAACATTTTACCAAGCAGTTAAAATAAAACATTGATCCAAATTAAACTTTTATAATAACTATATAAAAAAATGATAAAAGTAAATAACTTTTATGAGGGTCCTCATGAATTTATGCCATAAATGTAATGCCAAACGCTACTTTCATTCATCGGTAAATAGCCGCCCAAGTTAATGAAACCACGGCTAAACACTAAAACAAATCAAATCAATATCGCCGTATAAACATAGAAGAGCCCTAAAGTATAACGTAATAATACTGTTCACATTTCTTCGAAGTAATACCGTTTCTAATAAATATGAGGCATACTCATATGGACTTGGTTATGCGGAAATATGCCAATCTGCAAATTCTTATAACAGTTCAATAAAGTACAGAATATTTTGGTCTCTTTTACATGGTTTTCGGATATATACGTATCATTAGGTATTCTTTTTCAGCTTCACGCTGTATCCCGCATATGGCAGGGTGAGCAGAGGGAACTTGGGAACCTAGTGTTAAGACACTTCGTTTTGCTCTCTACATTCCTCCAAATTTGATGCATTCATTGAGTGGTGGAACTCAACGCCGCACTTTGTTGCCACGGGCCATTGCGCCACGACCTCAAATATTTTTGATAGAATGTCTATCAAAAATCTAATTTTATATATTTTTACTAATTTAGAAAAAAAATTAAAACTTTAAGCTTTTTCGCAATATTTATACACTAAACTAAAGCTTTAGTTTTTCTTTTTTTCACACAATTCTTATCTTTTTAAATCACAAACCGAAAACCGTAAAACCGAATAACTTACTTAATAAATATATGAATGATAAATTAAATTTAACCACAGACAAACAACGACAAAATTTCACCACGTTCAAACAGATTGAAGGTGGCGCCGCAATTATTTTAATTAACTATGAATTATAAATTCAACTTGTCCCTCACATATTTTTTACTAGAAATGATGGTATTTATATTTCATAGGATTGGAAATGGCTATCTTACGTTATTGTTCAATTATTTATCCTTTAAAAGTAAGTAAAAGAAAACTTTCAGTAAGTTTCCTACCTTTGATATCTAATGCTCTAAATATTATTATTTTTTCATTTCATGAAATTATGTGCAGTACCACTAACACACGCAGTACCACAGTTAGTGAACGTACCAGTGGAAACTTGTGTTTCTCTCAGCTTCACGCCGTATCCCGCACACCCGCACGCCCGCCGTCCCGGGTAGGCAGAGGAAACATGGAAACCTAGTGGTAAGACACTCCGGGCCGTTCTCCACTTCCTGTCAAACTTGAGGTAATAATTTTAATGTTATAATTCTCGTCAGTGGAAACGACATATACAACTTTAATTAAACATTAAGTTTTAAAGGAAATTGTTTGACATTGCTATACTTTCCTATATAAGAAATAGCCAGGAAGGTACAGAATATTCCATTTTAGCATAAACGTGTCCACATCATATAGAAAAAAGGTCGCCCCTGCAAGATATGCCGGTCACGTGCGAATTATTGGCAACGAGAATCAGGGCCTGGTGTCAATCTAAGACCATTGGTCCTCAGAAATAATGGATATATAGCGTCACCCACTGTCGTGATCGGGATCTAGCAAACACGTGATTGCGTATTGTAGTAGTGAATCTGTTCAGATTTTGGGTCTTGCTCTTTATTTTATATAGATTTTTTATTTCTTTTTGTATAGATTTCTTGATCTGCTTATAATAACCCGCATTGATAGAGTTAATAAAAAGGATAGTTGTATATATATTTCTTTGAAAAGTAGTTAAATAATTTCTAAAGTGTTTAATGCTTCTTTTTACAGTATATACAGAAAAACTATGGGATAAAAATACAAACACAAAAACGTACTAAGAACTTATTAAGAGCCTGACTTTTATATTTTGATAACACTCCATGCAATATGTTTACCGATATACATATAGGTGAATTCAATTCAATGAACTTACTATTGCAACACTGCATTTTTATATAAATGGTGACATTAAACGTTATATTTAAGCAGCTAAATTGCATAAAATACGGTGTTTGATAAGAATATATTGGTTAGTTATATGAAATTAGAACAGTAAAGATGTAATTTAATGCGTTATTAAATTGTACTTTGGTCGCACGTTCCAGGCACCGCCCCAAGTCGTAAGAGTTGTTGACAAATACTCAGCTTCACTTTTCATTCCGCACATGGCAGTGTAGACAGATGAAACATGGAAACCTAGTGTTAGGACACTCCGTTCTGTTGCCCACTTTCCGACAAGTTTGAGTCATTGTGTGTTGAGTGGCGGAAGTCAACGCCTTGTTACCAAAAAAAGGAAATGAATATATTAAGTATTTAATTTAAAAAATATGAAATATTTCACTTCTTCGAATGGGGATCGAACTCACAGCCTATCGTTTACACTCACACACATGTGCCACTGCGCTACGTTCAAATATATCAATAAAGTTAAAGCTATTTTACAACACCCGCGGTATTTTTCACATATCTAATTAAACTACAGAAGATATAAATGTGTAATATAGTGAATATTTATATATTATTATTTTAAATCCAAAAGAAAACCTTACGATTCTGTGTATGTTTTAAATATTTTGAATGTGACAATAAATACGCCTTGTCATAATAAAAAAGCAATGTGTATATTTTATTTCCTGATACAGCACCAATACTGCTATATCAGAGAGCTTCCAACTATTATAAATCATCTGCTCTTTTAAAGTGAGGTAATATAGTAGTGGAGCTTCGAGAGGCCAAAGTTGGAAAGTTTCTAAAAGCTATCTTCTTATCAACTGCCGCTTAGAGTGACACGTTCGACTAAATCATGCGAATAAGATATCTAACAATGATCTCTATATTCATAAAACTTTTAAGTATCTAGTTACGAAAAATTCGCTTAACATTTCATTTAAATCGTTGTTCGATTATTATTATTTTTTTTTGTTATTATTTTTTTACCTAATCATCTTCTCGTTTTACTTTTACGCAGTATGTCACATAGAATTCTGCCGAATTCTTAAATCATTGTGTATTTCGAGGCGGAACTCAACGCCGCGTTTGTCTCGTTACCAGAGCAAAGTTATATTTCGTTTTCCCAAATAGGAATGCAGAATCATTGAGTTTACAGTCGCATGCAGCGCAAGGAAGAAAGCTTCCTTGCGCTGCAATGTCCCCAAATCGTCCTTATTATATAAACTAATGTACTTTATATCAGCGAGGCTGTCGTAACACAATGATATATTGCCTAGTTATAGAAGCGATAGTTTGGGTTCTATCTCCACTCGGGGAATCATTATATTTAAAATATTTTCTTTTCTTGCTTTTCGTAGATATTACCACTCAATGGAACTCTATTCAGTACTTGCTAAAATATGCGGAAAATTGCGAACGGTATCTTTTAGTACAAGGTTCCCTCTGTCAAATTTCTATGCAGAAAAAACCATGCAGCTACTTCATTTAACCGTAAACGGTAAATGTTAACGTAATATATAACCATACCGTAATATATACCGTAACGTGTAAAGTGTGATTGCTTGCGACTGCGGCAACCATCGCAACATTACTATAATAATTATTATATTTAATGGAATATAATATTCCATGAAATATCAATGGATATTTTTCGTTTAATCCTACATAAATGATTTGGACACTGACATTCAGAGCTTTCGCACTTGATTAAGAGAGCTTTTGAAGTGTGTGGCATATTGAAAAACATCGCAAATTCTGCTTTTATAAATAAATTATTATTTTTCATTCATAGGATATTTATACATGTATTTGGTAATGCACCACAATGTGAATTATTTTGTATAATATTACAAATATAATAAAGACATCAATATTTTGTGGTGCTTTGTAAATAATGTAACGATTATACAAATTATGTTCGAGGTTTCGTTTTATTATAGATAAAATTTATTTAGTTATATTTGTGTTGTATTTCACTCATCTTATACCAAGAGAAGTTGTGGGTATGTAGTGGTAAAACACTGGGTTCCCGTTAGGACACTTCTATTCCCCACTTTCCACCGAATTCTAGAGGTGTGTTGAGTGGCGGAACCAAACGCCGCGCTTTTTGCTTCATTATCGGAGTGAGTAAAAAAATATATACATTTTTTTGTATTATTGAATGGGGATCCAACCAATGAACCCACAATTGGTCACGTTTACAGTCACACGATTTTGCCCCTGCACCAGGACTCAAGTCTTTTCCGTATATGTATTTTTTCATTTCACTTTTTTATAAAAGAGTGCAGAGATATTAAGTCACTACTAAATACAGGCCTGTCGTGGCGCAGCGGCACAAGCGTGTGACTGTAACCGATGGGTTGTGAGTTCAATCCCCACTCAAGGAAATGAAATATTTAATATTTTCAATTTAAATATTTAATGTTTTAATTTCTTCGCTCTGGTACAAGGCAAAATGTGGCGTTGAGTTCCGCCATTCAACACGCTATGCCTCAAAATTGCCGGCGGTAAGTGGGTAACGATAGTGGAACGGAGTGTCTTAACACTAGGTTCCCAAGTCCCCTCTGCCTACCCTGCCATGTGCGGGTTACAGCGTGAAGCTCAGTTACTAAGTATATAGTATCTGTAAAGATAACAGAATATTCGTAAAATCAAAGTAACATGATATAATTTTTAATTAAAACTAAAAATTATATTCTCAACGGCGCATCATGTAGATACTTATGTCTAATTAGCAGAGTAACCGAAAGCTACACAGTATCTCTCCCCGAGGACATAAATGTTAAGTAAATTTTGTTTAATGTCATTTTAATTTAAATGGGTCAGGATTCTCATTTATACTACAAATATTACAATACTAGTATTGTAATATTTGTAGTATGAATGAGAATTACAGTAGTTTCTAATTAATATATCTTTTACAAAATATTGCGCTGGAAAACCGTTACTTCGCAATTTGTGTAAAGGTAGCTAAACTAAGTTAAATAATTCTTTAAAAGGATCTATCTAAATAGATTAAAGTTTTTTAATTATTTTGATAAAAGTTCTCTCAGGTTTGCGTCTCCTGAACGGAGTATCTTAAAACACTCTGTTTAGACACACTCTGACTTCACTTCTTATAAGTGATAAAATTTCAACAATGTTAGTTAACATTTTAACTGACTGAAGGTAGGACTGCTCGTATAGCAGCCAGAAGAACCAATGGGCGTTGAGGCAGAGGACCACGCTTAGGGCTTGCCATACACCTTGTTTTTGAAAGCCCTTGAATGTGGGTAATCTAGGATCATGAAGATTCTCAAGAAAACCCTATATCCATCAGAAAGTATTGTACAGCTAAAATAAAGACGATTTATTATTAATATATATTTGGATTACATATTTTCCTCTCATAATTCTATCATTTTTATAACATATAAACTTCAATGAAATTTGGAAAAAATCCAAAAATACTCTCAAGATATGCAAATGTTTCGCATAAAGTAGCTTAGGCACTAACTGATTTTCCCAGAACGCTTTGCTTTTCGGGGCAAACTCATTTGCAATTATTCACTCGGCAAGTAGCTAACGGTGATTGAAACTGACAGTTACGTCTGATTACGCAAAATTACATTTGAAACGTATTTTAACATGACCCTTTGTTCGGGCACAATTCCGTTAGACCGGTTTACCGAATATAATTTAAGTGAGGCCTAGTTTTGCCAAAATATTGTTTAACTAACATTGACGCTATTGTGATGTCATCTGTTTACAATGATAGTTGTTTGGAGATTCGTGAATGTTAATTACATGTGAATTTTCGTTTATATGAGATTTAATTAAGTTTTAATTGTTTTTGTGTTTTGTATGTTACTTATACTGTGAAGCGTATGTATTTTTAACAGTAATTTAATATAAAAAAATGTATAAGCAACTTATTTTATTATAAAGAATAGTGGATTTGATAAAGTAAAAAAACATGAATTTCGATAAAATAAATAACACTGTCAGTATATTTCATTTAATGTACGTAACTCGTGATTTTTCTTTTACGTCATAGTATTGAATGTTAATAAACTAATTAATTGATAATATCATAATACTTTAAATATATTTCAATAGTCAATTTATTTGTATTTAATGTAGCTTGTCATACATATTTTGTTGTCAAAACCAAATTAAGATACGCCTGGTGATACAAGTGGGACGAAACTGCATTTTTATTTTATTCTAATTTGCAACATTATGTATCAAGTGGAGAAACTAAACGCTGAGTTTTTCTTTCCAGAACGGAAAAATAAAAGCTATTAATTACTCGTCTGGAGATTGAAACTACAACTATCGCGTTAACAGTCGGATACTTTTCTACTAGCCTTTCAGCCAAGTTGGACTCATTTATATTTCAAAAAAATATATACACACTATATTATAAATTTATATATCTGCAAGGATTTTACAAAATCATTGCCTTATTTAATAAGCTTGTCCATATATGAAAATCGGGTGTACGTTAAAGCGTATAAGGTATAACATTAGAAAGGTGGGAGAAGGTAATAAAATTTAGATGTGAATATCTAAGGAAGAAAAGGTTACTTACAACAATTTTCTTAACGCTTTATTATGTTTGGGAACGTCTTCTCTTAACGTACGCTATATATAGAAATAACAGTTAACCTCGGTTATTTATATGATAAATGATATGCAAAGAGAATCAATGATTGAAACCATTAAAATGACTGATCAAAAACATATACAATAAAACATATGTATAAGTTCTATTAATAAATCTACATGAGAAAAATCGAGAAAATGAAATAAAATTTATAATTAAGTATTTAGTATTAAAAAGTGCAGGCGTAAACCAACTGTCGTGTCTGGTACGAATAGTGTTTTGATGTCGGCCTTATACTTAATATAATTTTTATATTTGAGTTTTACAAAGTAAGAGATTAAATAAACAGCCTGTCGTGACAAAATTTTTTTTTATATGGTTAAGACTGGGCAAACGATCGTGCGGGACACCTGATGGTAAGTGATCGCCGCCGCCCACGACCCCGTGTAGCATCAGAGGAGCTAGAGGAGCTACAGGAGCGTTGACCGTCTTAGGTGGATGGGCACCGGGGCCCGGCACTACCCAAAGCAAAACGCAGTGGCCGAAGCCACTACTTAACGCCGGTTTTAAATGCCGGGGGTGGTAATGGTCCGGTCGAGTCTGCCCATGCGTGTTGCCATTTCTGACAACGTGACTCTAATACACACACTTTAGTCGCCTCTTACAACACCATCAGTACCAGGGTGATACTATTCTAAGCCGGAATCACACGGCGAAAAGTTAGTGGTTAAAGCGTGTGTATATCTTCTGTTAACAAAGCAAAGTGTGGCGTTGAAATCCAAACTAAACGTAGTGTTATATCAAGGTCCCCGAAGTTCCCTCTGCCTTCTCTGCCGGGAGCGGGATGCAGTGTGAAGCTGAGAAAACAATATTCATAAAGCAATAACAATATACGAATAAAGTAAGACCGTTTTAAACATAAAATAGATATAAAACTATACGCCCATTTGCAGAACAGGAAAGCTTCTGATGTTAAAAGAATTAAAAGCTTTGCAAAACTTATACGTTGTGAGAATTTCGTGAGAACAAAGAGTGGAAGTTAGAATTCACGGGCCGTGGCTAATCTCTCGCAAGTCCACGGTCGCGTGTGCTTAGAATATCTTTTATCTTTGGAGAGAGAGAAATAAAAGTCACTACTGTTTAGTGTGTAATTATTATTTGTTATATGATCTTTTTCTTATTTTTTTTTAATTTATCTTTTCTTTCTTTTATAAATATTTAATTTAACACTACAGATCGGTGGTCAATAATTATTGAATTCATAAGTAATTTTCTGTGATATAAATTAATTCTGCTCGTTTAAAATGTATACTTTTGTTTTATTTTATATATAATCTGTGTGCAGCGGCACAAGCGTGTGACTGTAAACGATAGGTTGTGTGTTCGATCTCCACTCGAAGAAATGAGATATTTAATATTTTCAAATTAAATATTAAATGTTTTTATTTCTTCGCTCTGGTAACAAGGCAAAGCGCGGCGTTGAGTTCTGCCACTTAACACGCAATGCCTCAATTTCGGCGAAAAGTGGGGAACGGAAGTGGAACGGCGTGTCTTAACACTAAGATCCCAAGTTCTCTCTGCCTACCCTGCCATATGTGGGATACAGCGTGAAGCTGAGTATGTGTGTTTTAATTCTCTATGCTCGCTACCATTGAACACACGTATATGTTAAAAACAATACTGCAAAAAAAAAAGATTAATCTATAATTAATTATTAGATATGCCATATTTAGCCTACACTAGCTCGCAATTAACATAACCGTTAATAAGGTAAGTTAAGCTTAATAAGGTAACTAAACTAAGTACTTTTCAAATAGTGGAGTTATTTGAAAAGTACTTAGCTTAGTTTTTCTTCAAGTTATAGTTAAACATGTATATAATTTTACTAGTACCGAACAAAATTACAATCCCCTAGATCATGAATTAATATTTATTTATTGCTACAAAAGAATGTACTATAGGGGAAAATATCAAAAACATTTTGCTTCCCACTCTATCACATTACTCTTTCCAAATACATAGACATGTTGTATATCAAATTGGTCCCCTAAATAAGGGTGATAATTCGAACAAACGACTCAGATAAGAAGGCGCGTGCATCTCAAGACAATGCTTGCTTATCCTCCATTGTTCCTGTTAATTAACTCGCCAAATCATTTCATTCTACTTCAAACGATTCATGACCCACATAGATTTTAAACTAATTTGTGTTATAGAAGTTTTGAATAAATAAACTGTTTGTTGAAAAGTTAAATTAATTTTATTAAAGTGCTATTATAAATTCATTCCAGTATGAGATTGATTTGAAATATAGATGACATTTAAAATTATATCTTTTATATTTTAATAGAATATTTAGTTTTTATTCTTCATTTTTATTATATCTATATAAGATATATCTATAAAGAACGACTATATTCGCCCTAAGTTGGTTAGGTAAGCGAATTGCAAAGAAATTAACAAAAACCAGTCAAGTGCAAATCGGAAGTATAGTAATCACCTTATTTTTTATTAATGCTTTTCTTTACTATTCTTTTCTTTACTAATTGCAACATAAATACATAATCTGTGAGCTTTAATTGTTTAGCTATCATGATTAATGCCATTCATTCGGAAAAATAACCAGACAGCAGGGTCAGGAATGAAGCCTAGTTTTATTTTAAAATGTTAATGCGAAGGTTTAATTTTTAGAAAGCTTTTTAGCTTATACCGTGTACAATTGCATCAACTAGGATGATTATAGATTCAGAATCTTAGTACAACAGACCTTGGTACGACTCCACATGTATTTCTTTTCTATCTATTTTTTAATGTCATTTGCATTTAAATATGATTTCTAAAAAACATAATTTATCAAAAATAACATTTGGAAATCCGGATACTCTTAACATATATCCGCTGGATATAATTACACATTGAATGTATAAAGATATGAATAATTGAATACAAAGGTACACCATAACTGGTGAAGTCAGCAGTAGGTCGTTATCGCTGCCCCGTTGGGAAATGAAGCAGGGCAAAAATTTTATTCGTCCGGAAAATTTTTCGTTCTCCTAACTCCAAAATGGATTACATGTTTTATTAACTAAATAAGTGTTGTTTTCATGCGGCTCGCTCTCCGTAATTCTATGCGAAATTTCGAACATTAGGTGTTTTAGTATTAATTGTATTAATGTATATTGTTAAGAGTCTATGTATTTGTTTTCGAAGGAATGTATTAGTTAGCAGTTGCAGAAGTATATTTACCTTATTTGCAGTAAAATAAACCATTTTAGAGGCGAAGACGTGTCCTGTTGTAGGGAAACAAGCGTGCAACAGTAAACGTGAGAGACGGGGAAATAAAATATATCATATTCTCATTTCTTTATTCTGCTTATTCTGCCTTTTTTGATAATATAATCTCAGTAAAGGGATTCCAATAAAGAGCATATTAAAATATTCTTCAGATTACACTAAAAAATATAACTGCCATTGAGTTTACGTCCCATTTTTGCATAGACAATGGTCTTGTTGAATATCGTAATCTTATTAGTTTTTTTTTAGCTTATCCCGCACGAGGCAGGGTAGGCAGAGGGAACCCGGGAACCTAGTGTCAAGACACTCTGTTCAACTTCCATTCCCCACTTTCCGCCAAATTTGAGGCATTGCGTGGTGAGTGGCGGAACTCAACGCCGCGCTTTGCCTTACTACCAGAGCGAAGATTCGAAACATTAAATATTTAAATTGAAAATATTAAATATTTCATTTCTTCGACTGGGGATCGAACCCAGAACCTGTCGGTTACAGTCACAGGCTTGTGCTGCTACGCCACGACAGGTTATTAGTTATATTAAGGAAACCATAAACAAAGTTGATGAGCTCCGCATATCCGACGAAGAGATGCGATCTCTTCGTCGGATATGCGGAGTCAGTTTATCTGATCGCATGTCCAATGAAGAAATACACAGAATGGCAGGTACTAGCGTGGATGTCACAGTGAGAATGAAGAAGAACGTGCTCAGGTGGTTTGGGCACGTCGAGCGAATGAGTGAAGAAAGAATGGTAAAAAAGATTTATTAAGGAAAAGTGAGTACCACTCACTTTTCCGGAGAGAGGGAGGGGGAGACCTCGGTTGACCTTCGAAAACACAGTATCGACGATACTGGAGGAAGGTCACGTAAAAAGCATGAGGACCCCCCGGAGGGCATGTATGAAGAGGTTGATGACAGTGGACGAGGCGAAAGAGGTATGCCGAGACCGTAGCGTTTGGCGCTCCGTTCTCTCTGCCTACCCCGCTAGGGATATAGCGTGAAGCTAAGTAAGTAAGTATAAACAAAGTTAACAAACTTGCTTATACTATCTCCTAAGTACCAAAGACAGTGAGAGCAAACATATTATTATTATGTTAAGTGATTATCTCAGCTAGTCCCTGTGTCGTGGTGGCTCTTACAAACATCGCTCTTACAACCTCACAAATGCTCAAATTTGCATTTTGTTCAAAATTTGTGGACCAACATTTCATATTTATGCTAGTTTAGTGCGATATTTACATACATATTCTTGGGTATAGCGAGACGTCTAAGCTTTATTTGTTTAGAATTGTATGTGGAAGGCGCCCGCTACTAAAAATTATAAGCATGTGGGTCTTATTTTTACATCCATAATATATGTATGCTTTTAAAATCTGTGGAAAGATAACAATGCAATTATTATATTTAATTAATCGAAATTTACAAATAAGAATTTCATCCTAATTGGATAACATATAACGCAATGTTATACTAAACAACTTGATCTCATTTTCTGAAAATAATAATTCATGATTGATATTTTTTATCATAAATAGATTATAATTAAAATTCCTCGTTACAAAATCACTTATGAACAAATAAACAACTTTTTTTTGTTTTATAAATAAAATGAAAATTTGGAGCTTCAACCCATTAATGGTCAAAACAAAACTACAAAGTTTTATTTGAAAAAATGTTTATTTATTTATTATAGGGAATGCATATAAATACGTGACGGCGTTTCCGCCATTGTCAGGTTGACAAACTGTCAACCTAGCGAAGCGTCATTGTCGATGGCAGGGCGGGCAGCCATCTTGTACTCAGTGCGGAACAAGAAGGCGCCCGCGCACCACGCTTGTGACGAATCACTCTGTACTTCAATCATCGGACAACTATTTGTTAATTTGTGATTTAAAAGTTAATCTCGATAAAGTGATTGAGTGTCTAATTAACATATTTGTGTATATGAATAACTATTAAACCACGCTGTTACGTGTATCGAAGATTATTGTGTGCTCTGCCACGCCCATCAACCCCTAGTTAATTTATTGAAATACGCTCTCACGAAGATGAATTCTGATGACGGCCCCTCTGGCTTTTCATCAGAAGTGTGATGCGATAAGGCCCAAACTGAGGGCCAACGGACGAAAACAGATGCCGAAAAGCTACTCGGCAGTATGGAGGCATTGTTATCTCGAATTCTCGCGACTCAACAAACACCCATTACGAATACTAGTCAATCTACACAGTTGCTACCCTTCGATCCAGATGAAGCAGAATCTGACATTGAGGCCTGGTGCAATATAACCGAAGCCATTGTTCGTGAGAAAAAGCTAGACGGAATAGACTTGCTCATGGCCCTTACCAGCGCCTTAAAAGGAAGAGCCGCATTCTGCATTACGAAATTAAACTTAAACGAAATGACCTGGAGCGTAGTCAAGAGTTCCCTTATGGCTAAATTTTCGAAACCTAAGTTGCTACAAGATTATTTCGACGAAATTTTACGATTCCAAATCGGTAACAAGGAGACAGCTCCCGAGTCTGCACTACGCCTATGGAACCTAATAGAACGAATTCCAAAAGTTACGATGCCCGAAGAAGTAGTTACTGGATTTGTGATGTCAGTATTGTGCCAAAAAGATGGACTCATTCGTCGTGAACTGTATTACGTAATATTGTGTATTACGTACACAATATTACGACACGCACTCAACTATTCCGAATACTCGGAGGTGTGTCTTTAAAACGTCGATCGGACGGTGGAGATACCTGCGAACCTGAGCACAAGCGTATCCGGTCCAATGAAAGATTTTCAGGTACATGCAACTTCTGTGGAATAGTTGGACATCGCTTCGCGGAATGTCGAAAACGTCGCAGCAGACCTGGGTGGGGGTCCCAAGACGTTCCGAGCACCTCACGCACTTCGGAGATTACCACTACTGTGACCTGTTACACTTGTGGACAAAGAGGACATGTGACAACTAACTGTCCCGACAAGAAGAATGGAAGCAGGGCTGTGGTCAAGGAGGTACAGCATTGTGAGCAACGCTCTTCTAGAGGTACTTTGAAAACATCTTCTGGTGAGTCTTTACCTTTCTTGCTTGACAGTGGATCGTCCTGTTCCCTTTTAAAAGAAAGTTATTCCTATAAACTCTTGGGTGATGAGCGGAAGGATGTTGTATATCTCAGTGGTATCGGTGGCAATGATTTATTATGTACTTCACAAGTTCAAAGTGGGGTTATAATTGACGATCGTTTAATTAGTCTGCTTTTTCATATTGTACCGGATTGTAACATATCAGATCCTATTATAATAGGCCGGGACATCTTCGATTTAGGGCTAGGTGTTAAAATTGATAACGATAATCTTGTTATATATGCCAAAGAACAATTAAATTTCTGTAGTAAAGCGGATTCTCTGGACTTTAATCAAGTTGATACGGACTTGCAAGAATGCGATAAAGAAATGTTAATCTCTATTTTAAGAAAATATTCTGATAGTTTTATTGAAGGTACACCGACTAAACGAGTTAAGACTGGAGTATGTGAATTAATTTTAGTAGACCCACATAAAGTTGTATATAGACGTCCTAACAAACGCGCTCCTATAGAGAAACAGCTAATTAGAGAGCAAGTTCAGAAGTTGCTAGATGCTGGAGTGATTCAAGAGAGCTCCTCTCCTTTTGCAAGCCCGATTGTCCTTGTTAAAAAGAAGGACAATTCAAATAGGCTTTGTGTAGATTATAGGGAGTTAAATTCCAACACTGTTCCGGAACGTTATCCACTGCCCCGCATCGAAGAACAAATCGACCAGCTCGCTGGGGCCAACTTCTTTTCTTCTTTAGACATGGCCGCGGGCTTTCATCAGATACCAGTTCATCCCGATTCCATTCAGAAAACAGCTTTTGTGACAAATGAGGGCCAATATGAATACCTCGCCATGCCATTTGGTTTGCGAAATGCGCCTTCAGTCTTTCAGAGATGTATCACAAAGGCCTTAAGTAATGTAAAAGGAAAACCTCTCATATATATGGACGACGTGTTAACTTATGCAGTGGACATTTCTGAGGGTCTACAGCGTCTTGATGAAGTGTTAGCTGCACTATCAGAAGCTGGATTTTCACTTAACCTAAAGAAGTGTAAGTTTATGAAACAAAAGATCGACTACTTAGGATATTCTGTTCAATCCGGTAAAGTTAGGCCCAACTACCGAAAAATCCAAGCTTTAATCGATGCCCTAGAACCAAAGTCAGCTACAAACATTCGACAATTACTTGGGTTGGTATCATACTTCCGAAAATTCATACCCGAATTCACTCGTATTGTTGGTCCCCTCTATCCACTTACAAAACTCAAAGGACGTATTACCTGGACTCCAGAACATGAAAGAGTACGCAAGAAATTAATAGATATTCTCACTTCTGAACCCGTACTGACCATATTTGACCCAGACCTTCCTGTAGAGCTGCATACAGACGCTAGCTCCGACGGTTATGGAGCGATCCTCTTACAGAAGAAAAACAACCTTCCTCACGTAGTAGAATACTTTAGCCGTAGGACGTCTGACACGGAGTCACGTTACCACTCTTATGAGCTAGAAACTTTGGCAGTCGTAAAAGCAGTAGAACACTTCCGGCATTATCTGTATGGCAGGAATTTTATAGTCGTTACGGACTGCAATTCATTAAAAGCGTCGAAGTCCAAGAAGGATCTAACTCCTCGCGTATATCGATGGTGGGCATATTTGCAAGCTTACGATTTTGATATAGTGTATCGCGAAGGCAGTAGGATGGAACATGCCGACTTTTTATCTCGAAATCCTCTACCGAATCCAGATGCTGTCAATACCATGAGATCTGAAAAAGCACAAATAAAACCTGTTCATTTTATTGAACTTCATCAGGGCTGGCTATCGGTTGAACAGAAACGTGATTCTGAAATTCAAGACCTCATCGCGAAATATCATAATAATGATTTTCCGGACACCGTAGCTCAAACTTATGATGTTAGAGAAGGTATTCTCTATCGGAAAATTGTTCGAAATAAAGTGATTTCTTGGCTGCCTGTAGTTCCACGATCTCTTATCTGGACACTCGTAAGCCATGTTCATACAGAACTTCAACATCTTGGTAAGGAAAAGACATTAGACAAACTTTATGAGAAATATTGGTTCCCAGACATGTCTAAATGTGTTCGGAAATTCATAGATTCGTGCATAATCTGTAAGGCGTCTAAAGGTCCATCTGGAGCTCAAGCAGTTCAGCTTCACCCGATTCCAAAGGTTGCTGTTCCTTGGCATACAATTCATATTGATTTTACGGGAAAGCTAAGCGGGAAGAGCGACCGGAAGGAGTATTGCTCAGTAATCATTGATGCTTTCACTAAGTATATTTTACTCGAACACACCTTGTCCCTAGACGCAAAGAGTGCAATTAATGCACTACAAAAAGCAGTTTATCTTTTCGGTGCGCCCAAAAGGATTATTGCAGACCAAGGTCGTTGCTACATCAGTTCCGACTTTAAGTCATTCTGCGATGAGTATAAAATAGAACTCCACTTTATAGCGACGGGTTCCAGTAGAGCAAATGGTCAAGTCGAGCGAGTGATGCGCACTCTCAAGAGCATCTTAACTATAGTAGAAAATGACCCAAACAAAACATGGCGTGATGAACTAGGAAACATTCAACTTGCTCTAAATAGTACCAAATCCAGTACTAATAAATAATCTCCATCAGAGCTTATGTTCGGGATACAATCTGACTCTTTGGGTTTGTCCAAAATAAACAGTACCGCTAACAATAATGCAGTTCGTTTGGACCTTGATTCGGTTAGGAAGAATGCCTCCGTAAACATTCAAAGAGCTGCTGAATCTGAAACTGCTAGATTTAACCAAGGTCGTGCAAAAATTAAACCATTTTCTAAAGGTGATTATGTGTTCATAAAAAACAGTGAACGCAATAAAACTAAATTGGATAGGAAATTTAGGGGTCCTTTCGTAATTACAGAAGTTTTAAATAATGATCGTTATGAGCTAAAAAGCATAACAGGTAGTCACAATCGAATTCTTAAATACTCTCACGAGAATTTGCGCGCAGTGCCCCAGGGACACGATGGACTACTTGAAATCACATCTTCACTTTTAAATGAGGATGAGGCCGAGACGGTGCTGGAAGGTGTAGAAAATACTTTGGATTTCAGTAAAGAGACTGAGCCATTTGACCGACTGGATACCATGACTGTATGCTCCGATACTGCTTCTGCAGACTCACGTACTATGACAGCAAATTCAGACACCATGAGTGCACATTCAGACCCCGAAACATGGGACATTATTAACGAAGTTGAAATATATTCGGAGCAGGATAATCCGGTACCATAGGTAGGTACTATCTACTTTTTACTGCTACGTATTTAATATGTGACATATGCGGGGAAGAATTTGAATGGTTTCAAATTTGTTGCTAAATGGTTGATCCTGGCCTAAGAGTGTCGTCCTAACTATTCCAGAGTGATTAGGTAGTGGGCACACGTCTTAGTCCCAGAAGGTAGACGAAAAGTGTCGTCCGAGCCACATCCATGTAGTGGGTCAGCTTGTTACTGTGTTATGCTTGGCATCGTCCGACGAAACTTGTCGTCCGAGTTTGGTCCGTTTGAAAGACCAACTTGTCCTGGATGATTGCCTGATAAAAGTTAGACGAAATATGTCGTCCGAGTCGGGCCCGTTCAAAGGGTTGACTTGTTCTGTATGATTGCTAGTTAAAAGTAAGACGAAATGCGTCGTCCGAGTCGTTTGCGCCTAGGCATTAGCTTGTCTCGCTGTTTGCAAAGACGAAATGCGTCGTCCGAGTCATTTGCGCCTAGGCATTGGCTTGTCTCGCTGTTTGCAAAGACGAAATGCGTCGTCCGAGTCATTTCCGCCTAGGCCTTGGCTTGTCTCGCTGTTTGCAAAGACGAAAGGTTTCGTCCAGGCCATGCTGTGGTCGGATTTGACTTGTTATATGTTTCAATATATGAGATATAATGCCATGGTTAACTTTGAGTGAATATTATAATCTAAGTTCACGTTTCTAGTTTACTGTAGTCAAAGTCAAACTCATGAGGGTTGACTAAAGTGGTTCACTTTGCAGGTCAGCTCAGGTCATCTAAAACGATCTTAGTTTTAAGCTGACGATAATCATTAGGTCAGGATGAGCAAACGGATTGCTCCAATATCTCAACCTGTTTCAGATTAATCGTCCGAGGACGGTCTAATGTCAGTTTGGCCGTGACGGCGTTTCCGCCATTGTCAGGTTGACAAACTGTCAACCTAGCGAAGCGTCATTGTCGATGGCAGGGCGGGCAGCCATCTTGTACTCAGTGCGGAACAAGAAGGCGTCCGCGCACCACGCTTGTGACGAATCACTCTGTACTTCAATCATCGGACAACTATTTGTTAATTTGTGATTTAAAAGTTAATCTCGATAAAGTGATTGAGTGTCTAATTAACATATTTGTGTATATGAATAACTATTAAACCACGCTGTTACGTGTATCGAAGATTATTGTGTGCTCTGCCACGCCCATCTACCCCTAGTTAATTTATTGAAATACGCTCTCACGAAGATGAATTCTGATGACGGCCCCTCTGGCTTTTAAGATGTAAATAAGAAAAAACACAAAAAAAAATATTTTTCAGGAATCTGAAGGGGTGTTCCCAAAATGGCACGGTGGCCACTTCGGAGTGATAATTTTAAACATGGATATGCATTGAGCAGTGTGTTTTCTTGCATTTATTGTAGCCCCAACGGCTTCCATTATTGCAAATTACACAGCGTACTTATTTTAGAAGCTTTTCAGGTACGTGATCGGCGCCATCTAGTTGCAGACCCTCTAATTTGGCTGATAAAGGTCGAACTCGCCCACATTCTTTGTGGGTGATTGTTTTATATAGAATATGGCTATACTCCGTCGGAACAGTAGCTGATCCATGGGTTCTCTTGACTGAACAAACAATCGCTAAACATTTGCTATGTCCATTTCATGTAGGTATACAATACCCACCATTATTTTTACTATGGACGCCAATTCTACGTAGTGAAATGGACTGATCCATTTCATCGACTCCTCCTATGCCCTTGTTGTAATTTTGGAATAAATGTGGGATCGTCATGTCAGGCTTCTACTTCTTCTTTGCAGACCATTTCCTTACAGTGCCCACCGGATCATAACATATTTTGTTTGTTGCCATTGTGCAAATGCTGTTATCTGTCCAGCGAACCCGTAACACTTGTTTTTTTTAACGAATCTGTAATCAAACTCTCTTCTTGCTCTTCTCTTCATATTCTTAGCATTTGTCAGTGGGCATTTTTAGTACGATTCCCATAAATGGTTCCTATAGCATGATAACCCATTTGACATAAATCGTTCAGAAGATCATAACGTGTGAAAAAGTTATAGAAGCAAAATTTGTGGTTTGCGGGATCTGTTGTCAATTTATTCAGCAATATTTTTACAACTCTGGTTTCTTAAGGCTCTTTACTCGGAATAGTAGGTTTACCACAGTACATATCGAAGCTGTAACCTTTATCTTAAAACCTTTACCTCTCCAGCACTGACAGAAATTGTGTCGATTATTTTGAATCGCGTACAAATTACTACATTCGGAAAACGTCAATCAGCTTTCTTCGCTAATGGTTCCTCATCTGGTTGCGCTTCGCAAACAAACACTTATATATTAGCGGAAACATCATTCGGCAACTTAGGTAATACATTCTCATCATAAAAGCCCTCTTCTTTGTCAGTGATTACACTAAGTTCTGGTGAAATTATGGCTAAACCATACTCCAACTCGTCATCACTGTCTTCTTCGATTCTTTGAAGAATTTATGGCCTGTAAGCCCTGATATTCGTTATCAGCACTAAATCTTCGTTTTCAAAAATCTAAAAAAAATCAAGGATAATAAACTACGTACACATGTGGCCGCTGTACCTAAATTGGCACAGTAAACTTTCGGGTATAACAAAAGCTCATATTCTTATTATACGTAACTGCCAAATGCTGTAAATTATTTATTATTTACTAACTTCAAGTACTAGAAAGTAAAGCGATGTTTATTGTTTTTATTTACTTTAGTAATTTAAAAACACTGTGCTTACCTCCGCGTGTGTCCTTATAAGACATTTCAAGAAATCATTATTAAAAAGCCACTAATTATAACAAAATGTTTGTATTGTATATTTATTCCCTGCACTTTTAACTGCTTAAAACTGTCATCGTATTTAAAATATTGTCAAAACTTTTCATTTCTACCCTCAATTATTAAGTGTTCCCAAATTGGCACGGCAACTAAGAATGGGTTAATGTCACTGACAGACATACAGATACATACATATACAGACACGTCAACTTTACGCCTAGTGCTTGTTGTGTTATGTTGTACTTATACTACAACTTTACCAGGGTAGACAAAGGCTTAGCGTGTCTTACCACTAGGTTTCCAAGATTCCTCTGCCTACCCTGATATATGCGGGATACAGAGTGCGAATAAAGAAAAAAATAAAAAAAAAATACTCATTTTTCTTCCCTCGGCGTTAATTAATATATATAGTGTTAAAATACGTTTACTCTCTTCTAAAAACTTCATAATTACGTATAAAGTGAACGTATTTTGTCATTTAATAAAACTACATTTATAATGTACATATACTATATACAAGAGTAATTAACCAAAATACAGTACAATTAGCCCCTTAAGTGCACCATTTGCAGTTAGACGTTAGTTAAAAGAAGACACTTTGGGCTGTTTTGAACGTCGAGTATGTAATTACAGTGCAATTGGTTTTAAAAGCTGAGCATAATTATGGTCCGTGCAGTATGCGTCTGTCTGTATAGATAATCGTCGTTTTGTATGCATTTTAATTTTCTAAATTTCTATATACATTTTTTCTAGCTTTATGCTGTATCTTTCATATATTAAACATATCAAAAACGTATAACAACTTGAACGTAGCGGGATTTGAACTAGCGCATTGACCAAATAAGCCATACGTTCTCATCAAGCTACATTAAAATTTTTATACTGTTTTGTTCTCTCTTTTATCTGGTTGAGTTCAGAGCAATATGAAATAAAATATTTAGGATTTTCTTAATAAATATTTTTTGATTTCATCTATTCGGAGATAAGGCAACACAAGGCAACACGGCAAAGCGCGGCGTTGCTTTCCGCTACTCAACATGTAATGGCTCAAATTGGACAGAAAGTGGGAAATTCCGTTTTCGGAGTCTTATATATCTTAACATTCGCCGAAACCTGTGTTGATTGTTTTTATGCCCTCATGAGAAAGAGATGCGGGTCTTTGGTGCGTCGGATACGGGGTAGTGCCAACAGAATTCTGAGCATGATTTCTAATAGACTAGGTTTTTTATACATGAATCACCGCGGCGACTTGTGTGTAATATAATATTAATTTAAAAAAAAAATGTTATAATAACTAATATAGTCTGTAAGAAGTATTGTTTTACTAACCAAAATGAGTCACTGGTTACTTCATATATTATTATTAGGTTCCCAAGTTCCCTGTGCCTATCCTGCCATGTGAGTGATACAGTGTGAGGCTAAAGAATAAATCAGCGCATAAAATGAATCATTACAAATAATTCATTGTTATTGTGTCACTGTGACTTCGATATTAGTCATTCGGCTTCAAGTTCTTATCGGCTATTATTACAATACAATTTCTTTGTAATCAACATAAAAAAAATTGCAAATAGTCAATTTAAAAAAAAAAAAAGAAAAAACAAATAAGAAATTGGTATATGAAGGCACGCGAGGCCTGTCGTGGCGCAGCGGCACAAGCGTGTGACTGTAACCGACAGGTTCTGGGTTCGATCCCCAGTCGAGGAAATGAAATATTTAATATTTTCAATTTAAATATTTAATGTTTAATTTCTTCGCTCTGGTAATAAGGTAATAAGCCGTTGAGTTCTCTCACACGCAATGCCACAAATTCGGCGGAAAGTGGGGAACGGAAGTGGAACGGAGTGTCTTAACACTAGGTTCCCGGGTTCCCTCTGCTTACCCTGCCTCGTGCGAGATACAGCGTGAAGCTAAGGTATATGTAGGATGGTGATATTGCACAGTTAGTTAATTTAAAGCAAAAGATACTATTATTTTAATGTATATTACGGGTATTTTTTATAAAGTAGACAATCTAACATCCATTACTACGATCTCTGCTGAATCAACCAAAACAAAAGCTGTGACATTGGGTGATTAATAAAATTGGAACGAATTCATTCCCAAATAAAGTAATATTCGAATGAAACCTTCATAGTAAAAAGGGAAACAATGCATTCGGCTCATTAATCAATGTCAAGTCTTAGCGAGTGGCCGATTTCCTTTAGATTTTCTGGGGATTGAGTGTTCGCAAAAACGGAGATACAGAAACGTGTTTGGTCAATGATCTTTTAGCTTAGTAGGAGACCATCTGTCTCTTATATTGATGATGTTTGATATTTGCATACGGTAAATTGTATATAAATCTTTCTCTTTCTTAGCTTCACGCTGTATCCCGCCCATGGCAGGGTAGGCAGAGGGAACTTGAGAACCTAGTGTTGAGACACTACGTTCCGTTCTTTACTTTCCACCGAATTTAAGGCAGTGCTGCATTTTTAATTATATCTGTTTTCTTACTCATATGAGGATATATATTATAAAAAACTTATAAAAACTTGAACGTAGCGGGATTTCAACCTGCGCTCTGAACAATTAAGCCATACTTTCTCATTAAGCTACATTGAAATACTTATATATGTTTATTACAACTTAATTATGTTGTATTTTTAACTTCCTCGAGTGAGGAAAGAACTAACTACCTGTTACATCTCACGACAGGCCTCAACATCAGGCCTAAAAATCTAAATCTTTTATTTTATCATGAAGCTGAGTTTGTTTCTTTAAACGTACTCATCTCTGAACTAAATTGAAAACAGAATAAGAATTCAAAAAGAAGATTATATCCTCTTATACGTACGTAAGTACGTAGTACGTTAATATATAAGAAACCGTACTGTACCTTCCGCCAGTTACCATGGCACCAGGCACATTTAGCATGCGGGCGAAGCCGCTCATAAAGGTTACTTCTAATGATATTTGCCGTACAAGCACTTCTGCTAATTAGCCTACTAATTAACTTACATGTACAAATAAATTCTGTTTAGCTTATAGTATTATTCTGTTATGAGTTCCGCCACTCAACACACAATGCCCCAAATTCGGCGGAAAGTAAAGAACGGAACGGAGTGTCTTAACCTTAGGTTACATGGTCCCTCTGTTTTCCCTGCCATTTGCGGTATACAGTTAGAGGCTGATAAACAATTGTGTGAAAGTTTATTACATAACTTCTGTGTCTTTAATTTTACTAAGTTACTGTAAAAATATATATTTACTATTTGCCGAAAGTTCAATTATGAACTAGTAAGTATTATATGATTGGTTTCAATTAATAATTAACACCAATCATGTAATACGTTATTACTATATACATTATCTATATCTGGACACGGGGTAATTGTCAGCACAGTTGAGAGTTAAGTAAACTGTGCTGACAGTTACCTCGTGTCCAGATATATCTGAAATATGTCCGGAATGATATGTCTTTAAAGTTTTTACTCAACTTTACGCTGTATCCCACACGAGGCCTCTCCTCTGCCTAGCCTGGCAGAGGAAACGCGGGAACCTAGTGCTAAGACACTCCGTTCCACTTTCGTTCCCCACTTTCCGCCGAATTTGAGGCATTGCGTGTTGAGTGGCGGAACTCAACGCCGCGCTTTGCCTTATTACCAGAGCGAAGAAATGAAACATTAAATATTTAGATTGAACATATTAAATATTTCATTTCCTCGATTGGGGATCGAATCCGCAACCTGTCGGTTACAGTCACACGTTTGTGCCGTTGCGCCGCGACAGGCCCCCCTTTTAAGTTTTTGTCACCTAGAAATGGCTAGAAATATTAAAACATTTTAAATCTTTCATTTTAAGATTTTATTTTCCATCCCTGCAAGATACATATCAATTTATGTAGATTAAAAATATATATTTCAGTTGCTTTCAAATAAGGTGTTATTAGTTCTTTCAACCGCACACATACTTACCTACTTCAAATAACATACCATGTTTTTATAATTATTGCATTATTATATTAATCTGTCTGAATATAATCTATGTTATGTTATACATTCTAAAATTTTGTTTCTAATAAAATAAATCCTCAATATGTTTCTCCATTCTGTACGTTAATATGTTACATGTTAAACACCGCCTCGTATCTCTTTTGTTCCGTGAAGGCAGAATTAAGGCACAACGCTTAATGTTTTCATTTTTAATTCCCGCTATCTGAGTGGGAAATTTAAAAAAGAAGATAATATTTTTAGTGGAACACAACGGTGCGGTCAGAGGCTGTAAAATGTGCCTTTTATTGCTCGCCTTTAATTACATTCTTCGCACTCGCGCCGTGCCATTTGCTTCGTTTGCTTTTCTTTACCGTTGCGTTGTGGATTTTTGAAATATGAACATTCGTTTGTAGGTCTTTATTAATAATTAAGGTATTTTTGTATTGTGGATTTTTTCAGCTTCACGCTGTATCCCGCACGTAGCATAGATAGATAGAGGGAATTAGGGAACTCAGTAAGACGTTCCGTTCCATTCTCTACTTTTCACTGAATTTGCAGCATTTTGTTACCAGAGCGACGAACATGAAAATATGAAAAAGTTTATTTCCCCGAGTGGGGATCGAACCCACAACCTGTTTGTTGCCGATTTTTTATGCTTAAGCAAATTAGTTACTTGTAATGAAGATTGACGGAGACAAAGAGCTTGTTTTTTTTTTATTTTTTCTAAACAAAATATTACACTTACTAAAACTATTAATTAATCTTTTATCTAACAGTCGATTATTTATATTTTAATACTTTATCTAAAGAGATACATTGCCTAAGGATTATTTGTGCTTATAATGTAGCCGAAATATATACATAATAAAAAAAAATATAATGAATTCTAAAAATCATCTTTTCTTATTGAACATATTTTTGATAGCTCACTTCTGAGAAAGAAAATTCTAACTTTTTAACTTTCTTGAGTAATCCTTTTCATGCCATTGTTAGTTCTTTTGTATTGTAGGTAGGTATTCCTATATATAATATAAAATATCAAAGAGTGAAAATAACATCCGAGAAAAATCAAAACATTATTTTATGTAGTTTGATTTATATTGTAAATGTTTCTATTATCAATTTTCGACAAAGCAAATAAATATTAATAAGTCATGTAAACTAATCATTGGAAATGATTTTTATACTTTATTATACCCTTCACGACATACATATATATGTAAATATAAAATATTAATTAATGTAAATACATAGCTTTCTATCTATGGTCTAAACTTAAGATTATTAGAAGTGGAGAACAGAACGGAGTGTCTTATTATTAGGTTCCCAAGTTCCCTCTGCCTACCCTACCATGTGTGAGATACAGCGTGAAGCGGAAAAAAAATTAAAAATCTATAGACATTTTCTTAAGTTCTCAGTATGTTCAATTACTTTCAGCTAACTAGTTACCTCGTATATTAATACACACACAGAACACTATAAAGTTAAAGCATTCCACGTAGTATCACTTAAGCAAGTAGGCGACGAGTCGAATAAATAAAGTAACAAAGTTTCCCTTACAACGTCTCTGCGGAACTAATATTGACATAATTAATAACAAGGGGAACGCCAGCGAGCGAGGTGGCCGTGAATCATAACTAGTGTTTGCGATCTCAGTTCGCATTCGCTTGTAAATTATTTTTTTTTTATATTTCCCTTTATACTTGCTGAATGTCTAAATGAGTGGCGTTTCTTTAGGTTATAATAAATGATGTATAAATTAAAATTAAATACTTATTTATAAAATGTCAGATCTCAGCTTCACGCTGTATCCCGCACGAGGCAGGGTAGACAGAGGGAACCTGGGAACATAGTGTTAAGACACCCCGTTCCACTTCAGTTCCCCACTTTATTTATAAAATGTATTAAAATTATGAATAAAATATTAATAATAATATTTAGAAAATGTATTGATATTAACGTAGCGCAATTTGAACCCGCCCCTCTTGAAAACTGCCCATGTGCTCTGTTTACCAAGCCATAAGTTCTAATCAAGCTACGTCGAGATGATTATATTCGTATGCTTGTTACAAATTTCTAGAGAATGCTAGTTATTGAAAAAAATCTACTCATTTCAAAGAATTTAACTTATTTATAAGTTCTCTAAAGGTAAGTAAATCTAAGTATTTTTCTTAAGTGTAAATTAACACTTTAAAATTAGTAAAAGTATCGTATAAAATTTAGATCACTACTTATAAATAGGTCAAAGTGTTGCTAGTATTATATATAGAAATAAGCTAAAACAAGTACAATTTCAATTAGAATCGAAATCTTTGTTGACATAGAAACTTCGGGTTTCCTTTTAATTTTGGCTGAAGTAGATAGAAGATAAGAAAAACACCCCTTTAAAACCTTTTACCCATACATATGGAAACTCGTAATTTCCTTCAAGTGGATGCGTAATGAAATTCACCATATTCATGTACAAAATAGCGAAAAATATGTCCTTACCAGCTGTCGCTGACGTAAAACGGCATGAAATCTTCAAAGAGTAGAGTAAGAGCTCATTCATATGAAGCATTCCACTTGGATTTATTCTGATTTTTTGTTGGGGTCTTGATTACTATTAATGCTCTTTGTATTTTTTTATAAAAGTGTATGAATTTAATGTGTTATTATATCAAAACTATATAGTTTTTCAGATTTCTTATATTATTTGAATTATATTTTACAATATAAAATATTTAATAGTCAATATTTGATCATAATCATAACTTACTATACGATTGTTGAAAACACAACCACGATTGTAGACGTATTAAAAAAAAGAAGATCAAGTGAATAAAAAAAAACACAATTTTTCTAAATAACATTACCTAATTAACAAGTAAGTTAAATTAAAACGTAAACCGTTTATCTGAATAAGCTTTAAACGAAATCGCCCTTTGCGCACTGGAAAAAATGTATCTCGGCTTTGTGTGTCTTTCGATTTACTCAATTCGAGAGCTCTTTAGAAGGGTTGGGGCTCCCATGTTAAGTGTTCCTTTGCTAAATAAGGCGTAACTTATCGACTCGTGACTGCCTCTACACTTGCTATATTTCTGAAAAATATCAATTTCATACTGCATTGCCTTTTTAGATTTGAAAGTCGTTGAAATATTATTTGTAGGGTGGGAAAGAATGTTTCAAATCTGTTTCAGATAATCGTGATGAGGTCTAAATGTAAAAAATTCGTGGTCTATAAATATAAATATATATGGAATAGTAATTATGTGAGGAAATTTTTTATTGTGAATTAATATTTTATGTCAATTAAATAATTGAATAATGTGATGATTATAAATTGCAATCATACTGTCTTTGTTTTATTTAAAAGTCATTGTATTAGACGATCGTGGCCAGTGACGAACCATCTTACTGACCATAATGGGCTCGGCTTACATTTCTTTGGTCTGGTTTCTGACCAGCCTACTCTTCATTTTGCGCGATTTTAAGTTCCGCCACTATACATGCGACATGCCCCGGACATTTTAGGTAACTGAGTGTCTTCATACTAAACTGCACTATGCTAGTTATGAACCTATAAAAGCTAAGAAAGTTGTCTTATAATTTTTGCCAGCTAAATAAATAAATAATGTTATGATACTTAAGTTGTGGCTTAATTCTGTTTATTTTCAAACTACTGTATACTTATGTACATCTTATGTTAATAGTACTCAGCTTCACGCTGTATAACCTAGTGTTAAGACACTCTGTTCCACTTCCGTTACTCACTTTCCGCCGAATTTAAGGCATGGCGTGTTGAGCGGTGGGACTCAACGCCGCGTTTTGCCTTGTACCAGAGCGAAGAAATGAAAATATTAAATATTTAAATTTAAAAAAAATATAATATTTCATTTCCTCGAGTTGAGATTGAACCCAGAACCTGTCGGTTACATTCACACGCTGTGCCTCTGCGCCACGACTGGCCTAATATTTTTATTCTCTATAAAATATTATATTGAGTACTACTGTACAATTATTTTATTTTATAGGTAAGACTTAATTTTAAAATCTTTTATAAATCCACTTAATAAAGGGGGAACGGAAGTGGAACGGAGTGATTTAAAACTATGTTCAGTTCCGCAGGTTCCTAAGTCCCCTCTGTGTACCCACCCTACCCTGAGCGAAATTTAGCGTGAAGCTAAAAAGGAAAAAAAAACTTAATAAAAACAATATTTATGCTTTAAATAAAATTAATTTCAGATGTTTAATATTAAGAATTATTTGATCTCGCTATTAGCTGTCACAAATCATTAGAAACGTTAGCCCAAACGATTGTCTTGATTGATACAAATGTTATTAATTTTTAGAGCAATATCAATTAATATTGAAAATTATAAATAATGAATATTGGCCGAGATATCATAACGCGTAAAAGAGAGAGAGATTTCATAAAAACTGGCTATATGTAAAGTCGACTTACGAACGGTAATTTTACCTGATGATTGTGAGTAAGGCGAGTGTTCTGGTATTTGAAAATAATAAAAAAAAAGGTCGAATTTTAAGATTAGCGTTAATGATGAGGTATTATAACAGAAATGAAAGAATGGTTGCTGTTGAGTGGAATTAGTTTAGTTGATCGAATCCACACTGAAGAGATATACAGAACGGCAGGTACTACGAAGGATGTCACTGTGCGAATTTTGAAGACTGTATTGAGGTGGTCGGAGTGCGTCGAGCGAGTTAGTGATCAAATAAAGATTTGTGAAGTAAAAGTGCTTGGTAAGAAAGGTAGGGGATACCTTAGCTAACGATTAACAAGAAAGTTTCTATGCTACTGGAGTAACATCACGTAAAAAGCAATACGACACTCTGGAAGGTATGTATGAAAACGTTGATGATAGTGGAAGAGGCGAAAGAGATACCAAGACCGTAGTAGCATTTGGCATTCTGTTTTCTCTACTTGCCTTGCAAGGGTGCATACCTAGCGAGAGTGAAGATAAGAAGAGCATAAACAACAAAAAAAGAATTAAGTGATAGCGTCATAAGAAACCATTGAGAAAAAGTTTCTTGGTTTTATGAATTGAATTGAATTGAATAATTATCTCTAGATAATAATTAACGAGTCATGCTTTTTAGTTTGTGCAGCAAACGTTTATTGATTTATAAGACGTAATATCGATAAAAAAAATAAAGACCACAAATCAATTGAGGCATATTCATTTTGAATTGCCCATAACCATATCATCCGATATATATATTAGATTTTTAATGAATAATAACAAATCAGTGCCAGTGAGACTATTGCACCAAGGGTTCCTTAACAATTTCGGACTTACTAGGTCAGCTTATAAAACTTAACAAATTTAAGTTACCCACTCAATTACTACGAAATAATTTTGAGATATTGATTTGTAACATTTTTCCTATGAATAAACCTCAAATTAAATTACAGTTCTCAAATTTGGCACAATGTGACTTGTGCCAAATTGAAATGTATTTTGAATTCTATTATTTCTTGTTATTCGACAAATTTCGTAAAAAAATCATCTGAAACGATTTTTTTGGTACTTCAAGATCTAAAATATATTTTTACTATTTTGAAAGTGTTAGTCCACACTTTAAATATTGTATTTAAAATATAGATTGGAATATTTTAGTTTAATAACGCTACGCCGATACACCGTCCGTTTACCAATACTATGTATCTAAAAATGATAGTGTTACACGGACGGTTCCATTCTCGTCCATCCCTTGAAGTATGAATCTAAAAAGGAAACAGTAATATCATATACTGCTATTCAACATAGGCATATATATATTTATCAGACACTTCGTTCCGTTTCCCACTTTCCGCTGAATTTGAGGAATTGCGTGTTGAGTGGCGGAAGTTTACCTTGTCACATGAGAAAAGTATGAAAATATTAAATATTTCATTTCCTCGAATGTGGATCGAACCAATAAACTGTCCCATTTACAGCCACACGTATGTGCTTCAGCACCACCACAGACTAAGAATTATTTTCTAAGAAAAAATATATTTAGAAATAATATCACGCCCCTTACTTTTTTATTCAGTTACCATATGAACTTCAAACGATTATTAAACATTTGAAAAGGAAGAAAAGATAACGAGCTACCTCCTCCACGTGATCAGCCCGAATTATGAGGTACGTTACTGGAATACTAAATAAGTTGGCAAAACGTGGCGAGAACTTGCCCAAAATTATTACTGAACCAATCGGCGTACTGTCAACCCCTCAATAATACAGGTGTGACATTTTATAAGGACAGATAGAGACGGCTAGCTTCTTAAAAATAGAAGAAAGAAATAATTTATTAGTAAAGAATGCTCAACCTCAGAAGGAAGAGGGGTAACGCAATATAAAAGATAAGTATAGCTTCACGCTTTATCCCGCACGAAGCAGGGTAGGCAGAGGGAAACCGGAACCTAGTGTTAAGATACTCCGTTCTACTTCCGTTCCCCACTTTCTGCCGAATTTGAGGCATTGCGTGTTGAGTGGCGGAACTCAACGCCGCGCTTTGCCTTATTACCAGAGCGAAGAAATGAAACATTAAATATTTAAATTAATAATATTAAATATTTCATTTCCTCGACTGGGGATCGAACCCAGAACCTGTCGGTTACAGTCACACGCTTGTGCCGCTGCGCCACGACAGGCCTCAAATTCTCTTCACTCACTTTAATGATAATTCTCCGTGTGTGTGTGCGTATGTCGATGTGTACAGGCATCAAATATTGATGATATAACCATTCCTTATTTAATGAACTTAAATCTTAAACGATGTTTCGCGAATTTAATTATTTTTAATATAAGACAAAAAGTACAATTAAGATCATGTTCAAATGATTTTATGCTATGTTCACATGAGTAACCTTCGTAATAAATATTTTTCTGATTGGCACCCTTATTATTATTTAATATAGAATAATCGAATATAAACAACCAATATAAATATTTAATGTGTCATAAAAACCAACCTTGGAAGTAGTTACCGTGTTCGAAATGAGAAAGAAGACGTGATTTGGAAATGGCAATGGAAAATTCGTCCAAAATTTCGTCTAATGGGGTCTAGCGAAATTGATTTTAAAGTAGGTATGGCTGTTTGGCGAATCTCCAATGAGATCGTGTTCCTGAGGTTATGAAAATGTGGTTTAAATAAACTAAAGATTCGATCTTTGGTACGAGATAAGAAAGATATTCGATTTATTGGAATTCCTTTAAGCGATATTATTTTTATATGAATAGATATTATGATAAATATTTAGCTACTTTATATTGTATATGTATTACAAGACATCTTTTTTTTTCATATTATTGAAAAGAAAAAGATAAATAAATTAATATATAAAAAATAAATAAATATAATTAATAATAAATTAATAAAAATCAAGTGATAGATTAAAATAAACATATATTTTGCAATATAGGCTACAATAATTAACAAGTAATTTGAACACATATTACTAATTATGTAAGTCATACATATTTCTTTAAGAAGAAATAGTAAAATAATATGTTCTGCAAAAGCAACAAGGCAGCAACTTGTAGTTAGGCAACAACTTTATACGTTGAATGTTTTAGGTGAATGTGCCCAGAAATTGGACAAACTAATACCCTCTGCCCGATTTGAACAAAGAACCTCTAGGAATAACTTCTCGCCTTTAGCTTCACGCCATCCGTACATGATAGGAATTCTTAACGTACGGACAAAACGCTTCAAGTCTACGTTCATTAGTCGCACAGTTTGAGAATGAAACTCAGGGCCGAAGTGTGTATTTCCTATGACATATAATACGGGGTTTTTAAAAATTGTGTACATATGTAGGTTATTCGGCAGACGTTGTACCACTGTGTCACTATAGGTCTGTATAATTTGTTTGATATCAATAGAATTAAAAAAAGTGTTTAAAAAATATCCTCGTAAAATATACAGTCATCTACACTATTTTCTACACATATATATATGCATGTGATTATACAATTATATGAACATTTTTATTTATAATATTTCCTGCAGGAGATTGAGTTGATTTATAAATGTCTTTGTTAACGTTATCAAGGTATATATTCCATTATAGATTTTGTGTCCGTCAACATTCGCTGAAAATTTTCTAAAGGTCATTCTACATATTTAGATTCTAAAACCCTTTTAGGAAGCAGCTCGAGGGAATTCTCAACGAAATCAGTTTTGATAAACATCTCTCCATTTGAATACCTGCCTCTCTCAAGTTAATTTTGTTGCCTTTGCTAAAGTTAGTAAGGTAAATATCAGAAATGATGCTATGTTATTACAAAGTTACCCTTATATTAAGTAGGCACATATTATTGCTTTGAAACTAAAACTACATGTAAAGCGGAGTTATTAACATGAAATATCGATTAGCTGGTGGCTTTTCATACTGTAACTTAATTAATAATATACTCGTACTGACGGCGTCGAGGCGAAGTGGAATGTCTGGATGTAGACGCGATGGTTGTGGATACGGTTTAGAATAGGGGAAAATATGACATTTAAACTATTTTCCTTTCTCCGCTTTGGTTCTTTATAGTGTGGTATTGAGTTTCTTCACTCAATACATAGTGCCTTGAAGAAAATTACGTACTTTCTTATGCGGATACTAATTTATACTTTACTTGCTTTTATCTGTGGTTCAACGTGCATGGTCGATTAAAAATTATTAGGATGTATGTATGACATGACGCATTCTAAGATCCTGTTAACTCCGCCCGCAGATACAGTGGCTAATTTAGAATCTATTATTAAGCCTTCATCGATAAAGGAAATATATACGAGTAACACCTATATGTTTTTTATCAATCCTAACAAATACCTTCTGAAATTACTGATAAAAATATTTATAATAATTCGTATAGATAATATGTATTATAAGTACATGCTATACGTCCAGGTACTGCGCTCGCCGTCGTCGCCCGAACGGCGTGCTACGAGTACGTAGACGCGTGATTTCATATATCAAAATTGTGACATCTTCTAAATTATCTATTTTTTATGGCATAAAAGACAAGAAATGCATTATGTACCTTAATTTAAATAATAAATTAAATAATTTCTAAAATTATTTTTTATATTTTGTGAAAAGACACTAGTGGTAAATGTGGGTTATTTTCGGAGATAGATATACGCTTTTATGGACTTTTTTATGTTAATCATATATGATTTTTGCGTGGCTCTAACAATTTACACGTTAACCAGTTTTTGGCATATTTTTTAATTTTGCTCCATTTGTATATCAGCCACCTACTAAATAAAATTTATAGTTCGCGAGATTAAGGAGTTCAATCCAATGGACTCTTCTCCTTTATGTTGTTAATAGTATAGATGATAACTGTAAGCAGCTTTAAGGTATATTTATTACTTATTATCTTAAGTAGTAAGAAGCCTAGTATTATTAAGGAGTACGTAAAATATCGTTTTCACTATTTACACAATAGATAGATAATGTGACAATTAAATATTTATATATATTTTACCGTAGATATGTATCTAAAAGGATGTCCGATACGCCTCGAAAGCAGATTATGGAGGACCCTGCAAGTCAGCATTAAGGGAAATGAGATCTACCTTTCGGTGTACATTTTTCTTGTATACATTAGAGAAAAATTTTGGCTGTCATAGCGGAACTGGGATGAAGTTCACTGCGTAATAATGATGAGATTCCTACTGGAGTAATATTCGTAATAGAAATATTTCTTATTTAAGTCTATTAATGAGACTTGTCGTACCGCAACCGTTGACTGAGTTACTGGGGCACGACACAATAAGTTGTGGGTTTGATCTCTACTCGGGGAAATGAAATATTTAATATTTTCATTCTTACGCTCTCGTAACCAGGTAGAGCGCGGGGTTGAGTTCCACCACTCAACAGGCAAATGCGGAGGAAGTGGGATGGAATGAAGTCTTAACACTAGGTTCCCAAGTTCTTTCTTTTTATCCTGCCACGTGCGGGATACAGTGTGAAGCAAAAGAACTTTTCTAGTTTGGCTTAATGGGGGTGTGGCGTTAGGTTAGGTTATGTTAGCTTTTTCGTCGCAACGCCGCCATTTGGGGAAAACGCAACTCTGTCCGTTCCACTTCCTATCCCACCTATACCTATTGTTTGCGGTAATTTTGTGTCCTTCAAATATAAATTACCGTTTGTTTTCGTATGTTTTCCCATATTCCATTAAAATTACATGAAAAAGTTTAACTTTTTAGGTGCAGTAGTATCGACTATACTTAAGGTTAAGTCACTTATTATTGAATGAGAATTACCTATAAAAAGAATATATTTATCACTGGATTTCTTGGTTTTTTTTATGTAAATATATAAGCTGAATGACGTTGAGTAACTATTAATTTAAATATATGAGTTACATATACAATTATATATATACCAGGATAACTTACCAAAAATTTCTTTCTTGTATTTGAATTTGTTATATTTGCGCAAAATTTTCATTGAATTCATTTCGAGGATATCATTAACAAGTTGTGTAAGACATTACTAAACAAAGCGTCAATTCGACAAAGCCTCAGAGGTAAGATTTCCATATGTTTCTAACACACTAATGAGGATAGATAGTATGTTATAAGGATATTGTATTACGCATATGTAATCTTGTTTATTTAGATAGTTTTTGATAGTGACAGTGTTTTGTTTCATCAAAATCGGGCCAGGCATTTCCAATGTATCATGGTTGTAAAGTTTCACCGCTATTTTAAATGTACGTTTCGTCGCCTGCTAGTGCTACTTACAAATAACATTTATAGCCACTTGTGATTAAATTTTATACATACATTCATATTTAAAACATTAATTCGTCACATACGCCATTTTCACCTAGGAAGCGCGCCTCATACTTTGTCGCCCGTGAATTTATTACAATCAACTATACTTTTAGAATATATTGTTTAAAGAAACATTTTAATATTGAACACAAATTTACGCCAATATGAAGTTCAAAACAAAGCAAGTGACTTTTTCTTTCTTTAACTACCGTTTCTGAATATTTTTGTTGTGTGGTACAAAAAATTATCATGGTTTTTTTTTACTGAAATTGGTGAATATAAGGTCAATACAATATTTCTTTACCATGTTATCAATGTACTATAAAAATAACAATTAAATTGATATCGAAATGGCGAGAGCGCAACAAGCCAAAGTATGTTCATACGTATGTCGGTAAGGGTCGACTCGTGAGACACGGCATGAATTGCGCCGCTAAGCCGAATTTTACCACAGAGGTTGGTTGTACTTTAATGTTTATTATCCCAGTCATTTTTGAAGATAGGATAAAAATTAAAACAGATTCTTTTTTCTTGAGTTATTTATTTTTAATATATGTCAATAATAAAAAAACGTTGGTGTAACTCATTATAAAAACGTTTAGATTTTAATTGAAACAATTTTCACCGGATAAATTGCGTATTAAGTTTTCTATACATTTTTGGCGGTAGTTTGATGTAATAATTATATCTACTGACAGACGGATGTCAGTCTACCCGCGATCACGGACTACTGCAAAGTGTTAGAAACATCAGATTTACAAAAATATGTAAAATACAATATACTAGATTAGTCGGGTTAAAATAGTTTTCATCTAAAATATAAAATAATCGCGAAAATCAAAGATCTTGTTACGTCTATATTTATTATACAACCCGTCCCTTATTCTTTTTAATAAACATTTACGTTTTTTTTAATATTATATAAATTCCCCCCAACCATAAACAAAATAAATATTTTAACATAGTAGCTTAGATATTAATCACCTTTAGAAACCATACCTACATAATTACTTGGAACATTACTAAGTATCATTAGACCCCTCCAGTTATGCGTTAAATTGCAAGCGACATAATATTTGTATATATGTATGTATCATGCTCACGTACCATACTATTAGAGCATTTAGAGCTAATCAAGTTAACTTTAGGTACACAGAACAGAATATGTATAGAATAGTACTGCTTATTCGGATAGAAAAAATATCACCCACGAGGTTACCTTTTTAAATCAGATCAGATTTAAGATCAGAATATCTATTCAAAAGAAAAAAAATGCTATTGTTAAGGCACTTCCTTCTCTGCTTACAACACGTAAGAAGTAAATTTTGTATAATTTGATTTTCGAGTATATCTTGTATTAATTTATGCATGTAATGAATCCAACTTATGGTCATTGCACTTCAAGTCAGACTACTTGCAGGGAAAGAAGGCAGAAATGGGCTTTAATATTTTAAAAATATTCTATACCTTTTGTCATATGACATGGTAATATGTATCAATAATATCTACGTTTGTATAATATTTAAATCCCCTGTTAGAAACGCCCACAAAATTATTCACTTCCGCTATCGTAAAATTGACACGATTTTCTATTAAATTTTAAACGGTATGAGAATAATTAAGAAGATTGCCCTCAAAGCTCGCTCATCAAATAATTGAAATTTAGCCCAAAACAATAACAGTGAATAATGAACATAATATTAACTGAAATTTACCGAAAACATCTAATAATGTATCAATACAATTTTATCTTACAGAAATTATATTTAAAAGAGAAAGATTTTGTAGCCTCGCTCTACAGTCTTTACAAAATTAAACAAAAGAATATTTTGTAAAGGCTTCTGAATAACGAGACATTTTCCTTGTAAAAATAGTGATCTATTTTTTATCCTAACAAACATATTAAATGAAATACTATTTATTAATTACTACATAGTTTTATAAATTATATAAGATTACGCCGAAATATACCAGTAATATACATAACATATGTTATGTGATTACTCTGTGTCACGCTGTATCCTCCACAGGGCAGGCTAGTGTTAAAAGTCTTCATTCCATTCCCGGCCGTGATGAGTGGCGGGACTTAACGTCACGCTTAGAGCTTGTTACCAGCGAGTTAAAAATTTATATCAAAATCGAACTTACAACCTGTCACGTTACAGTCACACGCTTGTGCCCCTGCGGCACGACGGGCGACACTTTTATGTCATTAGATGTAACTAAATTAAAAAAATGCATGAAATTCGCCATTTTAAAATTCCTTATGGTTCATTATATGATATATTACTTTTACGTTTTCTTAATATATTTTTAATATACACTCAATCTTTTTCTTATCCTTTATAGTAACAAATATATATAGATATTATATATAGAGATAGCTTTTGATTTTAGATCCAAGCAACTGATAAGATTTATCAAGCAGCCGAGACTTAGGTAAACGAAGCTGATGATTATTTCTACTATTTATGGTGTTGGAAAAGTCTGAATAAATAAATGCACATAAATTTGTTGCCGAGTGTCAAGTACTAGGCGATTTAAAAATTTGTCAAATCTGCTATGATATATTTAAGACGCGTATATTTGCAGGTATATTTGATTTAATTTTAATATCTATGTAGACAAGCATAAATAAAATAGGACTTGCTTTGTATTTGCATTTGATATTTCAGATGAGTGTGTAAAGGGTGCTATGTGTGAATTTGTTTATCTGTACAATGGTAGCTCTAAAACGGTTAAACCGATTTTCATTTTATTTACTCTTATTTTAGTTTCAAAATATCTTAATCCAGACTGTTTGAATCATTTAATAACTAGCAAGTCTGTTTTAGAGGCCTGACGTGGCACAGCGGCACAAGCGTGTCACAGTAACTGATTCTCTCCCGAACACTCAAGGAAAAGAAACATTTAATATTTTCAATTTGATTATTTAATATTTTCATTTCTTCGCTCTGATATTCCTATACTCAACACGCAATGCCTCAAATTCGGCGGAAAGTGGGAGACGGAAGAAAAACGGAGTGTCTTAATACTGGATACCCTACCATGGGCGGGATACTGAGTAAGCGTGAAGCTGAGTAAGTCTATTTTAATTGTTCGTTTACTTTTTCGAGTTTTTAATTATCGACTGTGACGACAAATGCAAAATTTTAAGCGCTATAAGATATTATTCTATACGGTACACCTTCTTAAAGATACTGTGATGAAAATATATATTGAATTATACGATATCCCGACAATGCAATAATAGGATTTGCCGATACGTGTTTACTTTGTAAAAGCTTACAGAAGAATCCTTTTATACTGGGATGTTTTGCAATGATAATGTATACAAGCTGCTTTTGTGTCACATAATAACTGTAATGACTTAATTTATTTATTATTTTTGGTTTGTGTTGCATATCTTGTTTATATCGAAAATTTCTTAATTAGTATCGTATCATGTTTAGTTATAAGAAAATTATATTTAAATTGTGAAACAAGTATTTTATTTATCATTGTAGTTGCAGAATTATTTGCATAAAAATAAAATGTTGTTCGACCATTATTATTACAAAGTTTTAAAATTAAAACGTTTATAATAATCATCTTCGGTTATTTTAAAGATTGATTAATAGAAATAAAAAGGTGCCTGACGATAGTTCCGCTACTCAACACGCAGGCCTCAAGCTCGGTGAAAATTGGAACAATTTGTCTTAATGAAACGAGTAACTTACTAGGTTCCCAACTTCCCCTCGCCTACCCTGCTTTGTGCAGGGGTACTGTGCGAAGCTTACACTTAACATTTAGGTGACCGCAAAGAGCTATGAATCTAAGTAATTAACCTTCCGTTGTCTAATTAATAGCAATGACGAAAATCTCCATTTTGGAGATGGTTTTTGTCACAAGACGAATAAAAAATTAAACCCATGTTACCTAAAACATTTTTCTTTTAAGTGTTTTCAGTTTAAAAGTGCGGAATAATGATTTAAAAATTCTAAAATATGCAACGGAGTATCACTTAACATTAATTGATAGTCGTTAATCTTCGTCACTTGCTGAGATAAAAAGTCATTTCGTGTGCCTTGCTAATTAATGTATAAACCATTTGTGCCGAATCTCATATAAATTCCTTAGCCACTTTGCATGTCACAAGAATAGTTATTTACTTACACTATCACGATGACATTCAAATCAATTTTACAAGAAAATAATAATTGTTATAATATAGGCGTATTATATAAGTTTCGTAGATTTTATATATATATATATATATATATATATATATATATATATATATATATATATATATATATATATATATATATATACATACATACATATACCATACATAATTATATACACTTTAATAAAGTATATACGTATGAAGATATAAGAAATAAATTATATAAAACTTAGTATACATCATTATACATGTCGGCTGTATACGGCAGACTAAGCCAGTTCAATAATAAAATTGACTGCTTCTTCTTATTCAAAATGTTAGAAAATATGGTATTTTCAATTTTTCCCTTGTTTGTCCAAAAGGATTATTTATGCTTTTAGTAGCATTGAGAAAAGAATAGAATGAATGAATATATAAACACTCATCCTAACGTCCTCTTGTGTTGTTACCAAGACCTTTCATACAAGGCGGTACACATGACTATAGAGCGAAAAAAACCAACCGAATATTCGCCTTAAAGAAGAATACCATAAGGATTATAATACTATAAAACAAACAAAGGAAACAGAAACATTAACACAAGTCGAATTAATTTGTCAGTGAGTCTGTTTGCTTAGGAAATTTCGGACTCTAGAAAATCAAGGCGTGGAGATTAAAAATAAAATATTCATAAGCTATTTCAACGTTCATAAAGTAATTAAACTGTCACTGAGATTTAGCACGTAGCGTTTTCGTTTTGATAAGTGCGACATCTTTAAGATGATTGGCCATTTCTGTTCCATTAATATATTATTTAAATAATTTTAAAAGAAATTAATTTCTTGTGAATACTAACCGAATGATAATAAGATCTTTGACTAGTTTTAGCTTCACGCTATATTCCTAGAGGGGTAGGCAGAGAGAACGGAGCGCCAAACGCTACGGTCTCGGCATACCTTTTTCGCCGCGTCCACTGTAATCAACCTCTGCCGCCCGGAGGGCATCATACATGCCCTCTGGGGGGTCCTCATGCTTTTTACGTGACCTTCCTCCAGTACCGTCGATACTGTGTTTTCGAAGGTCAACCGAAGGCTCCCCCTCCCTCTTTTACCACTCTCTTTCTTTTTATGTAAGAGACGGCAAACGAGCGTACGGGTCACCTGATGGTAAGTGATCACCGTCGCCCACGGCCCCGTGTAACTCCAGAAGAGCTACAGGAGCGTTGCCGTCTTTTAAGGTGGATGGGCACCGGGGCCCAGCATTACCTAATGCGAAACGCAGTGGCCAAAGCCACTACTTAACGCCGGTCTTAAATGCCAGGGTGATCCTATTCTAAGCCGGGATCACACGGCAAATTACGCTTTTCCTTTATATATTTTTTTACCATTCTTTCTTCACTCATTCGCTCGACATGCCTGAACCACCTGAGCACGTTCTTCTTCATGCTCACTATGACATCCACGCTAGTACCTACCATTCTATGAAATCAAGAGATCGCATCTTTACAGTATTCATCTTTCATATGTTCTTCTTCTGGAATACTCACATTTCGCTGCCGTATAACAGTGTCGGTACCAACACTGCATTGTGTACGGCCAAACGCGCAGCTATGCTGACGTTTCGCCGTCTCAACAATGTACCTTAGGCCCGATTAACTCTGTTACCGGAAGCAACACGCTTTACCACATCCATTTCGTATCTTCCGTCTCTGCTAAACATACTTCCCAGACATACTACTTCATTTACTTGTTCTAATATCTTATCATTTACACTGATTTTGCATTTTGTACTTTCTTCATGTCTTTCAAATATCAGAACCTGAGATCTTTGATTATCGCGATTATAAAATATTTTAAATGTAACCATTTTAACCGGATTTAATTGTGTAACAATATACGCAATCATTTCAAATAACTAACTAATTTGAAACATAAAAACAGAAACATTTTTTTCTTCATACTTATAATAATTTGTCGGGCTTGGTTTATTATTTGTCTAGGAAAACGTCATTTAAGTCTTATAAGGTTTCTAGTTTTTCATATGTAACTAACAGTATTCCATGTTAAATGAAACCTAAATTATTCAACAACTCAAATATTCTGTACTGTTGTTGATTAAAACCTCGTACAAAAGCCCACTTAATATCACAATATAAATATTGAAAACTCAAAATATCACTTAATAATCTGTTTGCAAAATCAAAATTAAACAGAGATATTAATTCAAAAAGATCTAAATCGTTAGAACAAAAGGTCTTATCAGTATGGCAAAGAGCTTCGAGTCAACTTTAGAAGATCGTGGCATAATTTAACGAAGTGTTCTTATTAATTATAAATCGTGACGTCTTCTATTTAAAGATTCCATTGTGATATTTCAAACAATAACCGTTATTTTGTGATAGACGTTGATAATAATGGCTTATTTATGACAAATTGACTGTTTTAGCAACTCAGCTTCATAGCAGGGTAGGCAGGGGGAATTTGGGAACCTAGAGTTAAGACACTGCGTTCCACTTCCGTTCCCCACTTTCTGCCGAAGTTGAGGCATTGTGTGTTGAGTGGCGGAAATCAACGCCGCGTGTTGCCTTGTATTTGAGCGAAGAAATGAAAACATCAAATATTTAAATTGAAAATATTAAAAATTACATTTCAGCAGACTGTTTTAGCAGAGTTTTGGAAATGGATGTATATATTTTAGTGCAAGAAGTAAGTGAGTCCCTAATGGCAGAAGCGATGGCTGTGGTTTCAAATGTCATTCGGGGTAATGAAATATTTAATATTATCATTTTCTCACTTTAATAAAGAGACAAAGTACAACGTTGAGTTCCTCCATTGAACACGTAAAACCTCGGAAATTCCATAAAAAGTGGGGAACGGAAGTTTCCAAAAAAGTGACAGAAGTGGACGGAGTGTTTTATTACCTTGATTCCCATGTTACCTCTACTATGCTATGTGCGAGAAGCAGCAGCAGCAGAAATTGGTATTTTATTATTCTACATTTATGTTTAAACGAGTTACTCCACCTTTTTTGAAGAATGAAAGTATTATAGGAACAAAACAACAATTCGTTTAAAATACTTATTTAAAATTTAAAAAAAAAGAAGAAAGCCGAAGATTATTTTATAACATTGATATAGAAAATCAACAAAAACTTATGTTTTGCTTTCACATAATCTAAATATCTTTTTAGTATAAGGCACATATATACCTGTAAGTTTTTCAATGACTTTTATGTAGTACCAAAATAGTAAAAATACTTATACTTTAATTAATTTACCTATACTTTTTTATCATACAAAATCTTAAGCGTACCGGGATTTGAATTTATGCTTGGGAATAATCCAAACTCTTTGACCACTAAGCCATACGTTCTTAATATTTAAGAATTTGTATTTCTCCACTAACAGTGAGATTAACACAATAAAAACACTAAAGAACAATATAAACAATAATTAACACATATAAAACCAGCTATCTTGCAAAATAATCTAAAAATACTGACAATAACCTCTTCATATCGTGCTAAACAAGCCAGTGGCTTTCATCTGACGCGGTTTCGTTTCCGTGCCATAATAGAATCAACACTACGCTACTCGACACAATGGCTGCGTTATGAATACGTAACGAGATATTAGCTGGTACTGTGAGCTCGTTAAGGGTGGATTCCACTGTAGATTGTTTATAGATTCTTATTAATTATTTGGGGAGCTAGATTATTATATGGAACTTAGATTTTCATCTGTTTGTTCAATTAATTTTGGTCTTTGGTGTTGTGAGCTTGTTAAAAGTGAATATCACTGTAAATTGTGTACTGTTTTAATTATTTTAGTACCTATTTTTAGGATTTTGACGTTTTATTTGATTAATTTTAGTGTTTTATATTAAGGTGGATTTCACTGTAGGTGTTTATAGATTCTTATTAGTTATTTAAGAACCCATTTGTAACTGGTCTGATGCTTGAATATCTTTGAATGTTTGATCAGTTAATTGAATTTGTTATTTTAATTCATATATTATTCACAAACTTTGATTCATTTAGATGAAGCGGAAAGCGTATTTTGGTAATTGATCTAATGTTTGATTACTGAGGTAATAGTTACATCGTCCCCACTCGGGAAATGATTCCGGACGATACTAAAATAGAGTGACTTTGAGCTATGCCTTTCATCACGCAATGTCTACAATTTAGACAGATAGTGGGAAAGAAAATGTCTAGACACTAAGTTCTTCTTTCGATAACTGTAAGATGCAATGTGAAGCTGGATAAAAAAAACAATGACAACGTAACAAGAGGATTTTTTTTTCCATCCAAGACAGAATTTTTTGATGAAAATTAAAATGTGCTCTAGAGATAAATATCAGTGTAATAAAACGTAGCATTATTTATAGGCACGAAAGACGTAGAGCTATTATAAGTAGCAAGTTTTCTTTACGTACTCTATCCAATGCAAGGAGTATAAAGAAAAACAAATGTTTTTGTCTAAATATTACCATAATAATCAAGAAAAAAATGTTGCAAGTTAAACTATTGCGATAATTATTGATTAGCGGATCGTTATGTAATCACACATGGTAATGACGCAGTGCAGTTTCAGCTATTTTTACGAGATTTACATATGCTTTGCTAGGTATAAGTATTATTTACTATTTATAGTACACACGTTTTACTTAAGTTTTATAGACACTATGTATTAAGTAGCGGAATAACACTGCAGTTTATATCTTTACAAAAAAAAATAAAATAATAAATTTTCCCCAATGGGAACTGAACTTACCGACTATTACACAAAAAATTAAAGAATTTTATTATATACGAGTTGCTGCCTGCAACTTCATGTGCGTAGACTTTATAATTCTTCCTATGCTGCCTTCTTTTTACAACCGCTGTTATTGAAATTTGCAAGCTTGCCTCAAATTCGGCGAAAAGTGGGGAACGAAACGGAGTGTATTAACATTAGGTTCCCAAGTTCCCTTGGCCTACCCTGACACGTGCAGGATGTACAACGTGAATTTGAGATTATACTCATTGACCTGTGGTTTCAGATGTATTTTTTATTATTTACATACATTTGAGCTGGGTTTTACTTCTGAAGCTCAATTTATCCACCTTATAGCTATACTAAAAGGCTAAGCTACGTACGTACGCGTGAGATGTTATACTTCTCTGGCATCATTAAAAATATTTTTTAATTGTATGTAAATAATAAATTACAATAAAGTTAAATTCAATGAATTTATTTAATTCAGTCCAGTTCTTTAAATTAAACTTTTTATTTATGTCTTGATCTTCCCTGCTTACAATAGCTGATTGCTATATATTTCTTTATTGAAAACCGATAAAAAGTAATAATAAAATATAAATATCTTTGTCCCCAAATTCAATATACATTTTCAACAATTTCAATAAATAAAAATCACTTGTAGCATCTGTGGGATTATGAATAGTCCTACTAACAATACTGCGTGCTTCAATAGAGAAAGAAATCGTATGTCAACGCGAATAAAATATAGGTAGGCGGTCCTATTGTTGACGACAAATTACGGCCTACTATTTATGCTCTCAATAAATTATATCCTTTATGCCTGGTTTTTATTAGATTACCGTATTCGTTACAGGATACAGGAGAAAGGATTTTAGATAACGTGGCCAAGTTTCATGATTATTTTTTTCATCTGGCAAAACCGTAAATGGTAATAAATCACTCTGTCTTTTTATAAGTAACAACGCATGCTAACGTTGTTACAAAAAACTTATGATTAACATTTGACCATTACAAAAAAATATTTCGAGAATTTTAAAGAGATTTATCCCAACTATTTTTAAAATAATTTTAATACTCGTAATATTAAATTTAATAAACTGAAAGCTTTTACAAATAGATTACAAGAAATAATGCAAAAGTTTTCTAAGAAGATTTCTTCGTGTCTTTATTTTTTTCTTAAATTATTGACCTGCAACGAAATTGCGAAGCGACACAAATTTACTTAGAGTTCTATGATTAAAATAGCTTAACATGAACTGAAGATGTGAAAAGATTAATTGTAGTGAAATTAGAACAAAAAACGGCGTCACCATCTTGTTAATTTATACTCCATATAATACTTCCATAAAGATGAAGTGGAGAAGGCATCAATCTTTTCTCTCTTTGAGTCAGCTCGTTCTAAGCAAAATCGAAAACTAATTTTAGAAAATAAATTAAAGAAGAATGTAAATACTGCATATAGTATACGATGGGGATTTTATATGATATACTTAATATATCGAATATTTACATAAAATAAATTTAGTTATCTTATTTAAACGTTTGAGAGGATAGAGCATAGTGCGTTCTACGAGATAAATAAATTTAAAGTAAGGGATAAGCGTTAAAAGAAACGAGGCAAGTAGTTTAGGCTAGTAACAAGGTATTTAAGTAGGAATTACGATACAACCGTCGTGAAGCCTCAGTAAATAATGTCTATCTGGCTCCTGCGTCTGCCAAATTACTTGGCAAAAACTACAGACTCTCCTTAAACAAGCGTCTAGTTTCGTTGCGGTTGTCTTTATGTACGAGTATAGCACCTTGAATTGCAATTATAATATATATATATATATATATATATATATATATATATATATATATATATATATATATATATATATATATATATATATATATATATATATATATATATATATATATATATATATATATATATATATATATATATATATATATATATATATATATATATATATATATATATATATATATATATATATATATATATATATATATATATATATATATATATATATATATATATATATATATATATATATACATATATATATACGGAGAAATGAAATATTGAATATTTTAATTTCTTCGTTTCTTCGGTTAAAGAGGGAACCGAACAGAGTGCCTTAACATTAGGGTCCTAAATTTCCACTTGTCCTTTGTCATATGCGGAAAAAAAAATACTTGAGAAAACTTGGTACCAATTTAGTCTGGACTAAAAAAACTACGATTATTTACTAAAAGATTTTAAGTGTAGAGATGGACGCAGATATATCATTATAATAATATTGAACGTAGTGATATAAATTATAGCAACCATTCTTATTTCATTGAAATATTCAGAACCGCTACACTATTAGCCCTCCTCGATGAATAATTTTATGAATTTATTCGCTTTTCGTCGACTCGCACTTTATCAAATTCTTATTCAATTCTACAGACGTGCTCTTCAATAAAACTACTAACTGGATTGGGGTAATTCTTTAAGAGCGATATTTTATTTCTTTTCAATGAAAGGAATAAGATACTTTACATAACGTTCCCTGTGAGTTTGATAATTTGTTATCTGTACAGTTACGAGTATATGGAAAAATTGGTTATAGGCAAGCTATATTATTATAGACAAACTTTTTTTGAACGAAATATCTCTCAGGTCAAGAATATGGTCTCTAATTAGCATATTAAAGGTACCATTATTATAAAATCATATATTATTCTATAAGTCATATATATTATGTTTTTATTAAGTTTTGTTCATTAGGTAATAGGCGAAATAGGATGAACCTATCATTAGATGTAAATGTAATTTGAAAACTTTATCGTTTTTGTAAGTTTATTTTTATTTTGCTCATTTTCCTAACAAAATAAATGATAAATAACTATTGTGCAACATTAGTAAAATATATATTTTTTTATTCCTGTGTATGTACATATGTACAAAAAAAATCAAACAATCATTCATTATAATAAAAAAAAAGTTTATTAAGAATATTTTAATTTTCATACGAACACTTCGCCCATACATTTCAGATAAAATAATTATTTTCAACATCTAATCTGTCAAAGTACTGAGGTACTCATATTGTTCTCTTGTAATCTACATAATATTGCCATTAGATAAAAAAAGTCACATTATTCTTGCTCATTTTCCTTATCCACACAAAAGGGAGAGATGAAACACCCCAAGGTATTGAATGGAAAATTAATATAAGGAGCAAGTAGGAATTTTGCTTTTAGGAAAATTGCTGTCATTGTAATCGTATGCGAATCAGTGTTGTGTGTAAAATTACTTTGCTTTCTCTACTGTTTTATATGCGTAACGCTTCTGTGATTGATTTATGGGATAGCTAGGACATAGTTAGTATGGATGTATTTAAATATCTTATGACAAAATATTATTTCATTTTATTCGTTTAAAAAAAAAAGAATGTTTTTTTTCTTTATTAGTAATATAAGTTCTCACTTTGTGTTAAATTTTATAATTGTAAGTTCACAAAAAATACCCCATAGGTATTGATTATTCTGCAAATTGTAAACAATATGCAGCAAAACGATGCATAAATTTTCGTAGGATCAAAAAGTTATCCCTTATAGTCCTCGTCTTAATTGTCTTTTATTCTTTTGAAATTCTAAAATCTTTGAAAATAGTTAACTAATAATTTATTTCATATAAATTGTCCTTTCCGTTGAACTTTAATAGCTTTTATAAGTTAATTTAGTAAATCATGAAATAAGTACAGAACCTTCAGTGGCTGAGAACGAACTAACTCAAAAGTTGTAACTCAAAAGTTAAAAGTAGCCATTATAAGACAACTTAACTATATAAGTATATGGGTGTATATCTATCTCTTTTTTTTGAGTATTTATCTATCGATACCCTATCTCTCCGTCTATCTGCCAGTGAAGATTAAATATTTGCCTCAAAATTACGCGAAAATTAAATAAATTTGACATATAAAGTATAAAATACCCACAGCTTAAATATCTTCGATAAACATTTGACTAAAAACACGATTTTAACTACAAAATTACATTGAATATTCAAATATCGCTTACTTAACTATTAAACGTTTATATTATATTGTAATAATATAGGCACAATATTCCATATATTAAGCTTTATTTGAAATGTATTCCGCAGGTTAATTAGTATGGGAATATTCATGATGAAAATGTTTGATTTGTTTGAAAGTATTTGATATTTTATGAGTTTAATCTCGTTATAACGTAAACGGAATTAACAACCATACTAATCCATGTTTTATAAAATAAATAAACAAATTAAAAGTATATGTTTATGTTCCATTATATAAATTTGAAGCAAGATTACAGTTTATTTATTCACTGTAATACATATTTCTTTTTCTTGAGGCCTATTGTGGCGCAGGGGTGTGACTGTAAACGCGACAGTTTGTGGGTTTGATTCTCATTCGAGGAGATGAAATACATATTTTTTTTCTTCGGTCTGATAATGTCGTTGAGTTCAGCCACTTAATATTGCGTCTTAAATTCGGTGGAAAGTGAGTAAAGAAATGGAATGTCAATACTAGGTTTCCAAGTTCCCACTGGGCAGTGGGAATCTTGCCATTGCAACTTCGCTTTGTTCTGGATACTAAATAGTAAAGATATAGTCTAATGTCATAAACATTGTAAAACTTTCACTTCCCGTCCTCGGTCGGGATTTTAAGTATAGATTAGCATAAATAAAAGTATTTCTATTTCCATAACCCATAGGTTCAAACTAATATATAAAATGAACGTAACAGCTTATAAACCAGAATATTGTATTTTGACTAAATAAATTTAAGAAAAGATCACCTTAAAAAGTTGCCGTCGTTAAAAGTTCCCTTCAAAATTGCAATTCCCGCGTCTATTTTTTCTTTTCATAAAAGAAAATAACTGCGATGTAAATGCATTTCCATTAAATCTCAGAGGAAAATAAAATGTATTCTTAAGCGGCTCACAAAGGAAAGTTTTCGTTTGATGTGAATTTTTTTCACTGACGTGTGATTGACTTCACGCCCCGGGTTGCGGGCATCTTTATTTATGTGGATAATAAAACTGAGCTTATAAAAAGCTTTGGAAATGAAGTGTGACCTTTATTTACTATTTACTTTCGAAATTTAAACAGTATAATTCAGTAGATTTTCTATTTGTACATAGTCTTAGTCTGTTGTAGTAGCGAGTTCAAATATTTATATGTATATGTATCATCGTGGAATTTTCTGTATATGTGATTTAATTGATAACTAGGACATAGTTAGTAAGTATGTTATATATTGATTACTCGCAAATTGTAAATAATATGCAGCAAAACGATGTATACATTTTAGTCACAAACTCTATAAGGATCTTTTATTCTTTTGAGTTAACTAATAATTTTTTTCATATAAATTTTCCTTTCCGTTGAATTTTAATAGATTTTATAAGTAAATTTAGTAAGCCATGAAATACGTACAGAACCGTCGCATGAACGTATTGAATTTTCTGTATATACTATATATGTACATATGTAGGTGTTGGATTTAACATTGTATAGGTAGGTTAAAACTACATTTACGAATATAAAAAAACGCATCTATATTTTTTGTATGTTATAAATTACACTATGTATGTTATAAATTACACTACAAATACTTGGTCCCTTCTTTGTCTGATTTATAATATCTAATTTTCTTATTGTATATATTAATAACAATAATAATTATTTACACAATTAATTTAAGTATATATATATGTTTGTATTTGATATTTTTTTGACGAGGCAGGCTGTTAGCGAAATGTAAAATCCAAATGTAGATACATTAGAGACGAAAGTACAGAGACGCAGACACTTTCGTTCTGAATTTGTCATGATAGTCGTTTTCCACTTCTAGGAGATTTATGAAATTATAAATTATATATTCTCCAAAGAAATTCTTACTATTCTTTGTAACTATTAACATTTAATTTATGTTGAAAAGAATTTTCTCTTGAATGTAGCGGGTCTTTAAATAATGAAGATACAATGAGCGGTCTCAATTGTTCGGGACAAAGTTTGTTGTTTAATAAAAGTTGTTCAATATTCTTCCATACTTTGAAAACATATTTTTGTCGATCAGTTTACTCAAAGTATTTTATAATCACTACTTTATAAACTTTTTTAACAGCTTTATTTAAGTTCTTTTTCTTTTTAAAATCTATCGAATGTTATTTTTTTTATCAATAATGTTTTATGTATTATTTTTGTTTGTATGAGGTATTTATAGCTTTTTTGTATTTTTTTATTTTAAGAATATCTATATAACTAAAATTATATGTATTCAAAAACATTTATTTACAAAATATATATGATAAATAAAGATATAATATTAAAAGTAGCAGAGACGGTGTGTATATAGGTACCAGGTTTAAAAAGGTCATTTATGGTAAGGTCTTAAATAACATAGTCACATATTTTAAACTACTATTTACTTAAGCGTATAAACATAATTTTATTCTTTGTAAATATTTGAGAATTCTAACTGTACTCTTGTTTAGTTTCCCACTGTCACAAATATATGGAAGGCAGAAGGAACTTGGGAACGTACGGTTTCGACACTCCGTTCTGTTAAAAAAAATCATTATTATTATTTTTTTTTATGGAAGAGACGGCAAACGAGCGTACGGGTCACGTGATGGTAAGTGATCACCGTCGCTCACGACCCCGAGTAACTCCTAGGCCCCGAGCTCCAGGAGTGTTGCCGTCTTTTAAGGTGGATGGGCACCGGGGCCCGGCATTACCTAATGCGAAACGCAGTGGCCAAAGCCACTACTTAACGCCGGTCTTAAATGCCGGGGGTGGTAACAATCCTGTCGAGTCTGCCCATGCGTGTTGCCATTGTTGGCAACGTGACTCTACCACACGCACTTTAGTCGCCTCCTACGACACCATCAGTACCAGGGTGATCCTATTCTAAGCCGGGATCACACGGCATATCATTAATCTATTACAGTTCATTTAAAGAATGTGTGCGTGTTAAAAGGTGGGATTTAACGCCGCGCTCTGCCTTGTTATAAGTGCGAAGAAATGAAAATATTATTTATTTTATTTACTCGAGTGACTAATTGGGGAAAAGTACTTAGTTTTTAAAATCATTCACAAAATTGTCAGTTAGTTTCCACTGAACACGTTAAGCCATTAATGTTATATAAAAAATATGCATTATTTGCGTTCAAAACAAAACATCCGCTCCCCGCAATTTATTTTAATAACCAAAAACAAAAGGATTTAGAGAATAATGCATCTGTATCATTTTAATTAGTCAAACAATTGTTGAGAAATTGTGCTTGGCATCGTTAAAATAACAAAAATCCACGTCTCATTAAAGTGACAGCTGTGCGTCAATTAAACATAAAATATAGAGCTTCGCGTCGGTCCCCTTGCCTTCCTTCGCCCACAATCCGACCCAAGATCTCATTAGCACAGTACTAAATGTACAATTTATTTTGTATCCGACACCAGCTTTGTTTCTCTTACAAGTATCGCCACTCATTTAAGGTTAACATCGCCTTCCCTCAATTAAAATTTTGAACACAAATTGCTAAAGTTCGATGAAATTGAGTTTCTTGAGATCGCTTCGTAAATTAATAGCAATGAGCGATATTTTCAGTTTATATTATCCAGCTTTACGCTGTCTACTGTACATGGAAATGTAGACAGAGGGAACTTGAGAACTTAGTGTTAAGGCACTCCGTTCCATTCTTCGCTTTTCCACAAAATTTGAGGCATCATGTGGTGAGTGGCATAAAGTGGCTTAAAACCGAATTTTCTCTTGGTCGGTAACAGCGAAAATATAAAATATTGCATTTCTTCTAGTAGGGTTTGATTTGTACGCATTCGCCACGACAGGCATCTAATATTTATTAGAAGCCTGTCGTTATAAAAGTTAAAAACGGACTCTTAATCATTATAAACATAATTATATTGTCAGTCTGTCAAGCCCCCCTGAAAAATAGGAGGAGATATCAAGTTGAAATTATTATCATATAGTCATATCAATGATACCTTGTACGGTTCTAAAAAATCTGTAATATTAATAGTATAGACAAAATCTGTGAGTTAGCACCAACGAATATTTTTTCAGCTTCACGCTGTATCCCGCACTAGGCAGGGTAGGCAGAGGGAACGCAAGTGAAACCTAGTGAAACCTAGTATATATATATATATATATATATATATATATATATATATATATATATATATATATATATATATATATATATATATATATATATATATATATATATATACAAATACAAATTTATGAAACAAATCATAATTATATTGTCAGTCTGTCAAGCCCCCCTGAAAAATAGGAGGAGATATCAAGTTGAAATTATTATCATATAGTCATATCAATGATACCTTGTACGGTTCTAAAAAATCTGTAATATTAATAGTACAGACAAAATCTGTGAGTTAGCACCAACGAATATTTTTTCAGCTTCACGCTGTATCCCGCACTAGGCAGGGTAGGCAGAGGGAACGGAAGTGAAACCTAGTGAAACCTAGTATATATATATATATATATATATATATATATATATATATATATATATATATATATATATATATATATATATATATATATATATATATATATATATATATATATATATATATATATATATATATATATATATATATATATATATATATATATATATATATATATATATATATATATATATATATATATATATATATATACAAATACAAATTTATGAAACAAATCATATAAATAGCAATTAAACCAATGGAGCGTTTGTTTATTTTTATATACAACTACATGGACTCTTAATTAAAAACAAACTAATATTAAAATATTTTCAATTATTTTCCAAATCCCTATACATATAAGGCTCTTATTAGTTTTCAATTGCATCAATGATCAATGTTCCTATTCATAAATATAGAAATAATGTTGAGTGTTCTCTATACTGTAGTTGTTATTACGATATCAAGTGCATATGTGAAGTATCATTGAGGTGTATGTAATTAGAACATATGTACAATTAAAAATTATTAATTTATATTGTGAAATTCATCTTTTAAAGTAGACACTTGAATTTTACTTTGGGAAGAGTAAATATTATTTTTTTTCTTATGTAGTAAAGTTTTTGTTTTATATCAACTTTACTTTGATCTTGGGAACCTAGTGTTACGGTCGTGTCACTTTCCGCCAAATTTAAAGCATTCAGTGCTGACTGGCAGGATTGTGCTCCAGGCCTCTCAAGGTCTAGTAAATTAGTAATGTACTCGTAATAATGTAGTGAATCTAATTTTGATTTTATATAATAAATGAACATTGCATTATAAAAATATCAATATAATACACTCAAAAGTAATTTGCGATACAACTAAAACCTATATATCAGCGTCTAAGCGCCGGCGATCGTAATACGTTTGAGCGCCAGGAACTAAGACAAAATTTATGTTGTGGTTTAAACGTGTCTAGTTTAATCCTATAGCGAGGTTCCTACCAGCACAATCTAAGTAAGCCTTGCCTGTTAGAACTTTCCTTTCCATTATTCCTTTATGCCTCCGAAGGCGGCGCCTAATCCGATACGAAATGTTTCCTCTACAACTTTTTACCGCGAAACTTCCAAATTGCAGTAGAGACTTAAATGTGTGATGTTTGTGACAAAGATGATCCGTCTGTTTAATTGTATCGGGTGGATTAATTGACTTTAGTCCAGGACTCAACAATACAATAGGGTTAAATTTTTAATTAAACAATAAAAAGTGTTTAAATGTTATTTAGTTTGGATATTAAAGTTACTGTGTTTTAATTTTAGTATAAAGACAAGTGATACATACATAACTTACAGTTCTGTGATAAAGACATTTTTAGGCCTTCCACTGTATCCAACACATAACAAGGTATGCAGCGGGAACTTGAAAACCTAGAGTCAAGAGACGTCATTCCCCCGTTTCCACCGAATTTTCGGCACTGCGTGCTGAGTGGAACTCAGTAGAACATGATAAATCAACACAGCGCTCGTAACCAGAAAGAGAAAATAAAAAAAAATATTTCATTTTCTTAAGTGAGGATCGAATTCAATTTGTCGCATTAACAGTAGCACCCTTGTGCTCCTGGGCCACGACAGGCAGACCATTATCATTCTAAAGTAAACAAGAACTTCGATACTATATTCTTCTTAGTGAAAGTAATATAATAACGAAATAAGCAAAGATGAAACAAATAAAGTATCAAATATATTTATTAGTTTATTGTCAAAGTCTCATAAATCATGAATAAAACCACCAACATATGTGACCGCTTGTTCTCTAATAAATTTATACTACAATTTTACTATTAACATAGTTTATTAGCAAAATGTTTAATTTACAATTTAGTTATAACATTTTGTGGTTCTTGGTTATATTTTAGGCAAAGCTTATACGTGCACTCGAAATTTATAATTGATTATTAACTGATACGAAATTTTAATAAATGCATGCCTTTAAATATATTTAATGATATTCAAGGTTATTTTCTCTGACCCCTTTTGGCGCAGGGGCACAGCTGTGAGACTAAGCGAGACGACTTGACGACTGCACTAAAGTTAATAAAATATTTCATATATTCTTTTCAAGCCTTGGTAACAAATGAAAACGTGGCGTTGAGTTCCGCCACCCAACACGTAAAATGAAAAGTGAAGAACGGAAGTGTCCCAACGACATCAAAAGTGTCTTAACACTATATTTCTAAGCTTAAAAATAATAGTTGTTGATTGTTAAATGTATTATTTTTATTTAAATTTAACTTAATATATTCTTGACTGCGTAGCTTCTACAGCTGAAGATCATTTCGAAAAGTTTAGATCTAAGGTCGGAAAAATATAGAAGTTATTCTATCATCAAACCCTTAATAAGGCATGAAACTTTTGGTTGGTTTTTAAGTATTTGGTTATAAGAAATTGTAACTAGAGTATATACTTATTACCTTTAAAAAATATTGTTTTGCATACTCGTTGCAGAATAAATATAGTAAAAGCAAAACATATATTCACTAGAAACATAAATAGCATATAATAGTTAAAATTAGTCAAATAATAATAAAAAAAAGTTATATTAGTTTGCTTAAATATGATTATTAAAAAAAAATGGAACTTAAAGAGATTTTAGAACAACGTAACATGCAGAATTTCACGAAGAAGAATTTTGAAGTGGTTCGTTGAAAACGTATGGCTTAGTGATCAGATCGCTTGGAGGCTTTCCAAGAAGGTTTCAAATCCCGCTAAGTTAAATTTTTCTAAATGTGAAAAATAACACTTAAAATTATTAAAACATTTTCTAAAATATTAAATTGGAAATACAATATAAATAAATACATTAAGCTGGGTAGAGTTTCTTAATTGAAAGCAAGGATCATATAAGCAAGTTAGTACTGATCATAGATAATGATTGATAGAGAATGTTGTGGCGCAGACGTACAAGCGTGCGGATGCAAACACGATGCTTGTAGGGTCGATTTCCTTTTAGGAAAGTAAAGTATGAAATATATTTTCGTTCATAGCACGGTCATGTAATACGTAAAACCTTTAGAATAACGAAGTGTTAAAGGGGAGCGAATTATCGTAACACAAGGTTCCCAAGTTCCCTCTGTTTATATGAAATACAGCATGTTAAAAAAAATACTATTTTTTACTGTGAAATATAAAAAATAAGAATAGAAATACATATTAGCAAGTACCGAAAATGTAATGTATTATTAATTGTACAACGCGGCACGTTGCATTCGTAAGGAATGACGAATATTCGACCTCGTTTTTGTTTTCCTTACAATCTTCCCTGAGTGAGGCAATAATGTAATACATAAACAAGAGGTCCGCCTCCGAACTGCTGTCACATTCGCCTTGCAATAAATTTTAATGGGTACTACGGGCAAAATGAACACTTAAATAGTTTAAGGGAACTGGGACAATGTCTAATATATTGCGCAGGTAGAATAATTTACTGATTAAATTGAATGAATCAATGTGAATTGTTGTAATTGAAATATTATATTTTTATATCAATTTATTTCATAATCCTATATTACATTTGGTATTTTACGTTATCTTTAATCGTACAACGACTATTCTTAATAAAATGGTTGCACTATATACGAAAACACAAAATAAATTATTGTTAATCAATATTATCATAATAAGTGTATGTCTAATTTGCAGATTTTTCTATTTATTTAGTAACTAACGATTCAGTTACATTCACTTATTAACCAAATAGAATATGTAGCGTTATATACACAAAGTTTCGTTTTTTCATCGATGTTTATGTATTTATATTATAAAATAAGTAATGATTTCGTTTGAAAAGTAAATTTCGATTTTAAAATCCTTATAATCGTATCAACAGCCGATAGTGGAATGGATATGCGAGGCAACAATGTGTCCAAGCGGAAATTGTATTTAGTTAATTAAATTTACCGCTTTTTTTAATAAACCAATTGATCCCTTTTTTAATCTGCAAGCTGTTGCGTTGTGGTTTTAGTTTGGTAAAATTTTAATTGCGTATTTATGTATTTCTTTCAATATTTTATTAGCTCATTTTTATATGTAGTAAAACATATGTTTTACAACAAAATACAATATTTACATCATTGAAATGATCCACATTTTACGCGTAGTCACCGGTATCAAACATAATTATTAATTTATTTATTTAAAACTATTACTCCAACTTAATATAAACAAATCCAAGTATTATTAAAAAACATAGGTTTTAGCATAAATAATATATATTTACTGTAATAATTCAAGCTAATTAGTTGTATAAGCACTCTCACTCAGAATGATCCATCGCCATTTTTAAATTTATTTTCTAGGTATTCAATATTATATTGCGCCTGGTGGAAAGGCAACTTACACTTTTTTCGAGCTAGATATTTAGATGAAACGAAAATAAATTTAATTTCGATCAACTTCGAGTGGAAACCGAACCCACAATAATTGTGGTAGTGACAATGTTTAATATAAATTCTTTTTGTGTTTCTATTTAATAATTTAAAATAAAAAAGCCAAGTTAAATACACATGTATGTGTCTATTCAACGATTTATGTTACCGAATAACGATTAATTAAGTTCGTGCTCATGCAACTTTACATACTAATTATTAAATGTTAATTGCACTAAAATGGCATTTCCAGTATTCTATGCTAATGGAATAATGAAAACTAATGAAGTTTCCTGAGTTCTCTCGATATCTTATGACACTGACATGACATGGCTGTGAATTTAGCCACGCTCTATGTTTAACATTTTCAATTTAAATATTTAATGTTGTCATTACTTCGCTCTGGTAACAAAGCAAAGCGTGAGCGTTGAGTTCTGCCGCTCAACAGATAATATTTTTCAAATCAGCGGAACTTGGGAAACAAAATGGAGTGAACACTAGGTTCCCAATTTCCCTCTGCCTATCCTGTCATAGGAGAGATGTCGTGTGAAGTTAAAATATTACATTAAATCTATAATATTCAATATTTCAAAAGGTATATAATAAAATTAAAAAAAACTACCAACAATAGATAACATATTTGTATTTATTAGTTAGGTCATGAAGCTAAGTGAATAATAATGTAAATTATTGAAAAGCTTTGTGTTCATTATTGATTTAACCGTTTCAATAGATACTTAAAAATAATGATGAAGTTTGTAAATTTTATAATTAATTAATCTACTCAGCTTCACGCTGTATCCCACATGCACATGGTAGGGTAAGACACTGCTTTCCGCTTCCGTTCTCCATTTTCTGCCACATTTGAGGTAACATCTTAAAAAAGCATCACAAAACACATCATTGATCAAGACAAATGTGTCAGATCGAAAGGGAAGTTTGAGGTGTCTTGTTAAAATTTCACTTTTTTAACTTGTTATTTTAGTAAATATTATTTTATTTAATATATATGATGGTCTCTATCGTTTAAACTTCCTTTCTCTTGCTTTTCTTCTTCCCGCACATGGCAGGGTATCCAGAGAGAAACAGCAACTGGGAAACTAGCGTTAAGGCACTCGGCTTTGTTCCGCACTTTCCGCTGAATTTGAGACATTACGTTTTAAGTGACAGAATACAACATCTCACAGTTGTTACGAGAGTAAAGAAATAAAAACATTAACTATTTCAATTTTACAAGTGACCATCGAGCCCACAACATTGTCGCGCAAGCCTCTTGTTTAAGCTTTACGATATACATATTTCAACATAAGTTAAAAAATTCTACTAAGGGCAGTTAAAATACGTTTATTGCTTAATAATATTTTTAATATATTTTAGATTTTATTTAAAACTACAATATATTATAGATATGTAAAGTTTAAATTAAATTTAAAGTAACAATGCAAGTACGATATAACTTCGTCATACTTGTATGTTTAGTTTACGAGTGAGTTATGGATTGCTTTGAAAGTAGAATACAAATGTTTACTTTTAAAAATATATAAACATGTCATGTAATACTAATTCAGAAATTTTATAACATTATTTTCAATCATGTCTAATAAAAAAAATCTTTTTTTTTTAAATTGCTTCTTGTTAACGAATACAAGTTTAAATAATTTCAACTATAATGTGTGTCTATTTATGTTTTAATTAATATTACATATAACTATGTCTGGTGAAGGCGATACGTTGCAATCCTATACTTCATTAAAATCGCTATATAATTTTCAGGTGAATGCATTAACCTCAACTACTTCTGGATTAGTAAAAAACAATTGTATCGGAAAATATTATTACTAAGGAATGCTGTACCATACTAACTCTGACGACAAGCAGAGTTTTTTTCTTTTTTTAGCTTCACGCTGTATCCCGCACGAGGCAGGGTAGGCAGATGGAACCCGGGAACCTACCCGTGTAAAGACACTCCGTTCCACTTCCGTTCCCCACTTTCCGCCGAATTTGAGGCATTGCGTGTTGAGTGGCGGAACTCAACGCCGCGCTTTGCCTTAATACCAGAGCGAAGAAATGAAACATTAAATATTTAAATTGAAAATATTAAATATTTCATTTCCTCGACTGGGGATCGAACCCAGAACCTGTCGGTTACAGTCACACTCTTGTGCCGCTGCGCCACGACAAGCAGAGTTGGTTTAATTATGTCATAATATAATTCAATCAACTGTACTAGTCGTCAGAGTTAGTTTGAATACATAGAATGTGCCACTATTTGAGTTATTTACACGTGAGCATTTATAGTTATAGTAAACTTTAAAGATTATTTTGTATAAAAATTGACGAAACATATTGTAAAGAACACTATACACGACAATATAGCATTTGGAATTTTATATCTTCTGATATTCAACTAAAGAAAATACAATTTTTTACCAACTCAAGTTTTAAATTTGTGAAAGTTACTTAAGCCTTTACTTAAAGTCTACACGTAAAAAAAAAGTGAGAAATGTTGAAGTTTTTGCTTGTTTATTAAGATTCAACGAGTAAGAGTTGTTATTAAAAAGTTCGCAACTAAGAATATTGTTCTGAAGTATTTAAAAGTTGACTACAAAAATGTTGGCAACTTCCACTTGCCTAATAGTTGCAAAATTATTAAGTTAATTGTTTAAGCGATTAAAGTTATACTGATGTATGTATCACAACATGTAAATAACATATTTATTATATATTTATTTAATACGCTATACAAATACCAAATATAAAGTTTTAAAAGTGGCAAAACAAAATCCCAACACTTGCCAAGTGCCAACTTGGTCAGTAGAAAATTGTCATTTAGTAAACATTTTAGAAGTACAAATCTTTAGTATTGAATTCAAATAGAAAACTCACAAGCCTTAGCAAAAGAGTTCATTCCTTTCGAGAAAATCAAAATAGTTAATCTTTTCATTTTCTTGGTCCAATAATATTGGTAACATACGAAGGTAAAGTGCACTCAATATGGATGCCTTAATAATTCGTCGGATAGCGGAGAGCGAAAGTTTCTTAATAAGAACAGAGTTTATAATTCAGTTCCCAGGTTTCCTTTGCCTACCACAGTGTGAAACATAGTGAACTCAAAAAATAATTGTGATTTAATTTAATCATAAAAGCATTGGGTATTACTACGTAAAATGAACTCAGCGCAGAGCTGAGACTCTCTTGGCACTGGACAAATCTTTTTAAAATTTTCTATTGGTTTCTGTTAAGTCACAAATATTCTCAGTTATATTTTTATTCATAAATGACTGGTGTTCATAAATAAATAGAATAAATTATTTTTGTGTTGTAAAGTATATATATAGTGTAGTTTTTATTCTACATATAAGATACGAGAACTAGTAGCTGAGCTATGTCGCCACGTCATTTTTCTTCAATGCAGACACTAAAAGATATACGTAGTAACAGCATTTTCTAACTCAATTTATCTTTGTTTATCGCTGAAACAGAATTATTGTCAAATCAAATATAAAATGTTTTAAAATTATATTAAAAAAATAGCTTTAACATTTTAATATTATTTTATTCAACTGCTCTCCTAACAGTTTCTTTATTTTTAACTACTAACCCTCCCATGGCTTCGCCCGCTTGAACGATATAAATTATAAATATAAAAATCAATATAAATTATAAATATAAAACCTAGGCCGTTCGTTATCTTTATTTCCATATTCTTTGTTATTTTGATTGTTGAAATAGAATACAACTTATAATGATATTTCATGCAAATATGTAGCTTAGAACATTCCTAACATTACTATCTTAAGCTGATTTATACAGTTTTGAGTTATACGTATAGACTAATCCCTTAACTTTCTTATCGTATATTACGTTATTTACTATACGTACTTATCACTTTATTCCTTCTTTATTTAAGATTACAAAATACTTACCCCAAACAATCTCGTAGTGAAATTTAATCCTACAATCATTATATTAGTAAAAAATATGCACTGAATTACGATTCTCTTTATATCGTTTTGTAACAAAACGCTAATTGAAACATATAAATTGATCTTTGTTTTTTTTTCTGTAAAAAAATGTACGAACTGAGAAGTACAAAGTTACAGTTACATTATTTAATCATAAAGGAGTAGTACAGAATGTTATTTTTTGACATAAGGATATAAGGTTGCTATGGTAACGCGTATTGTACGCATCAATCGGTTCTCTAGTCCATATAATTTAATCGCTAAATGCAAAAGGGTCGATCTCTATATTTAAACAATTTTACGTGAGCGAAGGTGACGGTAGGTGGCTGAGTTATGGTAATAATCTCGTTTATCGTCCTGCTCCAATGACCGGAAACTTTCTGATAAGGTCAAGCCTACTATTTTTTATATCCATTTTTATGTGAATTAAAAAATATTTTTTGCTAGCTATAAAATCCGTATTTAGATTGTTTTGTTGTAAGAATAATATTAAGAGAAAATACATACATATAAAAATTGTCATATTTTTAATTTTTTATTTTAGTTTCGCGTTGTGTTTCAAATGAAAATATTTAATATTTATTTATTATTCCCCACTTTTTGCCGAATTTGAGGCATTGCGTGTTGAGTGGCGGAATTCAACGCCGCGCTTTGCCTTATTACCAGAGCGAAGAAAATGAAACATTAAATAATTAAATTGAAAAATTAAATATTTCATTTCCTCGACTGGGGATCGAACCCAGAACCTGGTGGTTATAGTCACACTCTTGTGCGGTACACGACAGGCCTCAATTATTATTGTTAAATATTTTATATGAAAATATTAAATATTTCATTTCCTTGACTGGGGATCGAACCCAGAACCTGTCGGTTACAGTCACACTCTTGTGCGGTACACGACAGGCCTCAATTATTATTGTTAAATATTTTAAATGAAAATATTAAATATTTCATTTCCTCGACTGGGGATCGAACCCAGAACCTGTCGGTTACAGTCACACTCTTGTGCGGTACACGACAGGCCTCAATTATTATTGTTAAATATTTTGTATAAAAATATTTAATATTTCATTTCCTCGACTGGGGATCGAACCCAAAACCTGTCGGTTACAGTCACACGCTTGTACCGCTCAATTATTTTCGCCTCAATTATTATTGTTAAATATTTTAAATGGAAATATTAAACATTTCATTTCCTCGAGTGGGGATCGAACCTACAACCTGTCGCGTTAACAGTCACACGTTTTGCCCAGTGTCCCAGCGCAGCCGTCCATATATATTTAATTATATACATTAATATTTAATATATATACATTAATATTTAATTAGGCTTGCAAGGCAAATGCTTGTAATGAAGCATTTACTCGTATAACACGTAAAGTGCGTAGAAATGTCTGTTATGTTTAGTTTCTAATACCGAACTAATGATAAGAATTATTAATTTCCATATCGTTACGGATAGATAGATCACATTAGAGGACTACTCCGCAAATCGGAAAGACCAACACATTACTCAGGATTGAAGAGCTTTCGAGGGTGATAATTTGACGCGACTACGCCGTGGGGCGTAAATCCTTCTGCAAATGACGGGTCACGTGGTCCCTAAATGAGTTTTGTGATTATATGTGCTATAGGCGTTGTATGGTTGTTAGGGTTAACTTTTTATCAATTATTTCTATTTTACATAGTATTTTTATTTAGGAATTCCAGCCATAGAATAATTCTAATTTAATAAATTATATTTATTGACATCAATTGCCGATATACGTAAAAATAATTTATACTAACATCATACACATATGATGTTAGTAAAATTTCATAAATTTATATATTTAATAAATGAACAAAATAAATAAAGTTGTATCTGTATATTTTATGGCTGAATGTTACATTAATAGACATGTGATAAACAAGTGATGCCTATCGCCAACCATAGAAGTCTTAGAAACTCATTTTATAAATTATATTTAAAGTAGTAGGCAAACCGCGGCATTGAGTACCGCCACTTAACACGCAATACTTAAAAATCGGCAGAAAGTGGGGAACAGAAGTGCAACGCAGTGTCTTATCACTAGGTACCCAAGTTCCCTCTACCTACCCTACCATATGCGGGATACAGCGTGAAGGTGAGATTTAAAGTAGTTGTCATACTCATATATTACTTATACAAGACGCGTGCGTCCCTCGCCGTAATCACAAAAGACTTTTAGCTTCACGCTTAATCCCGCACCCATGTGCGGGATTAGGCGTCAAGCTAAAAGCTATGGTAGACTTGGGAAGAAATCTAGTGTTAAGACACTCCGATCCGTTCCTGACTTTTACCAATTTGAGACATTGAAAAATTAAGTTTGTAAATTTCCTCTTCTTACTTTGCATTGTGGGAGCGTGAAGCTGAAGAGATTATCTTATATTTGTACTAGACATTGACGTCTTAATTAGATTAATAGTCATTACTTAAAGTTCTCTCTCACTCTCAGTTTTAAGCTGTATACCGTACATGGCAGGGTAGACACAGGGAACTTGGGATCCTAGTATCAAGACACTCCGTTCCGTTCCTCACTTTCGCCACGGAACTCATTGCCACGATTTGCCTTGCCTACTAGAGAGAAAAAATGAAAAAACATTAAATATTGAAAACGAAAATATTTAATTTCCTCGAGCGGTAATAACTTTCTCATTTCATCAGTATATTACTATTTTATAACATATTTCTAAAATTTTAATGTAATATATTTAATACACTTTCACATTTTACTTCCATAATTGCTCTCGAAAGAGTGGTTTAAATTGAGCGCGACAAGTAGTGGCGGAGGGCATCGTTAAAAGGGATTCGGATTTAAATAAACTATTGAGGGGTAGATTAAAGAGCGTCCTCGCTACGTAACGTCTATCACGTGATGCTTTTTTCCTTTTTTAATTTACTTTTGTGCCTTTATAGTGAACGTTTTAATGACTTATGTGCATAACGTTATATGTATATATGTGATACTCGTGTGTGATAAAGTTTATATGTTGGAAATCTGAAAAAGTTATAATGACTTAAATCAGTTAAACTGTAGTGTTAGTTAAGCTGAAGCTTTTAGAAAGCTTCAGTTTAACTTTTTCGGAATTTTAGTTTTTTTTTTTTTTTATTGTAGGTATCCATTAAGTCATGATTCTAATATACGTATTATAATTTTGATTAAAGATGTATTCTTATAAACATCTATTTAAAACCTACATAACTGGTATGATGACAAAAAGTAATAATTGTATTAAAATGCCATTCGCATTATTATGTAATGTAATATTTCTCTAGATAAATTATATCTGCTATTCTTGTAAAAAACAATAAACCAATCAAGTGCGAGTTGTTTCTGTAGATCATTTAATATAAAATAAGGTATTGAATAAAAATTAAATTATAAAAACTATTATACTCATATTGAGCATTGCATACAAAACTTGTGCATATACCCCTCATATATATTTTGAAAGTTGTACTTCCCGTTGACTTATAAGCCGAAAGTTGATATGGAACCCTCGGTGGGCGCGACCGACTTTTACTTGACTGATTTATTTAATTCAAGACACAAAACCCTAAAAAGTATTAATTCTTAATACTATCCAAATGAAAATAGCTTTATACGACATTAAATGAGGACGATATCGGCAATATTAGTGAAAAATAGTCATTAGTGTAAGTGGACGTGAGGAGCGCGTAGGCATTGGAACTTCATATGAAGTTAATTGGATTTTTCCGTTTGCCGCGCGAACGTGTTCCGAGTGAATAATAAGTGCTTTAATAGTGTTTTCAGCTGCGACACGCTCTCTACGATCTTTGGTTGCTAATGGTATGTAGATTATTAATACAGTGAAAAATTACGTATTTTTCATATATTGAGATGAAGATAGATATAGAACATAGATTTCATGATTTTATATATTGTAAAAGGGATTACGTTATCTCGCAAATAACAGGGTTTTTTACATATTTAAAGTGATGAACGCATTTTCTAATAAAGTATATTTCTTTCTTAAGTGTATGATAATGAAAAAAACTACTTTTTAAAAAATAATATGAAAATTTTACAGGCACACAGGGATGCCAACCAACAACACAAAAAAGTTGTAAAAAGCGTACAAGAATTTCGACGTAGTTTCATAAGAACGTATGGCTCGGGCTTAGTTAGTCAGAGCGCCTTGACGGTTCAAATCCCGATTGGTCTCAAATTTTATATGCTTTCTAAAAAAAATATAGAGTGGAGTGTCGTGACATTCAAAGACAAACAAGAAGAAGAAGAACTATTTATGTAACAAACTCAACGCCGCACTATTTAAAGCTTACATATTTATTAAATAATTCAGTAAAAATGTTTTTTTCGAATATCTTATGAAATCATTTCAAATAAATATTATATGGTCATTTTCACAGTGGGTTAACGACGATATAAATAATATTACAGCTAGGCAATGCCTCCTTCGTTTCACCTCCTGTCATTAGTTTCTTTATAAATGTCCTCTAGGGGGTACTCATATTTTATAAATTGTGGCCTTTCTTTAGTATTATTGACTTTTTTAAGATAAACTGAATTCACCAAAGCCTTTTTAAAATTTAATTCAGTCACTGCAAGTAAACCAACTATTTATGGTAAGTTTTGAATGAGTATCATTACATAAAATAATAACATGATAGCTGTACTTTTATATTATTTTCCTACCAAAGAGACGGATTACTAAGGTTTAAAAGAAAATTTCTATATTTTATTCTAGCGAATGAAATGGTGAAGCCACGTGGCTTCACCCTCTTTCTTTTCTAATCAAGCTAACTAATTGTAAATATAATAACTAAATTTTACTTTTTTATATAAATAGTAGCTTATATATAAATTTGATGTATGACTCATACACTCATACATTTAGGAAAAACTTTACAGTAACGTGGCTCATACAGTATGAGCCACGTTACTGTTAAGTTTTTCCTGAATGTATTCAATTGTCTTGCGTGATCAAATTGTGGGTTCGGTTACCACTTGAAGGAATGAATTTAACATTTTCGTAAGTAAATATTTAATGTTTTTATTTCTTGGCTCTGGTAACAAGTTCAAGTGCGGCGAGTTCCGCCACTCAACATATAATGCCTCTTTATTCTAAGTTCACAAATTCCATCTGCCTGCTGCCTTGTGCAATATACAGCGTAAAGGTGAAAAAATAAATAAAAATATGATAAGCCAGTTTTACTATGTGTTAAATGCAATAAATTCTCATTCATACATCAAGAATAAAATAACAGTATAATATTCCATAAAAACATATACCAGTTCTTTATATGAGAGTGTAATTTGAGACTTTTATGACTTGTAAGTTTATAGGCCTCGTTTAATAAAATTCCTTGAGAAAATGCCTGTGTTTACGTTATTTGTTCATTTATTGTATTACTACGTAAACTTTTTTCTTTTTTTTTATGTTCACACGTATGCTGCAGTTATCTTACAGCTAAGTAGAAGTAATTGATGATATTGGATAGGCGGAAAAATAAGGAAATAAGTGTGAATATTTACGCGAGACGACTTTAATTCCAAAACGCGTAATACGTAAAGTTGTTGGCGTTCGTATTAGATAATATTCTTCTAAAAAATATGTAGAAATATCCTTAAGTGCTTATTTAAAAACGTACAAAAAATTACACGAAGCGAGATTTGAACCCGCGCCTCTAGGTAACCGTTCAAGCGCTCTGACCGCTAAGCCATACGTTTCCGTCAAGCTACATTAAAATGCGCTTACGCTTACGTACACCTTGTACAATTTATTTTTGTCGTTAGCATCACTGTAGAGAGAATTTTACAAATTTCCCACCCGAAGAATGTTCCTTAGAATTATCGTTTGGAAGAGAGAGATCAAGAGAGAATGTTATATATTAAGTCCTCAATGTGGATTACATTAACATTTTAAAATTGATAAAAATATCATCAGTTCCAAATCAACACTGTAAATAAAGCAACAAAATATAGCAGCTTCACGATTTTAGTTACATACCAGTGTAATCAAAAGAAACCTAGTGTTGAAACATTTCGAATTTTCAAGGCATTGTGTGTTAAAAGAGCCAACGCTGCTTTTTATCTATTAACTACTTAAATACAATAAAAATTAATAAATTTATTTCCTCGAGCGATAACAAATCTACAATCGTCGCATTTTTAGCCGAAATTTTGTGACTTTCGGCTAAAAATAAAAACACTAATAACAAATAAATCAAAAGATTTTAAATATATATAACCACTCAACATGCAATGCCTAAAATTTAACAGAAAGTGGGAAATGACACGAAGTGGCTTACCACTAGGCTCCCAAGTTCCCTCTCCCTACTATGCTATAAAAAAAATAATGTAAAGTAAGTAAATTCATATCAATAAATTCAATATTTCATCGTCATGTACTAATATGTTCATTTTTAATTCAAAACGACGCTATCATATTAAAAATATTACTAAAGAACATTCTACGCTGGCAGTTTAAACAAAATGCTTTCAAATAGTTGCATTGTTCCTAACATAAAGCGGTTTAATAGCTTTATGAAACACTTGCATATGAATAGAAATTTTTAACGCAACAGAACCTGACATTTTATATGAATTGAAACGGACCATTAAAAATGAAGACAATGAAAATATTTTACCGTCGCCGTCAGATATGACAATTATGGGTAAAAACACAATTCCTGACGCTATTAAAAACTTTTGTTTATAAATGCGTAAAAATAAATATCAGTATAGTGCAGTTTAAGATGATTAAGGCATAAAGTTATCTTTTTATATTGTATTTCAATATAATACCATTGACTTTTTTATATTCTAGATGTTACAGTGCTATAATAGACTAGACAAAATTAAAATATTCTAAGTTGGCTTTGTAAATAGTTTCACCAAAAATGTAGAAAACGTTATAATTTTAAATTCATAATTAATCACGTCAAAAACAATCGTAAACAACTTACATTAAGAAATAGCAATATTTTTTATAAAAAACAACCATTTTCATATCCGTATTAAATGTAAACAAAATTAAAGAAAGATATAAAAATGCGAGGCCATCATTCAACTGGAACTACTGTTTAATATTAAATAGCGATTGTACATAAAGTTTCGCGATAATCCCCCGACGAGCATCGCGATTTAACGCGTCCCGTTGAAAAGTCGTAATTATTGCTGACGTTACGCGCTACCCGCATTACACGATGAAACGTAATAATGGCGAGCTTAATATTACTTGTGCCGTATGAGTGAATTTCTACTGATTAAAGATTATACATGCAGATTATATACGTTGAGTGAGATGCACAGTAGGACAGTGTGTAAGTATATATGCGGTGGTTTGTGAGTGGATTCCTACTTGAGGGATGATTTTACTAAAGCATTTTTCCTTCCCTATTCGAGAAAGAATCAGAAAAGAAATATGAAGAATATAAATTAAATAATGTACCCTACTGTAATGTACCCTACTGACTAAAAGTCTTTTAGTTTTTTTTTATGGTAAAATCAATTGACACCTTTTCCTTTGTACCAACTTCCTTTTTTTGTGTGTATGAAAGTACGGCAAAATATTATTCTTTAAAGTAAAACCTTTGGAGGATATTAGCTGTATTATTAGAACCCGGAACTTGTGACTCTGGGTAGGTTTTAGGGTCTCTTTGTGATGCTCATCAACACTCTTTACTCCTTGTGCTACTTCCCCCGCTTAGCCTAATTTCGTAAGAAACTGCTAATGCAGCTTTAAATATTCATTTTAAAATAGAATTTGCTGCAGTTCTCGACAGGCTTTTCAAAAGATTGTAGTGAGATTTTGTTGGTATACCTCATTTTGTTAAGAAATAATCACACCATGTATGATTCACCGCAATACGCTCCGTGAAGCTACCACCATCGCTGTTTTATTTCGCAAGACCTCCCGAACGTCGAGCGCTACCGAGAAATATCATACTGTGGGGACCACCTGTTATTTACCGATTGCGTTATTTAATATAAATATAATTTTAGATTTTAGAGATTCACTTTTTGTTCTAACATCGAACAGATTGTCGCGTCTTAGAATTAGTTAGGTGTAATACTAATAAATTAAATAAATATATAAGTAAATTCGTTTCGGGTAATTTTGCATCGTCAACGACAGTCCTACATAATTATTTACTAAATATTAATATTTTTTTATGAATATTAATATTTTTTTATGTTTATTATTTGTGTAATATTTAGGTGTTTGCTCAACCCGGTACGGTTAGTTCTACAAGGATGATATATTTAATTGTTCTCGAAAATAGATATACAGATAGATGACGACACACCAACGTCGTCTGGGTTTTTATAGAGCTTCTCATACGTATCTATTAAATTGTAAAAACAAAATTATAATAAACTAAAAAAAATATTTAACTGGCAAAGTAACAATATACTGACGTATATTTGCAAAGTAAACAAGATAAATTACACTACACTTGAATGCAGACTGAACTCAAATAACATTATCTAAATCATACTTCGCTGTAATAGTATTTTGTTGTACAATATTGTTAAAATAAGCAACGCAGCGAGCTTTTAAATAAATAAAAGTTTAAACATCTACTTTGTTTCTAGCGTGTTCACTTCAAGAATATTATATTTTCATACCTCAAGAGACGTGCTTTGTTTTTATTTTTAAGCGAACACTTAATTTTTAGAATTTTGCTTCTGAATATAATTTTAAATATAAATATTTTCTCGAGAGAGCTTTAAATTCCAAACGTGTCCCATATCTGTTTCGCAAATAAGCAAATTATTATGTTTTTTTAGCTTCATGCTATATATCGTAAGTATCTTAAATGAGTATCTTAATCCTAATCTCCCAAGTTTCCTTTGCCGACTCGGGCCTATGCCGTATACAACGTGCGGTCACATGACGATATTCCAAAAAATATTAATTGGTGGTTGGTTATCGAGGCCTGTCGTGGCGCAGCAGCACAAGCGTGTGACTGGAACCGGCAGGAGGACCGACGGAGGTTCTGGGTTCCATCCCCAGTCGAGGAAATGAAATATTTAATATTTTCAATTTTAATATTTATTGTTTCCTTTCTTCGCTCTGGTAATAACGTAAAGCGTGGCGTTGAGTTCCGCCACTCCACACGCAATGCCTCAAATTCGGCGGAAAGTGGGGAACGGAAGTGGAACGGAGTGTCTTAACACTAGGTTCCCGGGTGCCTTCTGGCTACCCTGTCTCGTGCAGGATACAGCGTGAAGCTAAAAAAAAGTCAAGGTCAAACTCCCCGGAGCAATTGAACTCAGAACCAATAATAGCTCATATTCACATTTACTCTTCTCCCGAAATGGCCTTAAACAACATTTATTTTAATAAAATGCTTATAAATCTTAAAATCGTTTGTTCAGCTTAAACATTCTGTACACAATAGATCAGGCAAGCTAAGTTACGGTTATGATCTCGTTCATCGTCCTGCTCCAATGACCGGAAACTTTCAGATAAGGTCAAGCCTAAACTGTTTTCATATTATGCTGCACTGTATTGAAAGCTCGTCATTTTGCAGTTAAGATTTATTGCTTAGAAAATACTTTGAGTTATATTTCCTTTTAACTAAATAATATAATTTAGTAAGTAACTGAAATCAAATAACATGTATGTACTTCATTTTATTTTTCAATTTTACGCGGCATCACGCATATAGGATGGGTTTTAATCTTGTTCCGTTCCCTACTTTTCAGCCAATTACAAGATATTTACAGATTTTAGCGCCAGACCTTGGCAGAATTCTTTCCCTCTACTCGAAATCGAACACATAACTGTTGCGTTTAAAGTTTGATCCTATGGCACTGCGCCACAGTAGGTTCATGGCGTACTTACGCCTTCATCTAGTTGTATGTTATTTTATCTTGGTATGAAACATACAGAAAAGTATAATCATTTCTTATTATACGGTTAAACTTTTAACGGTTAAACGTTCAGTAACACATGTCACTATGAAAAACTGTTAAATTTAATACCAACTTTATCAAGGCTTGACGTATCGCAACGGTCCAAGCGTGTCATTGTACGTGACAGGTTGTGAGTTTGAATCCCACTCATGGAAACATAATCTAGTAACGAGGCAAATCGCGACGTTGAATTTTGCCACTTAACATACAATACTTACAGAATTTGGCGGAAAATTAGAAATAGAAGTGTTTTAAGCGGAAGCTGTTGTTAGGGAACCTAGTTAGAGCACTAGGTTCCCAGGTTCCCTCTGACTAGCCTCTATATGCAGGAAACAGCATTACGTTAAATAATTATACATAAAATTCATCTATATACATAAAATAGAAGGGGATTACATAACAAATAAATAAAAGTACCTACTAGACGATAGTGATCCTTGCAAATGACAGGTCACGTGACCCCATAAGGGGACACGCCATTGTCAGCACAATCGATATTTTACATTTATGCAAGTTTTATTATTTAAAACGGATTTATCACACAATTAACTCGTTAGCCCCTTCTCTGATAAGTATTGACTGATGTAACTCAATTTATCGAACACTAATTTTTAATGTTCATCACATCCGTTTTAAGCCGAGCTGATTCGATTTTTTAATGGCGAATGTGACCCTTTAGTGCGATATTCTTTATTTTTTTTTTAATGTTATATGTCGTTTTAATACAAGATTCAGCTTTATGGTAAAAGTGGTTAAGGTTAAAGTGTTATTTAAAATCGATGGTAAAATATATTATTTTATAGAATGGCATATAAAATATAGGGTATAAACGGGATAGATGCCTCGTTAGGATAGACACTTAGCTTACTTAGTCCAATTTATTAAATATAATTTATATTATATATTTAATTTCCTCGAGTGGGGACTCGAGGAAATTAAATATTTAATATTTTCAAAATAAATATTTAATGTTTTCATTTCTTCGTTTTGGTAACAAGAAAAAAGCGCAGTGTTAAGTTGTGCTAATTAACAATGCCTTAAATTCGGCGAAAAGTGGAAAACGGTAGTGGAACGAAGTAACACTAAGTTCAAATCCTGCTTCGTTCAAAATTTTTATACGCTTTTTAAATTTAAGTTTAGTATTTTCTGTCCTAAGTGTGGAATAACACTTTAAAACATAGTAAAAATATTAAAGTAAATAGTATTCTCTCTTGCCAAACGATAATTCTTATGAGTTGTCTTTGGGTAGCGGAAATTTGTAAAAATCTCCCTACAGAGATGCTAACAACAAAAATAAGTTGTAACAAGCGTATAAGAATTTCGACGGAGCTCGGTGAGAACGAATGGCTTAGTGGTCAGAGCGCTGGAACGGTATTCCAGAGGCGCGGGTTCAAATCCTGCTTCGTTCAAAATTTTTATACGCTTTTTAAATTTAAGTTTAGTATTTTCTGTCCTAAGTGTGGAATAACACTTTAAAACATAGTAAAAATAACACTAAGTTTTCGAGTTCCCTCTGCCTAACCTGCGATATGAGGGATACAGCGTGAAGCTGAGTTTCAATTTGAGAGTTTGTCTATTGTATGAAATATATTATGAGCATAATATATGCATAACATATATTACTCACCTTTTATACAAAATAAAAAGACAATTTGGGTTGTAATTGCTCAAGCCAGATTTGGCGAGCGAATCGAACTTCGCTTCGCCCTCTATTACTTTTACAAAAAAATATTATTTAAGAAATATTTTCTTATAAAATTCCTTTAAATATACCCGATTGTATTAAACTTTCATATCCTTACATAACAATAAATGTTCATAATGCAATAAATGCTTGGTATAAAATGCAATTACCATATGCTCTAAAGAAATTGCTCCTAGTTGAACTGTTGTCGTTTGAAACAGCTTTTATATATATTAGAAAACCTTTGTGCACTATAAAATCTTTCACAATACACTTTTATAACTTAGCTGCTTAAAATATATTGTTGCTTCATTTTATTTTTCAGTGGTTAGTATGAGATTATATATTCATAATGTGTTATATTATTGATGACGTTTAGTACTACTCGTACATAATCTAACCGTATATGCAGCGATTTTGCTCTGGATTTCCACTCGGGGAAGTACAATATTTTCATTTTTTAAGTTTGGCGTTGAGTTCCGCCACTCAACTCAAAATAAATCATTATTAATGATTCACCAAAAACACAATAAAATTGCGTTCAAAACATATGAAAATACTAAAGATAAATCATATTATCTTATCATTTCGCAAAAACGAACGCAATAATATAATAAAATTCCAGTTGACTTAATAAAAATATAATAGCCGCAAAAGTGCCACAGAACAAAAAAAAATAAATAAATAAACGTATAACATATTTCTGTCGGACGAGAACATTTATTTTTATTTAAACGGACCGTTACCCTCAAATGTCTAGCTCAAATGAATATAAATTCACGCGGCCGCTATATTTTGCTCTATTCATATTATGCCTACCGAAGCTCAATCAAAGCGTTGTGTCAATAGAATAGAAATTTATTTGTTTGTAATATAATAAAATTTTATTAGTGTCGTTTTCTGCGTAGAATATTGGTAAGAGTAAATGTTTATGTAACAATTGGAGGAGATACTGATAGCTCCACGCTGTATTTCGGTCATAGTTGGAGTGACATTGTTAACCTAGTGTTAAAACACTCTATTGCGTTGCGCACACTTTCTACTAAATTTGTGGTATTGAGTGATGGCATTGAGTGGTGACTCACTACTCTGCCTTAGTTAACAAAGTGAATATAAAAAATATTAAATATTTTATATTTCCTTGATTGGCGACCGAACCTACCTACCTAATAGCACCCTTGTGCGCCTGCTCCACGACAGGCCTCATCATATATGGATATATTAGTTGACTTGACGCTGTATCCCGCACATAATAGAGTAGGCAGAGGGAACTTGGGAACCTAGTGTTAATACACTCTGTTCCACTTCCGTTCCCCACTTTCCGCCGAATTTGAGGCATTGCGTGTTGAGTGGCGGAACTCAACGCCGTATTTTGCCTTGTACCAGAGCGAAGAAATGAAAACATTAAATAATTAAATTTTAAATATTTCATTTCCTCGAGTGGGGATCGAACCCACAACCTGTCGGTTACAGTCGTTTACGCTTGTGCCGCTGCGCCATGACAGGCCTCAATTATATATTAGTATTAATGTATATATTAGTTCCACTATATAAAGTCACTTTATTACTATAGTCAGTATATTTATTATCTTGCAAGTATCAGTTACACTGCTGTTATCCGTCATTTTGGATAAACAACGTTCTATATTCATAGCTCTTAATATATTCATGTATGAACACGTATCGTATTTCCAATACATGCTTTAAATTCTACGTTTATAAACTTAACATATAAATTAGGAAATTGATGTGTAGATTAGTAGAAATACACGGTTTTACGCCTTAACGTCATAATAAGTTTTTTTTTTCTACTTTACGCAGTATTCCGCATACGGCAGAATAGGCAGAGGGAACTTGGGAACCTAATGATGAAGAAGTTTCCATTAAGACACTTTCGTTCCAAATATTCCTCTAATTTTGAGGCATGGCCTATTGAATGGCGGAACTCAACGCCGTGCTTTGTCTTTTACCAGGGCGAAGGTATAAAAATGTTGAATTATTATTTTCTCAAGTGGGGATCGAATTCACAACCTTCACACATACAGCCGCAAGCTTGTATCCCTGCATCGCGACAGTCTCTCACTTAAATTTCTAATTTAATTTCTATTAAATAACTGTCAGTGTAGCTACATCTTAGTAGACAAAGATAATCTGTGGATAAGCCAATCATATTTTACTGTAAAAAAAAGAATTTACATACATTATCCTCTAATTATCGTAATAAAATAGTATTTTAGGAAAAGATTTGTAAAAAGAAGATTATAATTAAATACTATAAGTAAAGTATATAAATAATATTAATAGTGTAAGTAGATGAATTACTTGACGTTGAAAAATAACGCTCTCTATTTTTTATTTTGAACAAAATAATTTGAATTTGAATGAAATGAAGTTACATTTTATTTGTCGCTTCTATATGACAGAAATTACTCTTCTTTCAAAAGTTTAAATTGTAATAACATTGTTCGTTCGAAAAAAAAATACTTCAACATTAAACTTGAAACTTGGTTAAAATGATGCTCTCAAAGCTTTACATTAAGTTGCTTTTTTACTTAAGTTCTTGTCTACTTCTTTCCACATCTTATTTAATGATGATGTCTTGGCGCAGTGAAATATCTGACTGCTAACTGGTCATCTTCCAACTAAGATATTGAACGGGGGGAACGTAATAGCCAACATTAGGTTCCCCCCTATAAAAAAATAAAAATAAGCAGCCGAATTCAATTAGCTGTCATATTTTCTACTAACAATTTTATATAGCAAAGTAACTATTGTGATAAAGAAAACCGTTGTTGTATATTAATTTAAAATTTAAAAAACAATAACAATAATTTGAAGTTACTTAATATACTTTTTTATATTTAAAGATAAATCTCGTTTGATTGAAGAATTAGATGGGATTAAATATGGAAAAAAAGTACTTTAAACATTGAAAACCTTTATAAAACTTTATATTAATGATATCGTTAAGTAGTTGTATTATATTAAAGTAAGCAAACAGCAGTTGGCAACGATTGTTTAACAGATTCTATTTTCCAAAACACCTGCGCTTCATAAACTTAAACAAGTTGCGTACTTTGTTATATTACCTTCAAGAAATGCAATATATTTGTACAATAAATTATTAATATAGAATATCATTTATATGTATAGGAAAGTTCGTATAATTTTTAATGTAATTATATTGATGAGTAATTTAAAGTCAGTCCATTAAGATTAACTTCGGAATTGCCGAAAAAAATAATATTTGACCATATATGTTTTTAGTGCAACGGGTTTTAAACGCCACAACATACAACGCTAGTTAAAAAATATTGTTCGTATAAATAAATACGTATTACGATAAATAACGTTTTAATATTTGGCCACATGTGTAAATGATATAATTTTGCAAACTTTATTCCGGTAAATTAGTCACGTATAAATAAATATGCCTATTAACTCGTTTATGTGAAATTGCCGTAATACAATATCCCAAAATAAAAAGGGCCACATCATTCTATTCTGTATATTAAATACCTTATGCCTGACATTATGCTAAATATTTTGTTTTATGTAATGCTAGCTTGTCTAAAAACTTTCTTCTATGTTTCATAAGTATTACTCTACTCTACTCAGCTTCACGCTATATCCCGCACGAGGCAGGGTAGGCAGAAGGAACCCGGGAACCTAGTGTAAAGACACTCCGTTCCACTTCTGTTCCCCACTTTCCGCCGAATTTGAGGCATTTTGTAATTTGTGTGCGATCAGATGAATGGTCACTAGTATTAAAGATAGTCTATATGTACAAAACCCCTTCAAATATAAGATAGCTGATAATTGGTATTTGTGTAGGAAACATCGGTAATTTCCAATATGATTATAAAATAAAATACTTTTTTATAATCAATATCTCGTTTAATGGTGACTCTATATCTGCCTTTTTAAAACTTTGCCTACGTTATACTCTCGATATGTAAAAATGTAATTATTGAATTTCATAAAGCCAAACTCTCTAACTATACATTTTGACTTTTAATTTATTTAATTTTTATTTAGTCTATATATTGTAGTATTTTGATAGTAGAATCTCTGCCAACACAGTGAACCAAATCAGTCGAGCTCTTTGCCAAAAAAGTTTGCCATCAACTTAAATAAATGTATTTTGAAAGTACTATTCAAAAAATACAATTATATACATATATTTATAGTTATTTCATATTTTTTTTTTACATTTACGCTGTATATTATAAAAAAGAAATCACATATCCTGTATGTATGTATGGCAGGGTAAGCAGAGGGATCTTGGAAACCTAGTGTTAAGACAATCCGTTCCATTCTCCACTTTCTACTGAATTCGGGAAAGCGTAGATCTAAACGCCGTGTTTTATTTTGTTACCAGATTGAAGAAATGAAAATATTAAATATTTCACATGCCCGTACATAAGGACAAGCCTCAACATGATCTTAAGTCCAGAACTATTGGTTTCGAGTAAAAAAATATTTTTGTGTTTCGATAGTCTATGTATGGAACAAAGACATATTTATATATATTGTTTATCACGTTTTGTTTTGTTACCCAAAAGAAGAGAGAAGAAATTAGACATATTCTCGTTTCAAGCACAATTCTCAGCTATTCTATTTCGCCATGGAGGCGAAGCCGCAAAAAGAGGGTAGTTGAATTTATAAAATTAACAATATGCCAAATTTTAACATACTCCTATATAACATGCTTTAGATCTTTTTATGTTAATCCTGTCGAATTTAATACAATGTTCGTAAATAAGCAAAATAAATGCGTTTACGTAACTTGTTTAGGGAGGCCCCAAGCTCCTTAGCCACTCGCCAAACTAATACCGTCTGACTTGAATACTAATTGGTAACTTGAATATTCAAGAGAATAACCAATACGGTTTTCCAATTACGGCTAAACGTCCCTTTTTATGTTGCTTTTGTAGATTTTTAAGTCACATTTTACTACTGCTGTCGTGTCGGTTTTGAGTGTAAGCTTGCTAAATCCTTGTTTTTGCTTTTTCAATATCAACGTTTTTATACGATTCGAAAGTTTTAATACAATAAAAAATATCTTTATTTCATTTCATAAAATATATATAATAAAAAAATATTTTATATGTCCAGGGAATTAATTCAATTTCCAAATTTTTAAATCGGTTTGATTAAAACGCTTTTTGTCTCTCCTGATAATTTATTTCTTTTATAGATAAGACACTTTAAACTAGCGTACCTGGTCACCTGATGGTAAGTGATCACCGTCGCCCAAGGTTAATGTTTACATTTTAATTATTTAAATTTTCCTAACAACAACGTTTTTAATAATATTGCTTCCTACATAACCAATATAATATGAAAAAATGTATATATTATAAAAACAAAACTATTGAAGCTTGAGATGGACTAAAGGTACAACGAGTAACTTAATTAAGGGTACTCAACTTTACTATAGACTTTCTCAATAATCATTCACTCACTCAAATTCACGCTGTATCCCGCACATGGCAGGGTAAGCAGAAGGAAATTTTGTGTTACGACACTTCGTTCCACTACCCTTCCTCACTTTTCGCCGAATTTGAGCCATTGCATGTTGAATTGCGGAACTCAACGCCGCGCTTTGCCTTGTACCAGAGCGAAGAAATGAAAGCATTAAATATTTAAATTAAAAATATTAAAAATTTCATTTCCTCGAGTGGGTATCGAACCCACAACCTGTCGGTTACAGTCACAAGCATGTGCCGCAGCGCCACGACAGGCTCCAAATATTTTATATTTATATTTTATATACGTAGTATATTTAAACTGTTTTGCAATTTCTACATTTTGTTTCACTTTGCTTCAAGTTATACGGTATACACATCATTATAATGTTTCTCCTCCACTCGACGCCTTTACCGTGATATCCTTTTGTTCTCAGACAGAAAATGCTATTAGTGTTATGTGCAGGATTGTATAGAATTGTAGGGATTGTAGGGATCAAGTAAAGCAGAAAATTTTATTGAAAATATTATATTATATTCTACTGTATATCTTTCTTGTACTGTGATTTGGAAGATATATTTTTAAGTTCAATGGTCTTTCTTTTTTCTTCGGTCACAGTGATCTGCAATAAAATGTATCTATTTTAATTTACATACAATAAAGTTAATATGGTACTTACATCTTAAAGATAACAATCGGGATTAGAGCTCTTAATTGGCAACATCCATATGTATGCATGTTTTAAGTACATCCATATGTATGCATGTTTTAAGGAAATTAATACTTCCGTACTACTACTTAGTACCGAATTCTGGAGGCATTGCGTCTTAAGTAACAACAGACACAACCTTCCACACACTGTGAGTTTACACGCGCAAGGTATTCATCTTATTTAACGTATTTACAATTTTATAATATTTTTCTCAGAAAATATTGCTTTGAGTAATTGATATTAAAATTGGTTTGAGTATAAAAGCCGAAAGTTTCAATTCATGCTGTAAATTGACTAGTATGCTTGTTTACGTTGGTTCAATGTATATATACAAAACTGAATATGATAGAAGTAAATATCGAAATGTTTATTCAGGCATATGAAACAAACAAAAGGTAAATTGCTTCGTGTAAAATGTTAGAATAAAATAAAGAAATCATATATAATATTGTTATTGCATTATATATGATACCCGTAGGTTGTTCTCGTTGGGACGCATCGGTTTAGTGCTGATCACAAACGCAACAATTATAAGTTCGATTCCTGGTCAGGGGAATTATTCATTTACATTTTTTGTTCGATGATTATAAAGTAAAGCGAGGCATTGAGGTGATGAAAGTTTTCCCGAAAATTCCAGTTCAATGCAATGTTCTGGATACAGTGTCGAGCTAAAAATATATGAAGTATATTGCTATTATACCTTTGAGAATATGAAATCTCTTAACATTGAATTGACGTTGTTAATAGACTAGGTCACAATTTGTATAGGATCCACGTAGTTGCTCCAGGCACGTTTTGCTCACTGATTAAGTAAATTAGCTAATTGTATGTGCTTTCACACTACTGTCATCTAAACATGCTCAAGTTATATGTTTATTTTAATTGTAGTGTTTAGAATTTCTTAAGCATGTTTCTATTATTTCAAGATACTTTAACGGTATCTTTGGATCGAAATGATAAATAACAGGAAATTAAGGTGTAGTTACGTCATTGGAGTTATTCAATAAAAAATTATAAACTATGATCATTATCTGTTATTCTTGTACTGATTAAAAAAATATACTTGATCATAATATAAGGATATTTTTTAACGAATCGGTTAAGTTTAATGTCAATTAATATATCGTTTTTTTTTTTATTTTTTTAGAATTCGTAAAAATACGATTACCTTACTATACGAAAACAAGTAAACAAATTAAGACACTAACCGTGTAGTGCTGAAGGGATTATTCTATTACCATTAATTATATTTATAACATTTCCCATAACAACATTACAAGCCATATTACAATAAAAAGATCTAGAACAAAATATCTTGTAATATAATAACGCGTAATAACCGAATGCTCCAAGGTAGCACACGCCGTTTCCCCAGATGACGATTATTGGATAAGGTTTGATGACAAAAACGTCCAAAAAAATGGCTGAGCGACATAACAAGAACAAGGATGTCTTTATGAAATTATGTTTTGCCACGCTGAGTGGGTGACAGTGACAAATGATGCGAGAGCTGTTATTCACTGTCAGATCGAAGTGACGTGTTTTCCCTTGGTAGCTCGGAATTATGAAATGTGATAAACAGTTTCGAATGTACTTCCTTTATATATATATATATATATATATATATATATATATATATATATATATATATATATATATATATATATATATATATATATATATATATATATATATATATATATATATATATATATATATATATATATATATATATATATATATATATATATATATATATATATATATATATATATATATATATATATATATATATATATATATATATATATATATATATATATATATATATATATATATATATATATATATATATATATATAGATATATATATATATATATATATCTATATATATATATATATATATATATATATATATATATATATATATATATATATATAGAATAATTATCGATATTGTATACCTATATTTGGAAAGATGGTGCTAATGATATTGTACTAGCTGTTAAACTAATAATGAAAAGTTTTATATGATATACGACATATTCTATGAACCATTTGTAATTTTGACTGAAAAAGTTACTTTGAAACGGTTCCCGAGTTTTAATAAAGTCTGTTGTTTAACAAATAACTATTTAAAATAGAATTATATATAATTGCTTAGCGTATTCAATCAAAATATAATTAAGCTTTATAATATTAATGTAAGGACCTTTTTTGTGTCAATAAAATACAGAATTCAATAACTCTCGATCTTACAGCAAAAGATAATTTAATATTTTTTCATTGTATCCTTGAATCTGAGTAAGTTAATCATATTACTTTGTACAAATCTCAAAGATTACTTACGCAAGGCTAAATAATAATCAGGCGCAACACGTAATCTACTCCGCTAACACACAGTAAAGCCGACAACGCCATCAGGACCCCATTCGATCCTATCTAATCCTCGACAGGGCAGACCTACGGTATTCCCTGGGATTACAATGTTAGACGTCTGTGTGAAAAAAGATTTTAGTGTATAAAATGGTGTTGGATTACTTGGTAGTTATTTGCTTCTTAAATATTTCGAAATTTTTTATGAAAAGAAGCTTCATTAACGTATGTATCGTTACATAATTTTTTGTTATTTATATTTAATTTTATGAAATAAAAAGATATGTGGTAGTAGTGCTTGTTTTTATAATTTATTTTCGACGTTTACTTTGTTGTTTCTTTTCTTCTGAACAAATAACTATAATAATAATAATAATAGATTCTTTATTGTACACCCCAAAATATACTTATAAATATAACAAATAATAACAGTAGCAACAAGAAATGTACAAGAGGCGACCTTATCGCTAAAACAGCGATTTCTTCCAGGCAACCTGAAGGCATATGAAATAAAGGCAAGAGAAAAAGGGGGTTAGGGGGTATGAATATTAAAATAATATAAAATATAAGATAAGAATGTATAAGCAGTATAATATTAATAAATACATATGAGCATACATACATACCTATCTACATACATACATACATAAACATATACATACATACATAACCATAGAGTTTCCACTTATTACAAAGAAGGAACTTATTCTAGCCTGTAGTAGAATAGGAAACAATAAATCTCCAGGCCCTGATGGAATCCCAAATGTAGCCCTTAAACAAGCTATTATGGCAGTACCCGAAATCTTCCTTGACACGTATAACAAGTGCCTATTAGAAGGAACTTTTCCCACAACATGGAAGCGACAGAGACTTGTAATCCTCCCTAAAGGACAAAAACCCTTCAACGAGCCGTCGTCCTACCGCCCGCTGTGCCTGCTGGATACCGCAGGGAAAGTGCTAGAGCGAATCATCCACAGTAGAATCGTAGACGTAGTGGAACCCCAACTAGCTGATACACAATATGGGTTTAGAAAAGGTCGATCTACACTAGACGCCATTGAGCAAGTGGTCAACATAGCGAAGCAAGCAATTTCTGGGACGAGATGGAAAAGAGGATCCATAAAATACTGCTTAATAGCAACATTGGACATCAAAAATGCCTTTAACTCAGCCAAATGGAAGGTCATCATGGAAGCACTCGCAGTGTTAAATGTACCCCTATACCTGCGTAAACTGGTTGGTAGTTACTTCTCCGGTAGAGTCCTGACATATACCACGCAACAAGAGCCAATGAAGTACAAAGTCACTGGAGGAGTACCGCAAGGATCAGTTCTAGGGCCACTGTTATGGAACATCCTGTACGACGGACTACTGAAGAAGGAGTTTCCCAGCGAAACCAAACTGGTCGCATTCGCAGATGACTTGGCGGTAGTAATCGTGGCAAAGTACATCGAAGAAGCTAAATGGGCGTTTGAAAGGTCATTCCAAACCATTAACCAGTGGATGAAGTCGGTAGGGCTAGAACTTGCTGAACACAAAACGGAAGCGGTGCTAATCACCGGAAGGAAAACAGTTGAAACCATGAAGCTCAATGTAGGGAACTGCGAAATCATAACACAACCGTCCATACGATACCTAGGAGTAATGCTTGACCAAAGAATTAATTTTAAGGACCAAATCAAGCACGCTGCTACTAAAGCATCACAGGTTACAGCCAAATTGTCCCGGCTCATGCCCAACATTGGGGGCCCCAGGCAAAACCGTAGGAGGCTATTAATGGCAGTAGCAACGCCTAACTGATGTATGGGGTACCAATATGGAGTGATGCATTACACAAGGAAGAGTCGCGGCGGATTTTTGGATCGGTTTATAGAGTGAGTATGTTACGAGTAGTCAGTGCCTTTCGTACGGTCTCCGAAGATGCGGCTTGTGTGATAGCAGGTATGGTGCCGATAAAAATACTTGCCGACGAAAGGAAGAACCTACACCAAGCTAGAAAATGTAAACCAGAATTAGAAGTGACTGAATTACGTAACGAAGGGAGACAAAGCAGTCTACAGCAATGGCAATTGCTCTGGGATGCGTCAGTTAAGGGAAGATGGACTCACCGGTTAATACCATATATCAAGCCATGGATAAGCCGTGGACATGGAGAGCCCAACTACTACCTCACACAGATGATCACCGGTCACGGTTGCTACCGGGAGTACCTATATAAGTTTAAGCATGAAGATTCTCCTAACTGTCCGGAGTGCCCTGGGATACCCGAAAATGTGGAGCATGTATTTTTTGTCTGTCCCCGATACAGCGAAGACAGAAAATCACTAGAAGAAGAATTTGAGTGCAAAATTTACCCAGAGAACCTTGTTACAATAATGTCGACATCATCTGAAGCTTGGGAAGTAATTAGCTCATATGCTACAATTTTACTAAAAGATCTGCGTAAAAGAGAGCAAGCACGGAAGAAACTGGTCTGTAGGCAGCCACTTTATGATGCATAGCTGCGGCTGAATTTCCCCTCGCGAAGTAATGCCTAGCGGCCATCCCGCGGGGACCAGGAAGTTAGAAGAAAGAGGACTGTTTTTAGTCGGTATGAGTCTTCCGGACTGAGCCCGACATACGGGGTACCAAGATCATACCCTATGATACGTAAATGTATTTTTGAACCTATAAAAAAAAAACATACATACATAACTACATACATACATACATAACTACATACATATATATATATGGCCATTTTATGTGAAAATTAATGGTGAAAAAAAAAAAAGAAGGGGAAAAAAAGGATGAAATAATACTACACGGCGCTCAGGTGGGGTGAAAATGTTGTTTTAGGAGCGGCTTGAAAATATATAATGATTTAATATTGGTAAATGTAACATCAGAATTTTACAATAAATAGAACAAGTACTTGCCTGCCTAAATTGATATAACCAACTCTAAGTACATGAAACTTTTATATCTGGAACTAAAACAAAACTCCTTATATTTATATACGTGCAGGTAATATAATAAATATAGTAAGAATCTGAAATAGTTTTCATAACTTTATTGTATTGTGTATCCAATATATCTGAGTAGCGCAGACTTTCAAGATTTCAAGACACGGAGAGCCTCTACGATGTATCCAGAAGTTATTTCGGTAGAGCTTGTTACCACAAAAACGGGGTCAGTACTTGACTCGGAACCCCTATTGTCATGTTATTTTTAAAGCATTCCTAAAATATATTTACAATAAATAAATTCTGTTAAATTTCCTGCGCCCATTATGTGTAGACAGAGCTAACATAAGTAAAGAAAACAGGTGTAAAATAGTCAAAGTATACTTATAAATACAAGAAAAGGTATCGGTATACAAGGACACGATCTAACGTATTGCAATGATGTCAGTTCGTATTCCAAAAAATAAAGGCAGTGCGTAAAGAGGAACTGGCTGTCCTTTCATAGGAAAATCTACATTCTTTCCATTAATACATAATATTTTTCCTTTTTTCCTGTAACCCTAAAATTATTACTACATAATAGATTTAGATGACATTTTGACGATATCAGATAATATATTTATAAGTCACTCACTCTCCTTTTCCTTCGCAAGCCTTTTCTATGAAATAAAAATGCTTGTACCAGAACCTTTGGAGAACAAGAACAATGGATATAGCGTAATAAAATCTGGCTCAACGCGACAGTTTGTCAGTGAGTAAATATTTAAAACATACCAAATCTTTGAAACACACTTGTACTCGTATGTACGTATGTACGCTGTACATTATGTACGTACCTGCGTAGCGTATAAATTTGTAATTCTGTTTGTCGTTGACTTTGTATGCCTTAATTTAATTATTGATACATTTTTTGGGCAACATGTTTTAGTTGTTTTATGTTGTTTTGAACATAATGGTTCTACATGTTATTAGATTTACGCCGTTTTCCGTATATAGTAAGTTAGACAGCAGCAACCAAGTAGGCACTGTGTTACTTACTGTACGCCCAATGTTCGAGAGATAGCATGTTGGGTAACGGAACTGAACACCGCCCTTCGTCTTGTAACTAAAGCGAAACTAATTTAAATGTACCTGTTAAATGTTCTTTTATTAAATCTTAGAGCAGTAGTACATATCTTAATGGGATTGAAATGTGAATACTAGATTCCCAAGATCTGCCTATTTAGCGGGATACACGTGCGGGATAGAGCAGTGAAACGTTGTTTAATACTTTATAAAGAAAAAAATAATTCAGATAGTAGTAATAGCAGTCTTTCGACGTTATTATTCACGTACTTCTTATTTATTGTTCAAAGAGCTCGCAATAAGAGTATAGGACATTCGTCAGACTGACTTTAGAGAAGTAATCGAAATAGTTTACCTCAGCTTTATTCAAATTTGACAGAATAAATATCTGTTGGTTTTTGTATTTCTGCTTTTGTCTAATAAATATTTTTTACTGATTTTAATAAAACTAAAGCGAACTTTAAGAGATTTTTTCCAAAATATTATCATATTGGAAAAATTGTTTTTAAATTGGTCAAAGTGTTTCTGAGACTAACGTGCGGAAATGCACACACAAACAGACAAGCATTCAAAAATCATAATTTTATGTTCTAATACATTGATAAATGACCTCTGCCATCCACATCAAGTGTAAACATAGTTTTATTATGTCTAGATAATTATTTAATTACTTTTTTTATTTACCTACTATTCAATTACGTGTTTATACTCGGTAAAAGTTTAAATATATCTCAAAGGCCTCAAAGAGTAGAATTAGATGAATCAACATATAATTGTAGTAGTTTTAGAATGTCCTGCGTAGTTTTGTTAAATTTCAATATTAACGCTCCGCTAACAATCTATGTCCCGTTATTTTTATTTTAGATATTTATGACAGGTATAAATAATAAACAATTGTATTAACACAAGTTGAGTCCCTTAGGATTTATTACATGTAAACAAGATGCTCCCGGGACCATTGGACAAATTCAGCTCCCCTACGCATGTTCACCATAATCTTTCAATATTATTTTTGAAATGTCAAAACTAGTTATATCATACGGTTATATTACATCTTGGCTTGAAATAATACTAATAATAATTGTTTGTTATATATAGGGTTTTTTTATTACTATTTAATCAGAGTCAACAAGAAGTTATTTGGGATCTGTCGTGGCACAAGGACATACGACTGTGAATGTGACAGATTGTGAGTTTCTTTCCCACTCAAAGGAATTAAATATTCATCACGTTGTTTTGTTTTGTTAAAAGGCAAAGCGCAGCGTTGAGTTCCGCCAATCGACACGCAATGCCTAAAAAATTCAGCGGAAAGTGGGTAATTACACAGTTTACAGTCACGTGTATGTGTCCCTGCGCCAGATTGGTTACAAAAATGGATGTATATATAATTAATTATACACATAATATCTATTAAACTCTTAAACATAAAAAAACAATTAATATATAAGCATCAAGTCCCATTAATCACGACGGTAATCCTAATTAAAATATAAAAAAAAGCTTTTGTATTCAAAACAAACAGAAACAATACATGTAAGAGAAAACAAGATCTTTTTATACAATTAATATGTCGGACCTTGTCCTCTTTCATACAACCTGTAGTGGACACTCTTGTAAAGTTAAAAATAACTAAAGAGACGCTACTTAAGTGTCGACGTCGCTAAGTAGACTGAGTAACTTAACTTTATTATAAACACTAGATTAGCTTTTGTCTAAGTTACTTTATAAAATGTGTATTTAATTTGAAAAAGCTTTTTAAGCTTAGAACTCGTAAATAAAAATATGAGTCATATTTTTTCTTAAGTAAGCAAGGAACTAGGTATTTGTAGTTATAACTCAAATGAGTTTTATATTTCACCATTGTTATACTATCAAGAAAAGAAAGTCCATTTGTTGGGCAGTCATCTAGCCGCGCCATTTATCATTGTCAAAGTGTATTATTGTAGTATTACCTATTACGGATGACATAAAAGTTGTATTATGTATAATGCATAGGGTATGGATTATTACGAAATCGTATTTTATTTTTAGCTTCACACCGCATGTCGTACATGGCTGGGTAGAAAAAGGGAATTTGGGAACCTACTGTAAAGATTCTCCTTTTCATTCCCCACTTGCTGCTGAATTTGATTCATTTTGTATTAAAGGGTGGAATTCAAGGCGTGCTTTTACAGTCAGACTCTTGTGCCCCGGCGACTCGATAGGCCTCTATCTCTTAGAAAATATATGCGTTTATTTAACTACCTGTGGCGTTGATTTTATAATATTAATATAATTTTAATAACATTACTTGTCATTGATACTGTAAAGTTGATAATAGTCATAGACCACCTTAGAATTCAGTAGTATTAATGAATAACAAAGAAAAACATTTTATTATTTAGTTTATACTACGCAACAATTATTTAGTTTAAAACGCAACAAATTTCAGTTTCCTGTTTTAACTAGACCACTATTGGACGCTCAGCAGAGTATCGTCACAAAGGCGCCTCGCAGAGTTATCAATACAAACAAAGCTTTGCTGGTAAGCTTTGATTTAAAATAAATGAATATATAAGCTTAAAACAATGTTTATTGACTAATTTATGTTAATTTATGAAAGCTGTTGAAGTGTTATTAATTTATAATCATTAATATAATTTTTATTTCATTTTAAAAACAACACTTTAAAAATTTGAGGCGCAGTGGCACAAGCGTGACTGTCAGCGCGGACAACCTGTTGGTTTTATCATAATTCGAGAAAATGAATCTTTTAATATTTTCAAATTGAGCATTTAATATTTTCATTTCCTCGCTTTGGCAGCGTTAAATTCCGCAACTGAACACACAAGTTCCCTCTGCCTACCCCGCTGTTTGCGGGATACAGCGTCAAGCTAAAAAAAAATGTGATGACATAGTTTGTACTCGTAGAAAAATAAAGGTAGAGTTCAATAGTGTTTCTATTCCAGTTTTATGGTCTGACGTATAACGTTGGACCGATAAATAACCAGTAGTGGCTACGTAGTAGTATAGTGACACACACGTGCTACCCGTTGTTTATGCAACAAAGCTAACTAGATTTAATTTATTTTATACTGTTTGACAGTTCTTTTAAAACGTTTCAAAAAGGTTAAAAACAAGAAAAAGATTACATTTTTGTTCCTTGCAAATACATTACTTTACTTAAATAAATATTGTCTTCTTAAGAGAACTTAAATATATTACATAGACACAATATGTGTTCGATTCTAATTTAACTTAAACTAACAAGTTGCACATTTACATTTGTACATATTCTTAAATAATTCAATTACAAAATAATATTCATTTGTCATATTATAATAAATATTATATGTATATTTCAAAAGTTTTGTTGTTATGACAATTTTAAGCTACGTTAAGCTCAAATATCATATAACGAAATCTGAGCGCAGATAGGTTACAGTCGAGTCACGATCGTTCCATATCATATATATAGGGTTGCCATCTCTAAAATCTGCTACCTAGGACAAAAAGCGCGTAAACCCCGGATTTTGGAGTCGGCAACCCGGACAGTCATCAAAAGTTTTTTCTTTATAAATAAAACATTTTACATAGTTAAAAAACAGCTTTTAATTTGTTAAGTATACATATTATAAAAGTAACATAACATTTAGTATTTAATCAGGCTTTTTCTTTTTTCCTTAAATTAACGATCACAAATTACCTTAAATAATTTCTCGCTTAGAATTAACAAAACAAAAGTACAATCTTTTAATTATGTTACATTATTTATGTAATACAGCAAAATCTTTAAAATTATCAGTCTTGAATTTTCATTGGCTTTAAATAACACAAAAATATCTCCCTTTTTATAACAAAATGCAATAAATCAAAGATCTTGTTACAAATAAAATAAAATTATTTTAACAAAACAGAATTCTATCTTCTTCTCTATCTAAATTTAAATAAAACAAACGTCTAACAAAGCAAAATTTGTTCTTCTTCTTGTCTATAATATATTAATCTGAAAATTAAATATTTATTTGACATTTAAAAAAAAAAACAAAAATAATTAAATATTTATTTGAACATTTTTTAAGCTCTCCTTTTGTATTTTCGTCTTTTTTGTTCAAAATACTCTGGATATGCAACATCTAAACCTTTTATGATAGATGTAAGAATGTTTGGTGTTTCAAATACAGAATTGTCACTTTTTTCTAGTTTCTCTCTTTTAGAGTGAGTGACGTGCATAATAGGGTGTATTAGAAATAAATATGCTTCGGAGAGAGGATTGTCAAAAAACTGTTTGATTAAAACAGGTGGTCTTCCGACGCTATCAAGTTTTTAGTTCGGCAACCGACAAAGGACTTAGCACTCCGGTTGCTATTGCAGTTGCTTTTGTTCGATTACATGAAATTTTATTTGCAGTATCTGATCTAGAAAAAAATTCGCGGTTGAGACTACAAGTGCAATCTAAAGAATTAAACGACATATGGTGGGTCAGTTTATGGTAGACGAGTGCGCCTTCTGCAGCTCGTATACGGAGGTCTTCTAAACTTGATTTCACAAAATATGTAGCTATATTCAAAGAACCTGCTTGATTTTTCAGATTTGTTTTGTGTTTTTGTGTGCTCAAATGTTCGTTTATGTCAGTAATTCCTTTGTTTGCTATCGAAATATTCGTTGAACATATGATACAAAAAGCCTCCCAGTCATTTTTTTCCTTTTTTAGCATAGGATACTTAATCTGTAAATCGTCATTAAACAAGCACTTGTGTTCGGGCATTGCGGCATTTGGATTTGGCCGATCTGAAAAGGTGCCTAAGTTAAAAAAATATAGTTCAATTATTTGTATAAATAACAGCATTTCGATGCACAATACGGGGTCACTGTACAATACTATGGCGCATTTTCTTGAACAAAATACAATTCTAGTTTCATGCTTTCTAGATAGATATAACAGACCATTAAATTTAAACTTTACCTTGCAAAATCACAATAACAAGAGCGCCACATCACGGGTGGTTTAAGCGGTGGGTCGCGATCGCGTCGATGCGTTTTGTTGTTATTTGAACTAGTTTAAATTTAGCGCGCTACGCAAACTTGAGAACGCGGACTGCAAATAAAACGCCGCCCGGACGCTCCCCGGACGCCTACTAAACTAGGACAAATCCGAGGAAACCCGGACGGATGGCAACCCTACATATATAGCAATCATCAGTTTAAATATTAGTCCTCATCTCGCTTGGAATAAAAGCTAACGATTGTTTAATTTTGATCCAATTCAGGGTTTATTTAGAGATAACAAGCTAAACTCACGCATGTATTAGGAACTTTTCAAATTGCTAATGACGTAACTTCGCGTCTGTTCCATATGCTTCTAATTTTGTTTAAAATGTCTTTGTCAATGGTAATTTGTGTTTTTGTCATTAAATGGAGATGTTGAAAGTTTCGTTATATGTTTGGGAGCTGGAGAGGAGATTAAATATATACAATAGCTTAAGCAAATTATGTGAAATTACCATGGTTCGATTTTTTGTGTTTTACAATATTTTTCTATATTATTTAAAGGAAAGAATCTTATATTTTTCCAATTAATTTAAAACAATAATAAGTATGTAAAGCCTAAAATTCAAACATATATCTTTTTAGATGAATATAACGAATACAAGAGTTACGCTTATAAATAAAACCACATAAATATTAAATCTGGGAACAAAAATTATATAATAATATTGCAGAAGTATCAACTCAAAGCTTTAAAACAACTTTGAATTATAAGTTTATAGCAACTAACTATCAAGAACTTTAGAACAGGCAAGAAGCAAAGAAACTGAAACAGATTCTTATTACTGTCTTCAGTATTTTCTCACTTTTAGTTCACAATAAGGTTATATCAAAACAATGTTTCATTGAATACTTGGGGATACAGTGTGTCTCACTCAAACACCGGCGTCTAAGACATTCTGTCGATCCCTGGGGCCCGCATTGCAGGATTTGAATTATTTATCAGACCTCTTTGTACTTCTTCCAAAATCAACTATTTCGAACAAGTTTTCCGATTTCGACAACTATTCAAACATGAATATATTGCCGTGCTTTTGTAATAACATTTGGCGTGATATACGTTTACTTAAAAGCTATGTGTGATACGTGAATATTTTACACTAGGTAGTGTATGTTCTAGACGATACTTAGGCAATATATAGAATAAATAAATAACCGTAAAATCTGTTCGTCAATGAATTTTGTATACGAAGTTATACAATCAATGATGTCGGATATTAAAAGGTGTCCCAATAATTGTGAAACTAATTTCATGATAAAATTTATTACTTGAGATCTATCGTGATGCCAGGGCACAAACGTGTGACTACAAATGCAACAACTTGTAAGTTCAATCGCCACACGAAAAATATATTTATATTTAATATTTTCAAACAAATTATGAAATATTTTAATTTTTTCTGCTCTGGTAAGAAGGCAAAGCCCGACGATTAGTTTCGCAACTCAGTACCAAGTACCAAATTCGTATTCTGCTGTACAGAGGGAACAGAACGGAGTGTCTTAATACTAGGTTTTCTCTACCTTCCCTACTACTCACGGGATACAGCGTGAGACTGAAAGATAAAAATACCTATTGCCTAATAAGGTAATATTTTTTTATAAATAGACAAAATCTACATGCATCATACTCCTTCGTATAATATATGTTTTACAACAAAAATATTGAAAACTCGGGGTATAGAACTAGAATTTTCAATATCTACACTTACAGGAATCTCAAGAACAAATTGAAAGAGTGCAAACAGAAAGGATATTTTAAACAACCTATACTAAGGTATCTGTTTTCTATATGGAACACCGCTTCCCCGCATTTCTCCCTCATGTTCGATCAACTTCAATCGGTCTGTAAATTTGATATTGTTTGTAGTAGATATAACAATAGTATTTGTGGAAAGTTTTCTCTTACATTTTATATGAAATAACATTATATCTACATATGTTAGATTTAATTTGTTATGTTTATTTTGCTTATTGATTTTGTGAAACCGATTTTCATTCGCTTGTTCATCTATAAAGTAATGTTTTAAAATAAATATAGTTAAATAACTTTCAATATGTAAAGTCTTGTTTATCGTCTATAAACCCTTCTCTTTATATGTGGTTTTAAAAATATTGTGGATGTAATTTTTTTTTTTTCAGATTTATCCCGCACAAGTCTGGAGAACCCAAGTTCCCTACTTGGGAATCTCGTGTTAAGACACTCCGTTCCGCTTCCACTTTCCGCCGAATTTAAGGTATTGCATATAGGTGGTGACATTTAGTGCCTCGCTTTTTCTTGTTACCAGAGCGAAGAACTTAAATTTGATCTTATATATCATTTCCTCGTATGGAGATAGAACTCACAACCCGTCGCGCTTACAGTCACTCAAACGTGCGTTTGTGCCACTGCGCCACGACAGGCTTCAGATTTTTAAAGTGAAGTTTTTGAAATGAAATAAAATACAAATTAATAATACCTTATCAACTTTTATAAATAAATACAATGAATACATCAAAAATTGCTTAAGGCATATCTCTTGATCAATTTTAAATCAAAGCTTGACTTACCAGCAAAGCTTTGTTTGTATTGATAACTCTGCGAGGCGCCTTTGTGCGATACTCTGCTGAGCGTCCAATAGTGGTCTAGTTAAAACAGCAAACTGAAATTTGTTGCGTTCTAACAGCATATATCTTAATTATCACATAAAGACATTATAATAAAAAAAACTCTTATTTATAAATAATACTTATTTTTAAAGTGTCCAATGTGTGCAAGATTATTGTTAATTTAACGCACAGATAATCATACAGAAATGTCCATTTTGACCCCATTAATAACTGCTCCCTATAATATTTTTTAAAATATATCTTCAATGTACGAACAGTAATCGGTTACAGATTTATTATAAGTATAGATGTCTACAGCTCTAACATTTTAATTAATACCGTGGCTTTAACCGCAACCACCCCAGTAGACTAGCTCATGTGCGTACGACGCATTGAACTTGTCAGGTTATGCGAGGGTCACAATGGGCTTACAACGTTGCTTAATCATTAAATGTTGATATCGCGGCTCTGAAGTGTCTAGACGTAAATGTAATAGTTATGAGTTGGAAATTTGTATTTAACTTAAATTAAAACCAGTTTATCCTGTAGAATACAGAATATTAATAAATAATATAAGTTGTAAGCAAAAAATTATTTCAAATTAATTTAAAAAAATATAGTCATCTAAACCACGATGTTGAGTTCCCCCAATACACGATTTACCTCAAATGCAGCGAAAAGCGTTTCCTAGTACGGGATACAGTGTAAAGCTGAAAATAAAAATATTATCATCATAAATAAGGTTAATCACAAATAATTAATAATATATATTGTAGGATAACATTACCAATACGTTATGTATAAGCATAAATATAAATATATCTGACATCAGCTCACCTTTAACTTATCGAGTGTACGTAAATTCCTCAGCTCGAGGTGCCTAATTCTCTATAAATAGAGATAACCCACGCATAGCCTTGCTACATTTTAAGCTTGATGAATGTATATTATTGAAATAATTTATCCCTCACGGGAAACAGATACGCACATGGCAGGGTAGGCAGAGGAAACTTGGGAACCTAATGTTGAACACTCGAGTATTGTTAACTTCTTTCATTTCCTCGAGTGCGGATCGAACCCACAACCCGTTGCGTTGACAGTCACACGCTTGTGTCGCTGCGCTGGAACAGTGCTATACTATATATACTTAGAGCCATTTTGTTAGAATAATAAACCTTCAAGGTCTGTAACGTTGAATATGACAGAGTGAAATATATTGAATGATATATCGACATGTTGGTCACTAGACTGGCCATGTCAATTTGTGCGTAACGATTTAGAATTTCTTAAAATATAATATTGTGAGTAACGTAATCAATTCTATAGGGAAATAAATTTGATATGTAAACGTTTGATCAATCCACATTTGTATATACGTCCGAATTGTATGTAAGTACGAAATATATGTACGTTTATGTAAGTCGGATTGATGGGTTTACTATAAGAAATATTTCATTTCCTCAACGGGGAACGAACCCACAACCTGTCGTTTGCATTCACACGCTTGATTTGCGGTGCCACGACTGACCTCTTGTGTTTATTTTTCTATCAGCCTCTATTCATTACCTAATCAATATAATTATTAAAATATTGTATATAATAACAAAAGTAATTCAGATTGTGACTATACCGATTAAACTAACGAGATGAGCTATCAGTAACTTACTTCTGGGTTCACAACCTTACTTTAGACTTTCTCGACCTATAGTTAATTTTCAAGAGTTTTTATTTTTCCCGATTTTAAGAGTAATCCACAGAGACTGTGAAGCTGATCGTGATAAGAACGATCTAATCGTGACTTACAAAAAAGTTTAATACTAATGTAACAAGAAAGAGCGTGTTGTCAATTTCAGCTACGTTAAAAAAATATATTTATATGTATATTTTATATTCGTAGTATATGCAAACTGCTTTGCAATTTCTACGTTTTGTTTCACTTTGCTTCAAGTTATACGGTATACACATCATTATAATGTTTCTCCTCCACTCGACGCCTTTACCGTGATATCCTTTTGTTCTCAGACAGAAAATGCTATTAGTGTTATGTGCAGGATTGTATAGAATTGTAGGGATTGTAGGAATCAAGTAAAACAGGAAATTTTATTGAAAATATTATATTATATTCTACTGCATATTTTTCTTGTACTGTGATTTGGAAGATATATTTTCAAGTTTAATGGTTCCGCTTACAGTGATCTGCAATAAAATGTATCTATTTTAATTTACATACAATAAAGTTAATATGGTACTTACATATTAAAGATAACAATCGGGATTAGAGCTCTTAATTGGTAACATCCATATGTATGCATGTTTTAAGGAAATTAATTGGCAAAATCAAGGAATCAAAGAACATATAAAGAATCATATTCGAAACAAAGCAATAAATCTTTATATTTCATTAAACCTGGTGCTAAGACACTGTCCGTACTACTACTTAGTGCCGAATTCTGGAGGCATTGCGTCTTAAGTAACAACAGACACAACCTGTCACAGACTGTGAGTTTACACTCGCAAGGTATTCATCTTATTTAAAGTATTTACAATTTTATAATATTTTTCTCAGAAAATATTGCTTTGAGTAATTGATTCTAAAATTGGTTTGAGTATAAAAGCTGAAAATTTTAATTCAAGCTGTAAATTGACTAGTATGCTCGTTTACGTTGGTTCAATGTATATATACAAAACTGAATATGATAGAAGTAAATACCGAAATGTTTATTCAGGCATATGAAACAAACAAAAGGTAAATTGCTTCGTGTAAAATGTTAGGAATAAAATAAAGAAATCATATATAATATTGTTATTGCATTATATATGATACCCGTAGGTTGTTCTCGTTGGGACGCATCGGTTTAGTGCTGATCAGAAACGCGACAATTATAAGTTCGATTCCTTGTCAAGGAAATTATTCATTTACATTTTTTGTTCGATGATTATAAAGTAAAGCGAGGCATTGAGGTGATGAAAGTTTTCCCGAAATTTCCTGTTCAATGCAATGTTCTGGATACAGTGTCGAGCTAAAAAATATATGAAGTATATTGCTATTATACCTTTGAGAATATGAAATCTCTTAACATTGAATTGACGTTGTTAATAGACTAGGTCACAATTTGTATAGGATCCACGTAGTTGCTCCAGGCACGTTTTGCTCACTGATTAAGTAAATTAGCTAATTGTATGTGCTTTCACACTACTGTCATCTAAACATGCTCAAGTTATATGTTTATTTTAATTGTAGTGTTTAGAATTTCTTAAGCATGTTTCTATTATTTCAAGATACTTTAACGGTATCTTTGGATCGAAATGATAAATAACAGGAAATTAAGGTGTAGTTACGTCATTGGAGTTATTCAATAAAAAATTATAAACTATGATCATTATCTGTTATTCTTGTACTGATAAAAAAAATATACTTGATCGTAATATAAGGATATTTTTAAGGAATCGGTTAAGATTAATTTCAATTAATATATCGTTTTTTTTTTTATTTTCTTAGAATTCGTAAAAATACGATTACCTTACTATACGAAAACAAGTACACAAATTAAGACACTAACCGTGTAGTGCTGAAGGGATTATTCTATTACCATCAATTATATTTACAACATTTACCACAACAACATTACAAGCCGTATTACAATAAAAAGATTTAAAACGAAATATCTTGTAATATAATAACGCGTAATAACCGAATGCTCCAAGGTAGCACACGCCGTTTCCCCAGATGACGATTATTGGATAAGGTTTGATGACAAAAACGTCCAAAAAATGGCTGAGCGACATAACAAGAACAAGGATGTCTTTATGAAATTATGTTTTGCCACGCTGAGTGGGTGACAGTGACAAATGATGCGAGAGCTGTTATTCACTGTCAGATCGAAGTGACGTGTTTTCCCTTGGTAGCTCGGAATTATGAAATGTGATAAACAGTTTCGAATGTACTTCCTTTATATATATATATATATATATATATATATATATATATATATATATATATATATATATATATATATATATATATATATATATATATATATATATATATATATATATATATATATATATATATATATATATATATATATATATATATATATATATATATATATATATATATATATATATATATATATATATATATATATATATATATATATATATATATATATATATATATATATATATATATATATATATATATATATATATATATATATATATATATATATATATATATATATATATATATATATATATATATATATATATATATATATATATATATATATATATATATATATAGAATAATTATCGATATTGGATATATATATTTAGAAAGATAATGCTAATGATATTGTACTAGCTGTTAAACTCATAATGAAAAGTTTTATATAATATACGACATATTCTATGAACTATTTGTAATTGTGACTGAAAAAGTTACTTTGAAACGGTTCCCGAGTTTTAATAAAGTCTGTTGTTTAACAAATAACTATTTAAAATAGAATTATATATTAATTGCTTAGCGTATTCAATCAAAATATAATTAAGCTTTATAATATTAATGTAAGGACCTTTTTTGTGTCAATAAAATACAGAATTCAATAACTCTCGATCTTACAGCAAAAGATAATTTAATATTTTTTCATTGTATCCTTGAATCTGAGTAAGTTAATCATATTACTTTGTACAAATCTCAAAGATTACTTACGCAAGGCTAAATAATAATCAGGCGCAACACGTAATCTACTCCGCTAACACACAGTAAAGCCGACAACGCCATCAGGACCCCATTCGATCCTATCTAATCCTCGACAGGGCAGACCTACGGTATTCCCTGGGATTACAATGTTAGACGTCTGTGTGAAAAAAGATTTTAGTGTATAAAATGGTGTTGGATTACTTGGTAGTTATTTGCTTCTTAAATATTTCGAAATTTTTTATGAAAAGAAGCTTCATTAACGTATGTATCGTTACATAATTTTTTGTTATTTATATTTAATTTTATGAAATAAAAAGATATGTGGTAGTAGTGCTTGTTTTTATAATTTATTTTCGACGTTTACTTTGTTGTTTCTTTTCTTCTGAACAAATAACTATAATAATAATAATAATAATAATAGATTCTTTATTGTACACCCCAAAATATACTTATAAATATAACAAATAATAACAGTAGCAACAAGAAATGTACAAGAGGCGACCTTATCGCTAAAACAGCGATTTCTTCCAGGCAACCTGAAGGCATATGAAATAAAGGCAAGAGAAAAAGGGGGTTAGGGGGTATGAATATTAAAATAATATAAAATATAAGATAAGAATGTATAAGCAGTATAATATTAATAAATACATATGAGCATATATACATACCTATCTACATACATACATACATAAACATATACATACATACATAACCATAGAGTTTCCACTTATTACAAAGAAGGAACTTATTCTAGCCTGTAGTAGAATAGGAAACAATAAATCTCCAGGCCCTGATGGAATCCCAAATGTAGCCCTTAAACAAGCTATTATGGCAGTACCCGAAATCTTCCTGGACACGTATAACAAGTGCCTATTAGAAGGAACTTTTCCCACAACATGGAAGCGACAGAGACTTGTACTCCTCCCTAAAGGACAAAAACCCTCCAACGAGCCGTCGTCCTACCGCCCGCTGTGCCTGCTGGATACCGCAGGGAAAGTGCTAGAGCGAATCATCCACAGTAGAATCGTAGACGTAGTGGAACCCCAACTAGCTGATACACAATATGGGTTTAGAAAAGGTCGATCTACACTAGACGCCATTGAACAAGTGGTCAACATAGCGAAGCAAGCAATTTCTGGGACGAGATGGAAAAGAGGATCCATAAAATACTGCTTAATAGCAACATTGGACATCAAAAATGCCTTTAACTCAGCCAAATGGAAGGTCATCATGGAAGCACTCGCAGTGTTAAATGTACCCCTATACCTGCGTAAACTGGTTGGTAGTTACTTCTCCGGTAGAGTCCTGACATATACCACGCAACAAGGGCCAATGAAGTACAAAGTCACTGGAGGAGTACCACAAGGATCAGTTCTAGAGCCACTGTTATGGAACATCCTGTACGACGGACTACTGAAGAAGGAGTTTCCCAGCGAAACCAAACTGGTCGCATTCGCAGATGACTTGGCGGTAGTAATCGTAGCAAAGTACATCGAAGAAGCTAAATGGGCGTTTGAAAGGTCATTCCAAACCATTAACCAGTGGATGAAGTCAGTAGGGCTAGAACTTGCTGAACACAAAACGGAAGCGGTGCTAATCACCGGAAGGAAAACAGTTGAAACCATGAAGCTCAATGTAGGGAACTGCGAAATCATAACACAACCGTCCATACGATACCTAGGAGTAATGCTTGACCAAAGAATTAATTTTAAGGACCAAATCAAGCACGCTGCTACTAAAGCATCACAGGTTACAGCCAAATTGTCCCGGCTCATGCCCAACATTGGGGGCCCCAGGCAAAACCGTAGGAGGCTATTAATGGCAGTAGCAACGCCTAACTGATGTATGGGGTACCAATATGGAGTGATGCATTACACAAGGAAGAGTCGCGGCGGATTTTTGGATCGGTTTATAGAGTGAGTATGTTACCGAGTAGTCAGTGCCTTTCGTACGGTCTCCGAAGATGCGGCTTGTGTGATAGCAGGTATGGTGCCGATAAAAATACTTGCCGACGAAAGGAAGAACCTACACCAAGCTAGAAAATGTAAACCAGAATTAGAAGTGACTGAATTACGTAACGAAGGGAGACAAAACAGTCTACAGCAATGGCAATCGTTCTGGGATGCGTCAGTTAAGGGAAGATGGACTCACCGGTTAATACCATATATCAAGCCATGGATAAGCCGTGGACATGGAGAGCCCAACTACTACCTCACACAGATGATCACCGGTCACGGTTGCTACCGGGAGTACCTATATAAGTTTAAGCATGAAGACTCTCCTAACTGTCCGGAGTGCCCTGGGATACCCGAAAATGTGGAGCATGTATTTTTTGTCTGTCCCCGATACAGCGAAGGCAGAAAATCACTAGAAGAAGAATTTGAGTGCAAAATTTACCCAGAGAACCTTGTTACAATAATGTCGACATCATCTGAAGCTTGGGAAGCAATTAGCTCATATGCTACAATTTTACTAAAAGATCTGCGTAAAAGAGAGCAAGCACGGAAGAAACTGGTCTGTAGACAGCCACTTTAAGATGCATAGCTGCGGCTGAATTTCCCCTCGCGAAGTAATGCCTAGCGGCCATCCCGCGGGGACCAGGAAGTTAGAAGAAAGAGGACTGTTTTTAGTCGGTATGAGTCTTCCGGACTGAGCCCGACATACGGGGTACCAAGATCACACCCTATGATACGTAAATGTATTTTTGAACCTATAAAAAAAAAACATACATACATAACTACATACATACATACATAACTACATACATATATATATATGGCCATTTTATGTGAAAATTAATGGTGAAAAAAAAAAAAGAAGGGGAAAAAAAGGATGAAATAATACTACACGGCGCTCAGGTGGGGTGAAAATGTTGTTTTAGGAGCGGCTTGAAAATATATAATGATTTAATATTGGTAAATGTAACATCAGAATTTTACAATAAATAGAACAAGTACTTGCCTGCCTAAATTGATATAACCAACTCTAAGTACATGAAACTTTTATATCTGTAACTAAAACAAAACTCCTTATATTTATATACGTGCAGATAATATAATAAATATAGTAAGAATCTGAAATAGTTTTCATAACTTTATTGTATTGTGTATCCAATATATCTGAGTAGCGCAGACTTTCAAGATTTCAAGACACGGAGAGCCTCTACGATGTATCCAGAAGTTATTTCGGTAGAGCTTGTTACCACAAAAACGGGGTCAGTACTTGACTCGGAACCCCTATTGTCATGTTATTTTTAAAGCATTCCTAAAATGTGGCCGCATTGTTTTAGACTGAATTATAAAATGATACTTTTAAAAACAAGATAAAATATGTAAAGTTCAGTTTAGTAATAAATTATTTTTCGTATTTTTTTTTAAAAGTAAAAATGTATACTGAAACGATATATGAGAAGAAAGGTCGCTGCTTAAGTGCAAAGGTTTTTAATAACATCAAATAGTAAAATATATTTACAATAAATAAATTCTGTTAAATTTCCTGCGCCCATTATGTGTAGACAGAGCTAACATAAGTAAAGAAAACAGGTGTAAAATAGTCAAAGTATACTTATAAATACAAGAAAAGGTATCGGTATACAAGGACACGATCTAACGTATTGCAATGATGTCAGTTCGTATTCCAAAAAATAAAGGCAGTGCGTAAAGAGGAACTGGCTGTCCTTTCATAGGAAAATCTTACATTCTTTCCATTAATACATAATATTTTTCCTTTTTTCCTGTAACCCTAAAATTATTACTACATAATAGATTTAGATGACATTTTGACGATATCAGATAATATATTTATAAGTCACTCACTCTCCTTTTCCTTCGCAAGCCTTTTCTATGAAATAAAAATGCTTGTACCAGAACCTTTGGAGAACAAGAACAATGGATATAGCGTAATAAAATCTGGCTCAACGCGACAGTTTGTCAGTGAGTAAATATTTAAAACATACCAAATCTTTGAAACACACTTGTACTCGTATGTACGTATGTACGCTGTACATTATGTACGTACCTGCGTAGCGTATAAATTTGTAATTCTGTTTGTCGTTGACTTTGTATGCCTTAATTTAATTATTGATACATTTTTTGGGCAACATGTTTTAGTTGTTTTATGTTGTTTTGAACATAATGGTTCTACATGTTATTAGATTTACGCCGTTTTCCGTATATAGTAAGTTAGACAGCAGCAACCAAGTAGGCACTGTGTTACTTACTGTACGCCCAATGTTCGAGAGATAGCATGTTGGGTAACGGAACTGAACACCGCCCTTCGTCTTGTAACTAAAGCGAAACTAATTTAAATGTACCTGTTAAATGTTCTTTTATTAAATCTTAGAGCAGTAGTACATATCTTAATGGGATTGAAATGTGAATACTAGATTCCCAAGATCTGCCTATTCAGCGGGATACACGTGCGGGATAGAGCGTGAAACGTTGTTTAATACTTTATAAAGAAAAAAATAATTCAGATAGTAGTAATAGCAGTCTTTCGACGTTATTATTCACGTACTTCTTATTTATTGTTCAAAGAGCTCGCAATAAGAGTATAGGACATTCGTCAGACTGACTTTAGAGAAGTAATCGAAATAGTTTACCTCAGCTTTATCCAAATTTGACAGAATAAATATCTGTTGGTTTTTGTATTTCTGCTTTTGTCTAATAAATATTTTTTACTGATTTTAATAAAACTAAAGCGAACTTTAAGAGATTTTTTCCAAAATATTATCATATTAGGAAAATTGCTTTTAAATTGGTCAAAGTGTTTCTGAGATTAACGTGCATATATGCACAGACAAACAGACAAGCATTCAAAAATCATAATTTTATGTTCTAATACATTGATAAATGACCTCTGCCATCCACATCAAGTGTAAACATAGTTTTATTATGTCTAGATAATTATTTAATTACTTTTTTTATTTACCTACTATTCAATTACGTGTTTATACTCGGTAAAAGTTTAAATATATCTCAAAGGCCTCAAAGAGTAGAATTAGATGAATCAACATATATTTGTAGTAGTTTTAGAATGTCCTGCGTAGTTTTGTTAAATTTCAATATTAACGCTCCGCTAACAATCTATGTCCCGTTTATTTGTATTGTAGATATTTATGACAGGTATAAATAATAAACAATTGTATTAATACAAGTTGTGTCCCTCAGGATTTTATTACATGTAAACAAGATGCTCCCGGGACCATTGGACAAACACAGCTCCCCTACGCATGTTCACCATAATCTTTCAATATTATTTTTGAAATGTCAAAACTAGTTATATCATACGGTTATATTACATCTTGGCTTGAAATAATACTAATAATAATTGTTTGTTATATATAGGGTTTTTTTATTACTATTTAATCAGAGTCAACAAGAAGTTATTTGGGATCTGTCGTGGCACAAGGACGTACGACTGTGAATGTGACAGATTGTGAGTTTGTTTCCCACTCAAAGGAAATTAATATTCATCTCTTTGTTTTGTTTTGTTAAAAGGCAAAGCGCAGCGTTGAGTTCCGCCAATCAACACGCAATGCCTCAAAGATTCAGCGGAAACTGAGTAATTACACAGTTTACAATCACATGTATATGTCTCTGCGCCATGATAGGTTACAAAAATGGATGTATATATAATTAATTATACACATAATATTTATTTAACTCTTAAGCATAAAAAAACAATTAATATATAAGCATCAAGTCCCATTAATCACGACGGTAATCCTAATTAAAATATAAAAAAAAGCTTTTGTATTCAAAACAAACAGAAACAATACATGTAAGAGAAAACAAGATCTTTTTATACAATTAATATGTCGGACCTTGTCCTCTTTCATACAACCTGTAGTGGACACTCTTGTAAAGTTAAAAATAACTAAAGAGACGCTACTTAAGTGTCGACGTCGCTAAGTAAACTGAGTAACTTAACTTTATTATAAACACTAGATTAGCTTTTGTCTAAGTTACTTTATAAAATGTGTATTTAATTTGAAAAAGCTTTTTAAGCTTAGAACTCGTAAATAAAAATATGAGTCATATTTTTACCTTCAGTACAAAAAGGAACTAGGTTTTTGTAGTTATAACTCAAATGAGTTTTATATTTCGGTATTGTTATACTATCAAGAAAAAGAAAGTCCATTTGTTGGGCAGTCATCTAGCCGCGCCATTTATCATTGTCAAAGTGTATTATTGTAGTATTACCTATTACGGATGACATAAAAGTTGTATTATGTATAATGCATAGGGTATGGATTATTACGAAATCGTATTTTATTTTTAGCTTCACACCGCATGTCGTACATGGCTGGGTAGAAAAAGGGAATTTGGGAACCTACTGTAAAGATTCTCCTTTTCATTCCCCACTTGCTGCTGAATTTGATTCATTTTGTATTAAAGGGTGGAATTCAAGGCGTGCTTTTACTGTCAGACTCTTGTGCCCCGGCGCCTCGATAGGCCTCTATCTCTTAGAAAATATATGCGTTTATTTAACTACCTGTGGCGTTGATTTTATAATATTAATAACATTACTTATCATTGATACTGTAAAGTTGATAATAGTCATAGACCACCTTAGAATTCAGTAGTAATAATGAATAACAAAGAAAAACATTTTATTATTTAGTTTATACTACGCAACAATTATTTAGTTTAAAACGCAACAAATTTCAGTTTGCTGTTTTAACTAGACCACTATTGGACGCTCAGCAGAGTATCTCACAAAGGCGCCTCGCAGAGTTATCAATACAAACAAAGCTTTGCTGGTAAGCTTTGATTTAAAATAAATGAAGATATAAGCTTAAAACAATGCTTAATGACTAATTTATGTTAATTTATGAAAGCTGTTGAAGTGTTATTAATTTATAATCATTAATATAATTTTTATTTCATTTTAAAAACAACACTTTAAAAATTTGAGGCGCAGTGGCACAAGCGTGACTGTCAGCGCGGACAAGCTGTGGGTTTTATCTCAATTCGAGAAAATGAATCTTTTAATATTTTCAAATTGAGCATTTAATATTTTCATTTCCTCGCTTTGGCAGCGTTGAATTCCTCCACTAAACACTCAAGCTTCCTCTGCCTACCCTGCTGTGTGCGGAATACGGCGTCAAGCTGAAAAAAATGTGATGACATAGTTTGTACTCGTAGAAAAATAAAGGTAGACTTCAATAGTGTTTCTATTCCAGTTTTATGGTCTGACGTATAACGTTGGACCGATAAATAACCAGTAGTGGCTACGTAGTAGTATAGTGACACACACATGCTACCCGTTGTTTATGCAACAAAGCTAACTAGATTTAATTTATTTTATACTGTTTGACAGTTCTTTTAAAACGTTTCAAAGAGATTAAAAACAAGAAAAAGATTACATTTTTGTTCCTTACAAATAGGTTACATTACTTAAATAAATATTGTCTTCTTAAGAGAACTTAAATATATTTCATAGACACAATATGTGTTCAATTCTAATTTAACTTAAACTAACAAGTTGCACATTTACATTTGTACATATTCTTAAATAATTCAATTACAAAATAATATTCATTTGTCATATTATAATAAATATTATATGTATATTTCAAAAGTTTTGTTGTTATGACAATTTTAAGCTACGTTAAGCTCAAATATCATATAACGAAATCTGAGCGCAGATAGGTTACAGTCGAGTCACGATCGTTCCATATCATATAGAGCAATCATCAGTTTAAATATTTAGTCCTCATCTCGCTTGGAATAAAAGCTAACGATTGTTTAATTTTGATCCAATTCAGGGTTTATTTAGAGATAACAGGCTAAAGCTCACGCATGTATTAGGAACTTTTCAAATTGCTAATGACGTAACTTCGCGTTTGTTCCACATGCTTCTAATTTTGTTTAAGATGTCTTTGTCAATGGTAATCTGTGTTTTAGTCATTAAATGGAGATTCAAATCCTGCTTCGTTCAAAATTTTATACGCTTTTTAAACTTAAGTTTAGTATTTTCTGTCCTAAATGTGGAATAACACTTTCAAACAGTAAAAATATTAAAGCTAACTAGATTTAATTTATTTTATACTGTTTGACAGGTCTTTTAAACCGTTTCAAAGAAAAAGAAAAAGATGACATTTTTGTTTCTTACAAATATGTTACGTAACTTAAATAAATATTGTCTTCTTAAGAGAACTTAAAAATATTTCATAGACACAATATGTGTTCGATTCTAATTTAACTTAAATTAACAAGTTGCACATTTACATTTGTACATATTCTTAAATAATTCAATTACAAAATAATATTCATTTGTCATACAATATTTATATATCAAAAGTTTTGTTGTTATGACAATTTTAAGCTCAGTTAAGCTCAAATATCATATAACGAAATCTGAGCGCAGATAGGTTACAGTCGAGTCACGATCATTCCATATCATTTAGAGCAATCATCAGTTCAAATATTCAGTTCTTATCTCGCTTGGAATAAAAGCTAACGATTGTTTAATTTTGATCCAATTCAGGGTTTATTTAGAGATATCAAGCTTAAGCTCACGCATGTATTAGGAACTTTTCAAATTGCTAATGACGTAACTTTGCGTCTGTTCCACGTGCTTCTAATTTTGTTTAAGATGTCTTTGTCAATGGTAATCTGTATTTTTGTCATTAAATGGAGATGTTAAAAGTTTCGTTATGTGTTAAGGAGCTTTCAATGAAATAAGAAAGTACTATACGTATTACTATATATTACTGTAGCTTAAGTCTTTGCCGTGTGATTCCGGCTTAGATTAGGATCACCCTGGCACTGATGGTGTCATAAGAGGCGACTAAAGTGCGTGTGGTAGAGTCACGTTGCCAGTAATGGCAACACGCATGGGCAGACTCGACCGGATTATTACCACCCCCGGCATTTAAGACCGGCGTTAAGTAGTGGCTTTGGCCACTGCGTTTCGCAATAGGTAATGCCGGGCCCCGGTGCCCTTCCACCTTAAAGGACGGCACCGCTCCTGTGATCGACGCTCCTGTGGGCGACTGTGATCACTTACCACCAGGTGACTCGTACGTTCGTTTGCCCTCTTTTCCATAAAAAAAAATTAATTTTGTGAAATTACCATGGTTTGATTTTTTGTATTGTACAATATTTTTCTAGAGCCTAAAATTCAAACATATATCTTTTTAGATTAATATAACGAATACAAGAGTTACGCCTATAAATAAAACCACATAAATATTAAAACTTGGGAACAAAATTATATAATAATAATATTACAGTAAAAGTATGATTGCAGAAGTATCAGCTCAAAGCTTTAAAACAACTTTAAATTATAAGTTTATACCAACTAACTACCAAGAACTTTAGAACAGGCAAGAAGCAAAGAAACTGAAACAGATTCTTATTACTGTCTCCAGTATTTTCTCACTTTTAGTTCACAATAAGGTTATATCAAAACAATGTTTCATTGAATACTTGGGGATACAGTGTGTCTCACTCAAACACCGCCGTCTAAGACATTCTGTCGATCCCTGGGGCCCGCATTGCAGGATTTGAATTATTTATCAGTCCTCTTTGTACTTCTTCCAAAATCAACTATTTCGAACAAGTTTTCCGATTTCGACAACTATTCAAACATGAATATATTGCCGTGCTTTTGTAATAACATTTGGCGTGATATACGTTTACTTAAAAGCTATGTGTGATTTGTGAATATTTTACACTAGACTACACTAGTATGTTCTAGACGATACTTATTAGGCAATGAATTTTGTATACGAAGTTATACAATCAATGATGTCGGATATTAAAAGGTGTCCCAATAATTGTGAAACTAATTTCATGATAAAATTTATTACTTGAGGTCTATCGTGGTGCCAGGGCACAAACGTGTGACAATAAATGCAACAACTTGTAAGTTCAATCGCCATACGAAAAATATATTTATATTTAATATTTTCGTATAAAATATTAAATATTTTCCTTTTTTCTGCTCTGGTAAGAAGGCAAAGCCCGACGATTACTTTCGCAACTCAGTACCAAATTCATATTCTGCTGTACAGAGGGAACAGAACGGAGTGTCTTAATACTAGGTTTTCTCTACCTTCCCTACTACTCGGGATACAGCGTGAGACTGAAAGATAAAAATACCTATTGCCTAATAAGGTAATATTTTTTTATAAATAGACAAAATCTACATTCTCCATACTTCTTCGTATAATATATGTTTTACAACAAAAATATTTGTTGTCATTTGAACACATTCGAGGTATAGAACTAGAATTTTCAATATCTACACTTACAGGAATCTCAAGAACAAATTGAAAGAGTGCAAACAGAAAGGATATTTTAAACAACCTATACTAAGGTATCTGTTTTCTATATGGAACACCGCTTCCCCGCATTTCTCCCTCATGTTCGATCAACTTCAATCGGTCTGTAAATTTGATATTGTTTGTAGTAGATATAACAATAGTATTTGTGGAAAGTTTTCTCTTACATTTTATATGAATATAGAAATAACATTATATCTACATATGTTACATTTAATTTGTTATGTTTAATTTGGTTATTGATTTTGTGAAATCGATTTTCATTCGCTTGTTCATCTATAAAATCATGTTTTAAAATAAATATAGTTAAATAACTTTCAATATGTAAAGATTTGTTTATTCTCTATAAACCCTTCTCTTCATATGTGGTTTTAAAAATATTGTTGATGTAATTTGTTTTTTTTTTTTTCAGATTTATAGTGTATCCCGCAAAAGGCAGTATCGGCAAAGGGAACTTGAGAATCTAGTGTACATTCCATTCTGTTTCCACTTTCCGCCGGATCGAAGGCATTGCATATTAAGTGGTGATACTTAGTGCCTCACTTTTTCTTGTTCCGAGAGCTAAGAATTTAAATTTGATTTTATATATCATTTCCTTGTATAGTGATAGAACTCACAACCTGTCGCGCTTACAGTCACACAAACATGTGTGTGTGCCACTGCGCCACGACAGGCTTCAGATTTTTAAAGTGAACATTTTTAAAATGAAATAAAATACAAATTAATAATACTTTATCAACTTTTATAAATTAATACAATGAATACATCAAAAATTGTTTAAGGCATATCTCTTGATTAATTTTAAATCAAAGCTTGACTTTACCAGCAAAGCTTTGTTTGTATTGATAACTCTGCGAGGCGCCTTTGTGAGATACTCTGCTGAGCGTCCAATAGTGGTCTAGTTAAAACAGCAAACTAAAATTTGTTGCGTTCTAACAGCATATATATTAATTATCACATAAAGGAAAATCTCTTATTTGTAAATAATACTTATTTCTAAGGTGTCCAATGTGTGCAAGATTGTTGTCATTTTTAATAAAATCAACGTCACGAGCAGTTAATTAAAATAAACCAATACTCATATCAACAATCAAAAATCATATACTTAAGATGTAGTGTAGTAAACGTAACAGGATCTGGGTTCGATGTTTCCCACTTTCCGCCAAATTTAAGACAGTGCATATTCAGTGATACAACGCTGCCCGTAGTGTTGTTACCAGAGCGAAGCAATGAAAGTATGTTTTAAACAATATAAGCATAAAATATAATTAGGGAAAAGATGCCAAAATATAATAGTAAAAACTGCATTTAAATCTGGCTAGCCATTTCTGAGCACGTACAAACGCACAGATAATCATACAGAAATGTCCATTTTGGCCCCATTAATAACTGCTCCCTATAATATTTTTTAAAATATATCTTCAATGTACGAACAGTAATCGGTTACAGATTTATTATAAGTATAGATGTCTACAGCTCTAACATTTTAATTAATACCGTGGTTTTAACCGCAACCACCCCAGTAGACTCAGCAGCTAGTAGCTCATGTGCGTACGACGCATTGAACTTGTCAGGTTATACGAGGGTCACAGTGGGCTTCAGCGTTGCTAAATTATTAAATGTTCACATCGCGGCTCTGAAGTGTCTAGACGAATGTAATAGTTATGAATTGGAAATTTACATTTAACTTAAATTAAAACCGTTTATCCTGTAGAATACAGAATATTAATAACTAAAATAATATGTGGCAAAAAAATATTTCAAATTAATTTAATAAAATTATAGTCATCTAAACCACGATGTTGAGTTCCCCCCAATACACGATTTACCTCAAATGCAGCGAAAAGCGTTTCCTAGTACGGGTTACAGTGTAATGCTGAAAATAAAAATACCATCATCAATAAATAAGGACAAATAACTACTAATATATATTGTAGGATAACATTACCAATACGTTATGTATAAGCTTAAATATAAATAAATCAGATATCGGCTCACCTTTAACTTATCGAGTGTAAGTAAATTCCTCAGCTCGAGGTACCTAATAATACCTATAAATAGAGATAACCCACGCATAGCCTTGCTAAACTTTTAAACTTGATGAATATATATTATATAATTTATTCCTCACGTGAAACAGACACGCACATGGCAGGATAGGCTGAAGAAACTTGGGAACCTAATGTTGAACACTTGAATATTGTTAATTCTTTCATTTCCTCGAGTGGGGATCGAACCCACAACCCGTTGCATTGACAGTCACACGCTTGTGTCGCTGCGCTGGAACAGTGCTATACTATATATACTTAGAGCTATTTTGTTAGAATAATAAACCTTCAAGTTCTGGAACGTTGAATATGACAGAATAAAATATATTGAATGATGTGTCGACATGTTGGTCACTAGACTGGCTATGTCAATTTGTGCGTGACGATGTAGAATTTTCTATTATATTAATATTGTGAGTAACGTAATCAATTCTATAGGAAATAGATTTGATATGTAAACGTAAGATCAATCTACATTTGTATGTACGTCCGAATTGTATGTAAGTGCGAAATATATGTACGTTTATGTAAGTCGGATTGATGGGCTTACTAAAAGAAATATTTTATTTCCTCAACGGGGAACGAACCCACAACCTGTCGTTTGCATTCACACGCTTGATTTGCGGTGCCACGACTGACCTCTTGTGTTTATTTTTCTATTAGCCTCTAATTATTACCTAATCAATATAATTATTAAAATATTGTATATAATAACAAAAGTAATTCAGATTGTGACTTTACCAATTAAACTAACGAGATGAGCTATCAGTAACTTACTTTTGGGTTCACAACCTTACTTTAGACTTTCTCGACCTATAGTTAATTTTCAAGAGTTTTTATTTTTCCCGATTTTAAGAGTAATCCACAGAGACTGTGAAGCTGATCGTGATAAGAACGATCTAATCGTGACTTACAAAAAAGTTTAATACTAATGTAACAAGATAGAGCGTGTGATCAATTTCAGCTACGTTAAAAAAAACATTTTATATGTATATTTTATATTCGTAGTAAATGCAAACTGCTTTGCAATTTCTACGTTTTGTTTCACTTTGCTTCAAGTTATACGGTATACACATCATTATAATGTTTCTCCTCCACTCGACGCCTTTACCGTGATATCCTTTTGTTCTCAGACAGAAAATGCTATTAGTGTTATGTGCAGGATTGTATAGAATTGTAGGGATTGTAGGGATCAAGTAAAGCAGAAAATTTTATTGAAAATATTATATTATATTCTACTGTATATCTTTCCTGTTCTTTCTGTGATCTGCATTAAAATGTACCTATTTTAATTTACATACAATAAAGTTAATATGGTACTTAAATCTTGAAGATAACAATCGGGATTAGAGCTCTTAATTGGCAACATCCATATGTATGCATATTTTAAGGAAATTAATTGGCAAAATCAAGGAATCAAAGAACATATAAAGAATCATATTCGAAACAAAGCAATAAATCTTTATATTTCATTAAACCTGGTGCTAAGACACTGTCCGTACTACTACTTAGTGCCGAAATCTGGAGGCATTGCGACTTAAGTAACAACAGACACAACCTGTCACAGCCTGTGAGTTTACACTCGCAAAGTATTCATCTTATTTAAAGTATTTACAATTTTATAATATTTTTCTCAGAAAATATTGCTTTGAGTAATTGATACTAAAATTGGTTTGACTATAAAAGCTGAAAATTCCAATTCAAGCTGTAAATTGACTAGTATGCTCGTTTACGTTGGTTCAATGTATATATACAAAACTGAATATGATAGAAGTAAATATCGAAATGTTTATTCAGGCATATGAAACAAACAAAAGGTAAATTGCTTCGTGTAAAATGTTAGAATAAAATAAAGAAATCATATATAATATTGTTATTACATTATATATGATACCCGTAGGTTGTTCTCGTTGGGACGCATCGGTTTAGTGCTGATCACAAACGCAACAATTATAAGTTTGATTCCTGGTCAGGGGAATTATTCATTTACATTTTTTGTCTGATGATTATAAAGTAAAGCGAGGCATTGAGGTGATGAAAGTTTTCCCGAAATTTCCAGTTCAATGCAATGTTCTGGATACAGTGTCGAGCTAAAAAATATATAAAGTATATTGCTATTATACCTTTGAGAATATGAAATCTCTTAACATTGAATTGACGTTGTTAATAGACCAGGCCACAATTTGTATAGGATTCACGTAGTTGCTCCAGGCACGTATTGCTCACTGATTAAGTAAATTAGCTAATTGTATGTGCTTTCACACTACTGTCATCTAAACATGCTCAAGTTATATGTTTATTTTAATTGTAGTGTTTAGAATTTCTTAAGCATGTTTCTATTATTTCAAGATACTTTAACGGTATCTGTGGATCGAAATGATAAATAACAGGAAATTAAGGTGTAGTTACGTCATTGGAGTTATTCAATAAAAAATTATAAACTATGATCATTATCTGTTATTCTTGTACTGATTTAAAAAATATACTTGATCATAATATAAGGATATTTTTAAGGAATCGGTTAAGATTAATGTCAATTAATATATCGTTTTTGTTTTATGTTCTTAGAATTCTTAAAAACATCATTACTTTACTATACGAAAACAAGTAAACAAATTAAGACACTAACCGTGTAGTGCTGAAGGGATTATTCTATTACCATCAATTATAAATACAACATTACCACAACAACATTACAAGCCATATTACAATAAAAAAGATCTAGAATGAAATATCTTGTAATATAATAACGCGTAATAACCGAATGCTCTAAGGTAGCACACGCCGTTTCCCCAGATGACGATTATTGGATAAGGTTTGATGACAAAAACGTCCAAAAATGGCTGAGCGACATAACAAGAACAAGGATGTCTTTATGAAATTATGTTTTGCCACGCTGAGTGGGTGACAGTGACAAATGATGCGAGAGCTGTTATTCACTGTCAGATCGAAGTGACGTGTTTTCCCTTGGTAGCGCGGAATTATGAAATGTGATAAACAGTTTCGAATGTACTTCCTTTATATATATATATATATATATATATATATATATATATATATATATATATATATATATATATATATATATATATATATATATATATATATATATATATATATATATATATATATATATATATATATATATATATATATATATATATATATATATATATATATATATATATATATATATATATATATATATATATATATATATATATATATATATATATATATATATATATATATATATATATATATATATATATATATATATATATATATATATATATATATATATATATATATATATAGAATAATTATCGATATTGTATACCTATATTTGGAAAGATGGTGCTAATGATATTTTATTAGCTGTGAAACTATTAATGAAAAGTTTTATATGATATACGACATATTCTATGAACCATTTGTAATTTTGACTGAAAAAGTTAATTTGAAACGGTTCCCGAGTTTTAATAAAGTCTGTTGTTTAACAAATAACTATTTAGAATAGAACTATATTAATTGCTTAGCGTATTCAATCAAAATATAATTAAGCTTTATAATATTAATGTAAGGACCTTTTTTGTGTCAATAAAATACAGAATTCAATAACTCTCGATCTTTCAGTAAAAGATAATTTAATATTTTTTCATTGTATCCTTGAATCTGAATAAGTAAATCATATTACTTTGTACAAATCTCAAAGATTACTTACGCAAGGCTAAATAATAATCAGGCGCAACACGTAATCTACTCCGCTAACACACAGTAAGCCGACAACGCCATCAGGACCCCATTCGATCCTATCTAATCCTCGACAGGGCAGACCTACGGTATTCCCTGGGATTACAATGTTAGACGTCTGTGTGAAAAAAGATTTTAGTGTATAAAATGGTGTTGGATGGATACTTGGTAGTTATTTGCTTCTTAAATATTTCGAAATTTTTTATGAAAAGAAACTTCATTAACGTATGTATCGTTACATAATTTTTTGTTATTTATATTTAATTTTATGAAATAAAAAGATATGTGGTAGTAGTGCTTGTTTTTATAATTTATTTTCAACGTTTACTTTGTTGTTTCTTTTCTTCTGAACAAATAACTATTTAATATTGGTAAATGTAACATCAGAATTTTACAACAAATAGAACAAGTACTTGCCTGCCTAAATTGATATAACCAACTCTAAGTACATAAAACTTTTATATCTGTAACAAAAACAAAACTTCTTATATTTATATACGTGCAGAAAATATAATAAATATAGTAAGAATCTGAAATAGTTTTCATAACTTTATTGTATTGTGTATCCAATATATCTGAGTAGCGCAGACTTTCAAGATTTCAAGACACGGAGAGCCTCTACGATGTATCCAGAAGTTATTTCGGTAGAGCTTGTTACCACAAAAACGGGGTCAGTACTTGACTCGGAACCCCTATTGTCATGTTATTTTTAAAGCATTCCTAAAATGTGGCCGCATTGTTTTAGACTGAATTATAAGATGATACTTTTAAAAACAAGATAAAATATGTAAATTCCATTTTAGTAACAGATTATTTTTCGTATTTTTTATCAAAAGTAAAAATGTATACTGAAACGATATATGAGAAGAAAGGTCGCTGCTTAAGTGCAAAGGTTTTTAATAACATCAAATAGTAAAATATGTTTACAATAAATAAATTCTGTTAAATTTCCTGCGCCCAATTATGTGAAGACAGAGTTAACATAAGTAAAGATAACAGGTGTAAAATAATCATAATATAATTATAAATACAAAGTAAAGGCGGCGTAAAGCGTTACGTTATGTACGATCGTGTCCTTGTATATGATAATATACAAGGACACGATCGTACATAACGTAACGCAATGATGTCAGTTCGTATTCCAAAAAATAAAGGAAGTGCGTAAGGAGGAACTGGCAGTACTTTCATATGAAAACCTTAAAGTCTTTCCATCAATACGTAATATTTTTCCTTTTTTTCCTGTAACCCTAAAATTATTACTACATAATAAAGAGATTTAGATGACATTTTGACGAGATCAGATAATATATTTATAAGTCACACTCCGTTTCCGTCGCAAGACTTTTCTATGAAATAAAAAGGCTTGTACCGGAACCTTTGGGGAACAAGAACAATGGATGTAGCGTAATGAAATCTGGCTCAACGCGACAGTTTGTCAGTGAGTAAATATTTAAAATATACCAAGTCTTTGAAACACGCTTGTACTCGTATGTACGTATGTACATTATGTACGTACGTACCTGCGTAGCGTATAAATTTGTAATTCTGTTTGTCTTTGAATTTGTACGATTTAATTTAAGTATCGATACACTTTTTGGGCAACTTGTTTCAGTTGTTTTATATTCATTTGAACATAATGATTCTACATGTTATTAGATTTACGCCGTTTTTCGTATAAAGTAAGGTAGACAGCGGCAACCAAGTAGGCGTTGTGTTACTTACTGTACGCCCAATGTTCGAGAGATAGCATGTTGAGTAACGGAACTGAACACCGCCCTTCGTCTCGTAACTAAAGCGGGAATCAATTTAAATATACCTGTTAAATGTTTTAACTATGTTTTAAAGTGCTATTTCACACTTAGGACAGAAAATAATAAACTTTTAAATTTTTAAACAGCGTGTAAAAATTTTGAACGAAGCAGAAATAAGTGAACGAATTGCTTAGTTGATCAGAGCGCTGGAACGGTATTCCAGAGGCGCGGGTTCAAATCCTGCTTCGTTCAAAATTTTTATACGCTTTTTAAAAATTAAAAAATTTAAGTCTGTTAAATGTTCTTTTATTAAATGTTAGAGCAGTAGTACATATCTTAATGGGGTTGAAATGTGAATACTAGATTCCCAAGATCTGCCTATTCAGCGAGATACATGTGCGGGATACGGCGTGAAACGTTGTTTAATACATTATAAAGATAAAAATAAATCAGATAGTAGTAATAGCAGTCTTTCGGCGTTATTATTCACGTACTTCTTATTTATTGTTCAAAGAGCTCGCAATAAGAGTATAGGACATTCGTCAGACTGACTTTGGAGAAATGATCGAAATAGTTTACCTCAGCTTTATCCACATTTGACAGAATAAATATCTGTTGGATTTTATGATTCTGCTTTTATCGAATAAATATTTTTCACTGATTTTAATAAAACTAAAGCGAACTTTAAGAGATTTTTTCCAAAATTAATTATATTGGAAAAATTGCTTTTAAATTGGTCAAAGTGTTTCTGAGACTAACGTGCATAAATGCACAGACAAACAGACAAGCATTAAAAAATCATAATTTTATGTTCTAATACATTGATAAATGACCTCTGCCATCCACATCAAGTAGTTTTATTATGTCTAGATAATTCTTTAATTACTTTTTATATTTACCTACTATTCAAATACGTGTTTATACTCGGGAGAAGTTTAAATATATCTCAAAGGCCTCAAAGAGTAGAATTAGATGAATCAACATATAATTGTAGTAGTTTTAGAATGTCCTGCGTAGTTTTGTTAAATTTCAATATTAACGCTCCGCTAACAATATATGTTTCTTTTATTTGTATTGTAGATATTTATGACAGGTATAAATAATAAACAATTGTATTAATACAAGTTGTGTCCCTCAGGATTTTATTACATGTAAACAAGATGCTCCCGGGACCATTGGACAAACACAGCTCCCCTGCGCATGTTTACCATAATCTTACAATATTATTAATAAAATATCAAAATTACGTATAGAATATGGTTATATTGCATCTTGCCTTGAAATAATACGAATAATAATTGGTTTCTTATATATAGGGTTTTTTTATTAGTATTAAATCAGAGTCAACATGAAGTTATTTGGGATCTGTCGTGGCACAAGGACGTACGACTGTGAATGTGACAGATTGTGAGTTTCTTTCCCACTTAAAGGAATTAAATATTCATCACTTTGTTTTGTTTTGGTAAAAGGCAAAGCGCAGCGTTGAGTTCCGCCAATCGAGACGCAATGCCTCAAAAATTCAGCGGAAAGTGGGTAATTACACAGTTTACAGTCACAGTGTATGTGTCCCTGCGCCATGATAGGTTACAAAAATGGATGTATATATAATTAATTATACACATAATATCTATTTAACTCTTAAGCATGTACAAGCTTCAAGTCCCATTAATCACGACGTTAATCCTAATTCAAATGTAAAAAAAAAGTCTTTTGTATTCAAAACAAAGTGAAACAATACATGTAAGAGGAAACAAGATCTTTTTATACAATTAATATGTCGGACCTTGTCCTCTTTCATACAACCTGTAGTGGATACTCTTGTAAAGTTAAAAATAACGAAAGAGACGCTACTTAAGTATCGACGTCGCTAAGTAGACTCAGGAATTTAACTTTATTATAAACACTAGACTAGCTTTTGTCTAAGTTACTTTATGAAATGTGTATTTAATTTGAGAAGCTTTTTAAGCTTAGAACTCGTAAATAAAAATATGAGTCATATTTTTTCTTAAGTAAAAAAGGAACTAGGTTTTTGTAGTTATAACTCAAATGAGTTTAATATTTCACCATTGTTATACTATCAAGAAAAAGAAAGTCCATTTGTTGGGCAGTCATCTAGCCGCGCCATTTATCATTGTCAAAGTGTATTATTGTAGTATTACCTATTACGGATGACATAAAAGTTGTATTATGTATAATGCATAGGGTATGGATTATTACGTAATCGTATTTTATTTTTAGCTTCACACTGCATGCCATGCATGGCTGGGTAGAAAAAGGGAATTTGAGAACCTACTGTAAAGATTCTCCTTTTCATTCGCCACTTGCTGCTGAATTTGATTCATTTTGTATTGAAGGGTGGAATTCAAGGCCTGCTTTTACTGTCAGACTCTTGTGCCCCGGCGCCTCGATAGGCCTCTATCTCTTAAAAAAATATATGCGTTTATTTAACTACCTGTGGCGTTGATTTTATAATATTAATATAATTTTAATAACATTACTTATCATTGATACTGTAAAGTTGATAATAGTCATAGACCACCTTAGAATTCAGTAGTAATAATGAATAACATAGAAAAACATTTTATTATTTAGTTTATACTACGCAACAATTATTTAGTTTAGAACGCAACAAATTTCAGTTTCCTGTTTTAACTAGACCACTATTGGGCGCTCAGCAGAGTATCGCACAAAGGCGCCTCGCAGAGTTATCAATACAAACAAAGCTTTGCTGGTAAGCTTTGATTTAAAATAAATGAAGACATAAGCTTAAAACAATGCTTAATGACTAATTTATGTTAATTTATGAAAGTTGTTGAAGTGTTATTAATTTATAATCATTAATATAATTTTTATTTCATTTTAAAAACGACACAAGTGTGACTGTCAGCGCGGACAAGCTGTGGGTTTTATCTCATTTCAAGAAAAGGAATTTTTAAAAATTTTTAAATTGAGCATTTAATATTTTCATTTCCTCGCTTTGGCAGCGTTAAATTCCGCAACTGAACACACAAGTTCCCTCTGCCTACCCCGCTGTTTGCGGGATACAGCGTCAAGCTAAAAAAAAATGTGATGACATAGCTTGTACTCGTAGAAAAATAAAGGTAGACTTCAATAGTGTTTCTATTCCAGTTTTATGGTCTGACGTATAACGTTGGACCGATAAATAACCAGTAGTGGCTACGTAGTAGTATAGTGACACACACGTGCTACCCGTTGTTTATGCAACAAAGCTAACTAGATTTAATTTATTTTATACTGTTTGACAGTTCTTTTAAAACGTTTCAAAAAGGTTAAAAACAAGAAAAAGATTACATTTTTGTTCCTTGCAAATACATTACTTTACTTAAATAAATATTGTCTTCTTAAGAGAACTTAAATATATTTCATAGACACAATATGTGTTCAATTCTAATTTAACTTAAACTAACAAGTTGCACATTTACATTTGTACATATTCTTAAATAATTCAATTACAAAATAATATTCATTTGTCATTATAATAAATATTATATGTATATTTCAAAAGTTTTGTTGTTATGACAATTTTAAGCTCAGTTAAGCTCAGTTAAGCTCAAATATCATATAACGAAATCTGAGCGCAGATAGGTTACAGTCGAGTCACGATCGTTTCATATCATATAGAGCATTCATCAGTTTAAATATTTAGTCCTCATCTCGCTTGGAATAAAAGCTAACGATTGTTTAATTTTGATCCAATTCAGGGTTTATTTAGAGATATCAAGCTTAAGCTCACGCATGTATTAGGAATTTTTCAAATTGCTAATGACGTAACTTCGCGTCTGTTCCACATGCTTATAATTTTGTTTAAAATGTCTTTGTCAATGGTAATTTGTGTTTTTGTCATAAAATGGAGATGTTGAAAGTTTCGTTATGTGTTAAATTACCATGGTTCGATTTTTTGTGTTTTACAATATTTTTCTATATTATTTAAAGGAAAGAATCTTATATTTTTCCAATTGATTTACAACAATAATAAGGTAAATAAAGTCTAAAATTCAAACATATATCTTTTTAGTTTAATATAACAAATACAAGTTACGCTTATAAATAAAACCACATAAATATTAAATCTGGGAACAAAATTATATAATAATAATATTACAGTAAAAGTATGATTGCAGAAGTATCAACTCAAAGCTTTAAAACAACTTTGAATTATAAGTTTATAGCAACTAACTACCAAGAACTTTAGAACAGGCAAGAAGCAAAGAAACTGAAACAGATTCTTATTACTGTCTTCAGTATTTTCTCACTTTTAGTTCACAATAAGGTTATATCAAAACAATGTTTCATTGAATACTTGGGGATACAGTGTGTCTCACTCAAACACCGGCTTCTAAGACATTCTGTCGATCCCTGGGGCCCGCATTGCAGGATTTGAATTATTTATCAGACCTCTTTGTACTTCTTCCAAAATCAACTATTTCGAACAAGTTTTCCGATTTCGACAACTATTCAAACATGAATATATTGCCGTGCTTTTGTAATAACATTTGGCGTGATATACGTTTACTTAAAAGCTATGTGTGATTTGTGAATATTTTACACTAGACTACACTAGTATGTTCTAGACGATACTTATTAGGCAATGAATTTTGTATACGAAGTTATACAATCAATGATGTCGGATATTAAAAGGTGTCCCAATAATTGTGAAACTAATTTCATGATAAAATTTATAACTTGAGGTCTATCGTAATGCCAGGGCACAAACGTGGGACTACAAATGCAACAACTTGTAAGTTCAATCGTCACGAGAAGAATATATTTATATTTAATATTTTCGTATAAAATATGAAATATTTTCATTTTTTCTGCTCTGGTAAGAAGGCAAAGCCCGACGATTAGTTTCGCAACTCAGTACCAAATTCGTATTCAGTTAGACATAGAGAACAGAACGGAGTGTCTTAATACTAGGTTTCCTCTACCTTTCCTACTACTCGGGATAAGCGTGAGACTGAAAGATAAAAATACCTATTGCCTAATAAGGTAATATTTTTTTATAAATAGACAAAATCTACATGCACCATACTCCTTCGTATAATATATGTTTTACAACAAAAATATTTATTTTCATTTGAAAACATTCGAGGTATAGAACTAGAATTTTCAATATCTACACTTACAGGAATCTCAAGAACAAATTGAAAGAGTGCAAACAGAAAGGATATTTTAAACAACCTATACTAAGATATCTGTTTTCTATATGGAACACCGCTTCCCCGCATTTCTCCCTCATGTTCGATCAACTTCAATCGGTCTGTAAATTTGATATTGTTTGTACTAGATATAACAATAGTATTTGTGGAAAGTTTACTCTTACATTTTATATGAAATAACATTATATCTACATATGTTCGATTTAATTTGTTATGTTTAATTTGGTTATTGATTTTGTGAAACCGATTTTCATTCGCTTGTTCATGTATAAAATAATGTTTTAAAATAAATATAGTTAAATAACTTTCAATATGTAAAATCTTGTTTGTCGTCTATAAACCCTTCTCTTTATATGTGGTTTTAAAAATATTGTTAATGTAATTTTTTTTTTTCAGATTAATCGCGCAAAAAGGCTGGAGAACCGCAAGAGGGAACTTGGGAATCTCGTGTTAAGACACTCCGTTCCGCCGAATTCAAGGTATTGTATATTAGGTGGTGACATAAAGTGCCTCGCTTTTTCTTGTTACCAGAGCGAAGAATTTAAATTTGATCTTATATATCATTTCCTCGTATGGAGATAGAACTCACAACCTGTCGCGCTTACAGTCACACAAACGTGTGTGTGTGCCACTGCGCCACGACAGGCTTCAGATTTTTAAAGTGAACCTTTTTAAAATGAAATAAAATTACAAATTAATAATACTTTATGAACTTTTATAAATTAATATAATGAATGAAAAAAAGTTTGACTTTACCAGTAAAGCTTTGTTTGTATTGATAACTCTGCGAGGCGCCTTTGTGAGATACTCTGCTGAGCGTCCAATAGTGGTCTAGTTAAAACAGCAAACTGAAATTTGTTGCGTTCTAACAGCATATAGATTAATTATCACATAAAGTTATTATAATAAAAAAAATCTCTTATTTATAAATAATACTTATTTCTAAGGTGTCCAATGTGTGCAAGATTGTTGTAATTTTTTATAAAACCAACGCCACAAGCAGTTAATTAAAATAAAATCAATACACATATCAACAATCAAAAATCATATACTTAAGATGTAGTGTAGTAAACGTAACAGGATCTGGGTTCGATGTTTCCCACTTTCCGCCAAATTTAAGACATTGCATATTGAGTGACACAACGCTGCCCGTAGTGTTGTTACCAGAGCGAAGCAATGAAAGTATGTTTTAAACAATATAAACATAAAATATTAAGGGAAAGATGCCAAAATATAATTGTAAAAACTGCATTTAAATCTGGCTAGCCATTTCTGAGCACGTACAAACGCACAGATAATCATACAGAAATGTCACTTTTTGATTCCATTATTACCACTCCCTATAAGTGGTTTTTTAAATATATCTTCCATGTACAAACAGTAATCGGTTACAGATTTATTACAAGTATAGATATAGATATCTACAGCTCTGACATTTTAATTAATATCGTGGTTTTAACCGCAACCACCCCAGTAGACTAGCTCATGTGCGTACGACGCATTGAACTTGTCAGGTTATGCGAGGGTCACAGTGGGCTTACAACGTTGCTAAATTATTAAATGTTCACATCGCGGCTCTGAAGTGTCTAGACGAATGTGAAATTAAAACCGTTTATCCTGTAGAATACAGAATATTAATAACTAAAATAAGATGTAACAAAAAATATTTCAAATTAATTTAATAAAATTATAGCCATCTAAACTACGATGTTGCGTTTCCCCACATTACACGATTTACCTCAAATGCAGCGAAAAGCGATTCCTAATACGGGTTACAGTCTAAAGCTGAAAATAAAAATACCATCATCAATAAATAACTAATAATATATATTTTAGGATAACATTACCAATATGTTATGTATATTAATATTCAAATTCAAATTCAAAATATTCTTTATTCAAATAGGCTTTAGGAAGCACTTTTGAATCGTCACAACATAAAATTACCTCCGGCTCGGAATGCGTTTCTACTGAGAAAAGCCGGCAAGAAACTCAACAATTGCTCTTTTCAATATTAATAGTTACAGTTTAATTGTTTAATATAATAGTGATTATTCTGCATGAAATTCAAATGACCTTAATTAAATACATTTTTATCATTCAAATATTCTTCGACAGTGTAGTATGCTTTCTTAATTAACATTACTTTAACATTTACTTTAATCTTCTCTAGTGGCAAATTCAAAATACACCGCGGAATACTATTATAGATACGAATACTCAGACCCATAAATGATTCATTTACTTTTTTGGAGGCGATAACTAGGCGTCACAAGTTTGTCCTTGTTTCTCTTCCCTATCGTGTGTCTGTCACTGTATTAAGCTTATAATAATAATAATAAAGCTTTTTATTTCAGTATAAAAGTATGTTTACATTTCAAATTGTTAGTAGGTTACTTAGGCTAGGTTAGTTTATAATTGTTTGTTTTTAAAAGATTTCTAGTTGTTCCTTTTACACGAACCCCTTTCTGGTAAAAGCCTCCTCTAATTCCTTCCATTGTCCCTATTTTGGGAAAGCGTCAATCAGTCTTTACCTGCTAATTCTTTTATATCGTCAGCCCAACGTTTAAGTGGTCTGCCTTTGCTTCTTTTTCCAGCAGGCCCTGCACATTTAGTAGTTTGTAGCGACCATCTAGTGTCCGTGTATCTTGACAAATGACCAGCCCATTTCCACTTAAGTCGCAATGCTTGTTCAAGAGCATCTATAAGCCTGGTTTTCCTCCTTATGTCTTCACTACGATTTTTTTGTATTTTTCTTATTTTAAGCATACTTCGTTCCATTGATCGCTGGCATGTTTTGATTTGGCTTTTTATTTTATTTGTGAATGTCCATGTTTGGCCACCATAAGTTAAGTTTGGAACTATGCATGTATCCATGACAATTTTCTTTAATTTTAAATGATAGTCTCCCTTCAAGATGTCTTTATGTAGCCAATACTTCTTCCATGTGCTGTTGATCCTTCTGTTTACTTCATCTTTATTACTGTTTTTGTTGAAAGAAACTTGTTTTCCGAGGTAGACATATTCTTGTACATACTCAATCTGTTGTCCAAAGACCTTTACAGATCTTTGTATGCTGTTTGTCATCACCTTAGTTTTATTTGTGTTCATTTGTAGACCACATTTTTTACTTTCATATGCTAGATATTACATCATTTGTTCTAGCTCTTGGACAGATTTGGCAAACACGATAATATCGTCTGCAAATCTCAGATGACTAAGGTGGTGCCCTAGTACGATTATGCCATTCTGGCTCCAATCAAGGTTTCTGAAGACACATTCCAGTACTGCTATGAAGAGTTTCGGTGATAGAGGATCACCTTGTTTAACACCTCTCTCTGTTAAAAACTGTTCTCCTTTATTTTCCACCATGATTCTGCTTGTGCTTTTAGCATAGATATTTTTTATGATGTTGATATATGTCTTGCTTACGCCACAGATGCTGAGGGCTTTCCAGATAGAGGTGTGGTTATGGTATCAAACGCCTTTGTGTAGTCTACATAAGCCACATAGAGAGGTTGATTGAATTCTTTATATATTTCTAGTATTTGTTCCAAGGTGTGGATGTGATGTAATGTTGAGAACCCTGAGCGAAAGCCTGCTTGTTCGATTGGTTGTGAAGCGTCTATGATTGGTGTGATTCTGCCCGAGAGTATTGTTGTGAAAAGTTTATAAATGCTCGGCAATAGACTAATTGGTCTATAGTTCCCAATGTCTAATGGGACTCCTTTTTTGTATAGCAGAACTATGTCGGAGTTACACCATTGTTTGGGGACCTTTTCTGTTTTAAGGTATAAGTTAAAAACTTGTGTTAGAAGTGAGAGCAAAAAGGGTGCCCCAATTTTTATAATTTCATTACTGATGTTGTCCGGACCTAGACTTTTCTCTGTTTTTAGTTTTTTTGAGGTGTTTAAGAACTTCACACTCGTCAATAGGTTTAACTGTTTCTTCTTCCTCTTCAAAATCTATATAACTGCCTTCTGTCTCATTTGTTACCGAATATTTGTACCTTGTAAAACTCGGTGGCATGGTTGATTACGTCTTGCCTTGTCTTCGTTTCTCCAAATTCTTTTTTGAGTTTACCTATCCAGTTTTTGTGTGTCATTAGTTTTTTATAAGCTCTTCTGGAACTTCTATATTTCTTTATGTTTCTCTCTACAACTTCTTTTTTGTATTTATTATAATCATTCCTTATAGCCTTGCTGCACATCTTGAATAAATTCTTTAACTCCTCTTTCATTTTTTTGGTTTTGTGTTTGGTGTGTATTAGTTTAGTGCGTTTATCCATTAAGTCTTTTGTTATTCTGCTCAAGATTTTTGTCTCATCTTTTGAATTGTTATATTTTATTTTTAGGCTGCTCGTAATTGCATATTCCATTTTGTCATAGTAATTTTGTATATTATTTTCTTCAGGTAGTACGCCGAATTGCGTCTCTAGGTTTTCATTAAGGCTTGCTAAATACAATGCCTTTTCATCGTCAGTTTTGGGTATTCTAGGTAATGAGCTGTAATTTTTTCTGCTTTTCCTAGGTGACTTCAAGCTAAAGGATGATCTTAGAAGTCTGTGGTCCGATGAGAATGGCACATTATTTAGTACTTCTATATTAGTTATTTGCTTAGGTTTGTTGCACATAATGTAGTCAATTTCGTTTTTTGTTTTCTGATCTGGAGATATCCAGGTCCATCTGCGACTGCGCCCTTTTTAAAATAGGTGTTCATTATGCTTAGTTTTTGTTCGCAGGCATACTATACCAGTTTGTTACCTCTCTCATTTCGTGTTCCGTATCCAAATTTTCCCATTACATTTTTTCATATTTTTTAGGTTGTCCTACCCTAGCATTGAAATCTCCCATTACAATCACATTTTGGTGTTGATTCTCTTGAGTGTTCCTTATATCGTTGTAAAATTTATCAATCTCCTCATCGGAAGCTTGCTCAGTAGGTGCATAGGCCTGCACAAGAGTTAAGAGTTCGTGCTCGTATTTTAGTTTCAGGACTGCCACTCTTTCTGATATGCCCGTGAAGCTTACAATGTTTTGCTTGTGAGTTATCTTGACTAAAAAAATTGTATTAAGCTTAAATATAAATAATTATAAGCTTAAATATAATAATTAATAATTATAAGCTTAAATATAAATATATCATATATCGGCTCACCTTTAACTTATCAAGTGTAAGTAAATTCCTCAGCTCGAGGTGCCTAATTCTCTATAAATAGAGATAACCCACGCATAGCCTTGCTAAACTTTTAAGCTTGATGAAATAATTTACCCCTCACGCTGTATTGGCAGCGATAGCAGAGGAAACTTGGGAACCTTGATGTTGAACACTTGAATTTTGCAAATTTTTTCATTTCCTCGAGTGGTGATCGAATCCACATTCTGTTGCGTTTACAGTCACATGCTTGTGCCACACCACTAAAACAGTGCTATACTATATATACTTAGAGCTATTTTGTTAGAATAATAAACTTTCAATGTCTAGAACGTTGAATATGACAGAGTGAAATGTATTGAATGATGTATCGACATGTTGATCACTAGACTGGCTATGTCAATTTGTGCGTGACGATGTAGAATTTCCTAAAATATGGTATTGTGAGTAACGTAATCAATTCTATAGGGAAATAGATTTGATATGTAAACGTTAGATCAAAGGGATGTTCCACATTTGTATGTACTTCCATATCACATATATGTTTATGTAAGTTGGATTGATGGGTTTACTATAAGATATTCAATATAGTAAGTTAATGTAATGAATATAAAGAGAGTTTTTAGTAGGTACTTCATTATATGATCAAGATTTTTATTGTTAACTTTATTGTATAAGTTAATTTCAATTAAATCCTAAATGTTGGACCTTGTGTATTTTTTTGTTAAGATAAATGTCATATATAAGACAAACATTGCACTCATAAATTATTTTGAGTTGATTTAAACTCATATTTTTAATACGATTAATTCTACACACTAAAATACATAAATTGAAGCACACTCTATTTATTGGAGTAGACAGTATCGACTGGCTATGGGAGATGAACACGTATCGCGGCAATGAACGCCGATAATGTGTCATTTACGAGATAACATTAACACGCGTGCACTTTATGTGATCAATATAATAGAACAGAGTGCAGACTGCAGACTACAGACTACTGGACCGGTGGAAGGGGACTTTTTTATAACTTCATAGATAGATAGTTTTTTACTATAGATAGTATTTATACATTGCATTTTATGGTAGTTTTATATATTTTATTCTTTTTTTGAGCTTCACGCTTATCCCGCATGTTGTAGATTTAAGCAGAGGGAGGGTAGTGTTAAGACACTCCGTCCCTCACGTTCTGCCGAGTACTTGAAGTCGCGCTTTACCTCGACACAGAGCGAAGAAAGAAAAATATTAAACATTTCATGTCCTCGAGTAAGAATCGTATTCTCAATTTGTCGCGCTTGCAGTCACATATTTGTGCTTCTGCGCTACGATTGGTTTCCTATTTAATTTACATATTATATATTTTTATGCATTTTTAATTTACTAATTCGAGTTGATTCAAGCTCAAAACTTTTATTATACTCTTTTTTAAGAATGACAGAATCCATGGCTTTGATACCTACTTACAAATTTCTTAGAGATTCTTCGTACTATTGTGACATATTAAATATTTATCAGGTCGTTCACCAATTCAGGGTGCTATTTCACAATGTATGCATTTATTTCAATGTATATTTTTAGCTGCGTCGTCAAGTACAGTCCCGTCACGTTACAGTATCAGTGTAGTTCACAACAACAAAAGAATGAAAAAGAAAAATTTCAGGTGAGATAAATAGCCAAATAATTTTAAGAAATATGTTTACATTGTCATCATAACGTAACTTGATAAATAATAATAATAAAATTAAATATTAATTTAAAATAATCCATATAATCTGGCTAGCCATATATTTATCCGAGCACGAATGTGCATCATGATAGGAGATCAACACGGTATGCTAATGAGCGCTGATAACGCGTAATTTATGAAAGCGCGTTAACACGCTTGCACTTTATGTATATAACTGTTTATAATCGTATGTATTTGCACTCTGGAAGTCGTCACTTTTTAAAATTTGAATAAGAGTTTTGTGACACGGAGGTTAATATTAAAGTGATAGAATCTACGACTGTTTAATTTTCACTAGTGTAGAAAGTGACAATGAATTTTCTACCCTAAATCCTTCACAAACTACGGGTAAGCGCTTAAAGGTAAATTAAAGTTTTAGTCTAATTATACTTGTACTCACGCAGCTTCACACTGTTTCCCGCACAGGGTAGGTTGAGCAGAGGGAACTTGGGAACCTAGTGTTAAGACACCCCGTTCCATTATCCACTTTCCACCGAATGCAATGCCTCGAGCATTGAATCTTGTATGGTGATACTCAACGCCCCGCTTTGCCTGATTACCAGAGCGAAGAAATGAAAATAATATATATTTCTATAGAATATATTAAATATTTAATTTCCTCGATTGAGGCTCGAACCTACAACTTGTCGTTTACAGTCACTGCGCCACGATAGGCCACAACTAATTATACTTGTAAAAATGAATAATATTTGCAGTTTTAACTTCCAGGCTCTGGCAACACGGAGTTCTACTGATAGAAAATGTAGGACGAAGTAGAAATAGAAGAGAAGATATATTTTATTTCCAAATCAGTTCTGTAAATGATTCTGAAAAAAATGTTATTCTTCTTAATTAGATCAACATTATTGTTTGCGCGTAAAACAGCAATGAAATCACTTTAGTGCCGGTGGGTTTATCGGAAAAACATTATGAAACAATACCATTTACATATTATGGTTTTATTATCGCAGGTGCCGCTATACTTTCTGTATTTAAATAAATAAAATTAAGTACTTCGTTGAAAATAAATTACATATTATATTGCGTCCGAACGTTACGAGTTCGAGTTTCATTAAGAGTCTTTGTCATAGTTTCCATAGTTTTAATGAAATTCGCCGCGTAATCAAAAGCTATAGGGCATGAAATTTGGTACCAAACGAGTGCTTTATAATTGTATAAAATATATATTATTTTTATATAATTGTATAAATAAAAGAAACAAATTAAAAAATAAATAGGTACAGGTATTACATTAAAACAATCATTACAAAGTTATATTTGTAGTTTATTTCATACAATTTAAGTGCACTAACCTGCATATTTAAGTTGACAAAGTTAGCGGGCATGTGCACTTTATAAGTTGTACTCCCCGTTGACCTACAACCCTGAAATAAGTATAAACACATTAAACTGGGTTTTTATAAGCTTTACGCTGTAACCTTCATAAAATAAGGTACATTTGATGACACTTACTTTGTAGCGGAACTCAACGCCGTGCGTTGTCTGGTGAATTGAAATTAATTTACTCGAGTAGGATCAAACCCACATTTGTCGTGTTAAGAATTCACACACTATACCACTGTGCTACGACGACTTTCATGAGGCCTGTCGGTGCGCAGCGGCACAAGCGTGTGACTGTAACCGACAGGTTCTGGGTTCGATTCCCAGTCGAGGAAATGAAATATTAAATATTTTCAATTTAAATATTTAATGTTTCATTTCTTCGCTCTGGTAATAAGGCAAGGCGCGGCAATGCCTAAAATCGGCGGAAAATGGGGAACGGATGTGGAACGGAGTGTCTTAACACTAGGTTCCCGGGTTCCCTCTGCCTACCCTGCCTCGTGCGGGATACAGCGTGAAGCTAAGTAAGTAAGTAAGTAACAATTCACACACTATACCACTGTGCTACGACGGCTTTCATGATTTTTGAAAAAATATTTTTTTTAAAAAAAACAACTACATAATGTCTTTCTATTCTATTACAGACATGGCAACTTATTTCAGTGTGAATAGCTAGAGTATAAACAATAATTGTGTGCCGAAAGGACAGGCATTGGCTATGTATCAATTGGAAAAAATACTATGCTATATAGGACTTAAACCTTGTACAAAGTAACTCCAAAAGCTGATTACTAAGCCTGAATGGTGTATAATAAACTCCTTTCTACAATGTAACATACATTTTACGTAGACGAAACACAGTTGACTGACTTATAAAAATATAATAAGTCCAATTCAATTTCAAAGTCAAATTTCCGCTCTTACGAGTTATTTGTATTGCAGGCGCAGATACGAAGTTACAAAGCATGAAACTCAGTCGACGACATTGTTCACAAATTTCGTAGAGAGCGCACCATAAATTTTGCGCTTAGCCAAAGTTATTGAATAATTTTCCGTATCTCTCTGTCTGTTTATTATAAAACGGGCGAACAACTTGTTGTGTAATCAACAACTACGTGGAATTTGTTTTATGGATGTACAAATAATATTTAGGTATCATTCGTTTTATTATGTTTGTTTAGGATGAAAAGTTGCTTCTATAAGACAATTCTTAAGGGCTACATACATATGTATGTAATATATAAAATTTGAATGTTTTTTTTATCTTCACGCTATATCCTGCATTTGGTAAGGTATGTAGAAAGAACTTGAAATTCTAATGTTAAGGCACTCCGTTTCTTTTCCCGTTTTTCGCCGACTTTGAGTCAAGTGAGTGGCGGAACTCAACGTCGCATATTACTTTTTCTAAAATGATACATTTATGATATTATTTCATTTATAATTTTTAATAAATCAGTAAATTAAAGTCAAACTGTTGAATTTTATTAACAATTTAGAGGTTATTTTATATACATATAGCTTCACGCTGTATTCTGTACACGGCAGAGTAGGCAAAGGGAAAATCTGGAAACCCAGCATTAAAACGCTATGTTCAATTCTCCACTTTCCATTGACTTTTGAGGTATTACGTTTTAAGTAGGTGGTTTCCATTGTTACGAGAGCGATGAGGTAATTGATAATATTATCTAAATATAACATTATCTTCAGTGGGAATCGAACCTACAACCTACGAGTACCACGTGTACATTCGTACGTTTGCGTCCCTGCTCACCGACACATCTTAAATGTACAGATTATTTCAGTTTATACTTTTTGACATTCATTCTAGTTTTTTCACAAATATTTTTTTGTAGATTGTCGTTTATTATAAATGTTAACAATGTACAGACAACCTTAAGCCATTACCTACTTATACTACTACTTACTACTTGATCTTACTGCACATTGGCAGTTCATAGACCGTGTATTTACAATTTAAATAAAAGTAATTTTATACAATCAATCATTTGAAAAAACGTTATCTACTGTTGATACAGACTTGTATTTTAAAGTTGAAGAGTTAATATGTTCCAACGCGTTAATCTCTAAAACTATTCTTTACTTATTCAGGAAAGCAATTGTGCCTGTGCTAATGTATCCTACAGAAGTGATATGACTATACGAGTGAAGCCACAATCATATACAAATCTAATTTCAAATTTCAAACATTCAAGTATTCTACTTATAAAGAAAATATAAAAATGACGACACAATTTTTCAACAGTTTGTCGTGCTTACAATAGAGACAGCTCAGAAATCCTTCACGGACATCCCGGTAACCAAGTTTGAAGTCAGCTGCTAAAGTATTTTTTTCTCCTCTTACCTCGGACAATATTATTACAATTTTAACTTTGAAGTCGTAATTTTAGGAATATTGAAGCGAAAGAAAATTTCTTACTCAATTTAATTTACTTTTTGTAGAAGCGTCGTAGGCTTAGAAAAGTATATAATTGTAATGAGTTTATTTGTATGCTGAATATATATATATTATTATTTTAAAGATTTTAAGATTGGTAATAAGGCAAAGCGCGGCATTGAGTTTCGCCATTCAACACGCAATGCCTCAATTTCGGCGGAAAGTGGGGTACGAAAGCGGAACGGAGTGTCTTAACACTAGGTTCCCGGGTTCCCTCTACCTACCCTGCCTTGTGCGGGATACAGCGTGAAGCTAAAAACGAATTAAATTTTAGTTTGATTAAGTTTATGCTTAAAAATAGCCTTAATAAGGATTATTTGTATTTTGTCGTTAAAATTAACTAAATAAAATAGTAATATATTTAAAATATTCCTAATAATAAAGCATGATGCTTATACCTAATTTGTTGTTTATTTTATGTACACGCTGTTGTATATCACAATTGTATACTTTAATATTTAATGAGACAACTCAATTATTAATTCACTTATACAACATTTAACATTGTTGCCACTATTGAAAATGTAAAATGAAACGAAGTTTTAAATCGGAGATTTTAATTGAAATGACAATAAAAACAGAACACGCTGGCTACACGGCCGGCGGGCAACGATGCGAGGACGCGCTACTGATATCTCCGACTCGTAAGCTTTTAGCGATAGTGGAATTATACCTTATCCGACATATATAAGGTTGCAAATTCAAGGATTTTGTTAATAGTTATGTTCAATCCAATGCAGGTAATACAGGGAAGATTAACTTTAATGATTAAAAAATTCAATTTCATATAAAAAGTTTAATAACATTCTAAAGTGCTGCAATTGTCGCTCTTAGATAGACATTAAAATGTTATTATACTCATATATGGAGTTTCTTTAACTTCATATATTATATAAGTTGCAACCTTTAGCCGTAGTTTGTACAAAACGGTAGAAATTAAACACATTTGCGATATCAAAACTATTTCTATTCATTTAAATATGTTTAAAAAATGAGTATGTAAAATATAACTAGACTTTTTATGTTAGAATTTTACTGATGTTACTCGATTCTATGAGTGAAAAGATCGCTTAATGCAAAATTGCAATGTGACGAAGCTGTGGTTACGAGGATTAACTAACGCACCCAGATTTATCAAACTGTCACCATTAGGCGCAACAGTAAAACTATAACCCCTAATAAAATAAAATTGTGCATATCCAAGTGATAGAGTAAACTTATAAAGAACAGCTTTTCACTATTCTAACTTATATGTACTTTCATCTATAAGTTAATATTTTAGACTATTATCTTATTTGCCCAAATAGACGAATAATAGATATCTGAAAACCTAATTTTAATATACTCAGTTTCCGTTAGAACAATTCCGTTCATGAATTTTTCGTTAAATTCTTGAGTAAAATTAAAACTATTAAAAAATTAAATGTCAAACAAAAGAAATTAATAACAAATATCATTGTTTTTCAAATTAAGACCAAAAAAGCTTGTTATAAAGTGATGATATATTATTTTAATACCATTAGAATTAGCAAGAAATTAGGAAATTACGTCACGATTCCCGTTAGAAAATGTTGCATCCAGATAGGCCACATAGTTTAAATCAACTTTACCTTATAATGATAAGAGAAATCAATGAAGGGTTTTAGCTCTATTGAATTGCTGACCTACTTTTGTGGTAGCTGAATGGCCTTGACAATATTGGAGATTTTAACTTTTCTTATAGATATCTCTTATTTGTAGGATTGTTTTTTAATATTATTATTATTCTTATTTTATGACGTAGAACTTTAATCGGTATTCATTTTATTTAATTATTTTTATGCACATTTTTAATGACACTTGGCTTTTTGGTTAAAACCAAATTCTTAAAATTTCATATAAATTTAAATTTAAACTCTTTTATTCACTCACTCACTCAGCTTCACGCTGTATCCCGCACGAGGCAGGGTAGGCAGAGGGAACGGAAGTGAAACCTAGTGTTAAGACACTCCGTTCCACTTCCGTTCCCCACTTTCCGCCGATTTTGAGGTATTATGTGTTGAGTGGCGGAACTCAACGCCGCGCTATGCCTTATTACCTCTAGAGCGAAGAAATGAAACATTAAATATTTAAATTGAAAATATTAAATATTTCATTTCCTCGACTGGGGATCGAACCCAGAACCTGTCGGTTACAGTCACATTCTTGTGCCGCTGCACCACGACAGGCCTCTACTCTTTTATCAGTAATGTATATCATTTAAAAAATATTTTTTTGTAATATCAAAGAATAGATAAGTGATCAGTTGACAAGATAAAAACCGCTCTTAATAGACAGATTAGAAGTGTTAATACACCTAATATAATACTAAATATATCATACAAGTCCACGTCAGTAACTTTCCTATCTTCACTCCACACTAAATATATTATTAGAAACGTCCCCTACGTTCTTACATAAATGAAAAGAATAATATAATGTAATAGTCATTGATTACAATCTGTTTCGTCACTGTGACCGAGGAGGAGCGAAAACTTTTCGGTCCATTAATTTTTTTGACTTACCGCCGAACATAACTCTGGCATGTGTGTCTATTAATAAGGTGGATTCCTTTATTGTTGGAATATCGATAGTACGAATGACGAGAAAATCGAGTTAAATGTTGAAAACTGATGATATAAGTGTAAAAAGATAATTTGCTAGATTTTCCTTAAATGATATCAAATCTATTGGGTATAAAATATTTTTTTTTTTTTTTTTTACGAAAAAGTCAGTAAACGTACACAAGCAAGTATTTAGATATATTTAATAAACTTAGATAATTTTTGCTTTATATTAACATAATACATATATAACGTTTCCAATATTGTATAACCCACTGTGCAATTATTTTTAATTATTAAACTACACGATATTTCACAGATTTTTTATTTTTGTATGTGACAAAATAGTGTTTAGTTATAAAGGCAATCTTCAAAGGAGATAACGAATCACGAGGGAGGTGCGATGATTAGTTTCCAACAGAGCGCCGATCCGCAAGAGGGATCTCCTGCTATAAAAGTAAATTGAATTGTTCAACGAATGCTACTTCGATATATGTACAAATAGATTTCTTCGTAATATTTTTAATTTTACGACATTTTTGTCTTCAAGTTGTATGTTACAATAGATTCTTAGATTTTTCATTCTGTTCTCATAGTCGTAAGTGTCATTTCGCTAGCAATTCAATAAGCTTGAACAGTAAGAAAAGTTATTAGATAATGTGGTAGAATCATTACGGTGTATGTATGTATATTGTAAATATTTGCTTATAATTATTGTAGATAAAGACTGTAACTTTATCGGATCTTCTTTTTGCGTAAAGTTATCCCTTTTTTACCTATCAATCTTTTCCGTATTTTCTCTAAAAAACGAGACAAGTGAATTGTGCCCAATTGGCACACTCAAATCGCAATAACCCAAGAACCAAACTTATCGTTGGTTTGTTCGATACTTTACTGCAAAATTTATATATTCAATATGATCTTACGACGGCTATGAATCTATCTGATAATTGATAATTTCATAAAGGCAAAGTAAAAAGTTATTGAATTTAAAATTAGGTAACTAATTTATTTAGTCTGCAAACTTTAGCATACAATCTAATGAATCGAATGAAGCCTCGATAATATACTCGTATATATTAAAATGTTGTTCAACATTAAACAAAGAATAATATTGTTTGTTAGTCTTTTAGTTAGATATTGTTAAATCCTATAGAATATCTATCCCTATAGATAATGATTTTAATTTAACTTACTTACTTAGTTTCACGCTGTATCCCGCACGAGGCAGGGTAGGCAGAGGAAACCCGGGAACCTAGTGTTAAGACACTCATTCCACTTCCATTCCTCACTTTCCGCCGAATTTGAGGCATTGTGTGTTGTGGCGGAACTCAACGCCGCGCTTTGCCTTGTAACCAGAGCGAAGAAATGAAACATTAAATATTTAAATTGAAAATATTAAATATTTCATTTCCTCGACTGGGGATCGAACCCAGAACCTGTCGGTTACAGTCACACGCTTGTGCCGCAGCGCCACGACAGTCCTCAACTAATTTAACAAATTAATAAATATTTTTTTCTTATTAATTTAGTTAACTAAATTCAATTACAATATTTATAAAATAGAAACACTTCTTTACCTCAATATTGTGGCTGAGGTCGGCATTATAAAACTTGGACAATTAAATATAAGTCAGTGGCGCTGGGCCCCGCCAGATAACGCTGTATAGGCCTCTTAGCCGAGTACTTTTGCTATTAACAGTGTGACCCCTCTCTTGGTGTAAGCCAGACTGTCCTTAGTTTCACTTTAACTTTGATTAGACGTTGAGTACAATGCGCTCGACATTCGCATTAAGGAGCTTAGTCTTTTCCCTCTCAAAGATTACTCTTAATCGAATTGGACCTTTAATGGAAATTCAAGTTTGTGTAGAATAGTATTTTTTATATCAGTGAAAAATATATATACGGTAATTAATGTTACCTGAGACACGACATGGCCGATGGCTGAAATGTGCGACTAAATAAAGTATAAACGCGATTGGTTGTGGGTTTGATCCCTACTTGATATCTTCGTTCTAGTGACAAGGCAAAGCACGGCGTTGAGTTCTGTTACCCATCACGCAATGCCTAAAACGTAGGCAAGGTAGGCAGAGGGAACATGGGAACCTAGAGTTAAGACAAGTTCTGTTTCCACTTTCCGCCGAATATGAGAAATTCCGTGTTGAGCTAACAGTTTTTTTAACAAATAATACTATATAGACAGTCTGAATGTGACATGTATTAAAAAAAAATGACCATAAAAATGAAGGCCAATCAATATATTATCTCCTATAAAATGGTAATCATAGACACCTTACTTATAATTGGTAAAAGTTTGCAGGCGACGGCTGCGGACTGCGGCCAACTTTTACTTATGCCTCTATAATTGCTTTTATTGCTTTTCTACTACTATTAAATTGGCGTTATTGAGATAAATTACAGTGCTCATGTTCAAATTGTCATTTCAACCTCAATTAGCCTAAATGAAAATAAATGTAATTCATTGTCACATTTATCGTCATAAACATTATTTAGTTAGGTCTTTATAAGTCTCCTAACAACTTAAAGGATTATTTTTTATATTATTATATTAATTTCATTAGTTAGTGGCCTGTCGTGGCGCAGCGGTACATACTATGTGTGACTGTGAACGCGACTAGTTGTGAGTTCGATATTGAGGAAATGAAATATTGAATATTTTTAAATTAAATAATTAATTAATTTTTCGATCTTTGATAACTAGGCATATGGCTTTCAGTTCTACCACTCAACATACCTCAATTTCGGCGGAAAGTGGGGAACGAAACGGAGTGTCTTAACACTAGGATCCTAAGTTCCTACGGGTCTGCCCTGTTATGTGCAGTATACAGCATGAAGCTGAGAGAAAGTAAAATTACATTAGTTATTTATTAATGAAATGCTTCTATAAATCATTGTCACTTATAATAATAATATGTAAACTCTATTAAATTTCTATATCTAATTATAATAATAATATGTAAACTCTATTAAAAAAAGACAAGTCCCACTGAGTTTCTTGCGCCGGTTGTTCTCGGGTTTTCTCAGGCCTAAAGCCTAAAGTAACTGCTACTTTAGTAAGCCAGTAGTAAGTTGTTTGACGTTCAAAAAACGAAGCTTGTAACTTTATTGAATAATAATTAATAAAATTATATAATACATCTACAGTAAGAATGAAACATAAGAGAAAACGTGATTAGTAAACACAGTGTCGGTAATGCTATAGAAAGTTCACGTTCCTTTGAAAATACAGTGGCGGTGATAGTATAGAAAGATCACGTAGAAACATTAAAATCAACCGGAGGGAATGCATAAATAAGTTTTAGACAGTGGATGGGGCGAAAGAGATATATATGTACAGGTAGCGTTAGTCGCACCATTCTGCTGGCTACTTCGCTATAGACAAAACTTATTATTTATTAAAATATCATTTATTATTAAAATACAAAACCCTAGAAACTATATCAGAAATATCATTTAACGGATGTTGAATAGACTCTATTTAATATATATTTATTTTATTAGCTCCATATCAGGATAACAAGGCCGAAGATTGATGATGCTCGTGTCTTCGTTTTATTTCCCCGCGGATAATCTCGTTGTCTCCGGCTTAAAGACATGTAGGAAATACGGAGGCAATTTTCCTCCAACTACAGAAAAATGGGGAACGTTTAACATCGCGGTTGGTTGCCCCTGAGTAGGCTTGGGCTTATCCCGTCAGATGAAAAAAGAGCTTTGTGCTCGTGAGTAAATTATATGTAACGAAAGCTTTGTAATATGCCGAATATGTAAATTAAAGTACGAGCTTTCAAAATTTTGTTTAGTCACGTGAGTAGAAAGGGTACTTGCTTTATATTATACGATATACATACTTGTGATTCTGACAAAAAATAGCCAAATTGGGCATGAATATAATTTAATAAAAGGGTAAGGGCTGATATTTCACCACTGGCTGATATAGTAGCGGATGGTCTTATCTGGCAGATTAGATTGCTTATCTAAGCAATATCTTTTTTGCTTTGTTGACGGTCCGTCACCTATAACGTGTGTTGTTCAATTGTTGTCTATGTGTATGGAAATTTGAAGGTGAAACTCAAAAAACAAAGCAAACTCTGTCTATGAGATAGCATTAATTCGTCCGATTACTATCTGAAACTTTATTTAATATCGGCGGAACTGCCCTAAGCCTTTTAAATTGCTTTAAACAATTTAGAATTTACAAAAACATTATGAACATGATTGTGAACGCAATAATTGTAAGTTCGAATCCCAATTGCATTAAAACATATATTTTAAAAATATTTATTTTTAAACGATTTACAGTTGAATAAATATCTTCAACTAACTTTAACTTTAGACAAAAAAAGGTTAACATAGAGATTTCTGTACCTACAAAATTAAGTGTAAAATACCCTTTTTTTTTTTTTTTTTTACGCTGGGAAATGTATTTTATGCAGACCGCTCGTTCCCTTCGAGCGGTACTGTGGGACTCATCAGAGAACCCGATACTACCCACTAAAACCCAGCGGAAACCCTCTTCACCTAGAAGAGACGCCGCAGGATCGCTCGCGCATACAACTACGACGCCTCGGTGGAAGACCCGGCAATAACGGACCACTGTCGCATTTAGGATGCCTGAGGTGTTCCCTAGGACTTGCAGTCTTGGTAAGTTACAGGAGGGTTAAAATGATCTACAGTAGCACCTCTAGGATAGGGGGAGTTGGAAGTACGCAAAGTGCCTTCTCCTTACCCCTGGCCTACGACGGCGGACAAGTGTAAAACACCCTAGAATAACGTTAAAATAAAATAAATCAAAAAGTTGATACCGAAACAAACAAAAACACTTTTTTACGGTAAACATGAATTAGAGCTATATATTTATTTTTTATTTATATCTTAGTAAAGTACGTAGAATAGAATAAAGTAAACCATATTTTACGACGTGACAGTGAGATACAAGGTAATAAGATATGTGGCGGCTCATAACCAGGAAGACATCTCCAAAGTACAAGACATAAACCACGGAATGAACTTGTTCATAGAACGCTTTAGTAGACGAGTAAATGAAAAATATCCTGTAACAAAATGTTATCTCAAATTTTAGTATGTTACATTAATTTTGTCATTCATGTTTTTAGTTACAATGTTGTAAAATATTATTACATTGACTCAACTTAATTTATAGCAAAAATTGGTTAAGTGCAAGTCTGATTCGCCCATCGAGAGTATGAATTTCATGATTGGATGTACCCGGGAAGTACAACCTATGAAAATCGATATACTTAAATTTGTTTGCATTAACGCTCTTTGTATATGAAATTAAGTACAAAATTGAAAAAAAAACTAAAGCAAAATATTATTTATTCAAATAGGCACATTACAAGCACTTTTGAACCGTCAAGTTACATAAAGAGGTCGGTAGAGTAAGGAAGCTACCACCAACTCGGAAGGCGGTTCTGATAAGAAGAGCCGGCAAGAAACTCAACAGTTGCTCTATTCAAAATATCAATTAAAATAGATATATAACATATTTAGCTTCCTGAATGAGTACCAACAGCATTTATTCTCACGCATTCTTATCTTGATAATATTCTTGAATTGAATAATATGCTTTGCCTAACAATATATTTTTAATATTTACTTTAAATTTTTTAAGTGGCAAATTTAAAAAATATTTTTGGACATATATACATTTAGCATTCGTTTGAAATAGTTATTAATAACCACGTTAATTAGGAAAACTTATTACACTGTTCAAGATTATTTGAATTTCATGCAGATGCTAGCTACCATTGTATTAAATAATGAAGTTGTTAAGTCAGTATTGACAAGAGCAACTACTGACCTTCTTGCCGGCCCATAGCGAAACTGCTTTCCAGCCGTTGCTTTATGTATATTAATTCAGCGATTAAAAAAACTTGCAATAGTTTATTTGAAAAAAAAATATTTAAAAAAATAAGGACATATTAATGTCTATTATAAAGTCTTAAACTTATTTTCTACTTTTCTTGTAAGTAGACATAATCTACTGAAAGGCAGAATGTTATCAGTTGTATTTATATTTAGACTCATTTCGCTTTGAATTTTGAAATCTCTCAGCTCATTTTCTTAATGAGACTGAGATAATATAAAAGAGGACCAGTAAATTTATGACATTCCTTATTAAAGGAGGATAATTATGAATATATAATATTAATGAGCTTAAAAGTTGTAATAACTTTTAAGCTCATCATATCATTTCATATATTTAATATAAATTTATAAAATATTAATTGCGCCTGTCGTGGCGCAAGGGTACAAGCGTTTGACTGTAAACACCACAATTACTGAGTTCGATGCCCACTCGAGAAAATGAAATATTTAATATTTTCAATTAAAAATATTTAATGTTTTATTTCTTTTGGTAACAATTCAAAGCACGATTTTGTGTACCACCACTGTACACGCGTTGAGTCAAATTCGGTGGAAAATGGGAAAAGGAACGGAGTGTCTTAAAAGTAAGTTACAAGGGTACTTGAGGTACCCTCTGCCTATCCTGCCATGTGCGGGATAAAACGCGAAGCTATTATATTTATATTATTTTATTAACTATAAAGTTTGTATTGTGAAGTGCTATAATTATAAATTACTAATATATTTCATTTTCTCTACTAATTGTAAAGTTCTTATAATTGATTATAGGTATACTTAAAGTCAAAAACTGGAAGTCATTGAGCTGACGACCGTTTGGTACTTACCAAAAATGCTCTATCGAAAAACACCATTAGCGTTCGAAAACGGACGAGATAACTGCAACATCCTCCCCCATGAAGGTATTGTCAGTTGATAAAAATCATAAATCATCGGCTAGAAGATATAGCATAACCGTTTAATATTTGATTTCAATATAAGTAGATTCGTGTTTCTTTTTTTTTAGACCTGTCGAGGCGCAGGGGCAGAAGCGTTTAACTTGTAAACGAGACAGGTTGTTGATTCGACTCCCACTTGAAGGGATGAACAATTTAATGTTTTTCCTCACAATTCCTTAAATTTGGCAGAAAGTCGAAGACATAACGGAGAGTCTTGACATAACGTTCTCAAGTTACCTACAGCTATTAAGCCCTTGTGTAGCAGGATACAGCATGAAGCTGCAAAAAAATGAAAATTCATCTGATACAAGGGAAATGTTTTACTGGAGAATGTTGAGAAGACGATTTTATAAAACTAAGGCAATAATGTTGCTAAGGCAAAAACAAAGTGGTATTGGTAACTTGTATGTCCCTTAAAAATTATATTGTTAAACGAATAATATTGTGTTTATTTTATAAAATGTACGTTTTCCATGCATTTTTCATAAAATATTAGCATTCTTCAATCTAACTATATACATATAAACTATAACTGTGACAAATTCTATCCTCCTCCATCTGCATAATTTTCTTAAGAAAGGTAAAACAGACTGAAAAGGAAATAATAAACTAACCTTGAAAAGGATAAAAATATATAACAAGTGACAGAACAAAATATAATTCAAGAGCCCTGCAAATCTATTTTCAGATATGAAAGTTATATTGAAAATTATTAATAGCCTTTAAAACAGGAATTTTCAAAATCATAAAAGGCAGTTACTATATATGATATACATACCTATGCATATTCACTCGTAGCGACTTGTGACACACGTGACCGTGGCACTTGTACCGCATTTGCATGTGTCCTTTAGCAAGCTAAGTTCATTGGAACTGGCAGACTAATTTAGCCTAGCTATTGTTATTTAACACAATATAGAAACAAATGGTTATTTACAGTATATATACTTGTATGGTTTACAAAATGTTATCTTATATTTACAAATCAATTTATATAACGCTCATTGTACTAAAAGTATTCTTTAAAATACGACTTTATTTTTAACTAGCTGGTGCCCGCAAACTTCGTCTCGCCAAAGGGATGTTTATGCGCCAACAGAAGATAAAAAACTATTATAAAAGAGTCATTTCCGCATATTTTTAAAGTGAAGCCGTGCTCTTGGTGTTGCATGCCAGTTAGGTAGGCAGACGGACTCCAGAGCTTTAAAATAATCACTTCTCATCGTTGATCACGACACTTTACTTTACTGCCACCATACCAAACGTCAAAATACATAGCAACTGAAGGAGTTTCATAGAAACTTTTTCACCCCCTTTAAGGCAGAATTTCCAAAAATCCTTATTGCGTCATTCTTAAATTTTAACCAAATAACCAAATGTTAGTTTGAATCGAATTTACTTCAAAACTGACGGAGTTTCATTAAAATATACCCCCTACCCTTTTACCCCCTTAAAGAGCAAATTTCCAAAAAAGAGATAGCTTATATGTTAGCGAGAGCTAATAGCTATATAACAAAAAAAGTTTCATCAAAATCCGTCCAGTAGTTTTTGCGTCAAAAGCGGACAACAAACAGACAGACAAAATTTTTTTATGGCATCTATTGGTTACATGAAGATGGGGGATCTTAGTTTTTCTTTAATATATTTAATGTACAGACACGAGGTTGTTATAATTTTATTATATGTATAGATTTGGCACACAATGATTGTGATTGTCGAATATATATTTAAACCTTCCCTTAGATCCCATAGATCACAAATAAAATCAAGCTTCCAGGTCATCAACGCAATCAAGAGATGATGAGAGACATTTATGCATAGTTTTTGCTGTATTTTGTATAGAATTCGCAACGCAGTCATTACCTATAGGATACTTTCAATGTATTTTCAATAATAAAATTACGAACGGTACGAAGTAAGAATTAGCAATACATACAAAATAGAAAAAAAATACATTATTATATAGTAAGTACACTTTCAGCTGTACACTTTGTCCCCACATGGCAGAATATGAAGATAAAATTTGGGAATCTTATGTCAAGACATTATTTTCCATTCCCCGTCTTCCTCGCAGTTTAAAATATTGCGGGTTAAGTGGCGGAACTCAACGCCACACGTTACCTCGTTACTAAAGCAAAGAAACGAAACTAGTGCTTACGCCCGCAAGCTAAAGATAATAATTTAATTTGCCACAGAGTTAAAATAATATAGTGTATTTTCTATAGTACTTGAAGTACTGACTAATAAAGAAAAAAATCTGTTATATTACAGCTATTAGTCTTAGTTCATTTCTTACACAACGAGTGTATACGTAATCTACAATCCTGAAATTGGTATGAAAATAGTTTTTTTATATTCCTATAAACAATAACATTTTTCAGGAAAATTCCGTATATTTAAAAAGATCAATTGTTTTTTAACACAATGTGAAATATTATATGTACGTAACCCGTGAAGTATCGTTCCATCACTTTTTCGTTCTGTACAAAATAAATATGAGAAGTAAATAATTAATTATTTAGCAACGAATGAACAACTTCACTCGATAATGTTTATATGTATTCACTCCAAGACATTTTAAATCTAAGTGATACAGAAGATTTATATATGGAGCGTATACAGCGCAAAGTATTCCGTACTAGTGGTCTTTTAGTTATTTTTGACTTGAGCAAAAATGGTCTTAGGAACGTTAGGGGAATTTTTAGTGTATGAAAAGCCTGAATCTTAACATGCTTTCGTTAAACTGAACTGTAACAAACTATATAATAAAATATAAAAATCTGAATCATTCACACTTTGAATTATTGTACCATCGTTAAACTTGGCACTTTTATAACGATTAGATGTCAATATTATGTATATTCTGGTGTCATCGAGCTGGTCTGATGGAAGGGAACATGACTGAAGGAACCTTGGTCCTTGCCTATTAGCAAAAATATCAAGTTGGAGCTCATAACATTCGTATTTAGATTTTATTTGTTAAATATTTTTAATAAATTTCTAAAATAAATTAAACATTTTATATTTTAATTTCTTTGCTCTGGTAACAAGACGCAATAGAGTGTCTTAACACTAGGTTATCAAGTTACAGTGTTACAAGTGCATACCCATCATGAGCGATGCGATACAGCGTGAAACTGAATAAAAAATGTATGTCCTATATGCTAATAGCATAAAATGGCCATCGATCATTGAAATTGGACGTGGCGAGAATAAATCTCAATTCACTTTTCAAATAGTGTTAAAATATTTAATGGCACGATTTTCATTTATTGTTGTCTTTCGACCAATTTATTGTTTAATAGATATTGTTTTTATTTAATATTTACTATACATCTGTGTTCAGTTGTATTGTTATACGGCAGTGATTTCAAATATGTAAAGTAAAGCTTCGTAACATTTTCCAGATTTCAAATTAAAGAGTGCAGTTAACTATATAAAAATATTAATTAAAATAATTTCATTATCAGTTTAAAAACCTATAATCACGTTTATACTTACAAGCTAGCAAAATAAGTTTCCCTTAGCCATTTTCTAATTCCATCATCAGCTATTTGGTACCATTATATTGTAATCATCATATCTACATATACTTGCCCAATTTCATAATTATTCAACAATTAGGAGTGCGTGTAATACAGATTCTTATATTTTAATACGTAACTAGAGACCGGGTCGGCTTGAGTCGGTCAAAGTACACTATGTTTTTTTTTAATAGGGTCAATTATTTTCTTGTTTTAATAAAATTATCTTTCACAATTGAAACTTAAATTTCAGATAAATTAATGATAAAAAAATGCAATGATCGAAGTAAATATTTGAAATGGATGTAATTTTTATTTATCAATTATTAACTAATTGAAATAAAACAAACACTGAATTTTGAAGCAAGGTTGCCAACATGTAACAGCGCAAACTGCATTTAAGTCGTTTCGTATCGCTTTCTTTGCCCGCAAAAGCGCACAGACAAACAGACAATATTTAAAAAACACTATTTCGCCCCATTACATTAAAAAGTAAATCCCCTACAAGATATTGTTAAATACATATTTATATATTTATTATAGGTATAAATAATTTACACCTAGTTAAAGCACGATTCAATAAAAATCTGACAAAAACTAAACTTTTAAATAACAAAAAAATAAATAATAGCTGCAATATATAATTTAAAATAACGATAGTAATTTGTAACATGCCAAAATACATAGCGTCAAAGTTCCATTGTACGCAATTTGTATGCAAACACCAACATATTTAACATCAATAATATTCCTAATTTATTTGACGCGGTAAACGTTCTGTAAATTAAATCCATTTGACCTTTTATGGTGGCAATTTATTATACAAAATTATATTAATAAATATTCTATAATCCTTAAATTGAAATACCAATAATTATCTGAAATCGTATTAACGTCTAAATTGATTCATTGAACTGGCGCGATATTTAATGAATGGAATTTTCTTTTTAAATTACATACCTTAGTATTAAAAGATGAATAAGGGTTCAATGCCGTAAAGTATACAATATATATATATATATATAGTTATTTTTTGGTTAACGTTGTATCCCTCATATAGCATGGTAGGCACACTCTGCATGGTGGTAAGTGTGAAATAAATATTATAAAAATATTTATAAACGGAGCCTCTTTTTAAATAACATATTATAATTATCAACAAGTGGGTAAGATTTACAAGTTAGTTAATTAGTCTCTCTTTAAGAACACCCAAAAAAATATTGCCAGATTTATTTTTAGTCAGAAATCACATAAGTTGAAATAAAAAGTAGTTCGCTATTCGTTATATATTTAAAATTCAATACCATCTTAATTTTGAATTAATAATAACTCATAAGCGTACAGACAAATATATTATTTTTATTTCAGCAGATGAAACTTGAGAACCTAGTGTTAAGACATTCCGTACTGTTCCCAACATTCCACTAAACTTGAGATTATTTGAGATATTAAATTATCCAGTGTTTATAAAGTTATTTAAACAATAAAAAAAATTATAACATCCTGTGTTTACTTGATAATTAATTAAAAAAAGAATATAATAAAACAATGGGAGCTCAGTTGCACTATATACAAATTAACTTCCGGGTACTTTTTCATATTCGACTCACGAAGACAATGTTTATTTAAAAATAACTGCATGAAATATTAAATATTTATATAAAAACTCGCAATTTGTTTGATTGCTGCTATGGATTTCAATTTCCAATTGCTTTGTAACAGCGCTCGCAATAAATCAGACGTGAACACAGTTTTATATGTCGCTGAGTAATGATTTCAGTTGCTGAAGTCTGAACGCAGCAAAGTAATGTTCAGCAAAAGGATGAAATTTACATACGGTGTCTTTCTTAGTTTGTTGTTTCTAAATTCAATATTTTCATAAATTGATGTATGTAATCTTTTACAAATGTAGAATAATTTTAAAAAATTAAGAAGAATGCAGTAAATATATTAAATATACACCGTGTGGCCTTGAGTTGCGCCTAACCCAATATGTATGTATACATATAGATGTACCGACCGACCGACATAACACAACAAAATTCATCCAAAATTTACATAAAATTCTCTCTCACCCTTTCTGTCTTTAAAATTTTGTTAAAATTTGAAGCTTTAATATTTGGACAAAGTATAAGTCACAATATGTCCCGTAGATTGCAGGCGACCGCTTAGTTTGAGATTCATCTGGCGGTTAATCTCATTGGAAGGCGTTGCGGCTCCAATCACCGCGACAACACAACGTAACTAAATTCCGCCCCCGAATGTAAGGACAAAGTATATCACCGTTGATATCACTTGCTAACTTCATTATAGCTGCTATTTACTCGTGGAATTGCTCGATTTTGTCAATTTTCTAAAATTGAAGTGGAAGATATATTGAGTTTTTAATAAGTTTAAACTGTTGTTAGGTTTAAAATTGATATTATATTTCACAATTAACCATTAGTTATTTTGAATATGATAGGATAGGTGGGAATACAAAGTATTTTTATTTTCTCAAAATACAGATCTTCATTTTATGTAATAAAACATATTAAATGTTACTTGGTGAAATGAATGAAAATGTTGAATTCGGTCATGCATGCAATATAAACATGGGAAATTTATATCTTACATTGGAAAGGGAAATTAATGTCTTAATAAAAATATAAGCAATGTTTTATACACATTGGGTCTTTAATGTAATTTATTTAGCCTCAAATTATCACAAATTTTAGTAATTATACATATCCTTAAATGAAAAATAGTATTTAAATAAGTTGTAAGAAGCATATAAGAATTTCGACGTAGCTTGATGAAAACGTATGGTTTACTTGATGAGAGGGTTTCACGGGGGCGCAGATTCAAATTTAACTAACATAAAAGTTTTAATGTAGAAACATTAAAACTTTTATATGTTTATTATGTTAGTTTTTTATTTCCTAAGTACATAGTTAATGTTTGCTACCAATAAACAAATCCTAAGTATTAATTCTTGAAAAACTATATGTACATAAATTGTGATTCCAATCCGAAAATATTGACGTATTCGTATTATTATTTGAACATTTGAAAAAATATCTTCTTTACACTTTTGAATATAATAAAAATGTACGAGTACATAATGACAAAAAAAACGTATGTAGCGTGCTTACACTCTAAGCCAGAAACTATAAACTATTTAAATTAAAATTCATACGTAATTTTTTACTAAGATTTAAAAACTCACATTAAAAACCAATTCATTACACTGAACTAAATAAAAAACAAGCAGACAAAATATAACCAGAGCAAAACTTATTTGCACACAACGCTTCGCCAGCTGTTTGTATTTTCAACGTTTTAATTAAAACTCGATCGACCTATATTAATTAACCACAAAATGACCCCTATTAAATATACTGCCTCGTTCTGCTTAGTAACGAGGTTTCTTTGAAAATTCATCATAATTTCCATTCAGATTTATATTTCGTAATACACTTTTGCAAATATTTATTATTAATTTTAGCCTTATAGATTTTTTTAATTAATGTTTGAATTAAATTTTATGTTATAATCAGAATCTTGGTGAGTGTTAAGGGTTAAAGAAACTTTATGAATGAATTCTATTAGGACAAGTAGAAAATACTCCGCCAAATTTTCATGATACTGACCGATTTACTGACCGAAGGAAGATTTAACGGCGTTTGTAAAATAATAAGTTTATTCTTCCAACTCGAAAGTGAAACCATAACCACATTTAGAGCCTAGCGCTATGTAAGAAAACTAATATATGAACATTTTTAATTTACCGTATTATATTTAGTTGTGAGTTTGGAACTAAGAACGACTGTCCTACTAAGCCGTTAATTCTCGGAAATTTTGAGATTTTATTAGCACAGTCGTCTGCCTGATTGACCAAGGCGAAAACAGTATTAAAACTAATTTGTCTATTATAGATGCTATAGCTATTTGTCGATAAAATTTAGTTCAAGTTGAGGCCTGTCGTGGCGCAGCGGTACAAGAGTGCGACTGTAACCGACAGGTTCTGGGTTCGATCCCCAGTCGAGGAAATGAAATATTTAATATTTTCAATTTAAATATTTAATGTTTCATTTCTTCGCTCTGGAAATAAGGCAAAAGGCGGCGTTGAGTTCCGCCACTCAACACGCAATGCCTCAAATTCAGCGGAAAGTGGAGAACGGAAGTGGAACGTAGTGTCTTTACACTAGGTTCCCGGGTTCCCTCTGCCTACCCTGCCTCGTGCGGGATACAGCGTGAAGCTAAAAAAATAATGTTCAAATAGCGAGGAATTAGAGAAAGGAGTATCTTAATAGTTATTTCCATCTTTAATATTCTATCTTCTGGTGTAATTTGGACGGTATTCTTATTACTTGTGATTGTTCATAAAGATTACAAATATATATACACTTACAAATATACTATGGGGCCGTAAAAATATGTATTTCGTTTCGGACCGAATCGTAGTAAATATTATTGTTAATATTTTATTAAATTACTAATAAGCACTTAATGTTACTATAAGCAAATAGTACCGTTACCGTTGAACTATTTCACTTAGTTGTAAATACATTTTTTAATATCATTGGCATAAGCGTGTGACTTAATTGGTTCCCAAGTTCCCAAGTCAGCGTTAAAATAAAAAAAAAAGATATCTTCTGGATTTTCTTTCCATATCGTAAATTTATGCTTATCTAAAGATATGTATATAGATTTCCGGTTAAGAAGGAGTTAGTTGTTATTATAAACATACATATTATAGTGAAAAGTCGAGCCGAAGCCGTAAAGCACATACCAACTGCGCTACGACCGATTTAATCAATTCATATCAATATCTTTCAATAGCACTAGTCCCAATTACCTCTAACTCACGTATGTATCAAGCATACGGCACAATTCCATGGAGCGTCGTAACTTCCCTCACGCGTGCTTTAACGCTGCCAATTTGCATCGTGATACGTAACGTTCACTGTGGGCTTACAGATAGATATTCATATATATAGATTGGTACCCATTATTGATTTAGGACGCAAATATCTTTGTTGTTAATAATTTTATATAATTACGCTAAACATTAAATTATTATATATTATTAAAAAAAATCAAGGGCAATTTTCTTATTATAAAAAAAATATCATAGATCGGTATTAGCTCCGTTTCTTAATCTGAAGTGTTAAAATATAATTAGGTTTCTAACCGCTAAGGCTCTTATAATTTGTAATTTCGTTGCTCGTAAAATACAAAATATGTTATTATTGATCAGAGTAATAAAATTCAGATAAAGAGCAATATTATTTCTTATATTATATTAACATTTTCTTAGGCGTTTAGGTTTGCCACTCAATACGCAATGCCTCAAATTCGGCGGAAAGTGCGGAACGGAAGTGGAACGGAGTGTCTTAACGCTAGGTTCCTAAGTTCCCTCTGCCTACCCTGCCATGTGCGAGATACAGTGTGAAGCTGAGAGAACATTTTCTTGTTAAAATAGTAACTCACTTTTTTGTGATTTCATAATCAAAAAATATGAAAACAACTAGTTATAAAACAATCGTATTAAAAATATTTCATTAGACCGACAAACAACTTTAAAGACGACTTATTTAGTCAAATTCCATTTAACCACAACACTATAAACGGCTAAATACATATGTAATTTAGCCGTACTGTAATTTCAGCCTTATAATTTATCAACGTTAGACATATTTGCTTTTGGCAAGCTAAACAAATTACACAAATGTAAGTAAAAGGAGCCTAGGCTGCAATTTACGTTTCAGGGTACCTAATGTACGTGGCTATTTGTAACCGTCGGGCGGCGCTGAGTAGTAAATAAATTGTGGTATTGTGGTCGGTGGTGGACGTGAGATGACTGCGGCCTCAATGCCGATTCTACAGAATTTCTGCTGTACACAAAGCTAATAAGCCATTTAGTGCAATCGCAAACGGACTTAACATTTCTTAGTGAGCTTTTAGAACAATATGGTTTGATTAAATTTTGTTTTAAAGCATTTTCCTTAAATATTTTCAAAGTTACCTTGTGTCAAGAGTCTAAATTAAAGTTTTTTTCATTTCAATGCATATGAAATGTATTGAACCGAAAATCTATACATCTAATTAATCTGTAACTACTTCCCTATCTGTACTTGATAGATATATGATATTTTTTTTTTAATATTTTATTATTTTTTTAGTGTAATAGAACCTGAAACAATGATTTTTATTTTTTTTGTATATAGATTGTTTTTGTTAACTCTTGTTTGTTGCCTGCGGCGATGAACAATTACAATATATAATTGTATAATATATTATTTTCATACATTATGATAATTCATGCATTTCAATATCGTGATTAAGCCACATTTCCCTCATTTTATTTTACCAACCATGCGAGAGTAATTAATAGATATGAATAATTTACAGTTAATGTGAATGTTATTCACAATCTCGTAAAAGTAACCACACAGTATTTTTATAACGGCTATTGAATATATCATATTGCATAAGTATTATTTTGTATTGGAATTTTCAAGGGATTTTCAAATTAATTACACGTATTGTGTTATATATGTTATTACCTTATTGTTTAAAGATATTCAGCCAATCAAGATTAATTTAAGATTTTCAGCCGTGTGATTCCGGCTTAGAATAGGATCACCCTGGTACTGATGGTGTCGTAAGAGGCGACTAAAGTGCGTGTGGTAGAGTCACGTTGCCAGTAATGGCAACACGCATGGGCAGACTCGACCGGATTATTACCACCTCCGGCATTTAAGACCGGCGTTAAGTAGTGGCTTTGGCCACTGCGTTTCGCTTTAGGTAATGCCGGGCTCCGGTGCCCTTCCAATTTAAAGGACGGCAACGCTCCTGTAGCTCCTCTGGAGTTACTCGGGGCCGTTGGCGACGGTGATCACTTACCACCAGGTGACCCGTACGCTCGTTTGCCGTCTTTTCCATAAAAAAAAATCTATCGGACATTCCAAAGTGGTCAGGTAGAAATTACGGCCGTTCAGTAACATACTCGTATAACAAGTGAGCTTATCACTGTTTTATGGCTTAAAAAATAAGAAAAATAGGAATGTAAATATTTTAAATATAAAAAACACTAAAAGTATTTTATTTAATTCACCATACCTTAACACATAACTACAGAATGATAATGTGATCTAGGCATACTAGACTTAATAGCTCTCAAGATACCAGGCTTATTACCGCATGCGCAATTATACATGATGCTGCATTGTTGAGCTTGAGCGTACCGCTTTGAGTCAACGACCTGCTCATCAAGTTTTAAGTATCGTTCATTTGATTTAACATTGAAGTAATTACATTTATATATATATATATATATATATATATATATATATATATATATATATATATATATATATATATATATATATATATATATATATATATATATATATATATATATATATCCCGCACAGGGCAGTGGAGGCATATGGAACTTGGAAACCTAGTGTCAAAGACACTTTGTTCTGAGCCCCACTTCCCACTGAATTTGAGGCATTGCGCGTTGATTGACGGAACTCAATGTCGCGCCTTAACTTTTTACCAGAGGAAAGAAATTAAAATATTTAACATCGTTGAATGGTGATCATACCCTTAACCTGTGCAATGCTTGTGTCTACGTCACGACAGGCCTCTGGACAAAAACACTTTTACTAGTAGAATTATAATGTTTTTTTTTTTTCATTTTTTATAAATTCGAAGAATTTTATCTTTGAGACCTGTAATGGTGCAAGGGAGAAGTGGAGAAAAAAAGGACGTGTCCTAATAGGTTCACAAGTTACCCCTGTCTATTGCCTTACCATGTGCGGGATACAGCGTCATGCTGGAATTTATTATAATGAAAATTTGAAAAAAATAATCTATATAATGGCAAAAATCCGTGAAGATAAAAATCTTCACGGATTCTTGCCCCACGTAAAGTTGATAGAGAAACAGCAATTATATAATAAGCTATAGTTAAATAGAGAGAGTAAAATAATTATAAAAAAGTAAGTATATAAATACATAAATAGAACCGTTATGTGTTATACTCACGAAACTTCGTTATTAACTTAAATTTTAAAATATATGTATTAATCGTTGGACATAATATTCAATAGAAAATGATCTAACTCGTATGGTTAGTAATTCATATTACAGGTATATTTCTGCTACTGTAGTTAATTTTACGGTAAATCAAATGTTACTTTAAATATTTTTAGCATATTTAAAATGATATTCCAAATTAAGTGAAGATTTTTTTTTAAAACGTATAAAATGTAAGTTACTTTAATCTTCGATTTTCACCCGATTATGAGACATTGTGTGCTAAATGGCGGAACCGAACGCCGCAATTGGTCCTACCTGAGCTGAGAAATTAAGATATAATCTCTTCGATATTAGAGATACTCGTACAACCCATCCATCGCGTTCGACAGTACTACTAAAAGTACAATTTATAACTAAATGAATAAAATGAATATCCATCTACATAAGCGGCAGCTGTTCAAATTTTCTACATTTTAATTAAACCTCAATCAACCCCGATATTAATTAACCATAAATTGAATCTTACATCGTTAAATCATGTTGTAGCTTTGGTAGTATTGCAAATAACATTTTATTAAATTCCCGCTATTTGTTTTATTATAATAAACAAATATATACATATATTAATTGAATATAAAGTAGCGTTTGTTGTTGTAAATATTAATGTAATAATAATAATAAAAAAAATATATTTTATTTTTTATAGCTCCATGCTGTATAAATGGTATTTCAATTCAGTAATCGCCTAAATTAAATGTATTTGGTAGACCAATGAGAGACCAGAAATGTACATGTATCCAGAATTGTATTCATAACTAGCGACCCGTCTGCAGCTCCAATTAACTGCGTTTGTCTTTTTACGGATTAAACACTGTTATTAATACCCTTGCGGGCAAAAAAACATGTCCTATGGTATATAGAGCTCAGAAATCTTGTAGATAAAGTTGTATTATTTAAAAGCTACTATTGATTCCAGAAAGTCGTCCCAGTTCCTATTATACTGTCAAATGCTCGGCTAGTGTACTTCGGTTATTTTTATAGCATATTGTCGTATGAAATAATACTTTGGGGCTATGCTGAGAGTCTATATTTATAGTTCAATAAAGAGCAAAAGATTTATTTCCCTGAAAGAAATAAAAAAAATGGATGTTTTTACGGTTGCATCACAGTACACATATAATAATATAATACTTATTAGCAAAAATATTCACAATTACATAAAGAACTATTTTTACTTCATGCATTAATATACATTATATTAATGCAAGAAGTAAAAACAAACTGATGAAGTCTAGTTTTGCATCTTCAAAAAGTTAGTAGATATTTTATGGAGAATGGTACACGTATGTGTAATAAAATTTCACATGTGATTTTAGACTTGCAAATTCAATAATTTAAACTTAAAGTTAAAAACATGTAGTTGGGCAAAGCCTTTTATTAAATTCAAGACTATTATCATGATAAGAGTGCGTGGGATTAAATGCTGTTGACTAAGGAACTGTGTGTGTCACTAAGGCTAATTATTTTTTACATTTACTTTAAGTTATTTGTTTAAAAAAAAGGAACTGTTGAGTTTCTTGTCTGCTCTTCTCAGCAGACCCGCCTTTCGACTCGGTGGTAGCTTCGTGCAGAACTGGCACTGCAGACATTTCTATGTAACTTGACGACTCAAAAGTACTTGTTATGGCCTAATTGAATAAAGAATATTTTAATTTTGAATTTATAGATATTCTTTTAATATAATAATTTCTTGTAAAGTACCTGTGGTGGCGCAGCGGCACAAGCGTGTGACTGTAACCGACGGTTGTGGGTTCGATCCCCACTCGAGGAAATGAAATATTTAATATCTTCAATTTAAGTATTTAATATTTTCATTTCTTCGCTATGGTACAAGGGCAAACGCGGCATTAAGTTCCGCCACTCAACACGCAATGCTTCAAATTCGGCGGAATGTGGGGGACGGAAGTGGGACCCAAGTAGGTTCCCAAGTTCCCTCTGCCTACCCTGCCATGTGCATGATACAGCGTGAAGCTGAGTAGCACTTTACTAGAAATCATTATATTTACGGTGAATAGACGTCAGAAAGTCAAGCTTTGAAAACATAACGTGTTAAGAGATGAATAGAATTTCATCACTTAACACGTGCTGCTATTTGTTTTCCTTATCAGAGCGAGGAAGTAAAAATAATCATTCCTCCGATCGGAAATCAAACCCACAACCATCCCGTGTACAGTAAGGCGCTGAACCTCTACGCCACAACTGCAAAATATAATGTAACTTTATTTTTTTTCATATCATATATTTCTATCTGTCTACCAAAGGTCCACAATAAAACACCGTGCAGCTCTTTTGATAACGCGCCAAAAGTACTCCCCTTATATTATATGCTTTGACTCAACTTACAATTTGCATCGCATCGTTACTCAGCATGCACTGGTTGCCATCTCTTGTGTCTCTCGTCTTTAGCGGTGTACATTAAGTTTATTTTGTGAAATAACCAAAGGATTTCTACAAATTATATGTTTTTCGTAATGATGTTGAGAATCTATTTGTCAGTAACGAGTTATTAAAATATAGTACAGAAGCATAAACAACACTAACAGTCATAAACAATCAAAATTGGATTTTTCAAAGTATTTAATTTATTTTTTTTGAAAACTCAAATAAAAAAACGAATGAGTTTTAAGTAATAATAATTAATCAGAATACTAATTTAAAACATTAATCAGCAAAAACTTTTTTATTTTAAAGAAAGGTTCTTTAACTAAAATTGCTTTTTAGTTTTATTCAATGTATATTGTATTTTACAAATCGAAAAATACAATATAACATCAACAAAAACTAAAATTAAGTAATTAATTTAACGCCTATATCAGATGGGTTGTGTAAAAATTTGTAATCCGCCATCTTGTTCAGCGGCCATTTTTGATTAACAAGAATATTGATTATATTAACTTTCATTGCCATCAGAACTGAAATCGTAATTCAAATTTCAGACACTGAGAAGTGCATATAACTGAACTTAAAAAAAATTATATACCTACACAACAAATTTAACCCAACACAAGATAAATGAAATCTTCAAAAAGTAAACGATGAACGTTGACATGACTATAATCGTTATCAGTATTGCTATACAACTATATAACTGTCTCCGTCCCGATTGCCCCTCAATTCTTTCCCCAACTTAAATAAAAAATTGTAATAGTAAATCAAAAACCATTTTGAGGTGCGCATCAAACGTAATAGGTAACTTACTTTATTAAAAATTTAAAAAAATAATTAGTATGGCAATTAATTTTGCGTATCAATCGTATATATTATGAATAATTATTAAATATCATTCAATATAAAAAAATACACCTACCTAATACACAGTGTATTCTAATGACATGGAACAGATATTTTATATTTCTCAGTTAATATATGTGCGAAAGTGGACTAGAACTGCATATTAAATTTGTTATTTCCCCTAGCTTTCGCTCTACTATGACATTATTGGTAGTCACTGTACAGAAACTAGTGTTAACATTTTAATAAAAGTAAAATATTCACGAAATATGTACTACATACAGTAGTTTCTTTATTCAGCCAAATTCAAAATTATACTACTAGTGTTGACTATGAGGTCCTTTGTCTAAAAAGCTGATGTTGTATATAATTTATTATTATATATTTAGTATTTACTTAACAATGGTGACCTTTATATGACATATTGGTTTTTTATGTTAATCGTAAGTCTTTACCTGTATAATCCGTTTAAGAGTTCAGGAATAAAGAAAAATATCCAGTTAATTTGTAGTTCTAACATTCTCACGTAGATTTTGTACTGTGCGATTCTGTTTCATGGTTAGTTGGCCAGGTGGATCAATAATAAATAAAAAATATTCTCGAGTGAAAATTGGAGCCGAAACATCTTGTTAGACACAACCAAAATAATAATTAAACATGATGAATATCTATATCGAATATTAATGTTAGTGGTTACACAAACAATCGTTTTGAATAAGCGGGAAAAGTTAATATTTTAAAGCCCAAAATTTATTACGAAAATCAAAACATAATTCCCGCTAAAATTCATACGTCTGACATAAATAAAATAAAATATGTATTACGTACAGCAGATGCTGGCAATGCATTTTATCACAGCAATGCATTTCAATTTGCTATTCCTTTGTTACAAAATGCTAGCTAGCATCGATAATTCATAATTCAAATGTGAATACTTTTATTCAATTAATTGAAAAGTTAATATATTGTAACCAAATTATATTTTATATATTCAATATATTTTTATATATTTTACTTGATTACACATCGTGGCGTAGTACTTCAAATTCGACGGAAACGGAACGGAACGGAGTGTACTAGGTTCTAAAGATCCCTCTGTCTACCCTGCCATGTGCGGGATGCAGCGTGAAGCTAAAAAAAACAATTGGTATTCCTACGTCGAAAAAGGATTTTTATATGTGTATCATTATAATGAAACATTTACTTTTAAATTATATGTTTTTCAAAAATTCTTATTTATTCAAAAAGGACAAATATCTAAAATTTCTTAATAATTTAAATAAATATTATCGTCAGCATATAACTTAACCAGTCTTAAGAAAAGCTTTAACTCTGAAGCGTTTTAATTTATAGCATTTAAAATGCTAAAGCTTAAAATTTAAAATGTACTTATCAAGTTAAATGAATAATGAAAATATGGCAAACGACCTCCTCACTCATTTAAGGTCAGCCGATTAACCGCTTTGTGCCACTAAACGGCGACATTTGCATAGGGTTTTTGATAGCCAGTGTTCATCTCATGAAACTTTATACTTTTCTTAAGTTTGATAAACTTTTCACGCTTTTTCCCGCATTTCACTCTGTTTTATGTGAGAAAAGCTGAGAGAATCTAGGGTCAAAACAATCGATCACTAATCGAAGTTCAGCGCATTAAATTGTGGAAATGGTAAAATTGTTAAAATATTGACTTCTTTCTACAATATAAAAAGTATTGGGTGAGCAATTATTTATATGAAGACATATATATAAGGTTTAAAAAATCACAAAGTTTGTTTTTCTTTTTCATGATGCCAGAAAGAAAATCAAGCTTACTTATATATAAATAAAATATATTGATCCCACTGTATCTGTAGCCTACTGTATTTGTAACCCCAAAAATGGGTAAAATACAGAAGAATCTGCTATGCATCCGTAAACAACGTTCAAAAGAAGGATCCAATTTGGTTTTACGGCACGATCTCTTTCGGAACGGGTCGCTGTCAGAAACAAATCAGTGCACTTCACTCGTGATTTTGTTTTATAATGCAATATAACAGGGATATTTTTTTTTAAATTTCAAAATGAATCTTTTTAGTATAGTAGATCTCCCATACTCATACTCAGCTTCACGATGTAACCTGTACGTGGCAGGGTAAGCAGAGGGAACTTAGGAACCTAACATTAAGTCACTCCGTTCCACTTTCTCAATTTCCACCAAATTTGAGGCATTGTGTTGAGTGGCGGGGCTCAACGTCGTGCTTTGCCTTTGTTATAAGAGCGAAGAAATGAAAACATTACATATTTAATTTAAAAATATTAAATATTTCATTTCCTCGAGTGGAGATAAAGCTCACAACGTGTTGTTTGCAGACACGTTTGTGCCGCTGTACCAAGACAGGCCTCTGTAGATCTTAGTAGATCTCTCTTGAATACAATTATATTTTGAAAAAAAGGGAAAATCTTTTTAAAATTTTGTGTGGTTAAAAATACCTGAAGTATTTTTACTTTGTTTTAAGCATTAATCCGCAGTATTGCTTTACATACTGCTCCCATAAATAAACATTGAATAAAATATATTTAAAAATTAAATATATTTGAAATATGTAAACATAAATTATATGTAAAAATAAATTACTTACATTTTTTACTTGAGAACCCTTCTTAAATATGACTTAAAATTCATGAGTTTACAAAATTCTATAATACACTTTATTTTACTTAGTAACAAATGAATTCCTTATTTAAGCCTCTAATAATGCTTAGTAATAATAAAATTAGGAATGTATTATAAAAAAAATGGATTTAGTAGACAAGTAGCTGAAAGTAATTGCAATTGAACGCAATCAAGCCAACCTTTACGTCGATATCTGAGCTAGCTTATTGTGTAGATAGTATCGTCTAGTTTGAAATTCACCCGGCGATTAATCTCATTCTAAGGCGTTGCGGCTTCAATCATTGCAACAACACTAACTGAATTTTGTTCCTGAATACAGGCACAAGCCATCGCCGTAGGGATATCACTTGTTAACTAAGTTATTGTGTGTACAGTGTTTCCGATAACATTGTATATTCTATAACGGCTATGTTGGTTAAATATTTATGTATTCTTTATATAAGTCGCTGATATTTTAATAATTTGTGTCATAAAAATTAAGCCGTGATTATTAATATATCACAATAATTATTAAAAAACTACATATTGAAAGGAAAAAGAAAAATGAGATTTTATCAATATATTGATAATATAAAGAGGTTTTACTTTACATAAACAATATTAATGAAAATAAATCCTATTGCGGCGCAGCGGCACAAGCGAGTAGCTTTAAACGACAGGTGGTGGATTCGATCCCCACTCGAAAGAGAGAAAGAAATTAAATATTTAAATTAAATATTTAATATTTTCAATTTTTCGCTCTAGGCAAAGTTCGGCGCTGATTTACGCCACTCACCGTGCAAAGAACCTCAAATTCGGCGAAAGTGTTTAAAACGAAGTGTCTTAATACTAGGTTATCAAACTCCCTTTTTCTGCCCTGCTATGTGCACGATACAGCGTGAAGCTGAGTTAAAAATTTTCATTTATGCAATATTTTTAGGGCTCCGTTCTTCGTAACTCAAAAGAAAAGAATGGAAGTCTTCTAGGATCACTTCGTTGACCGTCTGTCAAGAACAGTCATTTCTAAATCTCGTCGAGGTATCAATTTCAAATCGATATTGATCCTACAGTCCCTTGGGGCACAGACAACATTAGATAATCTTCTAAGTTTAACGAAATCACAAAAACATGCATGACATTTTCTGTGGACCTACAGTTATGAAGAAATGAAATGAGAAAGAGAAATTGAAAGTAAAATCTAAAAATGGAAAATTTATAGGATACATAGACAAAAATCATTACAAATTTATATTTGTAGTTCATTTTATACAAAATAAGTGCATACAGCCGCAAGCTTAATTAGCAAGTAAACAAGCAAGCTTAGTTTTTCAAGTTAAGTAAGTTCTACTTCCCGCTTACCACTTAATACTGAACAATAATTGATAATCCTGAAATTGGTACAAAGCACTCGGTGGGCGAGCCCAACATTCAATTGACTGTTTTTGTCTATATCAAAAAAAATATATCACATTACCTACTGGTAATAGGATAAGTACTTATATTTTTTTCAATCGTTCATATTATATATAACCGTATATATAATAAACATTAGGTTACCAAGTTCCCTTATTCCCTACTTAATACAACGTGAAGTTAAAAGTAAAAATAATAATAATAAATGCAAAGGTACAATTATTATGTTAGTTAATATTTTCACGTAAATTATAAAAAATATACAAATCTATTTTAACTATCTTCTTAATTTAAATTCCATAATTTAAAATAAATATTAAATATGTATGTTGAATCAAAGTATCTCCTATGTATGGTTCACGAGTCGTAAACTTATTAAGGAAGACCTAACAGTACAATATGGCGAAGAAGCTATTAACAATGCCTTAAGCAAATACACAGATCGTACAATATGTTAAACGTTGGCAATATAGCTGAATAACACGTTACCAGGATGGTGCGACTAGCGAGCCTTTGTTCAGCAAAACGATAAAATTTACATAGATCCCGGAGTCGGTGACCGTCTCATAAAACTTATATCTTGCTGGGTAAAAGTGAGACTAGTTTCTGAAATATAGAGCGAAGAGATTAAAAGATAAATGTTCTTTTGATGCTCACGATTTGATGTTAATTAGGTAATTAATTCAGTTTTCGGTCTTTTTCAGGTTAAGTGTTTTTTTTTGCTATCAGTTTTTCAGCGACATGTCAAACGATTTTTTCTGCATTATGAGTATACAAAGGACAAAGTTGATAGTGAACGCAGATGATATTTTCAAAATGTCAACACACAAAATATTCTACATTCAAAATAGACTATTAAATGCACTTTTGAATTTATGCCAAATACAATCGCCTACTAAATTACTTACTGCCGTAACGTAATATTTAGATATGTTTTACAAAGTATTTAAAAATAACGAAACGTTACCTATAAAAAGCAAATCAAAGCATTTAATATACATACCAAGATTTTGTAGAATATGAACAATATTAAATTGAAAAAACCTAAAATAGATAAAACTTCTAATGCCAAAGAAAATGGAATTGATATTAATTGAAAGAAATAGATCTCTAACACGGGATGCCTTTTACAGTCTGACCAAAAACGTGTAATTTGCTCCGTTTCCAGACGCCTTAATGAACCCTAATTGACAATTGCAGAGAGTTTTGCCCTCTAATACCATTTACAATTGAACTAAAAATGTATATTGCATAGATTTAATCGATATTTTGTTTTTTGATTATTGCTACTACAATGTTATTGCTATAATTAATGAAATTATTTATTTGGCAAAGTATTTATTTTAAATTAAGGTCCTACCTATATAGAAAATCTTTGAATATAAGGTCAACATTTTAATTTTATATAATTCTCTAACAGTTTATATATTTTCGAATTTCAAATGAGCTAATTGAGGCATATTATTATGTAAATCTTTGACATTTCACGACTTCGAAGTGATGAGTACATGACAGTTTCCTATATGTCACTAGTTTATAATGGGGTATATGATAGTACCTAATAATAATTGTATACTGAATATCTATTATCATTATATCCATGTCAAACTTGTAATTTTTATTATTTGAAGATTATTATCATTATGTTTAGGAACACATTACGAGTATATTTAGATAATTATAATGTTCGTTCAATTTATGTGACGTAATCTTTTTACAGTGTAAGTATACACAGATAATTTACTGAGTTTTATGCAATTATTTTTCACTATTCAAAGCATTTGAGTACTGTAAAGGTATAAATGTGAAAAGTGCCATGACCTATACCCGCATCATTTGTAGCTTCATACTGTTTCCTGCAGTTATACCTTTTTTCTTTAAACTCGTTTTTCATTTTGTCGTGTTACGAGAGATACGAATATATTAAATAATTCCTTACTTACGAACTTTCATTGGAGTCAAACCCACAATTGTAACGTTTACAGTCACATGTTCATGCCATGATGATGCCAATAAGCTAAGATGACTTCTATTCCTACCTTAATTTCCTTATTTTTTTTATTGAAAACATGCACAAATATATCTATAGCTGTTCCTAGTATAGTTCTCGAGACCTACGCTGTTATTTGTGAAGCTAAATAAATTATGTGACATTGTAGACTACCTATTACTAAATGTCAATTAATGAAATAATAGTTTTTTTTTTAAGTTAATAAAATCAGTATACAGGCATAATAAAATAAAGCACCGCACTATATAGTTTTTACGTATATTCCTGTAAGTAGGCTACCCGTTACTTGGCAGAACAGTAAATTGAGGAAATCGTAGTTTAGATGGAACGTAGGAAGAAAATAAGAAAAAGGATACGCTCTCCTCAGAGAACAATTTTTCAAACAACATTTATTCTTGGGTTACATCAGTGATTTACCCTTGGCCGGAAATGGAGGTAACTGACAAGGTGGTTTTGGGTAACTGGTTTAGTTATTGCGGGATGCCTCAGCTTTATTCATCATACTGTTAAAAGAATGGAGTGAATGTTAAGGAAAGTTGAATATTTCATCTCGAGCCTTATGAAATATTCAGAGATGCAATATTTATTATAATAATACAACAAACAGGTCAGGTCGACAAATAAAACGTTTAACGTTTATTTATTTATTATTTTTAACCTTTTGCACGTAAAGATTTTTAAATTTTGAAACTAAACTGTCTATTAGAAACATACAATTTAACATTTTCATAAAATTCAACATAGCTTCAACATTCCATTGTAGAGAGAACATTGATATGGTAAAGGATTTTAACCTACGATAATCACTCACTCAGCTTAACGCTGTATCCCGCACATGGCAGAGAAGGCACAGGGAACATGAGAACCTAGTGTTTATACACTCCGTTCCACTTCAATTCTCCACTTTTCGCCAAATTTGAGGCATTGATTGCGTGTTGAGTAGCGGAACTCAACACTGTGTTTTACCTTGTACCAGAGCGAAGAAATGAAAACATTAAACATTTCATTTCCTCGAGTGGTGATCGTACCCACAACCTGTCGGGTACAGTCACACGTTTGTGCCACTGCGCCATAACAGGCCTCATTTACCTACAATAATGACCTCAAAATAAATGGCTGCGTTGAATAAAAGTTTTTATAAGCATTATTAGATAGTTTTAAAAGCCTATTAGATACGAAATATAATAAATTAAAAAACATTACCTATATTATATAATATATTAAATCCAAAATATCCTCATATGTAATTATGTTAATTATGTTTTGCGCAGATTGGTATTGTATATTAAAACATATTAGTACAATTAAAACATATATTTAATTAATCATATTTATTTAGAAGCCTGTTGTGGGGAAGAGGCACTATCGTGTGAATGTAAACACGACAGATTGTGAATTTAATGACCACTCGAAGAAATGAAATATTATTTTATGTTTCCAAATTATATATTTAATGTTTTTTCGCTATGGTAACAAGGTAAAACGAGGCGTTGAGTTCCGCTATTCAACACCTAATGTCTCAATTTTTGTGAAAAGTGAGAAGCAGAACGGAGTATCCTAACACTAGTTCCCAAGATCCCTCTACCTTTCCTGCTAAGTGCGGGATAGTAGCAGTGTAAAGCTGAACATTTTAATATATATTTACAATTTTCCAAGTAGTCAAATATTTCAAAAGTTAAATTATGAAAGATTTAAAATGTGTAATAGACTTGTTCCTTTTTCTGTGAGAAGTTCCCTAAAGATTACAAAATGAACTGGCTTCTCAGCCACACGGAAGCCATTTTATTTTAACTTTTTCCAAGAAGATAAATAAAATGGGCACACAGTTTTCATTTTCTTTTACTATTATTTACACTTGAGACCTAATTAAAGTCTATAGTATAACAATTTACATTAGGTTTTATTTGTCAATATAGTGTAAATAGTATTTTATTTTAATGTTTTATATTTTTTTTATAAAATCGCCCTGAAGTTCTCACTTGAGAAATGAATATTTTCGCTTTGGTAATAATACAAAGTCCGAGTTTGAGTTCCGCCACTCAAAATGTAAAAGTTGAATGGAATGTGGGAAATTGAGCATGTGTGATAACCTCTACTTATTCTGCAATACGGTATAATGTGTTTTAAATCATATAGCTTTAAATAGTTAAATTTATTTACCAGTGATATTTTTTATCGACTAAGAACCTTGACATTAAATTGAAGATTATATAATTAACAAATAATAATAACGAATCAATTATTATACAAAATGGAGGTGCAGACGGAACTAGTAGGTACATAGCTATTAGAACGTTATAATCCTGTTATTGGTATGTTGGCAACGCGTCCTGTTCTCTAAGCTGGCCGCCAGCCAGAGAGTAGCTTGCGATTACGTCTCACTGAGATCAATGGATATGTTGGTTAAACCTGGAACTGCTACATGGCAACCCATACAAGTTATTCTATGGAATACTTAAAATACAAATATATTTACCAACTAATGTAACTAACATAATAACTATAATAGAACTAATATTACTACGTTCAGACAGTAAAGATATATATGTCCTATATATTCAGACTTATTTATTTTTATAGATCTTTTTACATGTTAATAGGTAAATTATAAATTTAATATGTTTCTTTAATTATATTACCGAATATTGAGAAATTATCTGTTTATTATTTTATAGAATGTATTTAAAAACATATGTATGAAAAATAATCTACATATTCATAAGCAAGTAGGTACACTCTTTACTTCTGTCGTAACTGATGTTATACTGAACCAATTTAAAAGTACTTAATAATAGCTTAGCTAAATGAAAGTATGCAGTCTGTTTATTCAATTTTGAATTCCATTTAACTTTATTGCTCCTAACTTTCCGGAACTCGAGCCGCGCTCAATATAAACGTCCACTGAAGAAAAGTATGCAGAAGCACAAAATAAAGCACAAAACTGCTGTAATAGTGCACTGGCAATTAAAATCGATTGATCGTTTGTACGTCCTCTTCCTAAGTTGACTTATTGCAAAGTCCTTACACTCGAGTCCCGACTCTGAATAGCTAGCGCAAGGGCTTTTGAAAAAGTTTTAGTTTTCCATTGCAGACAAACTACAACACATGTTGTATAAGCATTGTGTTCAAAACTACTGTTTTAAATTTTATTCACATGTATTCTATGCTTCGTTCAATATTCATACCTGTCTAATTTAGAATTTAGTTTAAAAAGGTTATTTTATAAGATTTTCAATGAGATTATTCGTGATATACTTGTTAAATCTAAAAGAAAAATTAAAAAAGGTATTGTAGATCTTACTTAACGTAACTTAATTAAACAAAAAGTGATCATTTCAAAGAAAAATCAGAAAAGAGAATTACAAATTTATATTTGTATTTAATTTCAAAGGATATGAGTAGGTACATACGCCTGTAAAATTTGTTTAAACAGTTCGCGTAATCAAAATCTATAGGATTTTTCTGTATCTACAATTATGGAATCAGAGAACACGAAAAGAACACTTACATCAAAAATAAAGCTTGTCGTTGTGCAGCGGCACAAGAGTATGACTGTAACCGACAGGTTCTGCGTTCGATCCCCAGTCGAGGAAATGAAATATTATTTTTAATTTAAATATTTAATGTTTCATTTCTTCGCTCTGGTAATAAGGCAAAGCGCGGCGTTGAGCTCCGCCACTCAACACGCAATGCCTCAAATTCGGCGGAAAGTGGGGAACGGAAGTGGAACGGAGTGTCTTAACACTAGGTTTCCGGGTTCCCTCTGCCTACCCTGCCTCGTGCGGGATAAAGCGTGAAGCTGAAAGAAAGAAAGATTAAAAATAAAACATGCTAAATAAAATGCTTATCTAAATGACAGAGAAAAACTATTACAAGCTTATAATTGTCTTCTATATCATACGAAATAAGTGCAGATGTCAACAAACTTAAGTTTGTTAATGTTTGGTTAAATTACATTTCCGTTGACCTACAATTTAGAAATTGGTTCGGAAGCGAGTACAACTCACATTTGATTCGATTTTTTTTTTTCACTTCAAGCATTTTCAAAAGTACTATGTAGTTTCTCTTCTCGTTTTCGCTTTCTCCGACAGCTATAAAATCGATACATGTTATATCCGAAGATATCGTCAAAAGATACGTTATTACGTTAATCTTGCAATCTTACTAAGTAGCGTATTTAAAAAAAAGAGAATACAAAATACTAAAAACATATTGACAAAAAGTAATAATCGTTATTCTAATACTTATGAAAGAAATATTTTTTTTATTATATTGGCAGGGTAGGCAGAGGGAACCCGGGAACCTAGTGTTAAGACACTCCGTTTCACTTCCGTTGTAATTATTTAAAAACAGAAATAATAACATTTTTTTTTATTAAGTTCTTGATAAAATTAATTTGATTTTTTTTCGATGTGATGTTAAAAAATAATTTATAAGCTTGTAAGTTGGTATTTTTCTTAACAAGTTTGCGCGTGTATGCATTTTGTATTAAAATTAACTAAAAATACAAGATTGATTCTTTTTCATGGTTTCCTCTTGTCTATGTTTTATTTTTTCAGCTTCACACTGTATCTTGCACGTAGCAGGGTAGACAGAGAAAACTTGGAAACTTAGTCTTAAGACATTCGGTTCCGTTCCCTACTTTTCGCCGAAACCGAGGTATGGTGTTGAGTGGCGGAACTCAACGCTGTATTTTTTTTCTTTTTAAGATATTATCATGTACAATCAAACTGTAAGTTTTCACTTATTTTTAATCTTCATAGGTGTATTCTATCGGAAAGTTCCCTAAATTTGATTTCTTACAAAATGAGTCAACTACCAGCATTAAAGTCGTGACAGACACTTGATGTTATAACACCGTATAGGAATTTTGAAGTAGCTTTATGGTCAGATTATGTGGACGTATCCAAGAGGACCGATCCAAATCTCGCTGCAATAAAATTTTCACACGATTTTTAAAATAACTATTTGTTCCCTAGGTGTAAAATAACATTTATAATGGAAAAATATATATTTTTAACATTTTGAAGTAAAATTTTGAAATTAAATATTATAATTTTACATATTCAGAACTTGGATCTACTGGAAGTAGCGTAAAATGAAACTTGCCGCAAAAGAACAGTTTCGCGGGCATTTAAATGTCAATTAGTTGTCAAAACAAATTGGTTATTCTGTAACTTGTTATTGTTGAAAGTTGAAATTTACTTGAAATATGCAAAAGTGAATAAAAACAATTTAACTTTGATTTATGTAGTAAAACCTGCAAAATATCATTGACTTCATAAAGTATTTTTTGTGTTAAAATTGCAATGACTTCGTTATTATCAGCTGAACTTTCTGCTACTTGCAATGCTCTTGGAACACTTAATAAGAAAACCAGAAAGTACATGATAGATGATTTTACACTTAATACTGTTAAAGATTTAATACGGTATCTTCGACGTGATGGTGAGGACCATGAAATTCGCAGACACTTTGGACAAACCAAAGTTTTACAAACTGACTTAATACCTATGCTAATTGATCACTGGGAAAAAGAAGAATTGTTTGATGTTACACTTCGGTAAGATTAACTTACATTTTACAGATACAGAATTTAGTGAAACATTAAATAACATTTATTAAAGTAAAATATACATTTTACTTACATTTTTAATGGATTTCAGACTTCTTGTCAACTTAACAAATCCAGCTCTTCTATTATATCGTGAAGAAGTGCCAGTAGAAAGAACTGCTCGCCACAATTATTTACAAATATTGACACATTTACAATTTTATAAAGAAGAAGCTTTTACTAAAGTTGAAACTTGGCAGGTCTTTGCAAAAAAATTAAGTAAGATATTAGAAATAGTAAGTACTGCCTATACATTAATTTATATAATATAATTATAATATTGCCAGAGCTTTTGTTAATATGAACTATAATACTTTTCAATAGGATTGGTCTGAAAGAGATGAAGATACTGGGTTGATAATAGAAAGAATTTTAATTTTAATAAGAAATGTATTACATGTACCTGCTGATTTAGATAAAGAGAGAAGACCAGAAAATGATGCTAGTGTCCATGATCAGGTAATATTTTTTAATCTTTACATTTTATATTGTATATATAAAACATAGTGTTAAAAACCTTAAGATCTCAGGATTTTTTGTGAAATTGTGATACTGCATGTTGGTTGGTAGAATTTAATATCTCAATATGTTAATAATTTCCCCAGTTTGATGGTTGAATTCACAGCCAATTGCTGTTCACATGCTTTAAAGTAGTATCAACTATACTCAATATTTATAATTACCATTTCCTTACATATATATATTTATACTAAGAAATTGTTTATAAGATTTCAAAGCCTGTTTTAAAATTATTTCAATAAAAAAATTCAATATACTGATTTAACATTATTAATTTCTGCACAAATGTGTGACTGCATATGTGACAGGTTGTGGATGTCCACTCAAGGAAATTAAATATTAAATATTTTAATAATTTATATAACTTTGGTAACAATGCAAATTGTGGCATTGACTTTCACTACCCAATATGTAATGCCTCAAATTCTGCAGAAAGTGGAAAACTTATAGCTTCACACTGTATGTAGCTCATAGCTGGGTAGTCAGAGGGCACTTGAGACCCTTTAGTTACTTTCCATCCCATTCTTAATGTATTATAAGTTGAGCGGCGGAACTTAACTATGCATTGGAGCAAAGAAATGAAAATATTTATTATTTTATTCTCCAAGTTATAACCACAGTCATCATACATTTAGTCACATATGAGTATAAATTAAAGGACAGAACTAATTAATGTATTGATTAATAATATTAACTTTAAGGTATTATGGGCGTTAAACCAAGCTGGAATCTTGGATGTAATATTGTATATGTCGTCCGAAAACGAAAAACAGTATTTCATGCATATATTAGAAATTATATCACATTTGTTGCGGGAACAAAATCCAACTAGTTTAGCAGATGCAGCTTTACAGAGGAGTGTCGATGAAAAGTTGAAAGATGAGCAAGAGCTACTCATGATGAGGATGTCGGAGAGTAAAGAGAGAATGAATAAGGTTAAACAGTATTCGTCTACTAGGTAACATTTTATTTGTTGTTTTTTAAAAATTCTACAAATATATTTATATTATATATACAAATAGAATTTTAAGATTTCTGTATACCTTTTACTGTTAGAACTTTGTTTTTTATGTTTATGACAGGGTAGGCACAAGGAACTTAGGAACCTATTTTTATATTAAATTATTTCCACAAATTCCACAAAGTACAAACAGTATTTGAAGATTTCTGTGTACTTTTTAAAGATTTTTTTTACAGTTAAACCTTGGTTGTTTGTTCATGGCAGGGTAGGCAGAGGGAAGTTGGGAACCTTTTTCATATCATATTCATATTTTTCATAATTGGGCATCAAACTGGCAACGTGTTTTGTTTGTGGTGCCATACGTGCTTGTGTCTCTGCACCATGACTGCCTGAAAATATATATTTTCTTTCAGCTTCACAGGTGCTTTACTTTCAGAGAGAATGTGATAATGTAGTGTAAGAAAGATGTTCTGTTCTATTCCCCACTTTCCGCATGAGGCATTAAGTTTTGAGCGGTGGAACTCAACTCTGATCTTTGCAGTGTTACCATAGCGAAAAAATACAAATATAAAATTTCATTTGAAAATATTAAATATTTCATATATTTGTGTGGGTATCGAACCCGCAACTTGTCGTTGACAGTCACAGCCTTGTACCCCAGTGCCATGACCAGCTGAATAAATAATTATCCATTTATATGAAAAATATTTTGTAATAATTTTGTTTAATATATAATTTTAATTTTCAATCCTTTAGACACTCCCGCTTTGGTGGTACATATGTTATACAAAACATGAAGTCTATATCAGATAATGAGTTAATATGTCTAAAACCATTAAATAAAATATCTAATTTAGACTTTAATGGTAGTAAAAAGTCTAAGTTAGTTAGACCGAAAAATAGAAGGCCTGTTGAAAGTGGCATATTAGAAAGAAGATCGGCTTTCGCTATCAGGTATTTAATTTTTTTTTATTTGTTTTTAATAAGTGGCCGTCCATTAATCACGTGAAGATAGTGTAGCATTTTCTAACCACGCCCCCCTCTCCCCCCTTTGTGGTAGGTGTTGAAGTTTATAATTCTAATCATATTTACGGCCCCTTCTTTGAAAACCCCCCCTTTTGAACCTCAAATGATGAATGGACTGCCCCTAAGATTGTTTTAGCTATCTATATGTTGTATCCCATATATAAGAAGGTGAACAGAGGGAACCCAGGGGTTAATACACATTCTAGACTTTCCGCCAACTTTTTCAGTTATTTTGCTTTGAATGGTGCAACTCAATGTAGGCCTATGTCTAGTTACCAGATTAAGCAATTGAAAATATTAAAGTATAACACGAAAACTATTTAATATTACTTTTCTATTCTATAAAATAGTTTTCCGTAAATATTTCTTTTATACGGCAAGAAATATGCAACCCATGCCATAAGTGTAAGAAACAATACAAATAATTTATATCATTTTCTTTGAGCGAAAGTTTTCAAGCGAATTGACATTGTTGTAATTTATGTAAAAATATAATCAACAGTTCAGTTCAATACAGTTTTCGAATTATGGCGTTTCGTTTATTAATTCCTTTCTAGTTATAATAATATATATAGCCTCGATATATGGGCTATCCAAAGCAAAAAAAATTCTTCAAATAGATCCAGCTGTTCCTGAGATTTACTCGTTTAACTAAACAAACAAACAAATTCTTCAGTTTTATAATATTAAAGTATAGATAATATAACCAGCACAATTTCTGAGCTTTTCTTTATTTTAATATTGTAATTTTTTACGCATAATTTATTTCAGATTATTCTTAAAAGAGTTTTGTATAGAATTTTTAAATAGTTCATATAATCCTTTGATGCATTACGTTAAAGATGTGTTAGTGAGAGCCAAAGCGCAACAAAACGACGAATCATATTACTTGTGGGCTATGAAATTTTTTATGGAATTTAATAGAGGACATAATTTCCAAGTTGGATTAGTTAGGTAATTCTTTTTAATTTTATTTTTTATATATTCTTCTGTTTTATATAGTATATTAGTATATTTATATGTAATTGATATTCATGGCTCTACTCAGCTTCACGCTGTATTTCGCAAATGGCAGGGTAGGCAGGGGTAACTTGGGAACCTAGTGTTAGAACACTCCGTTCCACTTTCGCTCCCCGTGTTCAGCTAAATTTGAGGCATTGCGTGTTGAGTGGCGGAACTCAACACCGCAATCATGTTATCATGATGATGGAAATTAAAACACTCCCTCAAATGGAAATCATTACTATTATCAAAAAGAGGTGTCATATAAGCCTAGCCTTTGCCAGCTGTGTGTCTGTCTATGACACCCTAGCTCCTAAATAACTGAACCAATTTGAGTATATCTTTTGTGATTTGAAAATTTATCGCTTTTATTTTTATAGATATTTTATAATAATCGGGTTTTGCGGGATTTTTTTTATTATAGTTTTTTATTTCAGTGAAACAATGTCTGTACCAATGTTTCACTACGTACAACAACAAATGGAGAAATACTACGACATGATCAAGGTGGAAAAGAAGAAATTCACTAGTTGGGTCAGAAGATTACATTTGGCGCTACGAGCTTATAAGGAACTTCTAAACACATTGCTCGCTATGGACAAAAGTAGCGATGCGATTGTCAAAGAGTCAGCCAAAGTATTGAAAAGCAATATATTTTATGTATTGGAGTATAGGGAGTTCATTTTGAGTATATTTTTGAATTATGACGAGAATAAAATGCCGAGGTGGGTGGTTTCTTTTTTCTATTGTTATTTTAATTTCTATTGTATTTTGTAGTTGCAGGAATAGGTCACGTGTGATATATTACTGCAAAGTACTTAATCAAATAGTGTAATTCAAGCGGGCCAAGCTAGTACCTACTTAATATTTTCATCACTTCTCTCTGGTAACAAGGCAAAGTGGCGTTGAGAATATTGGGGAACGAGAATGTCTCAATGGGAAGTGAGTGTTTTAACATTAGGTTCCTAAGTTCCCTTGCCTATTCTATTATCGCCACTGGTTTCTTTGTTAACTGTTTTAGACCAATTTTGTGAGATGAAAATAAAGATTATGAATATTATTATTATGTATCCCGCAATGTGAATCTGCGTGAAGCTTTTTGTATGGTCTATATGTTATTTATAAAGTTAGATACCCTTTTTTTTTAAATAAATATTTTTTTTTACTTGATCATAATTACATGTTGATTAAAAAACAGTCTTGTACATCAAATTATGACACTAATATTACTTATATTAATTGTAATATTTATTTATTAAAATAATTCTTTTCAGATCATATTTAGTAGATTTAATAGAAACAGTTCACTTGTTCCTTAAAATGTTAGAGCACTATTGCAAGAAAACTGGACTCGTAGTGCAAAAGAAAGTTCGTAAGAAGGCTAAATCTAAAAGTAAGTGTTATTTTTTTCTGACTGTAGACTACACTGACTGTAGTTAGAACTTATACATAATATATTTAAGTTATACAATATATACCTGACTTATACATTATATGTCTAAGTTTTGCTTTATAAATACCATACGTATAATAAAGATAATAAATGTTTGCTTGGACGTTTGTGCCGATTTAATTATTAATTATAGTTAAAAGTTGGTTTATATATGTGGCCTACAAAAAGAACATATAACACTAAGTTATAGCAATATTTTTAAAATTGTCTGTTTAAGTACTACAATATTTGTGGCGTTGCATTCCGCCACTCAATGCGTAATGCCTCAAATTTACATAATATATTTAAGTTATACAATATATACCTGACTTATACATTATATGTCTAAGTTTTGCTTTATAAATACCATACGTATAATACGTATAATAAAGATAATAAATGTTTGCTTGGACGTTTGTGCCGATTTAATTATTAATTATAGTTAAAAGTTGGTTTAAATATGTGGCCTACAAAAAGAAAATATAACACTAAGTTATAAAAATATTTTTAAAATTGTCTAATACTACAATATTTGCGGCGTTGAGTTTCGCCGCTCAACACGCAATACCCCAAATTCGATAGAAAGTGTGGAAAGAAGTTTCTTGTAATTAGGTTCCCAAGTTACCTTTGCCTACCCTACCCGGGATACAGCGTGAAGCTAAAAAAAGAATAAGTACTATAGGGACATATAATATATATTGTTATCCACCACTTTACGTATACCAATGCAATGTGGATTGTATTGAATTTATATACTCTCTCAGCTCCACGCTGTATCCCGGACATAGCAAGGTAGGCAGAGGGAACTTGGGAACCTAGTGTTAAGACACTCCCTTCCACTTTAATTTCCCATTTTCCGTTAAATTTGAGGCATTACGCATTGAGTGGCGGAATTCAACGCCGCGTTTTGTCTTGTACCAGAGAGAATATTTAAATTGAAAATATTAAATATTTCATTTCCTCGACTGGGGATCGAACCCACAACCTGTCGGTTACAGTCACACCCTTGTGCCGCTGCGCCACGACAGGCCAATAAATTTATATATTTTTACATATTATATATGTAATGAGGTTATCGATCATCTTGTCATAGTAGAACAGTGACCGTTAATTGTATGGTCGTGGATTCGATTTCCATTAAAAATAGTAATACCTTACGTTTAAATTTAAATAAAATTCCTTTATTTTAATCAAATGGAAAACAATGCAGTCTTAATACTAAAGGAGAGTATACCCTTATACATATGTATATGCAATATAACTTAAAAAATATATAGAGATTTCTTCCACCTTTTCAAATACGTTTCAGTTACTTTTAATATTTAAAGCAATCTGTTACCCAAGAACTTATATTTTAACTTGAATAAGTTAATTTTCATACATCTTAACTTCTTAACGAGTTGAACACTGAGCGTCGTAATTACAAAGAAATTAAATGAATATGTGCACTGCGGGTTGAATTATAGTTGGCTTTTAAATTATTAAGTTGACACTTACATAAGTGTCAACTTAATAATTTTTATATTTAACTAGCTTTTACCTGTGGTTTTGCCTGTGTGATCAAAACATGACTTTATTTGATTGAACTGGGTACTATTAGCTAACTAACACTTAGCTTCACGCTGTATCCCGCACATGGCAGGGAAGGCAGAGTGAACTTAGAAAACTAACGTTAAGACACTCCTTTCCATTCTCCACTTTCCGCCGTATTTGAGAAAAATTATCAGAAATTACAGTCGTGAATTGTGTTAGATACATAATTTTTTAAAGAAAGTTTTTTCGTTTTGTGCCCTTTTCTGTATTGAATGTATCATGCCCAACTCATATTTATTTTGATTTGATCACGCGGGCGAAGCCGCAAGAAAAAGCTTGTTTTATTTTTACTAAGTTTATTTTTTACATATTTGTTAAAAGAACAAAGAACACGTGTTTCCAAACCGAGGCCGATACAAATATCGCAATGGGAAGAAGTGAGGCCTCAAATAGCGGCGGTGCTGAGCTCCGGCTTAGACGAGTACCCGCCGCCGTTCGACGCAGCCTCCGATGTACCTATTGATCAACAAAAGTAACTTGAATTTTTGTTGTTTTTTTTGTTATGTGTTTTTGTTTTATATATGTTTTTATTTGTATTTTAATTAGAATTTGTTATGTAACATTAGATAAACTTTGTTTTTTTTTAGGGTTCCTTAAAAGGAAATAACGGTATCCCTTATATGATTTTTTTGTTTATATCTTTTTTGTGTTTTTATTTGATAAATAACTTCCGGAGGAAGTGGAACTTACAATACAAAAATTTTATTTTCTTTCAAATTTCGAAAAAATAAAATTGTGAATCGATGAAATTACATTCTTATAATCATAGTACATTCCGTTAAAACCTTGTGCAAACACTCGCAAACTTAAGTTTGTCGGCCATGTCAAGCAATGTGTGTGAATAAAATTCTTTAGAGTGGAGATCCATCCACAACTGTCTCGTTAAAACACTAATTTATGAATATAGAAAATTATAATTAAAATTACCAGTATTACTTCTACAGTTTACATATTTTTAAAAGTCCTATACATCAAAAACACCAACAACTTTTAAATAAAACCTAAATAAATTGGTAAATTCATGAAAGTCCAAGATAAAAAATAATGTATTGCCATTCGATATTTTTTCAAGCAAACTCCTCCGTGAAGTACGTCTCAAAGCCCACGTTTTCATTAAGAAAATGCAACGATACGTTTGAAATAACGAACTAGCTTATTTAGATATTAAATATTCAAGTGTCCTTGTGAAAATCGTCTGGACTGACTGCAATTTTTTCTATTGAAGCAAAAAAATGTCCTTTCCGAGCAACGAGATACTTTATACTAAGAGATTCTTACATTTTAAATGTTAATGATTTTTTGAGTCCTATCGTGGCGCAGCAGCATAAGCGTGTGGCTGTAACCGACAGGGTTCTGGGTTCGATCCCAGTCGAGGAAATATTGAATATTTTCAATTTAAATATTTAATGTTTCATTTCTTTGCTCTGGTAATAAGGCAAAGCGCGGCGTTGAGTTCCGTCACTCAACACGCAATGCCTCAAATTCAGCGGAAAGTGGGAAACGAAGTGGAACGGTCTGTCTTAACACTAGGTTCCCGGGTTTTCTCTGCCTGCCCTGCCTCGTGCGGGATACAGCGTGAAGCTAAAAAAATATATATCATTTTAATAATTAAATTATATAATGTTTTTCAACGACACGCTGTACTTGAACTTAAAAATCTAGTGTTACGTACCTTTCCCCAAATTCCGGTGAATTTAAGACATTGCATGCTAAATGGCGCAACTCAACGCCGCGGTTTTTGTTATGGAAATATTAAATATTTCATTACCTCGACTGAGGATTGAACCAACAACCTGTCGCTTTTACAATCAAACGTTTGTGCCCTGCGCCAAGACAGGCCTCAGGGCTATAATTATAAATATAAATAGAATTCTCTTAGATTTGTGTTTATGTTAACAATATTAAGTCATTACGCGCGCTAACGAGTTAGTGTCGAATAAACAAAATATGTTTTTTTATTGAACGCCTTACGCTTTGGTATTTATTAGTAGCTTTAATAAAATTTCTCAAGACTGATTATATTTCGAGCTTGTTGTTAGTTTAAGTCAGCTATATCCAATTTGTTTTTGAATCTTTAGTTTGCTTTTAATTTATTCAAGCAATCATAAGGTGTCATTGTATGGAAGGTAATGTTCAATTGGAAAATTAAAATTATTCGTTTATTGAGGCTTGTCGTGGCTCAGGGACAAGCGTGCGACTCTATACAAGACAGGCTGTGGGTTCGATCTCCACTCGAGGAAATGAAACATTTAATATTTTTAAATTAAATTAAATTTTTTATGTTGTCATTTCTTCGCTTTGGTAATAAGGAGAAGCGCGGCGTTGAGTTCCGCCACACGCAATGTCTCAATTTCGGCGGAAAGTGAGGGACGGAACGAAGTGTCTTAACACTACTTTCATGAGTTTTCCTATGCGTACCCCGCTATATGCGGGATAGTGTGAAGCTAACTAAATTTTTTCGTTACGTCATTTCTTAGTGTAAATGTTTAATAAAACATTAGAATCACGAAATAAGAAAAATATAGTAAATTCGCCAGCTTTAGAAATACTACCAGCTAACTATTGGTGTTAAATAAATAATCAATACAAAATAACTACACCGAGACTGTTTCTTATAGTCCATCGAATAGGCACTGTGTTCAAAGTTTTTTCATTAATCTAACATCAAAGTAAATAGCGTGGATGCTTCAGCGATTTCATAAAGCCCTAAGCTTAAATTTATTACGTTTAAAAGCAGCTTTCAGTCTCGCCTCTCTGGTCTAGACATTGCGATGTGATTCCACGAGTTTAAGGATTATTGTCTTTTTGTTACTTAGTTTAGTTGCCTGTCGGCCTCTCGTGGCGCAGCGGCACAAGAGTGTGACTGTAACCGACAGGTTCTGGGTTCGATCCCCACTAGAGGAAATGAAATATTTAATATTTTCAATTTAAATATTTAATGTTTCATTTCTTCGCTCTGGTAATAAGGCAAAGCGCGGCGTTGAGTTCCGCCACTCAACACGCAATGCCTCAAATTCGGCGGAAAGTGGGGAACGGAAGTGGAACGGAGTGTCTTTACACTAGGTTCCCGGGTTCCCTCTGCCTACCCTGCCTCGTGCGGGATACAGCGTGAAGCTGAGTGAGTGAGTTTAGTTTTCGTGTTTTTAAGTTATTTAGGAATGTTTTTTAGTTTTTAATCAATAGATAAAAAAAAATATTGAATGACAAATCAATCTTGAAATACACTATGCATTAAATTTGTATAGATGTTATTAAAGTGTTCATCTTAATTTTCCTGGTGTGACTTCGATATTTTTTCATCAAATAAGTAGCATATTTAGGAAATAATTATACTGAATGTAATTTCAATATTGCTGAGGGATTTGATCAAACACAAGTTCTTTTTTGCATTTTTTCTACCTACAATTTGTGTAACGAGAAACTTTTTACTATTTTTAAAATGACAGATGACTTTGGAAAGTACTTACTTAGAAAATGTATAAATATTCGAATGTTGCGGGATTTAAACCCGCACCTCTTGGAATCTTAGTATAAATATTAAGGTATAAATAATAAATAATAATATAAAATATACGACCTGTTTTTTGGAAGTCCTTTGAAAATCAAAGAATTTCTTATACTATTATGAAGTCTAAAAGCTTTTTTTTAATAGTAATCATATTTTCAGGGGAGATTGTATGAAGAAAATACAAAAATTAATGCGGGACCACAAATATGAAGACGCTGTCGGTACATTTCGAGCTGCGAGGTAAGTTTTCATTACATCTTTACAATGTTAGTGCCTTTCTTTCATGAATCTTCCTGTAGATTTTTTTTATTTCAATTTTTTTATCAAAATTCTATGCATAGGCATGCATTGAACATATTATTTACTATTTATTTAGTTAGCCGAGTTAATATTCATTTTATATAGGGAAGTGTGGCCCGAAGAAGGTATATTTGGTGCAAGCGATATCAAAGAAGACGAAGAATTAGATATGCTCGAGACTATCTATAATACGGATTTGGGAGTAGACGTTGGTATGTGATATTTATATACTTTGTATATCGTTTTTAAGTTTCACGCTATATCCTTTTTGCCGTGTGATTCCGGCTTAGAATAGGATCACCCTGGTACTGATGGTGTCGTAAGAGGCGACTAAAGTGCGTGTGGTAGAGTCACGTTGCCAGTAATGGCAACACGCATGGACAGACTCGACCGGATTGTTACCACCCCCGGCATTTAAAACCGGCGTTAGGTGGTGGCTTTGGCCACTGCGTTTCGCATTAGGTAATGCCGGGCCCCGGTGCCCATCCACCTTAAAGGACGGCAACGCTCCTGTAGCTGCTCTGGAGTTAGGGGCCGTGGGCGACGGTGATCACTTATAATCAGGTGACCCGTACGCGAGTTTGCCGTCTTTTCCATATAAAAAATCCTATTAACAGTAATGTAGGCAGAGCGAACATGGAAACTTAGTGTTAAGACATTGACGTGTTGAGGTTAGTGTTGAGTGTCGTTAAATAAACACCGCGTTTTGTTTTCTTATTTTTGTGCTTTTAATCATATTTTATAATAATTTTGCAATTTTTTTGTAATTTTCGTTGTTACTTTCTGATATATTACATGTCGGTATTTAAATAAATATTTTTATTACCAAGTTAAGTAAACCTGATGGTTTGCAACTCAAAATGTTTGTATTTAAATTGTCATTTCCCAGGTATTTTCATTTCCAAATGGTACACAGGAAAAAATGTAAAGTCCCGCTACTCAACATACTATAGTATATTAATATAGGTAGGTATATAAAAGGCAGGTTGAAATGTATAAAAAAAATAATATTAATTACTATTAGGCTAGGAATTTCTATTTACTGAATAATTAATGCGGTAGTAACAGATTCCATTGTTATTGCTAGTGTTGGTCAAATATCTTTTATAAATTCAGCACAAGTATGCTTTGTATATAGCTTAATATGCTTAGAGTTATAATGTCTGTTGTCGTTACGTTTCGTAGCGTTACAAATTATATAAAAAAAACAATCTTTTTTTATTTCATATATTAGAGATTACCAATTTTGTTGTTAAATTATAAAAACTTTCTAATCTTATACGTATATTCCATCCATAGTTTTTTTAAATGTTTTTGTTTGTCTGGAAATGTACATATACGAACTCGCTAAAGAGGCTGATAGCTTACGCTGTATATGGCACAACGCACAATAGAAACTACGCAACTGAGAAAGATGATATTGTATTGAAATCCCTTCCAATCCATCGTAAGTGTACCTGAGATTTGGAGCCATAAGAGAGGAATTCTCTAAATTTTTTAAGAACACAAAACCAGAGACTACTTTTTTTACTAGAATTTTATATTATATTGTATCGTTTTTAGGCGAAATTATTCAAGTTGATAGAGTGACAATTATATTTATATATTTTGTTCCAGGTATTATTGAAAAAGAAATACAAGAAAATTCAGAAGACGACGAAGATGGTAAGATTTCTGTATATCTGTTGTACTTCTAATGTATTTTGAGTGCATAATGAAGCAGCGGATTAGCGTCTTAGGTATTTGTAGTGGTTTCTCGTTAGGAAGAATGATTGTATGTATCATCACACTAAAAAATGTGTCACAATAACGTTTTCGCGAGCGCATAGACCTATTATGCATACCTATAACATCGATGGGATGCCATTGGCTAGGGTCACGGAAGTTAAAGATTTAGGAGTTACTTTTAGTGCAGACCTAATGTTTCGTGATCACATTATTAAGTGCTGTAAAAAGGCTTACAGAAATTTAGGGTTCCTTTTACGAACTGTTCGTAATTTTACAAATACAGCAGCGATTATCGTTTTATATAACGCTTTAGTCAGAAGCCAACTGGAATGCAACGCAGTGATTTGGGCCCCGCATGAGAACAAATATAGTATTATGTTGGAGCGGATACAAAATAAATTTATAAGGTTTTTATATTTTAGACTGTATGGAGTATATCCTTTGTATCTTCTTATGTACCCAACTTTGTTTGTGTTGGGCATGGTGGGATACAACGAGCTACGTGTGAGGCGGGAACTCGCTTTTTTGCTATATTTATTTAATTTAATTAGAGGTAAGGTACATCACGCAGAAATATTATCTTTATTGGGCTTATGTGTGCCGGACAAATTTGTGCAGCGACGACGACGGCCTCACCTGCTAGTTGTACCTCATGGTCGCACTAAGTTATTGAACGAGGCGCCACTGACGCGGGCGCTTCGCACTCTCAATCTTGTAGCGGAAGAGACGGATATTTTTACTTGTACGCTGAGTGAATTTACAAGGATAGCTTTATATGTTATTTGTTTTGCAAATTAATCTATGTGTGCTTTGCTGTCGAATTGGGTTTCACCTGTAATGATAGTTTTAAGTTTTGATTAAATAAATAAAATAAAAAATCATTTCGGGACAATGTCTTAGTCAAAAAGCAGCGTTAATGACCGCCTTTGAACGCACAATGTCTCGAATTCTAACATAAAATATGGAACGGATTGTGATTACCTAAAAATTATATATTTTAAATTGTTATTAAAAAATATATACTTATTTTATTATTTTCTTGACACTATCTAAGTAATTGATAAATACAGGTGCAATGAGATTGGGTCTTATTGGTCGCAGTGGGTGAGGAAACAACAGTTTTTTATCAGAATAATATTTCAATATGTATAATTTTTTGTCATTATGGTTTGTTTGTACTTTGTTTAAGTAAAGCTCGGTTCCGAATAATTAATTTATTTTTGTTAAAATAAAAGTCCATTAAATTTTAAAAAATAACAGTTATATTTAATAAGTACATGTAATTTGTTAATTTTCTTAATATATTAGAGGAAGAAGACGAGGAAGAAAGATCGACAGCTGTAGTTGAAACTGACTTTGACTTTCAGGACTTCGTTTTAAGGTCAGTTGATAAGAGTTGTATAGTTAAGTATAGTTTAAAATTATTTTTTTCCCATTCGTTAATTCATTCATTTTTTAATTTAATTTTAATTGCTAATATATACTTAGAAATAAAAAATTTGTTATTGAAAAAAAAAAAACAACACGAACGCTGCTAAAATTCATTTCTAGCATATCGTCCAAGAGCGGTTGTGAGCTCGATGCCAATAGGCATATCTAATAAGAAGGAGTAAATTACTGTCATTTCACCCAAGTAAGAAATGATAGGGAATTTGAGGTATTGCGTGTTAAGTGACGGAAATCAACGCCGCGCTTAGCCTTATTACCAGAGTGAAGAAATGAAATCATTATATAATGTTTAATTTCTTCGAGTGGAGATCGAACCCACAACCTGTCTTTTAAAGTCACTCGTTAAAGCCGCTGAGCCACGACAGGCTTCATCTTTTCTTTCATTCTACCATTCTTGTTTTTTTCTTTCTTTTTATATTATGTTCAGATATTTATATAATTAAGTGGTCGGTGGGGAACTACTTGTTTTAAAGATATGTTTTCCCTGCTACATGCGGGATACAGCGTGAAGACAGAAAATAAAAATATAGAAATCCGAAAGTCAAGTATCCCGAAAAGCATCTATTTATGCTCATCGCTGCATACAAAATCGTTTAGCCTTTGATATTTCAAGTAGTTACAGGTACGTAGTGTACGAAATAGTATCTACGTAGTCGTAAAATTTGAATTTCACTTTAAAGTGCCTTTTGATATCAATCATTTATGATACGCTGTATGAGTTGCTTTATGTTTGTTCACGTTTTTTTTTCAGTTTTGACTTATTATTTATGTTTATGTATGGTTATATTTTATGTTGAGGCCCGTCATGGCGCAGAGGTACAAGCGTATGACTGACAGGTTGTGGGTTCGATCCCCACTCGAAGAAATTAAATCTTTAATATTTTCAATTTGAATATATGTATATATTTTTTTATATCTTTGCTCTGGTAATACGACAGACAAAGTGCCTGTTGTTATTGTGTTTAAATATCTAAAAGAATGTGTCTGAACGATTTAAATCTGTGGAAAAGTGGTATCTTTACTAATAATTTATCTTTCTGTACATGGAAGATATATGAAAACAATAATTTTACAGGGGACGTTTGTTAATGAGGTGTGCTTATACGCGCTAATCTCTGGAAAGGCTAATCAAATTTTAATGCAGTCTCCACTCTTATATTTTGGCAAACTTCTGCTAACATGTACCTGTAGTGTTGTTTTGTTAAAATCGGTTGATAGATAAAAAAGTTACATCAATTTAAAATATTCAGTTCGACAAAATTACTACAGATTTTCTGTTAATTTAATTAAAATTTTAGTTTCCACTGTATAAATGTTGTCTTAATAGGATAATATTATTAGAACAAAAAAGTAATTGAAATTAGTAAATAATATAGTGTAATTTAAGCGGGCAAATTAAATATATGTATAAGAAACTTTGTTTTGCTTGTTTACATTTTGTCTCAAGCCGAAATGAATAGACTATAGTGCAACCTTCAATTGAGCTTCACATACTGATTGATGATGATGATGATTATATAGTTTTATATCGTATATATTGGTATATGTGTATGTGTTTAAGTAAATAAATAAATATACTCCGTATACATTACGTAGTCAAAAAGTACCCAAATGCGCCACGTTAACCTTTATAATAAATAAAATGGAGGCTGTCGTGGCACAATGGCACATACTTACTTACTTAGCTTCACGCTATATAGCGTTGCCTATCCCTAGCGGGATATCCCTAGCGGGGTAGGCAGAGAGAACGGAGCGCCAAACGCTACGGTCTCCGCATACCTCTTTCGCCTCGTCCACTGTCATCAGCCTCTTCATACATGCCCTCCGGGGGGTCCTCATGCTTTTTACGTGACCTTCCTCCAGTATCGTCGATACTGTGTTTTCGAAGGTCAACCGAGGTCTCCCCCTCCCTCTCTTACCATTGACATGAATGTCAATAAACGATAACGACGTTGTGGATTTGATTTCCACTCGAGAGAACATAATTATATTTTCTTTTCCTTGCTCTGATAACAAAGCAAGAGCGCAGCGTTAAATTCCGTTACGAAACGAAAAAGATATACAAAATAATAATTTTCGTATTATTTATAGATTCTGTCATCAACGAGTAGTTAGTGCGTGTGTCTGTTTGTTAGAACAATATGATAAGAACTTGCCGTATACAAATCACTGTATCATCAAAATGCTGCATAGAGTCGCTTGGGACTGCAATCGACCAGCTATGATGTTTCAGGCCACTTTGTTTTTGATATTTCAAAGGATATTGAACAATCCCGTTCCGTTGTTTAAGGTAAGATATTTATAGTTGTTTTTTATTTACATATTACTAGAGATTCTGATTTTCTTCGGTTTGGTGTAAAGGCAAAGCGCGGTGTGTAGTACCGCCACTCAACACAAGGCCTTATATTCGGCGGACAGCAAGCAATGAAACGGAGTGACTTAACACTAGGATCCCAAATTTCCTCTGCCTACGCTGCCATGTGCGAGATACAGCATAAAGTTAAAAAATATACTATAGTAGGATAGTGTTGGGTATATTATACTATGAAACAGGGGAATGACGCTACAAAAATATAAGAAAATTGAAATTAAAATGAAACAATTTATTTAAGTACACAAATAACACTTTAATAACTATGATTTTTTTAAGGAAAAATATTTAAAGATAAATTATTTGATGTATATGATATTAACATTTTATGATCTTAATTTTTATAACCACTCTCTAAACCGAAATTCTACTATTGACATAGTGCAAGTTACTGTACAATTCTTTTGACAATGTACACTTTGTTAGTCTTTTAAATATTTTTTTCAAAACTGCCTAAAATATTAAAGCTTTGATTCATCACCTTCCATGTTGGACAAGAGTAAAATATACCTGTAGACAAAAATATCAATTTCATGCATAAGTCGAAACTATCCACAACGGTCGTGATGCTTGTATTGAATATTTTATTAAAATTTAGTGGGACACCCTCTCCCTATAGGTGATATGAATGTTTCATAAAACATAAGGAACATATGGTGTAAAAGTTATTTTTAAACTGTAAGAAAGTTTCATCAAAATAGGTTCAACTCCATATGAACGGATGTACATTTTTACAAATTATCATATTCGCTTATAGCAACTTTATATTGAAACAATTCATTTGTTACATTAATTTTAAGCTTTATGGCCTGTCCTGTCCCCTACAGGTGGTGGGTTCGATACCCACTCAAATATTTTTTTTAAATATTTTCATTCATTCGTTCTGGTAACTTCGCAAAGCGCGGCGTTAAGTTCCGCTATTCAACACAATGCTTCAAATTCGCCAGAAAGTGTGGTATATAACGGAGTGTCTTAACACTAGGTTCCCATGTTCCCTCTGTCCTACCCTCTCATGTACAGGGTGTAGCGTGATGCTGAAAAAAAGATCAAAATACATTATAACGACATTATCGTTAACTAAGGATAAGTTTATATATAACTATACTTATCCTTAGTTAACGATAATGTCGTTATTTACAAAATATATTTTGCATACTGCAGTATAAATAAAACATTAAAAAATATATAATAAGATTAAAATCGCACACATTATCTGGTAGAACGTGATAAAAACGACTTTAATACTCCCATGTAATGGCTCAAAAGTTATAACATCGCAGCGAAGTTAAGCCGGATTTATATTATAAAGCTGCCATGCTGAATTTGTTTCATAACATTGGTTTAAAATGCAATTTTATATGTTAATTTTTTTTATATCTTTTTTTTTATATGTCGTACATAGAAATGGGATTTTAAAGTTAATTATCTATATATTTAATTTGATATTTACGTTCCGATTTGAAACTACGGATGTTTTTTAATGTCGCTTTACTTAAACTGAGTGATTCAAGGCGAAACTCTAAGCAAATTTTAAATTTAGTGTCTAGACACTTAATTTTTTTATGTAATACATGCATTTTACCCTGGGGCCTGGAGGAAATTAAATATTCATTTTCATTTGCTCTGGTAAGAAGACAAACGCGGCGTTGAGTTTCGCCACTCAACAATCACATTAAATGACATTACACGCCTCAAATTCGGTGGAAAATGTGAACCAAAATTACTTGATCGAAAAGGAGTGCCTCAATTACCAAGTTTAGTTTGCCTACCCTGCCACATGTAGGATACAACGTGAAGCTGTACAAAACGTATAACCGCGACGTTTTTTGGTCTACTTGAATGGACTATTTATATTTTTCATTTTCTTACTTTGTTAATGAGGCCTGTCGTGGCGCAGCGGCACAAGCGTGCGACTGTTGAATGAATGAACTGAATTTTCAATTTTAAATATACAATATTTATTTCTTCGCTCTGGTATAAGGCAAAACGCGGCGTTGAGTTCCACCACTCAACGCCGCGTTTTGCCTTATAAGCATGCCTCAAGTTCGGTGGAAGGTGGGAAACGGAAGTGGAACGGAGTGTCTTAACACTAGGTTCCCAAGTTCCCTCTGCCTACCCTGCCATATGCGGGATACAGCGTGAAGCTGAGTGAGTGAGTGTTAATAAGACAAAGTGCGGCGTTGAGTTCCGTCACTCAACTAGCAATCTTTCAAAAATGTTCGGAAAAGTTGAGAACTGAGTGTCATAATACTAGGTTGACTACCTACCCCGCTATATGTTAAATGCATCATACAAAAAAAAATTGCGTATAATAGAAAACTTAAATCCAGGTCGAATGATTCATTGAGGCTTAGTAATACGCTAACTATAGAAATTTGGGATTATGAAACGTTAAATTTCCACTTATATTGCCGTTTAAGAAACGATTATTACAATTTTACCCCTAAGAGGTTAAAAGGGGGTGGCAAACCTCTTATAAAACTTTTTATTGCTTCTTAGACCACGTTTAAGTATTTGGAAATATTAAATAGGTATTTAACTTCCATTTATTCCATGGACCCAGGTGAGGGTCCATATGAACACTGAAAGTCAAGGATCATTGATGTATTTTTCTTGGCATACAGAAACATATGACTTTTTTCAGCTGTGGTTAGTGTTACCAATCATAATAGTGCAAGAATTATATTTTTTATATGAAATCCTTACCTTGAATATATGCAGGGCGTATTATTTTCTCAGCTCAATTTTTTTTTATATTGTACTTACATTACAGTGATTTTTTTTATACGTAAACCTACACCGTAACGGGGATAAACGCCGCGCTATGTCTTAGGTTTACATATTGATACAAATCCAAATAAAACAACAAATAGCAATATCCTAGCTCTTATATGGTTTGCTTAAGCAAGATACCGCCCCTAAACGTTTATTTGAATAAAACGAGTAAATACGTAGGGGAGGAAATTACAACCAACTGCCTAGCCAATTGGCAAATCTTGAAGGAAATAGAACAAATCGCTTATATAATTGTAAACAAACTTCTTTGGATATGCACTTAAGCCGTGTTTACATTGGAGAGATTTATTTTCTGTATTGTTATTTTACTATCGTTAATTTTAAAAAAAGGCTTCACGCTTCACGCACATGGCAGGAAATGGACAGGGATCTTGTGAATCTTATTTGTGAAAACACTAAGTTACTTTCCGCCGAATTTAAGGCATTACGTGTTGTGTGGCGGAACTTAACGCCGCGCTTTTACCTTGTTGCCAGAGACAAGAAATGAAAATATTAAATATTTCATTTACTTAAGGGGATCGAACCCACAACCTGTGTGTGCGTTGTGTGTCCTTTTGAAATTATAATATGTATTTTTTTATATCTACCTTTCATTTGTAATACAACTGCTATAGCTTATAGAGTTTTAAATGTAACTTTATTCAACAGGAATTGGAAAAGTTCGCCATATTTGTTCTAAGGAAATTCGCTGAAATGGCATCGAGGAGTAGCAAAGTTTTTATCGAGCTGTTATTTTGGAAGAACTCTAAAGATTCTGTGGAAATCGAACACGGTTACGACCTTTACAACGATCCCAGGTAACTTAAACTTTAACTATTATATTTTAACTGGATTTTAATGTCTTTGTGAAAGCTTTTAACATATAAATAGAAACAATGTTAAGATTTAAAATTTAAACTACTTATATAAAATTAGAAGATTTTTGCATCGTAAGACCATAAGCGTGTATAAATGTAAATGCAAATATCATGTGTTCGATACCCATGTTGGGAATTAATTGAAATATTTCAATTTCTGCGGTCTGTAAAGAAGTTAGAAGCGGTGTGAATTCCGCTATTCAACGTCTAGAAAATTTTAAAAATTGGAAATAAAGTGTCTTAGCACTAAAGATTCCCATGTTTCTAACTACCCTGCTATGTGGGGAACACTACTTAGTTAATTGCTAATTAAATGAAGTTAAATTTGAAATATTTATAACGTTTGTAACATTTTTGCTAATGCTATAAATATAAATAATTCAATTATTTATATATTTATTAAATAGGGGTTGTGAAGACAATTTCATAATATAGTCCGAAAAGACATATTATATGATATTTATATTAAATTGTCTACATCATTCTTATAATACTAATACTTTACTGAGCTTTCACGCATTCGGTACGGTAGGCAGAGGAAACTTGGGAACATAGTGTTAAAACACTCCGTTCCCCACTTTCCGCCGAATTTGAGACATTGCGTGTTGAGTGGCGGAACTCTACAGCGTTATTTACCTTATTACCAGAGCGAATACATGAAAACATTAAATATTTACATACATACATATAGCTTCACGCTGTATCCCGCACAAAGCAGGGTAGGCAGAGGGAACTCGGGAACCTAGTGTTAAGACACTCCGTTCCACTTCTGGCGGCGGATGGCGGATCTCAACGCCGCATTAAATATTTAATTCCAAATATTAAATATATTTCCTCAATTGTGGATCGAACTCACAACCTGTCGTTTACTTACTCACACGCTTGAGCCGCTGCGGCATGATACGGCCCAACTACTAATATTTTGTATAAACAAAATACAAAATAAGGTCAAAACTATCTTGTTATGAAAATACCAGGATGTACGTACATGAATATATTATACCAATGATATGTTCGGCCTCCACTCGGCGTCAATAACCTTCATAGGATATCTTTATTTCTTTACGCAATTGCCTTACCATTTTATATACAACTTAAATTACTACGACAATGGATTTTGTGAGTGTATAACTGTAATATAGTTTTATAAGTTATAATCAACTTCTTTAGAAAGTCCTATCTTTAAAAGAAAAAAAATTAACTTAAATTAACTAAAACTTATTGTTATGACATGCCATTCCCAACTTTTTGCGGATTTTTTCATTATAGACATTATGTATACATTAATACAGTCAGCGTTTCTTAACGCCGCAGTTTGTTTATTTATTAAAGTTTATAATCATATGTTGTGCCTTTGCGCTTCGACGGTCTTAGTACAACTAATACAGTATATTATTCATTTATTACGAGACGAACTTTTTAGCATTCCCCGGATTCGGTGTGCGGGAGCCGGGTCTATCGTGTGGTAAGGAGAGTAATCCCGAGTAGCCCCGGGACTTGTAATTTCGGGTGTAGACTTACGAATTATGTTACCAATTTCTCATTCTTTCTTATGAATAATTAAATTGATATTCAAAACTCTTCTAAGGATACTGAAATAACCGTTGTTCAATAGGAATTTGTATATAGAGATAAATAATGTTGCCAGTACTATTATTATAGGAAAAGCTACTATGCTAGCTATGCTTGTATTATTGATTATGTAAACATATATTCACATTATGGCTGTACTTAAGATTACATTTATAGATACAGTATATCGTATACCTAATAATTTTCACTAACAGTAAAATTTTATATGATCTAAAAACAAAGAATAAAAGATATCTGTTTTGAAGTAAATCCTGACATTTAAGATATTTAAGAAACTTTGAGCATTGAACGTTTTTATCTAAAATATAAAACCTAATCCCCATTTTAAACAGCATTTGGCATTTTTTATTCTATTCTAAGAATAAATTAATTCATCGTAATAAATAATAATCATTTTGTAGCATAAGAATCATTTTTATTCAGCGTTGGATTTACTAAATTGGAAAGAAGTTATTTGAAATTGTTTTAAAAAATCTTGATCTTTATTCAATTAGACCATACCTAGCACTTTTGAACAGAAAACTACTATAAAAATATTCATATTTTTCAAGTATTTTATATCCGTTGTGGTGTACCTACAGCGTATGACTGTAAAAACGACGGTTGTAGGTTCGAATACCGCCATAACTCAGTTAAAAATTTAGGGAGAACGGGAAAATACGTCTTAACATGTCTTAGTATGTCTTAACATTAGATATACAGTGCCTGCATGTTCGGTCGTGTGTTATAGCTATATAAACATCTATATAAACTCTTTGCACTCCCAACTCTCAAAACCAAAAAAATACTTAAAAATAACAGAAATATAATGTTTTTAGTAAAAAAAAAATGATATAAAAATGTGATGTAATACAATTATGTTGCAATGATTGACGTTAAGTGGCCGATATAAAAACCAAGCAACGTAAGTCGTCCCCAAAGGAATCTCGAACCGTGCAGAATTTAATAAGGAACAGAACAAAGGGAATAAAAATCTCATTTAAAACTTCTTTATTGTCCAAATTCGTAATTAGTGTCAAGCTTCATCGTGGGCGTAATTCACCTGGTGCTTAATTCTACTTTAAAGAATGAACAGTTTAATTCGATAAGATAATGTTTGTTTTGAAGGGAGGAAAATTCTTAGATACATTGTTCGTACTTATTATGTATGGAAGTGTGAATATAAAAAATGTTTATAATATATAGATTCATTTAAAATATACAGATTATGATTTCTTGAAATTATAATGATTGTTATAGTTGTTATTGTTCCCAAGTTAGTATAACATTTAGAGGGAACTCGGAAACCTCGTGTTAAGACACTCCGTTTGTTTCTCTGATTTTGTCAATTTTGAGACATTACGGAGCGGTGGAGCTCAACGCCGCGCTTTAACTTGTTACCAGAGTGAAGAAATGAAAATATTAAATATCAAAGGAAAATCATTCCTTGAGTGGGGACACCACAACCAGTCGCGTTTACAGTCACAAGCTTGTGTCCCTGTTCCACGACTAGCAATCTCCACGGCATATTAACTTTAATTACGATGGTCATAGGTTCGATTTCATTCAGAGGATCAATTATTATATTTCATTTATTTATACGTTCTTTACTTTGGTGAAAAGACAGCACGACGCTTACTTCTGTCACTCATCAACCTTTCCAATAAAAGGAATACGATAATAAATGCTAAAATTTATTAACTTCTAAATACACTTCTTAATATTTACTTAGTATTAGTAAATAAATCATGCTTCACTGAAGTATTTATTAGGAAATATTAATTTAAAACATGTAAGAATTTCAATTAAGATTATGTTGCCCGAACAATTTACAGTAACAAAAGTTGATTTAGGTATTTATATTAAAGATTGACGTATACTAAATTAAACGTTCATCACATTATTGGGAAAATTAAATTAATACTTACCCATCTATCAAAATCTTTGAAGTCATAATATATGTAATATTGAACATAATTAGATATGAATATATGTATATAGACGTCGTTGCTAGTAAGAGAAATATGTTTTTTTACATAAATGAAAATATTAAACGTTTCATTTCTTCGAGTCGGAATCGATCTCACAATCTGTCGGTTTTACAGTCACACGCTTGTGCTCCTGCATTTTCTTGTACAAAATAATTATAAATTGAAAGTTTACGGTTATTACAGTTTCTTTCCATAAATCTAAAAAACCATTATTTCCAATTTAGTGAAAATTTAGTGTTTAGACACTCCATTCCCGACTTTCCATTTCCAATTCTCGTAGCATTGCATGTTGAGTGGCGGAACTCAACGCCGCACTTAATCTTGTTACCTGAGCGCGGAAATGAAAATAATAAATATGTTCACTCATCGGATCGAGATCACCAACAACCGTCCCGCTCAATAAAAAGATAGGTATATAACAAAAATTTGATTTATAATATTTTGTATGCGCGTTAATTATGTACACAATGATCTACATATTTACAAAGTGTTGTTTTCTAACATCAATTAATATAAATGAAGGTGCGAAATGGGTGAAAACGTCAAAGCTTTGACTGCGAAAGTGAAATTGTGATAAATTGTGTGTCAGTCCCGCTTTTTAAACTGATCTCATCATTTTTATGTACATTTTCCATTTTGTTTGTTATTCCACATTCATTTTTATAAATGCGGCGCATACAGCGTCACCTGTCGGATTAATATGTCCCATATAGGATGCTAGTGTATAAAGTGTTATATGATTTGTTATATGATTTTTTCTTATAAACTATCATTTTTATGTCATGTAATTTTTTAAAAACTATCGGATTTCATCTCCCATTCAACTCCCTTGTCTTACTTTCTTTCTTAGCTTCACGCTGTATCCCGCACAAGGATTGATGGAGGAGGATTTCTTTTTATTATATACACCTTTAGACGATATTTTGAATATCCTTCAAAATATCGTCTAAACATTTCCCAATTCAATTATCAATTCTGCTTACCTTATTATTCTACTAGAGAGTCACTCACGATTTCCCTCACTAGAACTATTCATTTACTAATTGTCAATAACATATCATTGTAAAGAAAAAATATCTAAATATCGAAAACTAAAGTTCTCGGAGCAGAAAAGTGTGGCTGTAAAAGGGACAGGTTACGATTCGAACAAATATTAAATAGTATAGTAACAAAGCAAAAAACGACGTTGAATTCCGCCACTCAAACAACAATGCGTCAAATTTGGCGTAAAATACCAATAAATTTAATAAAGCAAACTCACAAGAGAGCTAAAAATTGCATTTAAATTGGTTAAACTGTTTCTGAAATTAACGAGCACAAAAAGACATACAATTTTTTTAATTAATTGTTGAGTTCGTTATTACTAATTATTAAAAAATGTTCCTAATACCAATAATAGCTCCAATTTTATTATATGCATAAAAATCAAGTATACAAACGAATATTCAAACATACATATAAATCTAGGTCAATATCCACATAATAAGATATATATACTAACAAAAATATTATCCAGCATTCCAAAAAAGTTATTCACAACATTTTACACAAATTAATATAAATGGAGGTGTAAACGTCAAAGTTTTAACTCAGAACGGTGAAATTGTGATTAATCGCCCTTCAACAGGGATAAGCCGGGCAACTCGCAGTGGACCGAGGAACAGGAAGAGGAACTACGTAAACTTTACATGGAAAACCAAACCAACCCTGAAAATGATCAAGGTAGGCCTAAGCCTTAACAATTAAGCCGATGTACGTCATAATCTATTAAAAGTTTCAGTTAGGATATTAAATAATATTGCACAATGTTCGTGATTGTACAATAAAATTGAACGTGGTTCGACTATTGGTTAAATAATTGTGCAATAATTTTGAAAATACTTTAGTGTTTTAAGAATCATTCTTATTTATATTGCATATAGAAGCAATTAAAACTATGACACAGAAACATAAATTTCGATCCTATGTGGATATATATATTTGTTACTATGGTAGCAAAAGTTTTTTAAAATATTTCTCATTCTTTTGTGAGACGGCAATAGAATATAGTAATATAGCTGCAACCATGCACACTATGTAAGTATGTAAGAGCCTAACAATTCATATATATAATTCGAACCTAACACGTTTCACATATAAAATCAAACTAATCTAGTCAAATTCACCAACAAATCAACTAATAATTAACTACAAAACAATATGTAGTAATTAATGAACTACGTAAATGCGATACAACAGTAGTTAAATATCGATTCTGGAAACGTACGGCATCAATAGGCCTTGATAATACGCTAAATAGGTCATTCGAATTAGACAAACCATAAATCGATTGCAGAAACCACAATACTACCGTTCACTATTAATCTACGCACGAGTATTACAAGCCTATGTATAACTACTATAGGTATAATGTGTAGAGAACAATAGAACGTGAAGTGTAGATATTACTTGTTTAATCGCTTACCGGATTTGTGTAAATGTAGGTAAATCGATAAATTTTATATATTTTTGTTTAATCATATTAGTTTTGGTTAGTTTTGAAATGAACAAAAGCTATAAAAAAACATTGATTGTCTCATGATTTGTAGAACAATCTATTTGATTAAAGTAAAGTAAAAAAGTGGAACTAAGAAATAGTATGTTAACTTATTCATGAACATGGATTTACTAAATAAATTGTCAATATTATTAATATCATGGATTATATAGCTTTAAAAAATTAAAGCATTTTTTTCTAATAAGTGTGGTATAGCACTATAAAAATGTTGAAATATTTAATAAAAAGCATTTTCTCTTACCAAGCTATAATTCTGGTTATATTTTGGGTAGCAGAAATTTGTAATAGTCTTCCTACAGAGATGCTAATAAGTTGTTACACGCGTATAAGAATTTTGTCGCTTAACGAGAACGTATGGCTTAGTGGTCAGATCTCTTTAACAGTTTCTAAGGGGCGTGAGTTTAATTTTTATATGCTTTTAAATATACAAAGTACTTATATTTTTTTATAAATTATAAATTTAATACCATATGCATGATTTTATCAACCGAGGTATTATTTTAAACCATGTATACTTTTATCTAAATATCCATTTGATATATAATTTTATTATAATTACATGAACATATTTCTCTGTACAGATGTAATCGACTGGATTCTAGAAAATTTAATAGTACAAACTCGTACTCGCAGAGGTGTTATCAAAAAACTTAAAGAACTAGGCCTCATATTTAAAGCGCCAACAAAAAAAAGTAATAAGGAGAGAAAAGAAAAAGTGCCTTTGGAATTTACTGAAGAAGAAGATAACATGTTAGCTCAACTTTGGAAGGAACACGGCGAGCTTAAAGGTATGTTTTGTTAATAAATCTCTTGTCGTTCAAAGTATATTTTATTATTTTATGCATTTTCTGCATATTTCGAAGTATGGACAATTTTTTTAACACAAATAATTCGATTTTTTTTTCTAAGATATATACATATTTTTACTTTAGAACTGCATAATTTCAGTGACGAAACACGTCAGAATAAATAAATAAAAATAGATATGACATTTTATGTACAAAATTAATATAAGTATTAACAAACAAAATTTAAAGGAAGTTTTAATTAAATTAAATTAGTAAAAATTGTCCATTTTAATACCGTATTATCAAGTTTTGCACTGTTTAATTCAAAATATCTCAATGTTCAGTCACGCTCGTAAGATATTATTCTATTATAAACACATTTTTTTTATTATAGACATTGCTTGATAAAACGTAATAATTATTACAAAACTATTTATTTATAATTATTATTATCGTAAATATTCGGCATTATTTATTATGAGTCCTGTTGTGGCACAGAGCGGCACATGCTTGTGACTGTAACCGACAGGTTGTCGGTTCGATACCCACTCGAGGAAATGAAATATTTAATATTTTCAATTTAAATAATAATACTTTATTGCACTTTACATTTTGTATGGGATAACATTTCACATATTCAACATACTGTTATATATACGGTAAATGTGCAACGGCGGCCTTATCACTAAAAGTGATCTCTTACAGGCAACCGGTACTATAGAACTAATATTATAGAAAGCAGAATGGTGCAAAAAGTATCACATTATATTTATAGTTGTACATTATAAGATATTTTTTTTGAAAAAAAAAATAAAATAAATAAAAATAATATACTCGACTGTTTTGATTTGGCTGAATTATATATAAACATAATACACACATACATAAATACATTTTAATATTTTCAATTTAAATATTTAATGCTTTCATTTCTTCGCTTTGGTACAAGGCAAAACGCGGCGTTGAGTTCTGCCACTTAACACGCAATGCCTCAAATTCGGCGGAAAGTGAGGAACGGAAGTGGAACAGAGTGTCTTAACACTAGGTTCCCAAGTTCCCTCTGCCTACCCTGCCATGTGCGGGATACAGCGTGAAGTCGATAATTTATTATAAATATTTGAAGCTTATCGTGTCACAGGGATCGCAGGGGTCGTGTGTGACTGTTACCGCTACAGGTTTGATCCTCACTCGAAGAGATTAAATATTTGATATTTTAATTTCTTCGCTTTGCCTTGTTACCAGACAAGGCAAAGCGCGGCGTTGAGTTCCGCCCCTAAACACACGACGAAGTTACTTTAGCAGAAAATAGGTTACGGAACGTAGTGTCTTGACACTAGGTTCCGGGGTTCCCTCTGTCTACCCTACCTTTAAAAAAAAACATGTTTGCTTGAACGTTTACTTAACTATTATCCTACTTTTAATAAACTTTTCCAATATCAATAAGAAAAAAATCAATAGATAATCGTGTTTCAATATCCATCAGTGTGAAAAGGCTTTAAAATTAATCAGCCTTACAGGAAATTGGATTAGACTTCTCATCAAAAAACAAGCTTCACGTAGATTTATCGAATTGAATCTACGTTTTCATCCTGAGGTCTTTATAATTTCAAAATACTAAATGAATGAATAAAATATTTCTTAAGCTTTTGCTGGGCTTGATATATTAACCTATATATATTATATAAAATATTTTTAATTTTTGTTTTATTTTGTATAACGGTCACACATTAATATAATTTACTAAAAAGTTTAAAAAGTGCAAGTCGGACTCCTTACTTAACATTTCGTACCAATTTCAAGAATTAAAAGGTCAATAGGAAGTACTAGTTGACAGACTTAAGTTTACGCTGATTCTGTATGAAATGAACTACAAATAAAAAATATAAATATAAATTTGTGGTAGTTTTTATATATAGCTTATTATATAGATGTTATTATATACTGTTATACGGCAGCGAAACGTGGGTATTACAGAAGAAGAATGAAAGAAAGATGATTGCTGTAGAGATGCGATCTCTTCGTCGGATATGCGGAGTCAGTTTATCTGATCGCATGCCCAATGAAGAAATACACAGAATGGCAGGTACTAGCGTGGATGTCACAGTGAGAATGAAGAAGAACGTGCTCAGGTGGTTTGGGCACGTCGAGCGAATGAGTGAAGAAAGAATGGTAAAAAAGATTTATGAAGGAAAAGTGAGTGGTAAGAGAGGGAGTGGGGAGACCTCGGTTGACCTTCGAAAACACAGTATCGACGATACTGGAGGAAGGTCACGTAAAAAGCATGAGGACCCCCCGGAGGGCATGTATGAAGAGGCTGATGACAGTGGACGAGGCGAAAGAGGTATGCGGAGACCGTAGCGTTTGGCGCTCCGTTCTCTCTGCCTACCCCGCTAGGGATATAGCGCGAAGCTAAGTAAAGTAAAGTATATAGATGTCGAAAACGATGCATAAATCTACTCTTTTCTTATTGTTTCATACTTCAAGGGAACTTGAACATTTGATATTCATCAGCTTGATACTTCCATGCTGTCTTGAGATAAATAGTCTTGACAGACGGACAGACACAAAAGTGATCTTATAAAGGTTCCATTTCTTTCTCTAGATGTACGGGACCCTAAAAAAATAATATTGACTTATTTGTACAATATTAATATAGTTTTTTTTATACTAAATAAGTAAATGTATATGAGACATCTGTTTTTATCATTTATCTAGTTCACCGTTGGATACTAAACGATTGTAAAAAACGGTGAAAGTTTGAAACAGTCACAACTCATCATTATCTTTTTCTTAACGAGTTATGATAAATCAAATCCTAAAATAGTTAGTAACTTAATCATACAAAAAAGACTTCAATATATTTAGTACTAAAAGTACATACAATAAAAAATAAATTAAAGCCTATTTCTAATAATATCATATACTTAAATGGCAACCCTACCTAGAAACTACTATTAAATAATGCCCTATTTTTATTTTCACTAGAGTGAAAAGCTCCGCTTCATTGCACAATAGATTTTTTTCTATCTTACTGTGTATAACCATTAAGGATTTATATGAAAGCTCGGACAGTTTCAAACTATAAATTTCGTACCGATATTTAATTAAAGCGAGATAAAGTGCACGTGCGAAATCTTTACAAGCATAATTAAGCTACGGTTTATCAGTTATTTTGTAATTCTCTCTATCTCTCAGCTTCACGCTGTATCCCGCACATGATAGACTAAGCAGAAGGAACTTTGAAACCTAGTGTTAAAACACTTCGTTCCGTTCCCCACTTTTGTTGTATTTTGTAACTAGACGTGGTTTTTAAATATTTGGTTTCAAAACTACAATGTACGTATATAATACAAACGTCATGGCTCAGGGACAAATTAAATATCTATTTTTTTAAACAAGAAGTCCTAATGTCCTAATGGAAACGGTCGTATTACAATTGGGTTCCTTTTTCATACCCAGTTATGTGCAGAATATAACGTGAAGCTGAAAAAATACAAATTATAGTAGCAGGCACAGATGCACATAAATTATAGTAAAAACGTTTGAATGTTGGTTGTAACTCGGATAGTGTCCTATCATTTTATTGAGGAAATGAAATATTTAATATTTAGAATTTAAATATTTAATGTTTCTTTTCTTCGCTCTGGTAATAAGGCAAAGCGCGGCGTTGAGTTCCGCCACTCAACACGCAATGCCTCAAATTCGGCGGAAAGTGGGGAACGGAAGTGGAACGGAGTGTCTTAACACTAGGTTCCCGGGTTCCCTCGGCCTACCCTGCCTCGTGCGGGATACAGCGTGAAGCTGAGTATAGGTAAATATTGTATTTGCATATACTCACTACTTTTACTTTATAATTATAGAGTATTTTTAAAATATAATTTTAACTTAATTTTCTAGATGCACTAGATATAATATTATCTAGAATGCCTAACACACGTTCTAAACGAAGTCTCAAAGAGAGGCTGAAACAACTAGGCTGTATACAAAGTAAGCGTAAGAAGAAGGAAGCCTCTAAAAGCGCCCATAAATCGGACCGTAAGTTTTTCAATTGAACTTTCTACTTTTCTCTTAGATATATGTACTAGCGAGCGACACGCGGCTTCGTCCGCTTAGTTTTCAGAATTATAGCGGAATAATACAAAATATTTATCTATGTACATCCACTCAACACGCATGCCTCAAATTCAGCGGAAAGTGAGGAACGGAAGTGAAACGGACTGTCTTAACACTAAGTTCCCAAGTTCCCTCTGCCTACCCTGCAATGTTCGGGATACAGTGTAAAGCTGAGTACATATCCATAAATCATATATTGATAATTTTCATACTTTTTAAAATTAAACCAATTTCCTAAAACAACAATGTTATTATATTTTTATATTCTAGAAAGTTCATCGGATTCAGAAAATTCTAGTTCAGATAACGAAGATGTGAGGCCGCCGCCCAAACTTGTAAGAAAACCTAAGAAAAAACCGACCAAACAAAGTAAAAATAAGAAGCAAGCGAAAAGAATGGAATTAAGTGCTAATGAAATTGCCAAACTGTTGGTTCAAGCTGTTGATAATGGTAAGTATAGTTATTTCAGTACTTATCTAGCAGTGTATTGTATTATTTTATATATATATATATATATATATATATATATATATATATATATATATATATATATATATATATATATATATATATATATATATATATATATATATATATATATATAATATATATATATATATATATATATATATATATATATATATATATATATATATATATATATATATATATATATATTAATGCGTCATGCACATATGTACATTGTACATAAAGTAGATAATGTACTGAAAAGCTTCTTTAATGTGTCGATAGTACGCACTTAAAACTTACAAGAGCCGGTACGAGCTTTAGCAAAATTATTGGTATTTGTCATGAAGACAATGTTAGTATATTGTAGCTACACATATTATAATGGATAACAATTCTTACTATCCTCAAATATTTTCTTGCCAAATTGGTGGCCTGTCGTGGCGCAGCGGCATAAGCGTGTGACTGTAAATGACAGGAGCCGTTCGAGGAAATGAAATATTTAATGTTTTCATTACTTCGCTCTGGTACAAGGCAAAGCGCAACGTTGAGTTCCTCTACTCAACAAGCAATGCCTCAAAATTCGGCAGAATGTCGGGAACGGAACGGAGTGTGAACACTAGGTTCCCAAGTAACCTCTGCGTACCCTACCATGTGCGGGATACAAGTTAATAATAAAAAAATCAAATAATATATCTCATACAACTTATAGGTATTAGGGTCAATGTGAATTTAAAATGTAATTTCAAACACATTTTTAATTAAAAAAAAAACATACTTAAATCGAACAAAGTCAGGTGTACCTCAAGTCCTATATAAAGTATTGGATGAAAGTTCTTGAACTTTGAAAGCTGAAAGTTTCCTAACTAAAGTTGTAACTTGTAACAATTGTTAGATGTTTGCAACATGAGCTCATGTGTACTATATTTTGTTTCTTTTGTATTTGTTTTTCATTTACTTTGTTAATACGTATTTTGTATTTATTGATTTCTTTGTTTCAAGTGAAGTTTCTATATATAAGTATTGTTTATATATTTTTTAAATTTTATTTATTAATTTGCAAAATGTTATACAGAACTTCAATATTTGTATATTTAATAAATTTAATATGTACATAATTTTGAAAAAGAATCCAAAATGAAAAATTCTATTAACAAAACTTAGCCAACGAATACAGCATATATTGATCTACAATTTATATCTTACCATCCAATTTATAACAAAGTGTATTCGCCCATTTAAATAATTTTATAAAAACTCAAATATACAATATCTTTACATATATAGTAGTTTTTGTGTTATTATGGTGTTTATAGCTATGTTTCTGTAACATTTTGTCCTAATCTGTACGGTCATTCTAATGAGAAAAAGGAACTTACCAACAATTCAAATTGATTTTTACATTTTATATATGTATTAGAAAAACTTGCTATTCGATAATAGCAAAGTTCTCTTATTTCCAAAAAAATCGATAACCTTAATTCGACCTAATAAACCTTTGTGGGATTAACGCAACACTTGATTTAAAGGAAAAACAAACTAAAACATTTATAAAAAAAACATTTTCATATACATTCTTTCCTATACAGATCTAACAGAAGGACTAAAATGGCTAGCGGAGAGTCTAGAGGAAGTCGCCCTAGACCAAGAAGCTGAGGGCTACGATCCTAATTCCGAAGGAATACCTCTAGTACCAATATCCCGGGAATCCATTGAAGCTATGGGAAATAAGTTGTTCATTAAAGTATTGAAAAGTGTTGGCGTTGTACCACCGGGGGATGAACAGGTGATTATTTTGAGTCTTTCTTAGGTACAGAGATGTTAGAAGCATATCGTGGCGCAGTGGTACAAGCGTGCAACGGAGAACGCGACATATTATCGGTGCGGTCCCCACTCGAGGAAATGAAATATCTAATATTATCATCTTTTCGAATTGGTGACAGGGCAAAAGCGCAGCGGCGGCTTTGGTTTTTGCCAATCAATGCTTAAAATTAAACGGAAAGTGGGAAATGGGAGGGTCTTAATGAGATTGAAGTAACTTAAAGTTAGGTTTTTAACCTTTTGCCTACAAATCTGGAATATTATATGAAGCTGAAAAAAAATGGTAAAGAGAATTTTCGAGAACCATTGTATGGATTTGGCGAAATTCAAAAGCTGCCATTTTTGTTACCAGAGCGAGAAAATGAAAACAATTCTTAGTTTTACCCTGTATTACTATAGATATACTAAAGGGAGGGCATTCCGTTGAAATATTTGTTGAGTCGCAGTACCCTAAACCGTGGTTCTTGTTCTAATAATAAAAATAATTCTTTTGAATAATGAATATAATTCTTTCCCTCGCATGGAAATAGGATCCGTCGTTGTCGAATCAGATTTTTGCCTTTAATTATGTTGACTATTATTTATTTTATATTTAAATATTTTATAACAGGAAACTTACTGGAGAATACCAAGTGATTTACATTTCGAAACTATACGCAAAAGAAGAGAGATCATTATAAAAGCAACAAATAAAGAGCTTTTTATAGATAATGATAGCAACATACAAACAAATAATGATGAAAATAATGAAGATGAAATTGAAAATAATGATAAAGCTGACGAATCTAGTGATGACAATGATTTATTTGATAATTTAAGGAAAATGCAAGACATTCCTATTAAAAATGGTGCTAACAAATCGATTAATCGTAATGTTAATATCGATTCAGATAATGAAAATAATGACAATGAACAAAAATCAAATAATGATTCGAGCGATGATGATGATGATCTATTTAATAATTTACGAAAAACTACAAATAACGTTGTTAAAAGTAATTCTAAAAAGATAAATCGTAAAAATAGAAATATCAGTTCTGATGACGAAGCCTCAGAACCAATAGAAAAATCCAATACTAATTCAAATAATTTGTTCGATAAAATCTTGAACGATATTCCAAGTAGTACCAAACAATCGAATAATCGAAAACGTAGTCGCAGTATCGATTCCGATGATGATAATATTCGCAAAGTACAAAAAGTTGATGAAGTTGGTGATCATAGTGATGATGATGATATTTTATCATTCGCAAAGAAAACTTTGCAACATACAGAATTTCCAGACACTGAAGATATTATGAACGACTTGCCAAAGCATACATTGGATAGCGGTAAGACATTTTTTTTAAATATAATACAATATTATTACAATGATTTTCTGTTCTCATAGACAAAGCACGGCGTTTAGTTCCGCCACTCAGTGTCTACAATTTAGGGCTAAGGGAAAATCCAGTAAATACAGTGTGAAGCTTCAATCAATATACGTACTCCATTTTACGTCGAATTCGAGGCATTATGTGTTGTCGAAACTCAACGCCGTGCTTTACCTTGCTACCAGAGCAAAGAATTAAACCCGCAGCCTAAGGCACTTACCGTGACACGCTCTATCACGACAGGCATTAAAACTAGGTTCCCAAGTTCCCTCAGCCTACCAAATCGGGAAACTAAAAAAAAATAAAATTCCATATAAAATATATGGAATTTATTTTTTTTTTTTGACAAAGTAACAAACAAACATTCACAATAGCTTTTTAATCGTCTTTTTATAATAGAAACAAAGTATTTTGACGTTTTAATTAAAAAAGAGAAATATGAATTTTGCAGATAGCGACGAAGAAATGGCGCCGGTTAAGAAACACAAGAAACTGGTAATTAGCGACGATTCAGACTGAACGTTGTTATAATTGTTCCCATTATATAATGTTATTATAATCTTTATATATAATTTAGATAATATTTATTATGTGTGTATTAAATTTATAGTTTGTTAATCTAAACTGCCATTATATTTGTTTTTGTTAAATTAAACGAATCGATTTTAAAGTTAATATAAATAAATATACAGTTGCTAGATGTAATAATAAAATATATTAAAACAATAACGTTTTTTTTTACTTATAAATCTTTTATATCATTTATAGAGACTACAATTACTTAATATGAATGTTATAATAAAGGCCTATCGTGACACAGGGCCACTAGCGTGTGCTGTAAACGCAATAGGTCGTTAGTTCGACACCCATTCGAGGAAATTAAGTATTCAATATTTTGCTCTGGTAACAAGGGTGTTCGACTTTGAGCTCCGCGATTTAAAACATAATATCATAAACTCAGCCGAAAGTGGAGAATGGAACGAAGTGTCTTATCACTAGGTGCCCAAAATTCCCTATGTCAAGTGCGGGATACAGCGGTAAAAAAGAAAAAAAATAGTATAATTGAAAAAAAATACTCTATTTTATTTATCTTTAATAAAATAGATTTTTTTTTTCAATTTTACTTTTTTTTCTTTTTTTTTCAGCTTCACGTTGTATCCCACACTAGGCAGAGTAGGCAGAGGGAACCCGGGAACCTAGTGTTAAGACACTCCGATCCACTTCCGATCCCCACTTTTTATGTTAGTAATATATAGATATATAGAAAATTTTTTAAATAGCTTATAACAAAGCATAAATTTAACATAATCTATTGAAATGTAAATATTATCAGCACAATGCAATACGCACGTGTTCTAAACAGGAATTTCAATATGCAGTGATGGCAATATACTCTTATAGCGCTCTCCCGTTTTACTTTCATTGCGACGCGTGTGTTTGCACTTAGAGGTGAGAGATGGAAGTAGTATCAGTTAATATAAGCTTCATTAAGCTTTGCCTTTAAAATATAAAATTATTTTTTTTATTTAGAGTTGACCACAACTCTATATAATGAATACGTGAATGAATGAGAACGAATAATGACAGAAGTGTAATAAATAAAGTCAAAAATATGAAATCTAAATTGTAAATTTAAATTGTAAATTTAAAATTATTATTCTTTTTCTTTCATTCTATGCTGACAGACGCACAAACATGCGAGTGCAGTCGACATGTGAAATAAAGCAAAGGGAATCGTTGAGTTCCGCCACTCAACTCAACTAGTCGCCACGTTCCAATTCCTTCACTATTTGGCGGAAAATAGGCACAGAAGTGTCTTAATGAGAGCAGAGTGTCTTGACACTATATGTGCAAAGAAAAAATTACCCACTACAAACTATTTGGTATATTTTCTATCTTACTACGTCTTAATAAATGTACAATTTGTGTCATTTCCAATAAGATACTTTTATTCTATGTTTTCATGCATTCAATATTGCAAATATTGTGCAATATCACCAACTGTAGAATACAAATACCTTTTTAACCAACTAAAAAGCCCTCTTTCAATTGACGACTTGTATGCTTTGGTATTGTAGTATTTTTTCTTGCTTAATAATAGCCCACATATAAGTGAAATTATTTTTTTAAATCATTTTTATGCTTTAACAAATATAAAAATTACATATATTTTTAATAAAACTAAAAAAACAACGACACGATAATTATTAAAAATACATAGAGATAATTGCAAAGAATTGCACCTACGTTCATTGAGTTCAATTTTGCGAAAAAAATATCTTCTACGAAAGTTTAACCAACTCTATCTCGGCCCCGTCCGCATTAGTCGAATGGAAATAACTAATTACATATTACCTATATGTAATTGTTTAAGTGTCTTTCTCAATAAAAACACAAAATTATTTTTGTCAATCTGAACCACTGCGGGTTCTGCGATTATTACGCCTTATAATAATTAACACCTATATACAATTTTAATATTATATGCTACTTGGGCTTTTTTAGGTATTTTGAATGTAAACAATTATGTCAAACATTATTTTTAGGTAACTTCAATCGCGAAAATTCTCGAGTTCACCGGTTTTTTTTATTTATTTTTTTATTTTCTCCACTAAACTATATTGCATTACGATAAAACCTTTAGAGATTTTATCGTAACGCAATATAGTTTCCGTCGGTAGCCCACTACCGAAAGCAAAATGAATGTTTCTAATCGCACCAGTATCTCCTGAGATGTGGACGTTCTTCGATACAAACAAACACACTCCTCAGCTTAATTAATATACAAAAAAAACTATGTATAAAACCAGGCCTGCAAAACGAACTATTTTATATTAAAGCAGCAAAAAAACATAACAGGCACTTATAAATTAGGATAATGGAAAAAGTTCCAAGTTCGATTTCTTGGCTTTGTGTTATCGTTTGCTCCCCTCGTACGATATCCTTGCTAAGAGAACAAGTTCACGCTTTATTGGAGCTAAAAGGACCTATTACTGATGCTTAAATAGGCTTACGCAAATACTTTGAGTCGTCCCTGCTTCTAGTTTTATGATTACCTATATGCATACATACATATTTCGCAATATATGTTCATATATATCAAAATTTTTTATAGTAAACGTGACAAGTTGTAGATCCTACTTGAGGAATTAATTTATTTTTTTGGTTCACGCTGTATTTCGCACATCGTAGGATAGCCAGAAGAAACCTAGTGTTGAGATACTCCGTTGTATGCCCGACTTTCCGCCGTATTTAAGTCATTGCATTTTGTGTTGTAGAACTTAACGCCACGCTTAGCCTTGATACCAGAGCAATTAAAATATTAAATATTTTGTCTAATAGAAGACTTTCGAACCCACAACCTGTAACGTCTAAAGTCACACATTTGAGTCCCTGTGCAACGGCAAGCAATCTATATTTAAAATTTTTTACTTTGACAACAAGGAAAAGCGCGGCGTTAAAATCGGCCACTCAATGCTTAGAATTGCAATTTTCAAAAAGTGAGAAATTAAAATATCTTAATGGGAAAAATAAACAAGTCTTAACACTAGGCTCTTAAGTACCTAACAACAACATAAGTTGTAATAAGCGTATAAGAATTTCGACAAAGCTTGTTGAGAACGAATAGCTTAGTTGGTCAGAGCGCTTGAACGGTTTTCAAGAGGCGCGGTTTCAAATCCTGCTTCGTTCAAAATTTTTATACGTTTTTTAAATTTAACTTACGTATTTTCTGTCCTAAGTGTGAAATAACACTTTAAAAATAGTAAAATCTTAAGCACCTTATTATACCTACCCAGCCTTACGTGCGGGATAGGTACAGCGTGGAACTTTTTTTCTTTTTTTTTCAGATTCACGCTGTATCCCACACTAGGCAGGGTAGGCAGAAGGAACCCGTGAACCACTCCGTGACTCCGTTTCTAGTGTGAAAACACTCCGTTCCACTTCCGTTCCCCACTTTCGAATTTGAGGCACTGCGTGTTGAGTGGCGGAACTCAACGCCGCGCTGCCTTGCCTTATTACCAGAGCGAAGAAATGAAACATTAAATATTTAAATTGAAAACATTAAATATTTCATTTCCTTGACTGGGGATCGAAACCAGAACCTGTCGGTTACAGTCACACTCTTGTGTCTTTACACCGCTGCGCCACGACAGACCTCAAAACTCTCTCTAAGATAAACATATTATGATATAATAAATATAATAAACCTAAATTAATAAACCCCAGAAAAAGTCATCACAAATCAAATGAATAATCAACAAAGATTCACTTTCACTCGCTTCCATTAAACTTTGCTTTGTAAACAATAAATGAATTATAAATAGAACATAGGGGGAATATAATTTTGTTATATATCAAACATTGTACGCACGTAAAAGTTAAGTCAACTAATTAAGTCGAAACTCACATTGCAAACGAGTCGTATCCGTCCACATCCCCCGTCACCGTGAGGGGCGTAGTATATTTAGCAATCCAGATCAGATTAGCGCCCCCAAAACTTTCCTGAATGTTATCTGAAAAAACATCAAAATTTATGTTGATCTAAGCGTTTGGACGATTTGTATATTAATTATATATGAAACATAGACGAGATTGGAACGTGCCCTACTCTAAATTAATTATAGTCAGTTTTGAGGTTTTGATTCCGTTCTTCTGAAACACTCCTCATAATTACACTCAATCAATTATGATGATTGGACGTAGTTTCACAAATATACACTGTATAGTCATGCCATGACAGAGACGCTTTTATAGTTATGAATAAAATATTTATAACCTTAAATTACTTAACAATATCAATAAAATAATGAAATTTTAAATCAAAAACATTTATATTTTTATTAAGAACTCTACCAAAACAATCGAACCCCATCACATTACGTCCCCTATAAGAACCCCATTAAGAAAGCTATTTAAATCAGAACTTTCTTTCGCGTAACATTTTTATTCATTTGTTATTTTATCTGGCAAACCCCTAAGACAAGTCGGCATGTATAATTTAAAAAAAATATTAATGTAACAAACGTTTAATGTATAGGAGATGCGGTGGAAAAAATGCAAGCTCTGCCTTTTTGTAATCTCGACAGTTTTTCTTATTCAAATGCTCAGTCTGCTTGAATGCTTCAGCATCGTCATCAATCTCTTCTGAGCTCGAACGTGGACCATTACAGTCGCCCTCGCAATTATCCACTCGAATAAAAACGTTTTAAGTGTTAAATTAACGATATCTCAGCGGAACGTTAACTTGTCTAACTAAGTGATTAATATAAACGCTGTGAAACTCATCGTTAGGCGCTCGGAGAATACAAAGATCTGGATCTCATAAAGTATATTTGAAATATTTTTTGGAACGCTCTCGTTATGAATAATAAATGGGGTGGATTTGCGGTTGAGTTTAGAGTATTCAATTGGGATTTTATTAACTTTTATTTTGTATGTCTTCGATTTTTCTAATATTTGTATTGATGAGAATAAAACGAACTATATATAGAGGAGATGCTTTACGTTGTTCAATTTCAGACAAAGTTTACTTTTAAATAGAAAATATTGTTATTATCAAATTAATTTCTTAACAACATAAAAGAAAAACATCTTACCAAATTTGTCCCGAATTCATCACATTGCCACATTGCAAAAAAATATTCTGTTTCTATAAGTATTGAACAAACATATATTTAGATTTTTATTCTTTATAACAATATAGATGTTAGTAAAATAAAGAGGCCACTGTGGCCCATTATTGAAATACACACATTTTAATAATTCAAATATTACGGAAAATTCAAATAGAAATATTTGAGACTGTGTGGCATATAGGACACCAGCGCGAAACTTCGATACGACACAACGACGACAGGTTGTGTATTAGATTAACACTTGAAGAAATGAAATAATTATTATTTTCATTTTCTTATTCAGCAAACGCGGCAAAGAGGGGTGATAACACTCAAAGCAGCAACAGTTGAGCGAAAGGTGAGGAATGGAATTATCTTATCGAAAGCAGTCTCCTAACATCCTGAGTGTCCTGTAGGGACACTAAATAACGTTTTTTTTTAGTTTTTTAGTCCATTTTTAATGGCTAAAAAAGAATGACAAACATCTTGACAAGTGAATTTGTAGGTGGCAACCAGTTTTATACAAACAAAATGTTAAATTTTAAACTATTAACAGTGAAAAACAAATTTTTACTCATAACATTTCGATATGAAAAATAAGAAATAAAGGAATTTCGTTATCTATCTTTACATTTCCACAATAATTGAGTTAAGTAACGAATACTGCGTACACTGTTTCCACAGCATCGTTTGTTGTAATATCCAGTGCAAATTTCAATAAACACCGAGTTAACTTTTAGTGTGTTGTAAACTACTACTCTAGTGTTTCTGCTCCCGTTTAATGTAATTTGATACTTCTTCGTGTATTTGTTGTTCTTTAGCTTTACGCTTTTTTCCGCACATTACAGGGTAAGTAGAGGGACCTTGGGAACATAATAATTTGAAAGCATGTTTTATTTTATTTTCTCGTGTTCTCATTGATAACTAAAAAAAATCAGCTAAATTAATAAACATTTTATAGCAATTTTGTCAAACTAAATATTTTAGGTTGCCAAAATAAAATAGTGAATAGAGTATAGTGGGATTTAAATCTGACAAGGCGTTTATCAGATTATCGCGTACAAACGCACAGACAAACAGAAAACATTTTTAAAAATGTCTGTTTTTAGTCCTATAACATTAATAAGTTTCCCCTTTAAGCTTTTTTAAATAAGTAAATCTTTTATGTACAAATCGTGACCAGTTACAGATTTATTATAAGTATAGGTATTCATAGGTCTCAAGTATGCCCCTATCCGTTTTTGCAGGAAAACCGTGTGGTATATAAAAGTTAATGTATTACTCACTATTTTTTTTATTTTTTATGTCTTTATACAAAAGTATACTTAATAACTCTACATTACATAGCAATGTGTATGTTAAGCATTTCTTCGTTTTTTTTTAAATATGATAAAACTAAAAATAAATTCCATCACAACTTACATAACAATAATAATATGTTTTTATGAATAATTAAGTTGTAAAAACTGTTAAAAGTTAGATTTCCTTTATGAGAGTAAATCTTCGTGGATTCATAAAGTTATAATGACCTTATCCGGCGAGATGTGTTCTCGACAGTCGTAAATATTTAACGTGACTTCTCTTGAAATAAATTGAAAAAGCTATTAATTAAGAGTTACTTTTTGTAAATATTTATTATAAATATAGTTTTGATTAGATCGTTATGTTTTAGTAGCACAGTAAACTTGGTCGATGTGGGTTTAATTTCCAAACTAAGCACAGCGTTGAAATCCGATCCTCAACTCACTATATCCCATTATACTTAAAACGTGAAGCTAAAAAAAGGTTATATTAATGCCATAAACAAATAAGTACGATTTATAAAATTGATTTAATGTAGTTTACACTATTATACAAACAAATTTAAACCTAGTAATAAGAAAGATCGTTTTAAATAACAAGTTTCTAGATAATATTTGTTCATTATTGTAAATGTTAGTTGTACGTTCCTTAGTATAAATATTACCAGTAGTATAAATAAATTCATCTTTTTAAAAAAAAAAAAAAACAAGTCACACAAACACAGGACATGTTCCTATTTGTATTTTTAAGATTCCGTATTTCAAAAGGAAAAAAACGGTATCTTTTGTGGAATCACTTTGTTGTCCATATATCTCAAGATCGCTTGGAGATATTAACACGATAATCAGATATTGAAGTGTGATCCCTTGACGTACAGGGAAGAACAAAGTTTTAAGATAACAAAATCAAAAGATGCAGTACATATTTAGATTCGAATCTATTCAAAATCTCCTCGCGGACTACAGTTATGAAATATAGCTTGAAGTGATAAATTACTATATAAGTAAAAGCCAAACTCCGAAAATTGAAAAATTATTAGTAGCATGGCATTGGCTTCTGCCATTCAACATACAATGCTTCAAATTCGGTGGAAAGTGTGTATCGAAACGGAGTGTCTTAACACTTGGTTCACGACCTTCGTCTACCTACCCTACCATATGCGGGATACAGTGGGAATCTAGAAAAAATCATACAAAGCTATATTTATCAATCAATGACATAAATTGAATGCTTACACCTGCAATTTAAGTATTGATTTACACTCATGAAAATAGTACGGAACCCTAAGTGACGAAGCCTCACTCGCACATGACAAGTTTTTTTTATGATATCAAATACAACTTTCTGCTTATTATAACATAGAAGATACTTTAACAAACACTGTATAAATAATTCTCTGCAAACGCTTAATATACATACGACCATACTTTAATTAAAATCTCTGTCGTGTTCTACACTGGGCGGTCTAAATTATGAGTACGAACATTACGCTTAAGTGAATAATGTGGAGATTTTGTTTAATTACATTTAACTGCTGAAAGGCTTAACTGGAAGTTAAAGCTTATAATAACAAAACATGAAACTCTGGGAAATGATTTAACAGCTGATACTCAAAAGATATTTTTTCACAAACTTTTTATGTTATAAAAGGTTTATGGTTTTTATTTGCCTAAAAATATATGATAAATGACGTGGACTCTATAACAGTATCATGAGGGAAGAAAGTTTGACTGGTTGATCGTAACTGATTTGGACGATCTTAGGAACTGGACAGGAGCCTAAATATATTTTTGTTTTTACTGCTCATTATTATTTTCTATACAACCCAGTGTAGGTCGGTACCTACGCTACTCAGACGCCTTTTACCGTAGCGTTTGGAGATTCGTTCTCTCTGCCTACCCCGCTAGGGATATAGCGTGAAGATAAGTAAGTAAGTAAGTACATAATTTGACAGGACTAAATTAATAACATAAGATAAAAGTAAGATGGAAATACGAACTAGAAATGAGATAATATTTTTTTCTAATCATTGATGAAACCCTTATATGAATATTTATATAGCGTGGTATTAAATAACGTTTAATAACTTAATTTGGTACACAAAGTTTACACAAGTAACATAGTAAAAGGCGCGACCAAAATAACGCTTGAAAGAGTTTCGTAATTAGATAGCTAAAATTTTAGGTACACGCGCCATAATTAGTAGAAAACCTCAAAAGGTTTAGCGAAACTGCGAAGGATAGAGGCACCCTCAGGTAAAAACCAAATTGAATTTACCCACACAGACAGCTGTATCGCGCAGATAAATCTCAAAACCGGCTCATCCCCTAACGGAAAACAAAGTTTAATAGAAAAGTAAATAGAAAAAGTAGAAAACATTGAACGTCAAGTTTTTAATTTGTAAGCTCTGTTACCGTTGCTTTGTGCGTAAGAACCGAGATTTTCAATTTCTTTGAAATTGCTAATCCTGTTCTATATATAGGCTTTGAAGTTTTTTTCTTGTTTTGTTTTTTGTAATTGTGTTATGATTAAATACTTTTGATTATATTTTGTATAAATAATTCTGTTCGTTTTTAAGTTGTATGATACTCTATTTCGCTGGTATCAGTTCAATGTTTGACGACACAATTCAAGGTGATCATGACAAGATAATGTTATTAAAATGCCTGAATACGCAATATGAAATCTATCAAAAATAGAAAATAGATCTATAAATCTATAGGTACTTATAATAAATCTATAAAGATCACTACTGTTTGTTTTTAAATATATCTACGTACATGGAAGATATATTAAATTAATCATATAGGGACTTTTATTAAAGTAATACGGCGCAAAATAAGGTCTATAAAACTTTTTGTCTGTTCATGCGTTTGTCTGTGTGGTTGTACGCGCTAATCTAAGAAATGGCTGACCAGGTGACCAGAAAAATCCCTTAATGTTAAGTGTTTGTTTAAAATATTTTATTTGGCAATATTGCAACAAAATATTTATTCATTTAGCTAAAAATTTAATTTTCAATACATAGATATTGTCATCAAAGTGATAACAAAAAAGTAATCGAGATTAGGAAATAAAATAGTGTGATTCAAAGCACGCAAAGTTGCGAGCCGCAGGCTAGAACATATCTTAAATCATGGCTAAGAACACTCTTGATAAACATTAATTCATTCATTCGGGATATATGTACACACATAAACAAACAGGCACGTGATATTCTGAACACTTTCTTTTTGTATCGGGAGTAAAATAAAATATTTTATGTTAAAACCGTTTTATTTTTTACCTTTGCAATCCTTGATTTTTTCAGTCTAATCAGGAGATATCTGAAAGTCATATGATACGCTAAATGTTAAGGGAAGGTTGTAATTGAAAATTGCATTTAAATAGGTTTAGCCGTTTCGGAGATTGGCATGTATAACAAAAATTGTAAAAAAAATATTTTTATAATATTTTTGTCTGTTTATCCGTTACATTAATAAACGTCTCCGTATAAGATTTTTCTTAGTTTATCGTCTATGTACAGGCAATGATCAGTTTTTTAGATTTATTATAAGCATAGATTATAAATACTCAAAATTTTTAAGATCTTCCTGAAATTTATTTATATAAAATTAACTGAAAAGGAAATAGTAAAATATAGTACCTCAAAATCAGAATTTATATCATAGAGAATTTATAACGTAGGTGGTATACAGAGATGATCTTAGATTGAAGGATAACTTCAGATTTTATAGCGGGACTTCGGAACTTGTGACTTTGAAATTTATATCTGCTTTATTATGAGTTATAAGACTTAACTTTCATAATTCCATGCTTGATAGGAAACTCTCCTATGAAAGACAGAATACAAAGAAGAGTTTATTTGTTAATTACAAAAAGTAAAATATATTAATCTTTCAAAAAACCTCACATTTTGTGCCGTATAACAAAATAGAGTTTACTAAATAAACCCGCTTGGCACGCACGGCGTTAAATTTCGCCGCTATACCCGTCCGTATAGCTACGAAACTTAACTTGCCTTGTCTTGTGAAATAAAAATACTTAATTTTCCGGAATTACGATTGAATTCACAATGGTGTTTACGATTACTTACGTAGTGTTTTAGCTATATATTATATCTATGTCTGTATATCTATTTTTGTATTTTTAATATTACCATAAACTATGAATGAGGTCTGTCATGGCACAGGGGTATATGAGCGTAACTGTAAACGTGACAGGTTATGGGTTCGATCTCCACTCGAGGAAATAAAATAGTTAATATTTTCAAATTAAATATTTAATGTTTGTATTCTTCGCTCTAGCAACAACTTCCGCTACTCAACACCCAATGCCATGCCGTGTGTGAAGATGTAAGAAAAAAAAATGTATACAAATTTGAAATGATTTATCTTTGAACTTTTTAAATATTATAGTTTATCAGCAAATAAAATCTACAAGAGAATTATATTATCTATTCAAAAAGAAGCTAGTAATTATAAAGAGAAAACGAAAGCTTATACGAAATAATTATAATTTATAATAATATAATATAATTTTAAAACGGAACATCTTAATTTAAATCTAACAACGTTCATTAACTTATTCCCTTGATGGATTATTAATTAGAGAGGCATCGAAATCTCAATGCCAGTAGATCAATTAAAAGTTTGAACGATTCACGGTCTATACTATTCCTGAGAGTAAAAAGTATAGAAGTTTCATTTGATACTCTTTTACCAAGAGACGTAGGTAAAATACCGCAACGATCATTTTTTTATAAATTTTCTAAAAAAATTTTAAGCAATTATCAGGAAAGGAGATAAATATTAATTTTTATTAGTATATTACTTTAGTGTTCTTATTTTGCTGAGAAAGAATTACAGTTACGTCACAGACACACGCAAACGTAAACTATTCATCTTAACAAAAGCTTGCTAAAGATTATAGTTTATTAAAAAAAAAAAAGCATGGCACAGCTCTGATAACAAGGCATAGCCATTCAATATGTAATGTCTTAAATTCGGCTGAAACTGAGGTAAGAAATAGAGTTTCTCAAAACTAGACACTAGATCCAGTGTGAGCCTGCAATGTATCTTGTAAATTTCTATGTCTTTTACATTTCATGAAATAGTGTGACACCTCTGTTAAACAATATTGAAATTGTATACTACCTTGCATTATTCTGGTCTCAATTACAAAATAAATGCAGACCAGCTTTGATAATTTAAAACATTTCGAAAATTCAAAGTGTAACTCTTACTTTATTTCACAAGTTATATTTTTGCAAAACGCTCACCTATCATTATGACACTATGATTATATTTGTAAATGATAGTATAATGCAACTAAATCTGAACAGTTAAAACTATTGTTGAAATGATATAAAAACAAAAACGGCTTTTACATAGATAATAATAAAATAGATAATAGATATAATAAAATAGATTTTCTACATAATAAAAACAAATATCGGATTAATATATGACTTTATTCGACACATTGAGACTTTTGTATTATTTATATACAGCCTAATATACTTTAATACAGAAAATATATATTTTTTTATTTACAATGACATATTTCTTCTTCTTCTTCTTTATTTTATTAATCGATAATTATGAACAATAGACTTATATATTGGTAAGAAATCGTCAAGTCGCCTTTCACTTCAAGTCTACGCCGCTTATCTCCAGCGCACAGACAAGTAATTTCGGTAGAACTGAATGGTACCTACAGCGGAATTATTTCTATGGTATTAAAAGTATTATCTCGTCTTACGTTTATTTTTGAAGCAGCTAGCGCAAAGGCAGAGAACTCAATTTTAAACGATGTGAATGTGAGTGCTATTACTAATAGGATTAATTAATTATTTTCACAAGGCGTTGAGTTTCGTCAGTCAACACACGATGTCTCTAAAATTTGATGGTGCATAGGATAATAGATTAACACTATGTTCCCTCCGTCTATACTGTTCTATTTAGGAAACAGTGTTAATTTTCATAATTTATTCGTATATAATCATGCGTTGTTTGCAATTTTTCTTAATGGGTTGGTTTTTCTTATCTCCCAATGGGTCATTGCTGATCTAAATAATTTAATTATAAAGGTCAACTATAACATATAGATATTATGATTGATAAATAGAAAAGTAAACTAATACAGGTGATCGACATGTGACAGTGTGATGGTCCAACTATTTTTGGATATATTTTGTTCTGAAATTTTACCGTTTCCGAGATATTGGCTATTTAAGATTAATAATTAAGTACTTTAAGTGTGTTAAGTGTGCAATAAATTGCTCCAAACATCTAGTCCATATTTAGAGACTATGGGTATTTCCATAGTCTATAATAGGTACAAGTATATGTCTCATTTAGTTATGTAAATGGCGAAATTGTTTTCTTCATTTGGTGATAAAGTTTGAAAATTAATTTCCAATGGATGTTTTCTTATAATAAAAACAATTATATCCAAAATTCATACATTTTTTGGCTATAAGTAGGTATAATTTTTTTAATAGGGTTGTGTAAAATTTTTCATTTTAAAAACATTCTCATTCATCTTTGTCCTTTTATGATTGACACCAAAACATGATATTCTAACAATTAATTTTAAGATTAATTTTAAGAACGCAATTTGACTACGAGTTACGAGAATGGTATTCGCACAGGACTACATGATGTAGCTATATATAGTAGGTACTGGCAGTAGTAGTAATATCTAGTATTCTTGTAGAGTTTTTTAAACTCGATTTCTATTTTTTTATAACTCTGACCTTACATTTCACCACAATTGTGTATTAAAATTATTAGACCATGCATGCCTCTCCCAGTCGCCAGAGCGGCTTTTTGATCCATGGAACTGACGAAGAAACGTCGAAATAGAATATTTTGTGGATAGTATTAGTTCAGCCATTGTACCTTCTGCTAGCACATAAATACTATTTGGATTGATGCCAAAATATATTTTTTCAGCTTCACGTTGTATCCTGTAAATGGCAAGGTAGGCTGAAGGAACTTTGGAGAACCTATTGTTAAGACACTCTGTTCACGGTATTATCGCTTAAACACTTTTCCATTCTCTTAACCATTTCTCTTTCTTTCTCCGAGTTTGCTGTTTGAAGCCATTGCTTACTGGAGCAAGGCGTCGCAGTCATAATACAGGTCGAAAACAATTGCATGTACAACTGTGTATGTATGGATATGTATAATATATGTGTGTATGGATATTTTATTCAGTTTCACGCTGTATCCCGTACTCGGCGGGGTAAGCAACAAGACCTTAGGAACCTAGTATTAAGACTCTTCGTTCCCATTAAGACACATCACACATCCGTTTCCTACTATCCGCCAAGTTTGAGGGCTTTCGTGTCGAATAGCATAAGTAAAAGCCACGTTTTGCCTTGTTACTCGAGCGAAAAAATGAAAATATTGAATATTTCATATATTCAAGTAAGTGAGGATTAAACCCATAATATAATTATGTCATATTTAAAGTCGCTCGCTAGGACACAAGTCCCAGCATGACACGCTTCAATAATATTTATTTATATATTGTTTCCATTTCCTCTTCTTTTCTACTTGTAAAAACAGTACTTCTTGCCACTTATGTACTATTTTATGTGAACTTCTTTGAGAATGAATGTGAATTATACTTATTTTTGAAGTATTTGTAAAACTGAATGTATCCTTTAATAAATAATTATATGTACCATTTTAACACATTTCTAAATGTTTAATTTCTTTAATGTATAATGAAAATATGTCTCAAAGCTCTAACTATAAATCATAAAATCTACAAAATAAAACATTATCTCTTATACTAACACTATACCAAAAGTAGCTGAGAAGAGATATACAAATTCGCAGTTTATTCGCCGCGGGCGATTTATTCAAACGAGCAATAAATATTCAGTAGTAATTAAGCGCTTTACTTCAATACCGTACACCTACAATGCACCTCCTTTTATTTGATCAGCGTGAAACCTGTAAGCCGTGACCGTTTTACAATTAAAACATTGTATTGTGTATGTAACCAAGGTAATGAGATATACAAGAGAGAAATGGACGATACAAAGCCTGAAATTATCTTTTCAAAATGTGATAATTTAACTGAACTATTTCTGTAATTCATCGTGAAGTCAATTATTTTTTAAATAATTAATCGCTAATGATTATTTGTGAATCTATAATAAGTACTTTCGCTGCATTACGCTGTTATATATATATATATATATATATATATATATATATATATATATATATATATATATATATATATATATATATATATATATATATATATATATATATATATATATATATATATATATATATATATATATATATATATATATATATATATATATATAACTAGAGGTATACATATAAGGCATCGTTTCGAAGAAATTGAAGTAGAGCGACTGCCAGAGTGCCACAGTAACTTTTCATTTACAAGTTTGAAACGAAATGCCTTCACATGAACTTCGCAATCTTCTGCTTTTGGAACATTAATATTATTAAAATTTAAGTGGTAGGTACAGACAAGTCTTACATAATATATTATACAAAATGTAAATTCGACTTAAAGTAGCTCATGTAACCTTGGCGTTACCCTAATACTATACATACTCATAAGAAATATTTCGTATATCGTTAGAATTAACTCGTAACATTTGACTTCCATATTCAAATAAAATTAACAATCAACAATTTATAAATGAAAAGGCAATTCAGTGAAAGCCACAAACGAAATAATGGCAGATCAATTAAAAGTTGAAGTAGTTGGTAGCGTCAAGCGCGGGCTAACTTGATTCATTAGTATTGGCGGACGCGACGCGACGCCGACTCGCCGGGCACCCCGCTCTCGCAGCAGTTATCTTTGCCGAGCAGACGCACTCCATTTCGAAATATATGAATTAATCCTTCAATATTATTGCAAAGGCAAATTTTCAGTTCATTCTTATTGAGTTTTACAAAAATTCAATTAAAATATATCATTGATTTTTCATTCTTAGCTGGACGATCAAGGACATGACTTTGCCTAACATACTTTGTTTGTGCGTGCGTAACGACGCTAATAAACTGTCTTCATCGAAACACATGCTTTTTAAAGGAAGAACAAGATTAAATACGTGCTTGATATTTTAATGAACGAAGCTCTCTGTATGACCAACACGATGACACGAATTACTGAGACCTGTCGTAGCGCAGGGATAAGAGTGTAACTGTAAAAGCTACAGGATATGGGTTCGACTCCCATTCGAACAAATGAAATATAATAACAAGACAAAGCGCAGCGTTGAGTTCCGCCATTCAATACGTATTGCCCCAAATTCGGCGGAAAGTGGGGAACGGAACGGAGTGTCTTAACATTAGGCTCCCTCCGCTTAGACTGCAATGTCCACTCATGCTGTATCCCACGATTTAGTGAAGCTTAGAAAGAGGGAATTAATGTAATCCAAACCATAAAAAATAACAAAATTCAATGTTTACGGATAAGAGTACATCAACAAAATTTATTTAGTTAATCCAGCAATTTAATATAATATAATAGCTCTAACTCTGCTTTCTATGTCAAATGGCACCACTCGTGAAAACGAGACTCGATATTTCTCGTCCAAACTTTACTTATAGGCCGCCATAAAATTTACATAGGACGCGTCAACTGGTATCAACATAAAATAACCTCGGAGATCGCATCAGCTAAAATTGACTTTAATAAATGTTACATGACGATCAGCGTTTTCTAAATAGAAATAGGTATAATATGTACCTATATGTATGAGACCTGTCGTGATGTGCATGCGTGCATAACCGTGCTGTGGGTTCGATCACCACTCGACGAAATGAAATATTTAATATTTTCATTTCTTCGCTGAGTTAACAAAGCAAAAGGCGGTATTGAGTTCCGCCATTTAAATCAAAATGTTTTAAAGTTCTAACTTTGTGAAACAAAGTTATGAAATATTTTTTTTATAACTTCACACTGTATCCCGCACAGGCGGGTAGGCAAAGGGAACTTGGGAACCTACTGTTAAGACACTCCCTTACGATCTCCACTGTCTATCGTATTTGAGGCATTGCTTGTCGAGAGACCCAACGTCGAGTTTATTTCATTTCCTAGAGTGGGGATCGAACACACCACCTCTCATGTCTAGAACATTGACGTAGGAAATATATCGTAGTCGTAGATATGCACAGTGTTCTGAAAACGTAAAAGCTTTTCAAAGCTTACTGTCAGCTTTTGTACAAGCAATCTACTGGTGCGTTACCCCAAAAGATAACTCTGTGCGCCCTATGCATATACTTTAAAAAGTAATAAAATTTGTTTCATATGTAGTAAATAAAATGGTAATTTACTTTAAAAGCTAAGAAAGATTAAAAGGCTCAGTCAGTCAGTCGCAACAATCAGTCAAAAAGTTTTATCTTTCAAACATAATAATTATTTTATCTACTTTGATTTTACAGTATTTACTATTATTTAGCTTCACGCAGTATATCACATAAAGCAGAGAGAGGGGAGCTAGTGTTAAGATATTGGAGACAGTAAGTCTCGAGTGGCGGAACTTAACGCCGCGTTCTTGTCTTGTTATCAACGTTAAAAAAATGTTAAATAATTTATTCATCCTTATATGAACGAAGTGGACAAAAGCATTCACTTACTTCTGCCTTGAGGGACACAGTATCATTTACTATAAAAGCATACACAACATTTTAGAAACATTTTATAAACTTTACAAAAGAGAAATCAATATTGGTTTGACAATTGTCACTAACTCATGCAGCCTATATTTACGCTAGGGGCATTGTAACGACAATAGATGTCGACAAACTAACATCATAGAAAGTTATCTTTGTGTCCTGAACAAAGCGGCCGTGGCCTTTGATCGACCAAACGGAACCAGAAATTAATTTCGCTAACTTGATGTCCATTTATTTCATCTGTAAAGGCTGTTGTGTGTTTAATTAAAATTATTAATGTTTATATTTGGAATTAATTTCAATTAACTTTAACATTTAGGGAAAACGTCAAAAATTATATCTGCTATTCTTGAAAAGTATTTTTTTTTCTCTTAGTTAGCTTTATATATTCGTAAATATTTACAAGAAATTCATTAAATAAATTCAAATTCAAATATTTTTATTCCAAATAAAAAGTCACAATCTCCATTTTTGGGACGTAAAACAATCTTCCATCGGTTCACTAAGGTTACTGCGTAATTTAAAAATAAACATTTGCAATTATTCTTTTATATAATAAAAAAAAATATTTTATATTTTATTTATGAAATTGATGAAAATAACACAAAAATACATATAACAATAAAGTAAAAAACCGTTAAATTCCGCAATGCCTGAAGAATTTGGCGTAAAATGGGAAACAGAGTGTCTCAACACTATGTTCCCAGGTTTCCTTAGCTTACCCTGCTACGTATGGGTGAGCGATATACAGTGTGAAGCTAAAAAATCATACTAAAAATAAAGCTGTTGTGGCGCAATAAGCTTAGCGTCTTTCTGCCAACCTGTCTGAGTTCGTGATTTGTGGAAATATAACTTCTATTTCCTCGCTCTAATAAACGAGGATCTGAATGTCTTAATTCAAAATTTTCTCCGAATACCCTGCAATCGGGATGCCTACAACGTAAAATTAAAAAAATACACATGATTAGTTTTCTTTTACATTATCATTCCATTATAGTAAACTAGTTTTGGGCATCAACCAATGCTATTTATACCTAAAACTAATTCTTGAAAGACTCTCTTTTATCCTCTTCTCCTAATTTCCAGTGCAATAGTTTCAACTTCATCAAGAGAACCAGTCATGCGTCTCACTGATAATGTCATTACTTATTCAAACGAAAATTGATTTCAAATTAGGTGCGTTAACGAAAGAGCTGAATGGAAATTTTGCTATCAGAAATATTAAAATCTAATATTTTTTTTGAATTTACAATATTATAAATAATAATATATTTACTAGGAATATTAGGAAAGATCATTGAACCTTTTCAAAGTATGAAGGGACAGTGAGTAGAAAAACTTGTTTCAATAAATTCAACGTAAAGCCATTCGGTTCTTAATGTTTAAACTAATATTATTTATAACTTAATGTTCTTATGTTTAAGCAACGGCACTATATCTTAAAAAAATCTAACACGCACTAACAAAATTTCTTACCAGAGATACCTATACCAATTAATTATCATTCTATAAAAACAAAAAATACCCCTAAGAAATTTCCTTTAAAATGACAGTTTAGGCTCTCATCGTATTTATAAGATGACCTCCTGTTATTCAATGAGGTGGTAAATTGGGAGCTTCGAAATTGCTGCTTCCGCCAATATCAAATAGTTCTCCTTAACGTCGCAAAAGGTTAAGGCCTAAAATTGTCTAAGGTATCCTTTTCATACCAGCCGTGCCGCGTCTTCATTTCTTTGATAGACCCATCTCCTCGGCTATCCCTTTGTATTGTTATGTGTAACATTCTCAGGATACAATAACTAAGTAAAAAGATTACGTGCAGAAGGTAAACTGTCTCGTTGAATGGTTTTTATGACTCGATTACAGCAAATTTAGAAAACATTCGATAATGATAGGTTATAATAAATATATATTTATTAAAATACAGTAAAATTTAGAGATATTTATTGAACGTTCGTTTGGCATGATCGAAGATTTCGACCGTTTTGTGGACAAAGCCGAACTATATATATTCTTTATTGCACTTGAAAAAAAAAAGAAACATAAGACATACAAACTTAAAAACTAGTTAACAAAGGTGGACTTATTTCTTAAAGAAATTTCTTCCAGCCAACCAATGGAAGTGGATGAATATCAAACAGCGGGATGAAAATACAGTGCCGTTAAGTAAAAAAAAAATATAATAATAATAATAATAATAAAGAAAAAGCTTAGTATTCTAATAAATATATAAAAATATTAGATTATATACAATTATACATACATATATACATACATACATCAAATACATATTTAAAAATAAATATTACACATGCATAATAAATAATATATAAGTATGTTAAATAAATATTTATACACATATACTATACATACATACATACGTACGAGTAAAGAGTGGCTGTTTTACTTAAATATCAAAAATAAGAAAAAACTGTCTGAATTTAATTAGTTGCTCACAGAATGAAAAAGATGTTTTTTTAAATGGGACTTAAAAGATATTAAGGAAGGACATCGTTGGATAGGAATAGGGAGTTGGTTCCACAGTGAAGCAGCATATACCGTGAAGGATTTCTGTAGGAATTTGGTACTGCTCATAGGTATGTCGAGCGCCGGGACGACACACGACCGCCTAGAGCGTGATGGACGGGGAAGAGTGTTGAAACGGGAGCGTAGGTAAGAAGGAAAATTTTGGTAATGAAGGATCTTGAAAAGAAATGTAAGGATGTGCATATCACGGCGAAGTCGGATTGGGAGCCAATTAAGTTGAGCACGAAACTGGGAAACATGGTCATACTTGCGCAGACCATAAATAAAGCGTATGGCGAGATTTTGAAGTCGCTCTAATTTGTTAAGAAGCTCCTCGGTCGCATCCAAATAGCAAACATCCGCGTAGTCGAGAATTGGAAGGAGAAGACATTGCGCTAGCATAATTTTGGTTTTGTGAGGGAGGAAGTGTTGGAGACGCTTAAGGGAATGGAAAGAGAAATGCATGCGCCTGCTGATAGCATTTATATGTGGTGCCCAGGACATGTTATGATCGAGGATAAGACCCAGATTTCTAACTTCGTTACAAAAGGGAATGGGCACACCCGAGTAATGTATCGCTGGAATAGAATCCCAGTTTATTCTATGAGTCAGTCTGTGTGTCTCTGTGTCTCAACTATGGAGGAATTTAAGATTTTTGGCTGTTACCGGCTGAAACTGAAATTTCGGTCGATCGCTAAATATTATTCGTTCAAAATATTATTTACGTGATATGAATAAACGTAAAAAAAAGCTAACAAATATACAAACAAATTATAAATAATCTATAAAGTAAATTATTTAGGAATTATTTATTTAAGAATAATATTATTTTAAATAATTATTATTTTCATAAAAAAATATTCGAATAATGCCCTTCTCGTTATTTATGTCAAATATATTTAACTGAAATTCTTAACATCAGCCCCTATATAAATTAACATAAGCATAAAATTTATTTTAGCGCAACCAAAAACTGGCAGTCGCCAGTCTCTAACTTGTAAGTTAAAGTTTCCATTCAAGTTTAAGTTGAGCAAAGCAAGCTTACAACTTACCTTTACTCATTCATTAGCACGTGTCGCTGAAGATTGCTTATAACAAGTATGCATGTTGTCGCTAAATACTTAATTTTAGCAGACTTTGGATTGTATGTATGTACACTTATTCGATAAGTATATCAATTATAGGTTACGGTTTCTTATTTTATGTAAAAGAGGAAACAATACTATTTTCTTGAGGCTTTGAGATCTGATTCCCACTCGAGGAAATTAAAAAATTCACCTAGGATATCGCTATAGCCATTATATAAATTAGGCATCATTTTTTTAAAGATAAATATTAAATTATTATCAAAATACGACCTATCGTTTTCTACCATTTGAGAAAAACTAAAAAATATATGTACATAATAAAATTCATAATAAAAAAAAATAAGATTATTCATCATAAAAAAACTTTACCTGCTACATTTAAAAAAATAATAAAGAATCATTACAATATAAATGATATAGATTTTTTTCTTTAAGAATGAATTTGAAGTAGGAACATATTTACCCATGAACTTTTATAAATTAAAAATAAACAAGTAAAATGTTAATATTTTTTATCTTAGATAAATTTTAAGTAATTTGTCGTGATTATTTTTGTTTGGTAATCTATAACATATAAATGTAATTGAAGTATCTATCTGGGATAGCGTATAGGTTTCAACGTAGCTTGATGACAACGAACGTCCTAGTGGTCAAAGCTTTGGAAGATTTCCAAAAGGCGAAGGTTTAATTCCCGCGACGTTAAACTTTTTATACGTTTTCAAAATGTATAAAACTTTACGAGCGGCTTTTGCATTGTATAATAGAAACATACATTGAAAGCAAAAAGTCTATATAGGTTAAAGTATTGTGAGATAACTATACTTTATATACTAATTAAATGTTAACTAACTAAAATACTCTACATTAATTAACCGTTGTTAAAACTATATTTGTTAATATGAAAATTTCAAAACTCAACTTGAATTGCCTGAATTTTCGTTAGTTAATTTAAGCTTACCAAAGCACTCCTCTGTTCTTTTGAGAAGGAATAAATTCGGTGGAAAGTGGGAAACGGAAGTGAAACGGAGTGTCTTAAGTTCCTTCTGCCTACCCTGCTATGTGCGGGACACAGCGTGAAGCTGAGAGAGAGAGAGAAATATACATTATATATAAGTACACTAAGGTATATTGAGACCTTCGTGTATTCACCGCTTGACTGTAAACGCTACGTGGCATAGATTCCTCACTCGAAGGAGTAATTATATCGTCGGCTTAGAACGTAAGTCTGCTATTAGCCTATTCAGCATTTTATTAAAAAATTGAAAATGGACTTAATGTAATTTCCAAAATATGAAAAGGAAAAAATGGAAAAATCAATTGTAATTTTGTAATTTTTACGCTTTCGAAGTATAAAAAAAGGTATAGATAGATAAGCCCACAAAAACTCAACTATATTTTTATTTCTCAATATTTATTGTTTGTTTTACTTAAGTCGCTTCATAAACAAAGAAATACAATCAATATCAAGCTTATTTTTGCGATTTTTATCAACACATCTCATTACCACCTTACACATGTATCTGATAGGAAATCTTTATTTCGGACAACCCGCCACCTCTTCGACGCTGAACACCTAGGGGACGAGCCTTGACACCAGAAGACTGCCCTTCATCAAATTAAGCTGCCAGTTCCCCAACAGCCTTGTCAGAACCCACAGCAGACAGGCAACGCTTTTACCATATGTGAAGGGTGTACATTCAGGATTTGCCACATTTTCCGAAGAGCTTCTATTAACACAGTTATTGAAGCCTAGCAAGAGAGTTAATCAATTCTTCAGACCAGTGGAAAGTATATATTTTTTGCAGGTGTATACAAAATAGACTGTGACTGTAATTTATCATACATTGCTCAAGCAAATAAAACCATCAGTATTAGGGTGGGAGCACATCTTCGATATCAAGAATGGTTATGTTTAAAAGTCTGCAATGTGTGAGCATACAGCGAATTAGTCCAAAGTTTGATATTATAATTACGAGTATATCAACTGACAGGGATGAGGCCTGCCGTGGCGCAGGAGCAAAAGCGTGTGACTGTACACGCGAGAGGTTGCGAGTTCGATCCCCACTGTATGAAACGAAATATAATAAATAAAAAATTTTCAAATTAGATATTTAATGTTTTCATTTCTTCTATCTTTTGTATCTCAAGCAGGCGAGGATCGCTAAAAATAAAAATACATATCGTTCTAATCTATATATATAATAAATCTGTAGAAAAGTAATTTTTGTACATTGAAGAAATTGAAAAAAAAAATAGCCAGCGTGTGAAAAGATAAGTAACAAAACTCATTTCCATCATTTTTGAATTTTTTGTCTGTTTGTCTGTTTGTATGTTTGTTTGTGCGCACATTACGTAAAATCTACGAATTCAATGCAGGCAATGTTTATATACAAAAAATATTCGCAACTTGAGGTATAACTTAGTTTTTGTTTCATCAAAATCGGTTCACTCTATCAAAAGATATGATTAATTTAGTGAGTTCAAGTAATATATTACGTTGAGCAATTCAGTATAGTACTTGCAACGACATCTACATATACTAATATTATAAAGCTGAAGAGTGGTTTGTTCGCTTGAACGCGCTAATCTCAGAAACTACTGGTCCGATTTGAAATATTCTTTCAGTATTAGATAGCTCATTTATAGACGAAGGCTATATACTAAATATCATCACGATAAGACCAATAGGACCGAAGCACCAATTAAGAATGTTTCTAAATCGGGGGACTTTTTCCTAATTGAGAGTTTCCGCTGCGTGCGTTGCGTAAACGGTTAAGGTTTCGCAAAAATCATGTATGATGGAATTGTTCTCCTTTTGAAGTTTTTAAAAAAAATCCGCGACAGGATATATCTATCTTCTTAGGTTAGCTTTTTATGCTAACCAATTTGTTCTAAAATAATACATTATTTGCGAAGGTGTTTTATAAACAATTCTTAACTTTCTCAAACCCCTAAGTGATAAGGATTGAACAAACCTAACATGTTTCCCTTTTTATGGCAAAACAGCGTTTGCAGGGACTGCTAGTAATATAAATATAGATAAGTTATTAACGCTTGTCAAAATTATTATTAATTAAGCATGAATTCGTTGAGGCGCATAGGTACATGTGTACGTGCGATTGTTAATGCGACAGTTGTGGGTTCGATATCTATTTGAGGGAAAACTTATTTAATATTGTTATTACCTCGCTCTAGTAATGACATAAATCATGGCGTTTATTTTCGCCACTCAACTCACAATGCCCATATAGTGGCGCAAAGTAGAAACGGATATACCTTAACAATCAAAGGGGGGGAGTATGTAAATTATAAATTAACGATTATCAGGCGATTTACTAACCTTACAATTCTTAAAAATGTATGATAACACTAATTTTATAAGACACTTTACTTATTAGGCATAATTAAAATGTATAACTAATAAATGTAAAATGGGTGTAAAGTTTGCTTGTTTAATGAATTCTAACTACGTAATCAAATTAATAACGGCGATGTTAAAATTTGAAACTTAGACAATAAAACTTAAGCAGTTTTAATTTGATAATTTATTCTGAAGATGATTTGAAATCGCAAAGGGCTGTAAACCGCGTTACCGCCTACCATTATTTTAAAACTTAAAGTTGATATCGTTTTGAATGTGAATTAGCACTCTGTAGAGATATTTTAATGCGTGTGTTTTATCTATATATACGAGAATCTTGAGGTCGCGGTGGGACAGTGGGACAGCACCTGACTGTAAACGCAAAGCTTGATTTGTTGCTAGAAGAATGATTTAGGGTAGAACCGCAGTGGTAATTTTTCGAAATAATATTCTAATTTCAAAAATATTAATTTAACTTAAATAATATCTTTCAATTTAGCTAGTGTCATTATTTATGTTGTATTGTTATTCGATTTTATTATCTGTTACCTATTTTGAAGAGTTTAACCCTTCCTGAAACCCATTTTTTTGGAAATAGGTACTTTTATATGGATTGTTGTTTACAGTGCGGGATAGATAGATGTATTTTTTATTTGTTTGGTCGTACCATTCGATTATTCTAAAGAATTTTCATTGAGTAGCGAGACTAAGTGTCGATTAACATTTTAAAATTACTAAAAATATACCTACAGTCTTCTACGAATTAATTAAAAATTTAATTCGTAGAAGAGTGTATATTTTGTAGGTTTACAGAAATCGTGTTTTTAAAGGCTGACATAGGGCAAGCAAATCCTTTATTCAGTAAAGGCATGGCTTACTAATAACATTTTCTTTTAAATATTAAATAAAAAACCGGTCAAGTGCGTGACGGACTCGCACATCGAAACATCCATACCGTTTTAGGGATTGTATGACGACGGAACAGTCAATAAAAATTGACAAAAATTAAACTTGCAGGCATATGCATTTTATTTGAATAAAATTATAAGTTTGTAATATTTATTGATTGTAGGTCTATGGGAAATAGACTAAAGGTTTTGATTTTTATCTTATTTTTCAGCGTAATGCTAAAGAATACATGGCAGGATAGGTACTCCGCTCCGTTCTACAGTTTTCGCTGAATTTGACACATTGCGTGTTGAGTGGCGGAACTCAACACCGCTTTGTCTCGTTACGAAGCGAAGAAGTGAAGAAGTAAATATTACATTTCATCGTGAAAATCTAGGCATTATTATTATACTTCCTCGTGGGGGATCGAACCCACATCCTGTCGTATTTACAGTCACACGCTTGTGTCTCTGTGCCACGACAGACAAAAAAAATATAAATATAAATTTGAATTTGTTGATGCAAGCGAAGTAGTAGGGTAGTTAGTACTATATTTATACAATATTATTTAAAAATATATCGAAATATCATTAAAAAATATTATGTGTAAATATAAAAAAATGCTGTAGTATTTGCAGACTTAAAGTAAACCATATTGAAATTAGTCATAAAAAATTAAACCACGAATAATTTATTTGTAAGTTTTTTGGATACGACCCAAGCTCTCCAATTTATTAAGTTATATATTCTCATAGCGCCACGAAGCAATTTCAATTGAAATTTATTTTTTTTATCAAATATTCAACTTAGAACACACTAATACTATGATTTTTTTTTTAATTTTAATATGAATGTAAGCTGATCCCTTCCTCTATATTTTAATATCTTTAAAACACATAAAATTAAATACTTACTTAAAAATTATAAATGAAGTTGAAAATATTTTATTATATTTAATATGTAATGAAACCACCGAAAAAACGTCGAAGCAGCTTCAATACGAGTCCTTGCAGTATTTTTTTTGGTTTTCAAATCCCATTTTTGCACTAGAATATAAATGATGTAGGGACTTTAATTTAATACTTTACCGATTAACTTTATTAGTAAGAATTATAACTTTTTATTAAAAAAGTACAAAAAGCTCTTACAGGATCTAACCATGTGTGAAGACAAGGTACATCTGTAAGTTAAAATCAAACATCCAGGTTTATAGTTCCATGAAGTAATTAAGCTCTAAATCAACGCATAAAAAAGATAAAGTGAACATGAACGTGAACATCGCTTCAATTAGCAGCCGAATTAAAATCTACAGAGTACATGTGGTGTATACTCGTAGAACGTTAAACATGAAGAAGAAGAAGAACGTGAAATATGAGTATTTATACTTCATTTTATACTGAAATGAGTATACACGCCTGTAAACTTAAGTTTGTCAATTGACACTTTGAATTTGGTTCAAAAGTGTGTGGTTCGTCCGATTTGCACTTAATCGTATTTGTAATTAAATCTTGGTTTACAATAGGCAAAAGTACAAAACCAAGGTTATTTCTCAACATAAAAGACAAAACATAAATATTCTAAAAGATTTATCTATAAACTACTAACGTATACCGTATGTTTGAATGATAATAATAATAATAACAAAGCCTTTAGTTCCGAACTTGGTTAATTTTTAACATAATTTATAAAACTAAAATATACATCCACTATAACAGGTCTCTTAGTTCGGTGTGCCTTATGGCAAAGGCCTCCTCCAACTCTTTCCATTGCATTCTGTCTGCCGCCACTCTTCTCCATAGAGGACCTATAGTAATTTTCAGGTCATCCTCCCATCTTCCCTTTTTGCCTTTAAGTTTTATCTTCAAGTTTTATTCCTAGCATGCTTCTATCCATACTTCTTTGACATCTTGCAATCAAAACTTTGCTTGGACTCAATCACCAAATAACTATGTATTTCACTGTAATTTTTGGTGAAGTAACCAGAAGAGCTGGTTTGATTTCACTGTAGTAAGCGTTTGATTTTTCACCTTTTGTTTTTCGGAAATATTTACAGAGCTCTTTCTTATACGTGTTTACACTTTCGTGGCTGGAAATGGAAGCTTATGTTTGAATTAAGTGACGATATGTATACGTAAAATTTTTAACAATTTGTTTTATTACAGATGAGCTAAATTGATTAAGCCCAGCGGCCGTTCCATAGAAGCTTATTTACAATCATTATCAACTTGGATAATGATGATAGTAACTAAGTTACCCACCTAGCCAGCTAAAATATTTATATACATTTTAGTAGGTATATTAAAACATTTTGAAATATACTCCCATTTCATATATTTTTATGCACTTTTAAAGTCTAATTTGTTATTTCGAGCGACTGCAGGCATCTTGCCAAAATATATTCCTCGGAACTCATATTTATGACAAGATTTGCTTCGATTCAATAGAGTGTTAAATTGGGAGCTTTGAACTTGTTACTCGCCTACACTGAACTTATCTACCTTGTGTTAAGACGAGAACGAAGAAATAAAAATATTAAATATTTAATTTCCTGGAGTGGGGATTTTCTCGCTCAGGTAGTGAAAAAACGCGCGGTGCTCAGTTCCAAAACTTAATAAATATTACGTCAAGGGTTCAATGGAAAGTGGGAAGCGAAAGTATTCCAACACTGGGTTCTCAGATGTCATCTGCCACCCCTGCTATATGACATACAGCGTGAAGCCAAAAAAAATTAAAAGAGCTTTACCACGTTTCAGTAAAATAAGCATAAAACTAAATATTTCTTATTTTAATACTTAGGTCTTTATTAAAAACATGTCACAGTTTTTAGGAAGAAATTTAATTTCAGTTTTTCAAATTCCTATACAACTATATATCGGCCCATTAGTTGCTAACTACACCTGATTGTAGACTAGAATATGATCTATTTATCTTTATTAACTTCAAAATTTACCTTATAACGACTATTAAATTTGGTACAAAAGCTCTCTCGAGACACGTTACAGCTTATTAATCTGGCGAAACTCGTTCAGAAAATAATTACTAAAATTGAGAATATAATTACTTTTTTAAAATATTTTGCACCAAACTTTACATTATGATGGTAAAGAATTACAAAACGCTTTAAAAATGTATTAAGAGCAGTCGCACATTATTTAACAAAGGTATTTTTTTTCTAAAAACTTGACTTTAAAAAGCATAAATAAATAAAAACTTTTTTTGCCTCCACACCCCTTTTTGTCCCGCATACAGCGTAGTGTAGTGTCACATCCCAATGCCGCATGTTTCTCCAGCAAAGTGGGGAAATGAAATCAATTAATTATCTCGAACGTTAGCAGTTAGTTGCTCTCTATTGCGCCGTGATGGTCTCAATTAAAATCTTAACAAACAAAAAAGATTACAAAATAACTAAGCACGTCAATTTTATTATTATTTTTTGGTTCACGATGAACACCGTAAAATAATAGCAAGACTTAGATTATGAACAATTTTATTGATGACATTTCGTTTTCCAGAAATATTAGAAATATTCACGAACAAGGAAAGTTCAGTTCCTATATTTAATGCTTCAGCAACTGTAAAAAAGTATTCAAATACTAGCTACGAGCTAATGAGCGCTGAAATATTAAGAGCAAAAATTTTAATAAAGACATAGCAGTGATTTTAACTTTTAATTTCTTTGAAAAAAAGCTATTCTCTAAGTATTTCCAGCTCAAAAAAGAGGACGTTACTGTGAAAGCGAGCGTAAAAGCTGTCGTATTTAAATTAACAATAGCAAAAATAGATATAAAATTAATTGTATAATTTAAAACATTGGCAACTTTTACTTATACAAGTACTATGCATATCCTGTTCTAAGTATCATAATATAAGTTAATATTTTGGTTTACCACTACCAGAATTTCACCAGACTCAAAATTAAATTTCATAAATATATATTATATAAAAAGGTTCCCATCACATTAAAATTTGTCCAAGATACAATTATAAAGCTTCGGTAAGAACTCTAGAGATATGAGAAGACGGATGCGTGCAATTCAATGTATGTTAATAAAATAAAAAAAATAAATATTTTTACATGTGGGGCTTCACGATGGAAGGCTTGCTCGTAGCGACCCCTGACTCTAGATGGCTGCAACGTTCCATGAGACGAATGCAGCGTTGGGGACCGCTACCCAGCACGCCATGTCCGGATCGGCGGGAAGTGGAGGTCGGAGCTACAAATAGCTACGTGGAATGTAAGAGGAGGGATACAAGAAAAGATGAATGAATTATTAGATGTGATGGATGACAGAGATCTGGATGTTATTTGTGTGACTTAGACCACGTGAAAAGGCAATGATTCGACTGATTTACCTGGCCACCGGATCGCCATTCGCCTCTGGGCTGGCGTACCAAAAAGCGAGCGAGGGAGTTGAGGTATAGGCATGTTATTGTCCTCTCGATTGGTTAGTGCAATGATAGAGTACAAGGCGATCAACCCAAGGTTGCTTTGGATGAGCTTCAAGCTGGGGATAAGAAGAGTTTTCTTGTTAGCGTCATATGCGCCGGTATCCTTAGCTCCATTAAGCGAACTCGAGGAGTTGGAGTGTCAGGGACGTTTAAGGTAGTGTTAGAGGATATAAAAAACAAATAATATGTGGTGATTTGAACGATGAGTCGGAACTGTACTGTCGCGTAGCGTTTACGAAGGAGTGCAAGCAAGTAAGGTGAAAATAAGTGAATCAGGTAGTATATGTGGGAAGTATGTTGAGTAGAGACGAAAGATACGAAATAGATGTGGAAAGGCGTATTGCTGCCGGTGACAAAGTTAACGGGGACTTAGCTGCATTGTTGAGACGGCTAAACGTCAGTATGATGCAACTGGGTAACCAGTTTCCTTGATGGTCGCAGCATAAAGGTTGTTATTGACGGTATATGCTCGGAAACAAAGTCCATTAATTCTGGAGTACCCCAAGGTTCGGTACTGTCGCCCACACTGTTTATTAGGCATATCAATGACATGTTGCATTCCAACAGCATTCATCGTTATGCTGATGACAGCACGGGCGATAGCTTTTATACTGGCCGGACTAATATCTCTCTAGCTGAAGTGGAATAACGTAGAAAACAACTTGTGTCCGATATTGAATCTACCTTGGAGCTAGTCTCAGAATAAGGTAGACGTAACTTTGTTGAGTTTAATCCATTAAAGACTCGAGTTTGCGCGTTTACTGCAAAAAAGACCCCTTTAATTCTGGCTCCTAATTTCCAGGGCATTTCCCTATGCACTGATAATAATATTGGGGTTCTTGGGGTCGACATATCGAATAAAGTCCAGTTTAAGGGTCATTTGGAGAGCAAAGCTAAATTGGCTTCAAAAAAGCTCGGAGTACTGAACAGGGCAAAGCGGTATTTTACATCAGAGCTGTGAGACAAACCTGAGCCTTGTAAAGCTTAAGGCATCGCCTTAAGCTTTACAAGGCTCAGGTTTGTCCTCACGTTGAATACTGCTCCCACCTATGAGCAGGCGCCCCTCAGTATCAAATGCAACCTCTTGACTCTATTCAACGGCGGGCAATTCGAATTGTCGATGATCCCGTACTAACATACGGCTTAGAACCTTTAAGTATAAAGAGAAACGTAGGTTCTCTCGTGGTGTTCTACCGTCTCTACTATGGGGAATGTTCCAATGAGCTATTTAACCTAGTGCCCCCATCCTCTTTTTACCATCGTGCCTCCCGCCTCAGAAGTAAATACCATCCGCACCACCTTGATGCATTTTTAGCATCCAACGTGCGCGCATCAAGATCATTCTTCCCGCATACGTGTAGGCTGTGGAATGATCTTCCTTCTGAGGTGTTCCCCGAGCGCTACGATCTAGGTGCTTTTAAGCGTCGTGTGTATAGACATCTTCACCCAAAAGGCCGGCAACGTACCTACAACCTCAGGATGTATGTGTTCATGGGCGAAGGTTTTGCTTACCATCAGGTGGACCTTCAGCTCGTTTGCCCCCTCTCTCAAAAAAAAATAAAAAGCTCTCTGAACTTAGAGACATCCTCTAAACAGAGGAAATATATCTTCCACAACAATTTAAGGTTAGGATAAAGGGCTCATTGATTGATTGATTGATTGATTGATTGATGTATCCTGTAACACACAAAAAAAAATTGTTTACATTTTTTTTTATTTCATTAAATAAACTACTCTACTACTGTACTACTATATCGGTAGTAACCTGAGGTCAATTGTTTGACTATCAACGGTACAGATTGTAGGTTCGATTTCCACTTGAGTAAGTAAATATTTAATATTTCCAAATGAAATATTCGCTGTGGTAACAAGGCAAAACGCGGCGTTTAGTTCTGCTATTCAATACGCAATGTTTTAAATTCGGCGCAATGTGGGTGACGGCGGCTCTTAAGTTTCTCCTCCCTCTGTCTACCATGTGCGTGATACAGCGTGAAACGTGAAAAACTTATGAATAGTATTAAATTCTTTGGTTGGTTTCGTTCTATTTTATTGTATTCTTTTTATATAAAAATTAAAAGTATTTTGTTATTAGCGTAATGATAAATTATTTTTTCTTAGTGTGTTATTGTTATACAATCAACTTGTGCACGTGGATTTACTTAAATTTAGATTGTATTATTTATGTTGTTAGTTTATATTAATTTTTAAATTTGTTATAATTTATTTATTTTTTTTTTTTTTATATTTATTTATTGTTATTTTTTTATTTATTTTTATTATTTTTATTATTTATTGTTATAAGTTATGTATACCGATGATGAATATTTCACTTGTTCGTCTAGCGACAATGACATTGCCGATAGCAATATTTCGCTAATTTCAGACTCTGAACCACTTGTAGATAAGCTATCGAAAATTTTAACTAATCCGTCAAATTCACTTTCCCTGGTACATATCAACGCTCAGAGCATTCCTGCTCACCTCACGGATCTTCTCACATCTTTTAGCTCCGGCGTAATTGACTGTATACTCGTATCTGAAACTTGGTTAAAACCATCCTTACCATCTATTAGTTACTCTATTCCAGGTTACCAGTTGTTCCGGAACGATCGTTACCTACAAGGCGGTGGAGGCGTGTGTATCTACCTCCGCAATAACATCCCTGCCAGTATTATTAAACACTCTCCTAATGATTCCATCGGAAACCTGGAATATCTTTTTTTAGAAATAATTTTACACCATAAAAAAAATGCTTCTGGGAGTACTGTACTCTCCGAATGATAAAATAAATTATATTAATGATTTGGATGGAGTATTTGAATCTCTTTTACCAATGTATGAGCATGTAATCTGTATGGGTGATCTAAATACTTGTATTTTAAAAAATGACACTAGATCCGACTTGTTGAAAGCGCTAAATGAAGCGTATAATTTGCATGTACTTCCAATGTCGCAACCCACTCATCACTTTCCTAATTGCAGGCCTTCTCTTATAGATTTAATCTTTGTCTCTAACCCTAATCTAGTTGCTTCCCATGGACAAATGACTGCTCCATTCTCCTTCCATGATCTAATTTTTCTTTCTTATAAGTTACGCACTCCCAAGCTTAGAGACAAAATATTTCTTCAGCGCGATTTTAAGCATATGGACCTGGAACGCTTGAGAGAGGATGTGAGGAACGTCAACTGGTTACCCATATTGTCATCAACTGATATTGACAGTATGGTAGACTCCTTAACAACTGAACTGATTTACATATATGACAAATACGCTCCAGTCAGACCTGTTCGTAGGAAGCATGCACCCGCCCCTTGGCTAACTCCGGTTATTAAACGGTTTATGAGTAAGCGTGACAGAGCAAAAGTTAAAAACAAAAAGTTTCCTTCTCTAGATCACCTAGCTGCATATAAAAAACTGCGAAACATTTGCAACAGAATGTGTAGGGATGCTAAACGCCGTTATATTCATAGCAACATTCAAGGTCTCTCTCAAGCGCAAGTTTGGAGATTCTTGGAGTCATTTGGGGTAGGTAATATCACTGATACGAATTGTGTATCAGTGAATCTGCATCACCTAAAGTCTTTTTTTGCAACCCCACCTTTAAATATCAAACCTCAATTAAAATCAAAAACCCTTAGGCTTCTTTCTTTGATTAACCTACCTGACTCACCCCCCTTCACATTTCAAACAGTTACTGAGGATGATGTCAAGACGTGTATTAAATCCATCTCCACTAAAGCCATTGGTAGTGACTTTTTAAGCCTTGACATGATCCTTCCCGTGTTGGAAGACATTACTCCAGTGATCACCCACATAATTAATTTCTCACTGTCACGTAATGTTTTTCTGGTTCAGTGGAAAAAGGCTTATGTCATTCCTTTACCTAAAAATTCCAACCCACCCAATCCTTCTGAATATCGACCTATATCTATCCTTCCTATTCTTTCCAAAGTCCTTGAATCTATCGTGCATAACCAACTTTACTCTTTTCTTTCTTCCAATAACCTGCTCTGTCCTTACCAATCTGGCTTTCGTCCTTTTCACAGCACAGTTACTGCGCTGTTGAATATCACGGAGGACATACGATTTGCTATGAATAACACCAAGCTCACCGTAATGGTACTCCTGGATTTCAGCAGCGCTTTTAACTCGGTGGACTTTGATATACTTCTGGGCATTCTTCGTGCAGTTAACCTTTCTACCTCAGTGATTGAATGGTTTAACTCTTATCTCTTCGGTCGCCACCAATGTGTTAAAACTAATGACGAAATCTCGACGTGGTTAGAACTCACTGCTGGCGTGCCACAAGGCGGTATTCTTTCTCCACTTCTGTTCTCTATTTTTATCAATAATATCTCAAAAATCATTTCGTCTCCCTACCATCTGTATGCAGATGATTTACAATTATATCGTTCTTGTAACTTGAACGAATTGTCAGAAGTTATTGCAGCTATAAATAAAGACCTTTCTGCTATTCATTCTTGGGCCGAATCTTTTGGCTTGCTAGTGAATCCTAAAAAATCACAGGCAATTATTATTGGCAGAAACAGAATAGTATCTAAAATAAATTGGGACACAATACCAAAAATTCTATATGCAGGAACTGACATTACATATTGTATGAAAATTAAGAATTTGGGTCTAACTTTTGACAGTAATATGTCCTGGGCAGCACATATTAATGATATCAGCAAACGCATGCATTTCTCCTTCCATTCTCTTAAACGTCTCCAATATTTCCTCCCTCACAAAACCAAAATTATGCTTGCGCAATCTCTTCTCCTCCCAATTCTTGACTACGCCGACGTCTGCTATATAGATGTGACCGAGGAGCTACTCAATAAGCTAGAGCGACTTCAAAACCTTGCCATACGTTTTATATTTGGTCTACGTAAGTATGATCGCGTTTCCCAATTTCGAGCTCAGCTTAATTGGCTCCCAATCCGACTTCGCCGAGATATGCACATCCTTTCACTCTTATATAAAATTCTTAATTATCAATATTTCCCTTCCTATTTGCGTTCCCGTTTTACCGTACTCCCCCTCCCCTTACGTTCTAGGCGGTCTTGTGTCATACCGACGCTTGACGTACCGAAATGTAATACTAAATACATGCTAAAATCATTTACAGTTCATGCCGCATCATTATGGAACCAACTACCTAAGTCCATCCAGAAAAGCCCGTCCATTATTTCCTTTAGATCCAAATTAAAAAAATATTTTCTCTCAACTTTAAGCACGTAGACTTTAGACGGTGGTTAAAATTTTTCTAGCTCTTTTTCCTGGTATTTATACTTATGTATATATATATATATATATATATATATATATATATATATATATATATATATATATATATATATATATATATATATATATATATATATATATATATATATATATATATATATATATATATATATATATATATATATATATATATATATATATATATATATATATATATATATATATATATATATATATATATATATATATATATATATATATATATATATATATATATATATATATATATATATATAATATATATATATATATGTATATATATATGTGTATGTATGGATATATATTATATAACTTTTGTGTACAATTTAAGTTTATATTTATACTATGTATATTGTATAAATTATTTATGTATATGTATGTAATAGCTATGCTTATATATTTATTTATTCGTTGTTTATATTTGTTTTATATGGATTATATAAAATATATGACTATTTAATAATATCTAAATAAAAATTTCTGAAATTGTGCTTGCTTTACCCGCTTATTGTAACGTATCCACATACACTGGTTGACTGGCAGAGATCTCTTAAAGAGATAAGTCCGCCTTTGTACACTAACTGTTTTTTTTTTATTTATTCCTGTTTTTACATTTTGTAGTACAATAAAGAATATTATATATATAAAATTAATATTGACTAGAGACATTGAAGAAAATATGTTTGCTATTTATTATCTAGGCAACATTTGCCATATACATCTTGTACAAGTTCTAAAGATTATATTCAAGTAAATATTGGAAAGCAAAGCGAAAGTTCGCAAGAGTTTAAAATATGTATAACACATTCTCGTTATTACCTTCAAACTTTAACATGTTAGGTAACTGCTGGAAAAATTATAAGTTGTACGACTAAAATTGAATTTTATATATCTTAAACAATTATTAACTTACCTTACCTTACTGGTTTATTTTAAACAATTAAAAGACCGATGGAATAGTTTTAATTGCATTTCGGGGAAATCAATCATTTTTATTTTACAATTATTATAAATACAAGTAGCGTTGATTTCGTATTTCACGTAATATTTCAGAAGGTAAGTAGTAAAGAAAGTGCAATTGACACTATGTATTTTGCCTACCCTGCTATATAAGAAAAAGCACAAAGCTCAACAAAAATCAGACTACAAATCTAACGAAATATCAAAATTTAAAGTTATAATTATCTTTTTATAAGATATTTGATCTAAAAACTATTGAAGTATACTTTATTGAGGAAGACGTAGTGGATTTTAAGGCGGCTATGGCACAGGGATATAAGCGTTTTACTGTATATGCGACTGGCTGTGGGTTCGATCACCACACAAAAAATTAAATTATTAAATATTTTCAAATTAAATATTTAATGTTTTCATTACTTCGCTCTGGTAACAAAGCAAAACGCGGCGTTGAGCTTCGTCACTTAAAATGCAATGTCTCAAATTCGGTGGAAGCTAGGGTACGGAACGGTGTCTTAATACTAGCTTCCCAAGTGCCCTCTGCCGACATTGCCATGTGCTGGATGCAGCGTGAAGCCGATAAAAAAAGTAAAGTGAAGGAGAGAACGAAGAAAACTAATTACAAGACTTTTCCTTCTAATCTTGCAAATAAAGTAAGGTTAGAATAATTGTAAGTAATACTTATTGCAAGCGTACCAAAGACGAGCACAAAATAAGCTTAGGTAGAGTAAGTTCTAACATTTGTTGTTAATGTTGAATAAGTAGTGGGATAGCTGCAAGCGGATACGTGATGCGACTGCTATTCGTGAATCAGGAAAAGGAAAACGTAAGGTACAAAAATGTTACATAATTTACTTTCTTCTCTCAGCCAGGTAAGTCAGACAATCGTGTTCAACATTAAAATAACATGGACACACAAGTAAAACTACGAGTAGATTACAATACAATGTGAATTTTATTTATTTATTTATAAATAATAAATAATTAAATATTTTTTTTTAATTTCTTTAAATAAATAATATTTTAATTTCTTTATTTACAAAAAAAAAAAATAATGTTATAAGGCAAAGCGCGGCGTTGAGTTTCGCCATTCGACACGCAATGTCTCAAATTCGGCGGAAAGTGGGGAGCGGAAGTGGAATGGAGAGTCTTAACATTAGGTTCCCGGGTTACCCCTGCCTAAACTGCCTCGTGCGGGATACAGCATGAAGCTAAAAACAAGAAAAAAAATATTTTTGGGTAAAAAAAAAAACAAAAAAAACAGGTAAAGTAAAATTTACAAGAAAATCGCTTTAATGTCCTGGTATGAACCTTTGATATTTCTCTAGAATCTCGAGTGCAGAGAGATATCCAGTGATTGCTGTACGGATCAACTCAAGTGAAATATTTAATATTTTCATTTCTTCGCTCTGGTAAACAAGTGCGGCGTTGAGAACCGCCATACGTCAAAATCGGGAACGGAACAAAGTTTTTAAGTAAACCATATAGTTTAGTTACAAGTATGGTTTTTAATGTATACCAAAAAATTGAGACTAATAGAAAGATACAGATGCATTTTTTTTATTTACAATTAAAGTAATAATAAATCGACACAACACACTTTGATTTTTTAATATTTTTATACTAAAGTTTATTTAAGGCAAAGCGCGGTTGAGTTCCGTCACTCAATGCCTCCTCCGCTCTCGGCGGAGAGTTGGGGATGGAAGTGGAACGGAGTGTCTTAACGCTGGGTTCCCAAGTTCCCTTTGCCTACCCTGCCATGTACGGAATACACAGTAAAGATAAGTGTGTTTATTTTCTAAGAAGCCTTTTTTATTTTCATACAGCAAGTACCTAAAGTCTAACGCATACATTTATAACAAGTTTAATCTAACTAAGATTGGGTAAATCTGTCCTGATTAGCGTTCAAAAATACCTCGGCCATAATAGAAGCTATAAAACTTGGCGCAAGAGTTCCCTTAAGACGCATTACACCTAATAAATCGCGACGAGCTCGTGCAACGAAATCTCGAAAATTTGTTGCCAAATAATTATGTACTTTATATAAACTCTTTATAGAACACAGTCAATTATAATTTAAAAAAACAAGTAATTTTATTTTAAAAGCTGATTCTTTATAATTACAATTTTGTTTAGTATTTAAAGTGCATGGCATTGAATTATGAAAGTTTTTATTACTATCTAGTCTAAATCTAAGAATCTGAATTTGATCTTATTGAAATAATTATATCATCTGAAACTTGGCAGCTACCTGTTTGTAGCTTAAGTTAGGTTAAACAACACAATAAATTGATGCAAAATATTGGCTACAGGAAAAGGGACTAAGGACTTTGCACATTTTTAGTTTCACTCAGTGTAACGCACATGGCAGGGTAGCCAGAGCAAACTTAGGAGGAAGTCGGGGCAACTCAACGTCACGCTTTTCTTTAACACTAGATCGAAGAAAAATCTAACAATATAACATTTTTCATTTGAAAATATTAAATATTTCACTTTTTTGAATATATGTTTAACGTACAACCTATCTTTTACAATCACACGCTTGTGCCCCTGCGCCACGACAGGCTTCATACATTACATTATTATTATAATTATTATTTCCAATAAGGTTTCTAAACGACAGCGCTAACCGCCCTGCGGCTACAAAGTTAATATAATTTGAGCTTTCCAAGCGTTTAATTTGCTGCTCGCCTAACACTCAGTACTTTAACATAAAAGGTGTTCGAGTTTGTTTTATATTTTCCATATATGCTATATATTTCAAACATAGGGAATAGGTCGTGGGGTACACAGGGTGAACTTAGGAACCTAGTGTTAAGACACTCTGTTCTGTTGTCCACTTTCCGCCGAATTCAAGGCATTGCGTATTAAGTGGCGGAACTCAACGTCACGCTTTGCCTTGTTACGAGAGCGAAGAAATAAAAACATAAATTATTTAAAACTTAAAATATACATCTCTTAATTATATTATTTAAATTTTGTTAGCGTTTAATACAAACATTTATCTTACCAATCCTACTTCCTATTATTAATGTGAAAATTTGTATGGATGAATGTTTTTCCATTTTGAAACAAAAACTACTTAAATATAACTTAACATTAATATAGCCTATAAGTATATATCGAGATGGATATATATGGATTCTGAATATATCCGGAATAGCATTATTTATAATTCGGCTAAAATATGACATTAACTTTAACCGGGGAAGCCGCATATGAATCCTAAGTAATAAAATATTTTTAAATATAATTTTGACTCAAACATGTTATATCAATGCTAATTCTACAAATATATCGTTTTACAAGCTCAATTCGTAATGTTACACCGTATGACTGTGGGTGTTTTAGTTATGGGTTCGATTGCAACTCGGAGTAATGAATTGTTTTAATTTCCATAATTTGACTAGACAAAGCACGACGTTAACATGTAACATTAATTTATCTTCCTTTCCTTGTTATATAAAGAGCATACTACATATGCTAAATCAACTAATTTAATATGCTATAATACTTTTCGAAAGTATGTAAATACAGTTATATAAATTATTTTTTTAAATGTGGATATATGAAAGTAAAAAAAGTAATTAGAAATAGTCTGTAATAGTTAGTATTTCGCTTTTAAACACTTTGTCGTTTGGAACATATGGATTTCAATGATATCTAATATTATTTGAGAATCTGCGGCCCCGAAACTTTTTTCATTTATGAAATTCGAAACATTATAAATTTGAAAACTAATACCAAATTAACATTATTTCAATAAAATTTACAAATGTATATTGTTTTTATTATATTGAATATTGTGAGTCCGATTTCGCAGTCATGTTTTTTTGTTGCGCCGGCAAGAAAATGCGCGGTATGGAGTTGCGCCAGTCAATATGCTTTCTACTCAACTTCACGCTGTATCCCGAAGAGGCAGGGTAGGCAGAGGGCACCCGGGAACCTAGTGTAAAGACACTCCGTTCCACTTCCATTCGCCACTTTCCGCCAAATTTGAGGCATTGCGTGTGGAGTGGCGGAACTCAATGCTATCGATGTCTTAAATCAGAGTGGAAAGCGGAAGCCAAAGTATTTGGACACTACTCTCTATAACTACACTAATACATGCAGGATACAAAGAAAGGCTAGAAAAAAAAATATATTTCAACGATTTATTTTTTAAAAAGATTAATTGACCTTTTTATATTTTTATATTTTTTTTCCAAACAATAATAATTTCAAAATAACATAATAGGTTATATACTACACTAAAATTGAAAATAGCTCCTTGAAATATATAATAGCTACTTAGCTCGCCTATAACACCGAAGATTGTGTATAGAAGGAGCGGGCAGTTTAATTTATGAGTTTCCAAGTTGTCGATATCTTTCCGCCGCGAAGTTATTTCTCGCGAGCTTCATGACGCTCTATATTTTTATTAAATAACATTTTATTGCAGGACTTTATTTTTTCTTTATGGCTAAAGTTTTTATATATTATCTGTGTTTATTAATCATGTATGTTCTTCACGATTAAGCAGAGGAAACTTGGTAAAACCTTTTTTGTGACAAAAAATACAACATATACCGTTTGTTTGTTTAGTTGTTTCCCCGAGTGGGAAAGAAACCCACATAAGATAGGTCTCGAAAGTTATATTTTACTATACGATTATTTAACCTATTATTATATTTTTTATATTTAATCTATTGTTTAACTCTCTAAAAGCCAAATCATATCATATTAATTAACTAAAAAACGCTTTATTACGTAGTAGTATCAGTATTTCGAGATATATCTTCAAATCTGGCAATTTCAATCTTTCAATTTTGTATTTTTGACTGTAGGTCATTGGATCTTTTGTAAAAACCTACAAAAGGCTGATTCAAAACTGAAATGCACAAAAGAGTACCGTGATAGAAGATTTTAAGCAACGAGGCTTCAGCTTTGTTGAATGAGGTCAATACAATTCGTCCTGTATTGATTTTATACGCTTTGTTCGTCGGATATTCTAGTGATGCTCTTTTTTCTAGTCACGCAGCATTCGCCAAATTCTTTTGAACTTTTGACAGGTCTTCCTTGTATTATTATCAAATACCGTATGTGGCCAATCAAAAATATACTTTAATGAAAAATTGTCACTCATGCTCGTGTGTATTTCTGTATTGTACACACATGTTGATTTATTTGTGTTGATATATACATATAATACAAATCAATGCAATGAATAAACAAAATGAAATAAAAAGTAATATTATAAGAATAAAAATCAGTAAATAAAAGTCTTAAAACATAACTCATCTAAGGAAGGTATAAATTTTCTTGCTATAAAATGTATCTTCAATTGATTTGCAATAAATCTCACTGTTAAGTTAACTAAGTACGAAAAATATTTTGTTACATAATTTCAATCTGGTGAGTCCCAAGATCTATATTGGAACGTGAGAAGAATATGATAATAAATTAAATCAAACTAACTCACTGTACATGAAAACGCAAATGTACTTGTAAATTCACCGTTTATATATTGTGAGGATTCATATCTTAACGGTTGTTCGACCTTCAAGATCAATTGACGGTCAAATAAAATTGAAATAAAATTTTCAGATGCCAGTAAAGACGCTTGGTCCAAGTATTCTACAGAAGGTCCGATTCTCATTCAATATTTAATATTATATTAAAATCAAAGTGCGGCGTTGAGTTACGGTACTCAAAAAGCAAGACACCCAAAATTCGGGACAAAGTAGAAAAAGGACCCTTACATGACATCGTTTTACGACATCCAGTGTTTACTTTTTGTATGTTTTAAGGTAGAGTTGTATTTGTAGAGGTTCTGGAGACGATCAAACCGTGGATGATGAATACAGTGCAAAAAAGAAAAAAAAACGATAGCCCAGAGATGTCTATGTGAAACAATATAAGTAAGAATAATAATTAAATAAGAAAATCTTGGAGATATGTGTATTTAAGATAGAGCTAGAGAGCTCTATCTCAAATACACATTTATCAAAACTAAGATTTAAGACTCTTTAAATTAAAAAGGTCTAAATAATTTCACTAAACTAAAAATATATAAAATTTATATTTTTATCTTTTTAACTATAAAATTTAAACACTGAGATTAATGAAGAGTGAAAATGAATAAAGATGCCCACTAATGAGGTTCCCGTATCACAAAAGGTATAGACATATGTGATATGCTAAATAAAATGCTATGAATTTTCGAAAAACCTATACTATAATTTTTTTTTAACATTTTATATGTTTCTTATTAAATTCAGATTAATAGATTAGTTAATAAAGTAACACATAATATAAAAATTCTATAAATACATTGTATAAATAGTTTTTTTATATGAAGTATTATAATTATTTTTCTCAGCTTCACGTTGTATCCCGCACGAGGCAGGGTAGGCAGAGGGAACCCGGGAACCTAGTGTTAAGACACTCCGTTCCACTTCCGTTCCCCATTGCGTGTTGAGTGGCGGAACTCAACGCCGTGCTTTGCCTTATTACCAGCGCGAATAAATGAAACATTAAATATTTAAATTGAAAATATTAAATATTTTATTCCCTCGACCGGGGATCGAACCCAAAACTTGTCGGTTACAGTCACACGCTTGTGCCGCTGCGCCACGACAACGCCTCAAATATTATAAATATTATTTAAACAATAACTTATTATTACTATTTATATACTTATATATAAAATAATTTAAAAATGTCATATTTTGTTTTTTGAATGTGTCGTAAGCTTTTTAAATAAAACGAATTTGAACGGACTAATCGTATATTGATATATAAACAATTTTGAAAACCTGACGTCTCCAACTCTTTACAGTAGTCCGTGGTCTCGGGTAGGCTGAGTTGGCATTCGTCTGTCATCTGACATAATTATTATACCGCCAACGATATCTTAATTACCTCGCGTATTAACCAGGATTCTTGCAGAATGGGCTTACTGCATTACTAGTCCTCTAGTGTGCTGGGTTTTAGACATTACATTTTTTAAGAGTGGGTCACCAGTTGTGGAAAGGTTCCAACCATTTTCTGTATTGAAATTACGATGTTATTGTATTTCAATAGCATTGCAAATAATTCTAGGGATATATCTACTTTCTCTAGCAATATGTGGGGTTCAAATCTTATGTAATGGTTGGATTTGTTCGCTCTATGCACACACACATGCCCATTCTTGACATCGGAGATATGTTCCTTCACCCTAACATCGATGTTTTTCTTTGTTTGACCTATATATGATAAGCCATAGCCACAATCAAGTTTGAATACACCTGCACACTGCAAAGGAATATTACTCTTCACTGGCCTCAAGAATTGGCTCACTTGTTAGGTTTGAATATTGTTTTAATAGAAGCTCTTCTTAAGATGTTGCCGATCCTATCTGTAACTCCTTTCACATATGGTAAAAATCACCTTTACTTTTACTAACTAAGCATGTGTGAACACACCTTTTCAGGATGCAATAAAAACAATGAATAAACTACAATGATCTATTCTTATAAACTTTTTCTAAAATAAAGCGCACTTATTTCTTAATTAAGTTAAAGCTTATGTTATATTAAAACTGTTTTCCTTTTGAACACGTATGAATGCATTTCATACTAGCGGTTCGCCACTTGCTCAAAGGGTTTCACAAAGAATTTGTGTCAAGCTCTCACGGTGAGAGCGTAAACAATAGAATGTAGATACCTATGTATGTACGTACTAGGTAGGTACATTACATCTAGATCAGGAAATGTCACACCTAAATGTAAGCCCTACTGACACGTTTACGTAGCTTTCATAAGTTATAAGTGTTTCGAGATAACCACTTTTTGTATATTTGCTTTTGTTTTTGTAAAGCTTGTTACTTATTATATTTATATTGTTTTATGTTTTAATTATAATAAAAGTGCATTTTATCTTTATAAAAGTGTTCTTTGGATGTGTACTGTAGACATCCTAGGTAGGTGTGGGTTTATATCGATCGTTTACTTTTTTGTAAGATCGTGAAGTATATCATTTCTAAATATTTTGATAATGAGAAATTATTTTCACGTTACATACAAATAACTTTAACTTTACATTTTAGCTTAATATATGTAGATTAAGTAGTTCAAACGGTAATTTTGCAATTCTGGAATAAAAACCATGCTTTTTATAAAAAAAACGTTATATTTATTATTTAGGTTCGGACTGTATCCTGCACATGGCAGAGTGGGTTAAGGAAATTTGAGAATGTAGTATTAAGACACTCCGTTGTTTTCTCCACTTTCCGAGGAATTGGAGACATTACGTGTTGAGTGACAGAAATCAACAACGCGCATTGTTTTGTTACTAGAGCGAAGACTTGATAATATTAAATATTTTCGAATGGGGATCGAATTCACCTTTTGAGCTTACAGTGGCCTCAGCCAAATCAAAATATTTTTAAATATTCGTAATATTATGGAGAATTGACGCCTTAACTATCTTATGTGGTTACCCAACTGTGCCAACAATAGTGGCGCAATACATTTCATTTCTCTTAAAGACTTAGATAGGATTCAATAGATTTAATATATAAATTAAATTATAAATACATTTTACGGCTCCTTTTTTAAGTACAAATATTGAATTTATATCAGCGGTACCGCTCCAATATAACAAGACATATGAAAGAATACTGCGAAAATAACCAAAATATACTAGGGTATGTTGGGATGGGTAGTATCAACATCCGTTACCTTACTTTCTTAACTGCGAACGCGGCTTTGCTGAGTATATCTGCGTGTGAATCCAACTCGCACTTAACTTTTTTACTATCACAATAAGCATTATGATGTTAATAAATTTACAATAAATAATTATATTTTCAATTAACTATATTAAAATATTAACAATCTGGGCTTGTATATTTTTAATGAATTATATTAAAAATAAACAAGTCCAGACCTAAAACATATATTATCACATATTACGATACAAATAAAATGTATATATGGAGAAATTTAAATCAACTTCATAATTTTCTCAGTACAACATCATACTTTATACTATCTTACTAAATTCAGATGTTCTTCAGACTGATAATAATGAGTTGAGTTTAATACTTATTACAGCTCTTTACTGTGCTTCATAAGTAGATTATTTAAAATTTTACTTTATAAGCATTTTCTTCTAACGAGTATTTCGCTAATTAAAGTTATTAAATTAAATTTTGTTTTATCATAACTATGTAGTTGCTATATAGCTTTGGGATGAGAAATGTCCCGAGCTTTTACCTTAATTAATTGTGTATGTACTGAGTAATCATTCCTATCTAAGTCTTTTAGAGAAATGAAATGTATTGCGCCACTATTGCACAGTTGGGTAACCACATAAGGTGGTTAAGGCGTCAATGCTGCATAATGATATTACGAAGCTCAAAAGGTGAATTCGATCCCCATTCGAAAATATTTAATATTATCATATCTTCGCTCTAGTAACAAAACAATGCGCGTTGTTGATTTCTGTCAGTCAACTCGTAATGTCTCCAATTCGGCGGAAAGTGGAGAAAACAACGGAGTGTCTTAATACTACATTCCCAAATTTCCTTAGCCCACTCTGCCATGTGCGGGATACAGTGCGAAGCTAAATAATAACTATAATGTTTTTTGTATAAAAAGCAAGGTTTTTATTCCAAAATTGCAAAGTTACCGTTTGAACTACTTAATCTACTCTACAAATATTAAGCTAAAATGTAAAGTTAAAGTTATTTGTAGGTAACTGGAAAATAATTTTTCATTATCAAAATATTTAAAAATGATATACTTCACGATCTTACTAAAAACTAAACGATCGATATAAACCTACCTAGGATGTGTACAGTACACATCCAAAGAACACTTTTATAAAGATAAAATGCACTTTTAATATAATTTTAACATAAAACAATGTAAATATAATAAGTAACAAGCTTTACAAAAATAAAAGCAAATATACAAAAAGTGGTTATCTCGAAACACTTATAACATATGAAAGCTCCGTAAACGTGTCAGTAGGGCTTATATTTAGGTGTGAAATTTCCTGATCTAGATATAATGTACCTACCTAGTACGTACATGCATAGGGTTACAGTACGTACATGCACTTGCTCAAAGGGTTTCACAAATTCTTTGTGAAACCCTTTGAGCAAGTGGCGAACCGCGAGTATGAAATGCATTCATACGTGTTCAAGAGAAAAACAGTTTTAATATAACATAAGCTTTAACTTAATTAAGGAAAATGGCACTCTATTTTAGAAAAAGTTTATAAGAATAGATCATTTAAATTTTTTTCATTGTGGTTATTGTATCCTAAAACGGTGTGTTCACACATGCTTAGTTAGTAAGTGAAGGTGATTTTTACCATATGTTAAGGTGGTTACAGATAGGATCGGCAACATCTTAAAAAGAGTTTCTATTAAAACAATATTCAAGCCTAACAAGTGAGCCAATTCTTCACACCAGTAAAAAGTAACAGTCCTTTGCAGAGTGCAGGTGTATACAAACTTGTTTGTAACTGCGGTTTATCATATATAGATCAAACAAAGAGTAGCATCGGTGTAGAGTGAAAGAAGACATTGCCGATGTCAAAAATGGAAATGTAACAAAGTCAGAAGTGTGTGAGCATAAAGCGAACAAATCCAACCATTACACCAGGTTTGAACCCCACATACTCGCTAGGATAGTAGATATATCTCTAGTATAGATGTATCCATAGAATGATTTACGAGGCTATTGAAATACAAAACATCTTAATTTTAATAGACAAGATGGTTGGAAACTTTCTACCGACTCTTAAAAAATGTAAAACCTCAAACACAGCACACCAGAGGACCAGATGCAGAAAGCTCATTCTGCAAGAATCCTGGGGAGTACACGAGGCAATTAATAAATCGTTGGCGGCAGTTTGATACATATTTGATAATGTCTATTTGAATAAAGAATATTTTGAATTTTGATTTTGTATTAAATTTATTTTGAACCTTATTTTTTCTACTCTCCAAGGAACCACGGCTTAACTCGATTTCGATCGAAGACAGACAGACAACAAAGTGATTCTAAAAGGGTCCGTTTTATCCTGTTAATATACGATAGCCCTAAAGGCTAAACATACAAAATAATTTGAAAACCTTATAACAATATTCGCAAATAATACGCTTTAAAAATGGCATGACGATCAATTTACGAAGGAACTCTCAATCCGTCAGCTTAGCGTCACCTGAAGCTTCAGCTTTCTTTCCATACTACTTAGTATTCAAGAGTCGAGCCCCATAATTTACTGGCAAGTATATCCAAGGCCGAGACAAGTTCAGTAGGGACGATCCCTTACTGTGGCATGCAGTCAGTCATTTAGAAAACATTCGATTAATTGAACTGGGGACTAAACTAAATGGAATGTTTAAATAATTCATTAATTGATGTAATAAGCGTACCCTATTCCAAACGTTTTCGTTGAGGGACCCCTTATTCAGATGTCGTCCATTTGTACCAGTGGCATTTATTTCGTTAACAAAACATTTTGGGACGTGAAAATTAAGACGCTTTTCACAATGTCAGAAAACTATAGTTTTTTTTTTTAAATAATTTTAATAGCATGATAAATTCAATAGATTTTAATATTTATTCTTCGTCGTTTTTAAAGGCTCTTAAATTAATAGAGAAAATTATCTTGAAGTAAACAAAGTACATGAGAAAAATGTGTGCAACATTAGTACCAGGCTCCACATATTGAACGGCTGCAACGTTCAACTCTCATTTCCAACAAATTTATAAGGTAGAAAACGATTTTTCAACATCCGTTCATATGATTTATAGGAAAAGCCCCGAAAATTCTTACTTTACCTTTGCTTAAAGGATTTTACATAAAATATATTTCTCCAGTTTTCTTTCGTATCTACCATAGTAGGCCAAAACAAGAGTATTCATGGCGCTCCAATAGTAATAATTACAAAAAAAAAACAATCTGTCATTTACAGCAGCACTAACATAATATACTACTACTGTCGTTAAAAGTTAAAAGTAAATCCCTACAATATTGGGGGTAATATTTCAGCTCTTAAGGAATTTTTATTCATACAATATTAGTATTATTATAATATTAATATTAATATTATTATTTATTTGTCAATAATAGTCAGACAATTTATTAAAAAAACGTTAATGTCAGTCACATCTTACATTTGATATATTGTAAAACGTCATTCCAACGCTAACAGGTTTGATTACCCCGTGTATTTAGAGAGACAATATCAATTGACATCTTTATTGATCTAATTAACTTGGCTTAATTGGATTACTCCACGATAGTACGCTGTAGATATTTGACTATAATTACGATTTATATGCTCACTTATGTATTATAATAACGTCATCAGTACAGTGATAGGAAGATCAGATTAAATAATATGACACTATGTCACGTAAAAAAGTCATAAAACAATATTCCACACTAAAGTTTATCCTGGCGAAGAAGGAAAGAAATGGTTATGCATATGTGTGTAGGTAAGGCATCTTCATTTTATTTAAATATAAAAAAAAACTCATAAACACATATTTTTAAAACTTAAAACCAAATTAATTTAAAATCAATTCTTTATAAACACAATGTTGATTATAAAAAATGTTATTAATTTTTTATTCCATATTTTTGATATAAATTGTATGCCTATTGTATCTAGCGTCGTAATCCCACTGTGAACTACTTCGTTATACGCCCAAGAAAATATCTTGAAAAACTGTAATCGCCATTCATATAAAATTCAACAGGCATTTACAAATGCTCCAGATAGCGGAGAGATATGCGCCGTGGAAATGAGAATTATAATTAATGCTGAGAAAAGGAAGGTGGAAAGTCATTAGGAATCAGGAAATAATGCAGCGTCCCCTCTACCTTTTTCATTTTATAGTTTGACTTGGCTTTGCGTGTTCTACTTGCTCTTGGCTCTTGAGTTCTGATATTAAATAACTGTGGAAAATGTTAATTTAGAATATTTTCTCTTTTCAGGTTTTAAATTTAATCTTAGATAAAATTGGATCCTAGCAGTATTTAGATTTAATATTATGTACTAGTTTTTACAACCAAAGGTTGGTTGTAAAAATGAATCTATTGTAGAACGTAAACGGGAAACCAACACTAGTTTAGATGTTTTCTTAATTTATTATTTATATAAAAAATATGTTTCTAAAGGTTTTTCTTTAAAGATATTTTGACAGTAGAAGTTATAAACACTGCTTAGAACTTAAAACATAAATTAAAATTGTTCGCCGCTTTGAAGCTTTGTTGTTTAAAATTTCAATTAATTAAAAGAACTTTGAAGAGCGCCTTAACAGGTGATTCATTGTTAGTGCTGCTAGAATACTATAAAAGAGGTTGTACAGATATTTTCAAGGAAAAATATAGAGCTGTTGTTGCTTTATTTCCTCTGTCCGTATTCAAATCGCTTGATACCCAATTGATCAAATGTAATAAAGACGACTTCATATCCGTTAATATTTATAGCTGATGGTACATACTCTCTGTATCTCTCTCAGCTTCTGTATACAATATTGGCAAGGCAGGCAGAGGGAACTTGGAAACCTAGTGAAACACTCGGTCTTGATCCGAATTTTCCGCCGCTATCGCGATGAGTGACGATATATATATATATATATATATATATATATATATATATATATATATATATATATATATATATATATATATATATATATATATATATATATATATATATATATATATATATATATATATATATATATATAGCATAAATGTCGTATAGATCATTAAGATATATTATTTTCTTTCCGATTTTTCAATCCCCAGATAGAGACAGAGAGCTTTTATTCGGCTGATAGTGAGATGTTGCATTTTTCAATACCTAAGTAAGACTTATTCATCGAGTAACTCCGTTACCTGGAGGATAAATCTATTCGTTGTTTCAATAGCCAGATAACCGTGTTATTCAACGAATAACTTGAGTTGACGTTACGTGACGTTTATATTAGTGCAATTTGATCTGTGGTTATGTTTGACATACGTCGAATTTACCTGTGCCTTGGATATATTTGATACTATTGATGACCTAGAATTTAATGACTATATTAATACAGTTTTTTACTAGCTCTAATTGAGGATATAATCAAGCACTAAATACAAAGAAACAAGCAATGTGTTCAGCCGAGTTTACTTTTCAAGATAAATTGGCACGTTGGCCGATTGATGCCATGATTTTTAATAATTCTAATGCTTAATTCCACTGTGAGAATCATTCATCAGGGAATGGATTAATAATTGACAATATCTACTGATTCTTTACCAAAATCCAGAGAAGACGTCCAGTGTTGAGTATTGGATTAAGATGTAAGCTGCCGCTTGCACAAGATGTAATTGTGGTTTATACTATATTACAAAACCTGGCATGAACAAAAAATTTAGAGGAGGCCCCATTACAGCCAGATTTCGCTGTCCGAGCATAGCCAATATTCCATCTTACTGTAAACATTTCTATATGTGTAGGACAACTTCACACTATCAGAAATTTAGTGATGAGTTTTTTTTTAATTCTTTTATTGTTCAGTAGTCAAAAGGAAGAGAGTAAAGAAGTTTTTGTGAAAGCTGTATTTTATGTTAATAAAAATAATTTTATACTAATTATGATGTTTTATTTATATAAAATTAACCATAATTGTTATTAATGACTTAATTTAATGAAGCTAATTTCTTCCTTTCTTTTCTTCTGATTTGCTGGATGCAACATTTTTAATTTGTGCTCCTTTTCCACAAACTTATGTTGCTCCCTTCTGGTCTACATTAGTAAATTCACCTAATCCAAGCGAGAATTCTGTGTTTTGAGACCTTATGTGCATCTCCTGGCTGTGCTGTGCAGATTGTTTATTCCTTCATATTTTAATTTTTGACGTCTTTCACGAACGTACGGATTCGTTATCCTTGTTAATTACATCTTTTTATTTTCAATAATATTTTTGTATTTGCCGACTAAACTATCTAATAACTGAATTTCAGCTGTAATAAAATTTGCTATCCTGAATGGACAGCATTTTAATTAGATCTTTTCCAAGCACAAATGTGAAGCGTTTGCGTTTGCATTCCATTTCAAACGTGGCTTAAATTTTCGAGTATAGATTTATAAGACCTAAGCGTAACACCGAAGAACACTAAGAGACTAATATTATTGCACAAAATAAACGCAAAGACATCGAACTAAAATGCACAGAGTTACAATAAGAAAGAAAAATAATGTTAAAAAGTGACAGCTAGTCTGTCTTTTTCTAGCGTATGGAAAATCAATATATGTATATGATTCAGCATTCTGAAGTTCGTATTGTTAGGCAGAAATATTCGGTCGAATAATAATCTATAGAATAAAAGTGGATTAAAAAATTGGTGACTACTTCTCTGTCGGTTAAACGGACAGATAATTTTATTCGTTAGGTAATTATTACGCTGTTTAGTAGAAGATTGAAAAATCGGCCCTGAGACAAGTTTAAAAAATCAGCCTAAAACGAAATGACAAATAATATATGAAGTTGAAACAAAAAAATTTACATTACATATCAATTTCACCATAAAGTCTATGTAAAAAATACTAAGTCAGTATACAAAATAAACTAAAATGAACAAATTTTATGTTCTAACTATACGTTGTACGTGTAGCAATTCCCATAGGGTGAAATACAACGCAATTTGTGTGCAACCACCGTATCGGTGTGAGCGCCGCGGGCTCTTTTGATTAACTGCACGTATCATCGTTTTCGTTCATATAAATGATTTACACTGCCTTAATAACCAATTATGTTTTGCTTTATTTGTATTCAAATGGCGGGCTCTTTTTGTTTTTGGTTGTATGCTTAATTTTCTGTATATCGGAGAATTGAACTTCTCAAAGCTGACAACGAAAACTACTGACGTGGGAACAGCATAATTAAGATTTATCAAGTGTATAATATTTTTAATTATAATATATATTACTTGATATAGTTTAGTCAGAATTCATGGACAGTTTCTAAGAGGTGCATGTCCAAATTTCACTGCGCTCAATTTTTTATACGTTTAATACTAAAGTTATATTTTTTCCGCAGTGAAAGGAGTGTGAGGAAGATGCTTAAAAAAAGATTATAGCTTTTAAGAAAATGTAACAGGCTGAAAAATGGTCAACATAACAATTATTATATATTATATTGTCATATTCGACGGCGCAAGGAGACTGACGAACGGTTTTAAAAGGGGCAAATCTAGATAGATCTTGAGTGGAGATGGAATCACGAGATATCAGTGGTTCCAGGTAGTAGGATCAAAATGTATTGAGGAATCTTGGCATCAGCTGATTACAAGAAAAAAGAAAATAATCATGGAGACAGAGAATAATATATAATATAATATTTTTTTTTTTAAATATTTCATTTACTCGAGTGGAAATCGAATCTACACCCTGTCGTTTACAAGTTCACAAGCTTTTGCTCCTGTGCCACTATATTAGTAGGCCTCAAAACAATATTAATTTAATTATATTACAATATATTTATACTACAATGTATATTTATGTGTTCATTGACCTAGTTAGTATATGGTTAGGATCAATAATAAATATAAAACCTTGTGCCAGATCTTGTCCCAGAATAAAACTACTCTATGAAAAAGCTTAAATTTCTGAGACAGAAGTGAGCTATATTTAACAACATGCTTTGCTTTAAAATATGTAATACCGTACATATTTATGACTAACAATACATTAATTAACATTTTTAACCTTGGTACCGAAATCAAAACGAGCTGCCAATATATTTGACTTCGACAAAAGTCGTTGGATTTTAACATAATATTACAAATAATGTGTAGTTATAATTTTATATTGTTAAATAAAGATTTTAATAATTATAAAATAAAGGTACTTAGATTTTAGGGTATAGTTTAAAGTAAATTATATATGAAAAAATATGATAACTAAATATGAAGCATTCAGATCTTTAATACTTAACAATACGTTATTCTAGAAGACCTCTTTTCTCCAAGTCCAAAAAACCCATAAACAACACACCATTTTTTGACTTCACGAAGCCTCACTTTGGTATGTATTCTATAAATAAATATTGCATTTATATATATTACATTAGCTAGATTTTTTTATTTAAATAAATAACAGAATATCAATCGACCAATCCAGTCCATACTAAATTTCATAAATATGTCATAAAATCATATTAACTAATACGTATACCCCTAAAGGTTTACTGTTCAAGCGTTCCATTAGTATTCATTGAGGATCTATTGAATGATCGGGTTAGCATTAAGATTAGTAGGATAGCTCCAACGACGTAGCGACCGCTATGTCCGATCAATATATGGGATTAGCTGTGTCGTGCACACATGCTGAGGTATGCAGTGTGGCACCTAGCGTCGAAGGGTTGCCAGGATTCAAAATTATATAGATACTTTAATATCTGCATTTTTAAGATTAACAGCATATATTATTTAACTATTTTAAATAATTACCCAGCTTCACGCTGTATTCCGCACATTGCAGGGTAGGCAGAAGGAACTCGGGAACCTAGAATTATGACACTCCATTCCACTTTTGTTCCCCACTCTCCGCTGAATTTGAAGTATTGCGTGTTGAGTGGCGGAACTCAACGCTGTGTTTTGACTTGTACCAAAGCGAATAAATGGCAACATTAAATATTTAAATAAAAAATATTAAATATTTCATTTCCTCGAGCGGGAATCGAACCTACAACCTATCGTTTACACTCACACGCTTGTGCTGCTGCGCCACGACAGGCCTTTTTAATAATTACATCAATTTAAAAAAAAAAACTGACCTGTGTTTTAAAAATTGTAAAGATTTTACTAGCAGCAAAATTTAACATTTTTTAATATATATTTCAACTCACAATATTATTTTTACCTCTTAATGTAAGAGGTATATAGTTTTATGTTTTAAACTGGTAACCCTGTCTACGTATATACAGTTAAGTTTAATCGAGTAACATTACTTGCAACCACCTGCTGCTCTTCTATAATTTTGATCTGTAATCATTTTATAATTAACGTCGAATTCTAATCGAAGAATTGTTGTTCATTTACTTAGAAAATAGTCCCCAAAAATGCTACGAACGGTTCCTACTTAAGTCAAATTTATAAAACTATATATTAATAATTGATTTTATAGTAACATATATCATATGACATTATCTTGATAAATAGTTATTTAACTATTTATCAAGATAATTACTATGTGTTCTTAATTTACTTGAGGTCGTCAGTACAGCTTTTGACATTACACGATGTTTCTGGAATCGTTGTGGTTGTAGTGGGGTATTATTTGAAATTGTTCACTCTTATTTCAGAACCTTCTGAAATTTTATGAAAAGTGAGGAGTCCCCTTTGCTTACCTTGCATGGGACACAGCGTAAAGATAATAATACAAAAGAATTTTGTATAAGGTTTTTTAGCTTATGTATTTAATAATAATATTCATTATTTATTAACTTCATAGTTTGTGTACTCATACTCAAGGCAAAGGGAACTTGGGAACATAGTGTTAAAACACTCCGTTCCACTTCCGTTCCCCACTTTCCACCGATTTTGAGGCATTGTGTGTTGAGTGGCGGAAATATTTAAATTGAAAATATTAAATATTTTATTTCCTCTAGTGGGGATCGAACCCACAACCTGTCGGTTACAATCACTCGCTTGTCCCGCTGCGCCACGACAGGCCCTTTAGTTTGTGTATTTAATAATAATATTTTATATATTTCAATATTATTTCCTCTTGGATACATAATAAGATGTCCACATACGAATAGGTTATAATATAACAACGATATAGAAGGTACAACCTGCAATATACGTATAAGCACCTGTAACGTATTTCGTCAAACAGTAATGTATTAGCCTCGTCTTGTTCCACTGTGCACACGCCTGGCAAGATCCAGCCGTCTGCTCACGTGTGCTTACTTCACGCTTCAATTGCTTATATGATAAATCGCATTAAATAACTTTTGGGTTAAGTAGATTTATTTAAAAAACCTATTGGGCGATATCTTTTACTATTTAAATGTTAAAAAAACTTTTTTTTAAATGTGCATATACGGATCTATATTCTTTACAATTTCCGTTTATTGCTAAATGTGTGATGCTATCATAGAGTTGCGTCTATCCCGATTTATTTTTGAGTAAAACATAAATATTACATAAATAATACATTATGTAAAAACTAAAATAATCTACGGTAATTGTTTATTTTTGTATATTAGTCTTATTCTTCTTTCTTTCTTTCTTAGCTTCACGCTGTATCCCGCACGAGGCAGGGTTGGCAGAGGGAACCCGGAAACCTAGCGTTAAGACACTCCGTTCCACTTCCGTTCCCCACTTTTCGCCGAGTTTGAGGCATTGCGTGTTGAGTGGCGGAACTCAACGCCGCGCTTTGCCTTATTACCAGAGCGAAGAAATGAAACACTAAATATTTAAATTGAAAATATTTAATATATCATTTCCTCGGCTAGGGATCGAACCCAGAACCTGTCGGTTACAGTCACACGTTTGTGCCGCTGCGCCACGACAGGCCTCGTAAATATCGTAAATTCAATACTTTAAATGTAATTTGAAACTCACATATTATCTTAGATATATATTTTTTTATAATTTCATTTTTATAATTAAATATTAGGAGTTTTCAATAGCGAGAATAATAAGATTTAATATATATGACATGAACAGTTTGCACAACTACAACTTACTGTGAACAAACTTCAAAGTGTCTAAGCGACTATAATCTGTATCCTCGTATCTATTAAGCACTGAAGTAGCAAACTAAGAACAAAGTTGTTTAATAGTAATAAATTTAAATTTATTCAGTGCGTAGGCTCTGAACACTTAATCAATGGGTAACAACATATAATAAATGATTAACCAACCAAACTTTAAACAAGTACTTAAAGTGACAACTGAGTTGGAATAGAAACTTAGAATAAGATAGTGATTTGTATATTACTCGTATTAGTTAATTTTAATCTGACAAACAACTGGTTAACTTATGCGTATTCAAGGAGATGTAAAGGGCTGTCATAAAATTTGACATGTTCTGTCGATCTGGGGCAGCTCTTGTGAATAATTTCACAAGTATTTTCATGACGGCACGCAACGCTGCTCTGCTCGTGTGGGTTGCCATAAAATTATCTCACGTACTGACTTTTTAGAGTTTTGCGAATATAAACATCGTGTGGGCAATAAACCTAAGCGACGTCTATCTCTGAATAATAAAATTGAAAGAACTTAAAATAATATAAGCACTTAAATATTTCATAGATTTTTTTTATTGTAATATTTTTTTTCCAATTGTATGTATTGGCCACACTTTATTTGGCCGGTCGAACAAAATCGCAATGTAAAGTGATGCAGTGGGACAACCTTTGACTCTAAATGTTATTGTTGACTTAAATTCTGACCCAGATAATGATTGTTTGTAATTTACTGAAATTTCTTGACATCAAGTATCCTCTACCTACCATACCATACTATATACCATACCATACTATATACCATACTATATACCATACTATACTATATATAAAGTAATAAAACGAAAAAAAAGTTAGTAAAATCACTAGGTCAGGTGGCAAATGACTTGGTCGTATGTAATACGAGGCGGTTCGTGCAAAGTAAACATTCACCGAGATGGTACAACATCACTGATATTATTTTTTAATCCGAACATATTGCAGACGACAACTGCCGTATACGCTAGTTTATTGTGTAAACCTATGGTATTGAAATCCGCGTGCTGAGAGAAAAAATGGAAACATAACATGTATTTTTTTTTTCTTTCAGCACGTGAATACACAATAACCTTATAGTGCTGGAAGCTTATTATTAATTATATTACCCGTAATTTATCAGTTATGTAATTTTGATAGCAACAATTTTATTGCTTAGTTAAACTTTTAAAGTGTATTACTGTTATAACGCAAGTGAGGTTTGAGAGATGGGCAATCAATTTTAGATAGATAGATACATTCAATTTTTTATAGGTTTTCCAAAAAGAGATATTTTTCCTAAGTTTCTAATAACATTGTTATAAGTTTTAAAAACCTTTTCTAAAGTTAGAAAATACAATCCAAAAATATAAAGCACTTTTAGTTTTAGTTACAGTTACTACGAAAAGTTGAAATCTGAATAATCTCATAGCCAGATTTCTGGTTCTCTTGTGGGGTAAATGCCAATTTCTGAAACTTTAATAAAACTTTGAATAGCCCTAGGAATAACTTATTTTATGATAGACCGTAAAAGTGATGTATAAAACTGAGAACGCCATAAAACCGATCGATGTATCACTTTTCTTCTACTAAGCGAAACTGATGCGTTCCGTCTATAGTCGAAGAAGCAATAACTTCACGGGCCATAGGGCACGCAGCTTTCCATAACGGACGAGGAAATTTAAACTTACCGACCGGAATTGTTTAGAGAGAGAAACGACCAAGTTAAAATGACCTATCTAAGCTTTATGACAAGATCGAAAATAGTATGACAGGATAATAGTCACGCAGCTCAATCGGCGTTGGACTGTCATCATTTGAAAATGCACGGCGAATCAAAACAAGCACATTACGCTTTATTTATCGAAGTTAAATATAAGTAGCGTATTCTATTTTGCATTTCATTAACCTACTTGCGTTGTTATAAAACAAACGCTTTGTGTTTGTGTATCATTAATAGTGCACTGTAATCACATAACAGTCTCTAATCTATTATTTTATTGTGAAAACAAATTATTTTCGTTTTGTTGATTTACGCATTTTGTACGATATACACAAATATATCTATTGTCGTCATTTAAAAAGTTTCTTAATTGAGGCCAGTCGTGGGGCAGCGGCACATTGGTGTGACAGTATAGGCGACAGTGTACAGGTTGTGGGTTCAGGAAATATTTATGAATATTTTCTATTTAAATATTTAATTTTGTTATTTCTTCGCTACAGTAATAAGGCAAAACACGAAATTCGGCGGAAAGTGGGGAACTGAAGTGGAACGGAGTGTCTTAACACTAGGTTCCCAAGTTCCCTCTGCCTACCCTGTCATTTTCTTCATGTCTTCCATATGTTTTTTTAAGATACATATTGAACGGTGATAAAGTTCCTTACGTATTATCGCACTATGTCCAATATGGTAAAATAAAGCAAAATATTTGTTTAACAAATATTTATCTAACATTCAGACGCACAATTGTACACAATTGCAAAACAATTGTAACTACATAATGCATCTACTTATTTTCCTATCAGAAACTTAAATTATCTTTATTTTTATTTTTAAGTAACTTCAACTTTCTGACTAATATCTTTAATTAAATTTGTAATTTCACTCAAAATCTTATCTAAACAAGCCTAACGTGCAAAACTCAGCAAGATTTATGAATAATTTCAATACTCTCGTACTCTGCAAAACACCGGCAAGTAAAAAACGAACGTTCACATTGCGAACAAGGCCGCAGGGAGGAGGCCTCCTTAAATTGTTAATACCGTAGCTCGAGTGACCGCGGGGACTCGAGTCGTAATAACATTTCACTTCTTTTAAGATGTACTCAAACAATATTAAGTATATTTTATGCATTAAAGTATAATACTAAAATATTTAAAATGGCTATGTGAGTTATGGAGAGTACAATTTTAGGAATAATTAATTTATGTAGTATTAGTTGTGTAGTTCAATATCTTTTAGACAATAGCACTATTTGTGACCCTACGCTACAATAGCTATCGTGGCGTAGGGGCACAAGAAATGACATATTTAATATTTTCATATTAAACATTTAATTATTTCATTTCTTCACTCTGTTAACAAGGCAGAGCGCAGCGTTGAGTTCCGACACTCAACTCACAATGTTTTAAATTCGGCGCAAAGTAATAAACGTAACGGAATGTCTTACCCTGCCATATGTCATACAGCTGAGAAAAATAAACCATTTTTACAGAAAAAAATATGTGTATGTAATACGTTCGTATGTACCTTACATCTATGTAAATGATAAAGTAAAGTTTTTTTTCACATCTCGCTATTTGTCTCTGCATATCAGCACGTGATGTTTCAAATAACTAACAGAAATTCGTGCCCAATGAGTCATAGAAACTAAGGCTACATTTATTTTTAAATTAAACTACTCAAAGAAGAAGGATCTCTACTTATAATATATATTGTACACTTTCTTAGCTGTCCATATAAACTAATATAAGAAATGTTTTAGTCCGGCACGATTGACCGCAGCGGACAAAAGGGATAGAAATCTCTAGGTTTTACTTAAGACGCTTTCTATTACGCACTTCTCTCTACAAATGAGAATTGACACACAATTCTCCGCTGACTCGAGCATACGCTACAGACTAAACTAATATTGAAGTCGGAAATTTCATTACGATTCAAGGCTTTTTTAGGAATAGCGTTCTTTTTCTTTTTTTAAAAGAGTTGTTTTATCCTTGAGTACGTAACATAATAAATGAATGTTTCTTGGAAATTAATTCATTTATCAAGTTCTTTTTTGACGTTATTGTAATTTTCTAGGTAACTTATATTGTTGCGTTGTTCTACGTGTAAATTTAGTATAAAATCATTTTATAAGAAAAAGTATTTTGTCGATGATTATAATAAATTAATATAAAAAATGAAAATTTAGGGCCTGTCACAGCACATGGGCATAAGCGTGTGACTACGTAAACGCGCCAGGCTGTGGATTCGGTCCCAACTAGCAGAAATAAAATAATGTAATATTTTTAAATTAGATATTTAATGTCTTCAATTCAATTCTCCGTTCTGGGAAAAAGGCAAAGCGCGGCGTTGAGTTCCGCCACTCAAAACGCAATGCAGCAAAGCATCAAATTCAGCGGAACTGTTTCAACACTAAGCTCCCAAGGCTCTCTGCCTCACCTACCATGTGCGGGCGTTAATCTAAGAAAAAGGAGGAAAAAAATATTATAGATAAAAAAATTTAAAACGTGATGTTGAAAGTCTAATTTTGACTTTATATGTATTTTTTTCCTTTTACAAGGATACATAATAATCAATCAGGCTATAAAACCAATTTTAATGGTACAATAACTATTTATGGTTTTTTAAATCAATTTTCGACCAACTAGTTTTTTTTAACAAATAGAAGCGAGCAATTTACATCTTTTACATAGAACGCTTTTCACGTCAGCAATTTTGCTGACTGAAGCTTCAAACCGGAACAAGGTATTTTGTGTCAGCTACATAGATAGAACATAAAAACTTCACAAATAAATATGTTTCTATGAAATAGTTCACATTTTACAGTCAGCTAAGCCACAAATTATGACGATGATGTATTTATAGAAAGTTATCTCTACATGGTATATGATAACTCTATGACAATGCAAATTATTTTCTTGATAATATTTTACAATATATTTTTGATGGAATGAATATCAGCATCTAATGTAACGTAGAAAGTGAGTTGGCTACTCGGTCAGCGTAGATGTGCCTTATTGACCGAGATTTGTGTTCAACGTCAGTATTCGTGTACTGTCGACTGCATTTTATATTTAATAGTAGAGATTTCTATAATATTTTAATAGCAAAAGCTAGCTTTATTTATAGAATTTAAAATGAAGGACCAGTATTTATTTATAATATTTCAATAATGAAATAAATTGAAATATCTTTTGTAACCTGACGTAAATACAAGTAAATGTGCACAAAAAAAATATTTCTATTTTCAAAAGAAAATTCATTTCATCTGGATGGACACAATTTGCAGAATGCTTTAAATAAAACCGCATTGCATAAGCAGGGGAGTAATTGTGGGCAGCGCGGCCACACTGCGGAGGCGATAGCATCACTCAAACGTACCTGGCCGTATACTTTTTCTATTTAGTTTTCCAGGGAAAAAGCCATGATGGTGGAAACATTTTATAAAAAGCGAAACGTCGAGAAATACTCGTAAATGTTGCCAGTTAAATTTTTACCTCCAATAATGTCGTATGATGTATAAGAAAAGTTAAATTAATAATAAAACTTTAGCTTTTTATACGTGGTATATAAATGAATTGCATTTGTAAAACGTATAGTAAAGAAAGCTAATAAATATGTGTTCTATAGTTTTTATATTCTAATCAGTTTATTTCATTGAATCATGAGATCATCAAATCTTTGTATACGTAAATTAAACTAATTATATATATTTAAAAAAATAACACGCGTGTTTAACCCTACCTCTTTTAACACAGCTCTAACAATTATATTATTGTTATCACCTCTTGGAATATTTCTATATTGTTTAGCTATTGAAAAAAATATTAAAAAAAAAAATAATAAAAACAACTTTGAAAATTGTATATTAAATTAAAAATACAATAATTATAATTTTATTTATATACTTATATTTTATCATTCAAATATAAAATATAGAACTTTTCCTTCAGCGGCTGATAGACTGATATAGGCAAAAGGCCTGCTAAAATTTCTGAAAAGGGCATAAAGATACCTACGTAAGGGATTGTCTAAGTGACAGTTTCTGGAATTTACTTCAAGAACTGAAAACAAAAATCTCAAAGCAAGGCCAAATGTGAGCAATGAGTACTTGTTTACGAAGAGTTCCTTAAGTGTAAGAATGACAAAAATCTTTTATGATTGGGAATCTTCTTAAACATAGCTTCTATTCGATTTTTTTTTTTTTTTTTTTAAATGGAAATGAAAATTTTAAGTTAATGAGATTTTAAGTTCATGAGATACAACCTGGTGACAGAAGAATATCGGAGTGATTTTACATTTTATAGTCCATGAAAGCCCCGTTGCGACCTACATATCAAATACTTAATTATAAAAAGTTGCAACCAACTGTTAAAATAATATTATCTTAAAAATTGAAATATATCGCCCCTGTGTTTTCAAAGTAAAAAAAAAATAAAAGGCCAGTGGACAGCCGGTGCTCGGTGCGCAGCGGCCTGGCAAAGCGTCGCCAGCGGCGGCTGTGTTTAACGAACTGTCTCACTGCTGCTACCCGACCAATGGGTAAGGGGGATTTAATTATAAAAATAAGAATAACCGTGTTAAGTTGAGGTTTTTTTTATTTTTTTTCGTACACATTAAATCTTATTTAGTTAATTAATGTTGAGTAGTTTTCAATATCATTTTACATTTATCGCAAATGTTTAACTTAAAATATTACTGCTTTTACCTTAAAAACTGAATGGAATGGATAAACAAGGCATTTCGCCTTCCTTGTTATATGTAGAAAACAAGTCACTTAAAAAATATATAATTATTAAATTTAAAAGAAAAAAAGTACTGAATTAAGTATATAAAAATGTAATACAAAAAATATTTTCAAGTAAATCTTTACACTAGATATTATTACGCTCAAGCTATATTTTACAATTCTTATAAATATAAAATAAAATCACTTAAAGCGCGAGAACAACCTAAGACACTCAACGGTTTGTTGTTCAAATGAGATTTGAACTCCTGAGTTACGCTATAAATAACCTTCGTAAAAAAATATTTTATGTAAATAGTCTTTCAGAATATTTCCTCAGCTTTTGGTTAAATTTAATGTTAATTCTGAGATTTACTTGAACGCTTCTTCGTGAAAAATGGGAATCATGTTGTAAAATTGTAAATGATTTTCTCACTTCTCAACAAGCTTCCCTCGAAATAAATTAGTATTCGTATTTCTTTTTGCTGTGGTCTTCTTACAATGTAAATATATTTTGAAGAGTTTTAAAACATCTTCATTGTAATTGCGTCGAGCTTAATTTCTTAAGATTTTATCATTTGTTTAGTATAAAGTATTTTGTGATATATTTTTCACAAAAATAATACTCGTAGAATCTGTTGATATTTGTAATGTATAAACTACATTAAAAAGCATTTTTTTTTGGCTTAAATTAAATTGTTATGTCCTTCTTTCTTAACATTTTTGACTAATATATGCTAACTTTAGCATCTAATAAACGTTTATCTAAATTTTCATATTAATAAACAAAGATTTTATAAATTATCTTTATTTCGATTATAACAAACACAAATTCGGCAGGAAGTGGGGAACGGAAGTGGAACGGAGTGTCACACTAGGTTTCCAAGTTCCCTTTGCCTACCTTGCCATGTGCGGGACACAGCGTGAAGCTGTATGAATGAGTGAGTGAATAAATAAAAATTAATATATACGTCTCATAAAAGATACACGGAGCAAATTTACAACAAATATGATTTCGACTAGTAAAACTAGAATAATAATAATAAACTAATTTGAAATCTGGTAAACTTATTAAAGTTTACCAGATTTTAAATTCCCATAAAAATAGTTTATTCTATTAAGCTTAACTACATCACTACTTGCAAACGGAAATAGGTTACACAATTTCAGCGTACAGTGAATAAATGAATCCTTAAGATTTATCCCCCCAGTGGCAGGCGAGCCAGAGGGTCTCCTCAGCAATATATTTCGCCTGCTAATACAAATACATGTTGAAAAATCATTCTACGCGTCATAAGTTGGGGGCGACGGTAACAAATTGACGCTGAACAAAATCGTTATCGCTGCTTTGAGGCGTTAATGGCACGAGTTTAAAACTTCCATTCTTATACACAACGCATCGGGTGCAAGTAATGGTAAATATTTATCAAAATTATAATACATTACTTTGTTTTGATGTGTGAACGTATTTATTTTAATTTTGTGTCAGTTGTTTATGATTTCGGTCGTTTATTTTGAGTGGATATTTCTTTTTACTTTCCTTTAGGTTATGCAAACGCATCTATTTTATCATTCTGGGCATAGTTCATATCGCGCTTCTAAAAGCAATTAATGAGACAATTACATTTTAGTTTAGTTCTTAAATTTTGGCGTTCCGACCGTTCCAGTTAACACAAGACCATTTCGCCAATGGAAACAACAGCAGATAAAAAATCTATACTTATAATATATCAGTAACCGATCACTGTACATGGATATATTAAAAAAATCATATAGTGTATATTTTTCTTTGTATGCCTGTTTGTATGTGCTTTTGTACGGAGTAATCTCAGAAACGGCAAACCTGGTGTTTAAATGCTATATAATACTATATTTTGGCAACCTTCTCTTAATTAATATTTGTTTTATTTCAATCAGCTAATAGAAAATTTTAATATTAAATTATATCAAATTGATATATTTTTTTAATTATTATATTTTTTTTATTTATTTAACTAAAATTTTAGATTTTTAATGTATAGATATTATCTTCTTAGTAATAATATTTTTATAAGATCGACAAAGTAATTAAAATTACAAAATAAAATAGTTTAATTCAGCAAAGCTGCGGGCGTGTCGCCTATTAAATCCATATTCAGAAAATATGTAGGAAATAGAACTGATTTGATAAAATATATATTTCCTTATATTTTTTATATTGGCTAAATTCTGATATTTATTCACTTTTCTTATAGTAAGTAAGATAAGCTTTCAAATTCAAAAAACAAACGGCAAATCATCCTTAAGAAAAAAGTACTGGTATTGCTTTTGTAAAATAATAGATAATTAACATTATAAAATAAATTAAAATATATATTAATAGAATCACTTTTTTTTGAAAATTTTATGTTTAAATATTTATGTAAATATTTAGATAAATATTCATCTCGCCAAATGCCAATTATTTGTATCTAATGAATACCTATTACATTGTTAAGATACTTTGAAATACGATAAACATTTATTCTCAAATAGTTAGACCGTCATAGATTATTGAAATATTTAGTATTGTCTAAAATCCAAACATTATATTGCCCCAAATTACCCCATTAATAGTAACATAGTAGTTTTATAACGGTTGAGTTTAGTGTGAATATTTAGAAAGCTTTGATAAAGGTACAAGCCGCATAGTCGCCGCTAAGCCGACATATTGAAGCCGAATATTTGCCCGAGGCAGAAAAATCCTTGACTAACGAAACACCGTAGACGGTAAGCCGGCCGGGTCGCTTTTTGAGCCGTAAATAACGGAAGTGGAAATCATTTCGGAATTACTGTTCCGCAAAAGCTAATTTATTTGTCTTTTATTAAAATTTTACAATATACTTTAACATACATTTTAAAGTTTTTAATTTGAAAAATAAGGATTGTGATTGAATAAGATTATCGCATCGAGAAACTGAATGAAAATATTAGTTGTACTAATAACATTTCACTTTTATATTTATTTATATATATATAATAAGGCTGAAGAGACATAATTTAGAAAACTTAAAGACAAGCTTTTATTGTGCAGTAAATAGATACAAGAAGTGCTATAAGTGCTACAGGATATGCTTTATTGCAGTTTACTAGAAAAAGTTCCTTTCTATCCTTCTCTTACCACTCAGTCTGGTCTATAAGAAGTAGTAAAGTAGTTAATAAAATCGTGTTAAAAAATAAATTTAACACAATTACAAATAAATGCAATAATGCAAAAATCATATAGATATTAACCAAATTATTAATTTTAATGTGTCATATTTATTCGTTAACCGCAACCATTTTGGATCGACATTGATTCCTTGGTGCTTACTCGCTGAGCCGTCATCGTGACCGTGACTGCGGTGGCCGTACCGGTGTAGCTGACTTCACATTTATGAAGAACCATATATAATTTATTTGTGTATTTATTATTTTGCTGTTAATTTAATAACCTAATGAAATAAATAAGTCATAACATATTTTTTATGGCAAGCGATATTTAGTCAGTATCATTGGGATTCATTTTAAATATACTTTATTTTTTCCAGCTTCACGCTGTATCCCGCATTAGGCAGGGTAGGCAGAGGGAACGGAAGTGAAACCTAGTGTTATGACACTCCGTTCCACTTCCGTTCCCCACTTTCTGCCGAATTTGAGGCATTGCGTGTTGAGTGGCGGAACTCAACGCCGCGCTTTGCCTTATTACCAGAGCGAAGAAATGAAACATTAAATATTTTAAATTCAAAATGTTAAATATTTCATTTCCTCGACTAGGGATCGAACCCAGAACCTGTCGGTTACAGTCACACTCTTGTGCCGCTGCGCCACGACAGGCCTCAAAATATACTTTATTATTCTTTTTTTTTAGCATATAATCTCCTTTGTGTGTTCTACATTCAACGTAACATTGCCGAAGTGATTTTGTGCTCAACTGGCACGCTTGTAAGGCCATAATTACTGAACTAAACTGAACTCTTAAATAACTAAGTTAGATAAGTAACAATCTTATTTTAAAACTCTTATTATTGAATAACAACTAATAAAAGCAAAATATAATTTACAATACTTGTTTTTCTATAAAGTTCCTTAAAATATTTTACAACCGAACGTAAAATAAAATATGAAAGTGTGCAGCGTTTGTGCCGTCTGGTTCGACACAATTTATGATGCGTAGAATAATTTTTCATCCATAACGTGTATTTGTACTAAATCGACGCTTTTAACGGAAAATATATGTTAAAAACGGGGAGAAACTATAAATCATTTTGTGTGAAAAAAAAATCACGCTTTAATAATATCTGTTTATTGAGAAAAGGTGATCCAACATATTAGTTTCTATGTATTTTCCATTTTTAGTATTAAAACTTAGAAATGCTTACTTTACTTTATAAAAACTGTTGACGATTTTGATATCATAATTCGTCGGCCGCCCAAGAGCGTAATATAAAAATAAATAAAAACATACAATATACTTCAACTACCGTTAGGATTTATTTTTTTAAATTCAAGCTGTATCCCGCACATGGCGGGCTAGAAAGAGGGACCGTGGGAACCTAGTGTTAAGGCACTTAGTTCCATTACCTGTTTCCGCCGAATTTGTGGCATTGGGTATATACTTAATGCCCAATACCCAATTTGTGGCATTGGGTGTACACCCAATGCACTTAATGCCACAAATTCGGCGGAAAATTAAAGCCCGTGAGCGCCAATAAGCACTTATAGGAAAAATACACATCTTAAAAACTACCTAGGTTATATTGTTTTTATATTTTATTTTAAGCGCCCAATAAATTCACTACGAAGCATTTCAGGGTTATTCATTCATCACGGCGCATAGAAAATACTTATTTAAAAACAAATTTATTTATATTCGTTAGTTATTTGTACAATAACTAAATATTTTAAGCCTATAAATATAGTATCTATTTTTGATTTCATGTAGAATTGATTCGGAAACGAGAACTGCCGTATGTCACGTTATGGTGACCGCTGCCGACAGTGTCAAAGCGTTTATTGGCCTGGCCTCCACACCATCACGTGTTCGGTCTAACTGATGAATTGTTTTATTTTCCATGACAAAGACAGAATAAGAAAAAAAATACAATGAATGAAATTTGTCTTTTTCAAACAAATTTCAATTCAAATTTCCATATTTGTATTGTTATTATATTTTAATATCGTTTTCAATTAATTTTATAATTTTCGTAATATGGCTGTGATAACACGATAGAGATATTTAAAATGTTTTAAAATAATTTTATTACAAATGTCACTTATATGTATTGTACTAAATGCAACTACACTGTAATTCTAAAATTAGTTCTTTACATATGAAATTGGCATTAGGTACAGGAAGAATACATTTTAAATATTTTTTAATATAATATATTTCTTCTTCTTCCCTGTTAATCCCGGCGTTTGCCAGGATCTGCCTTCCTGCTTAACATACTCCACTTAGCACGATTTTTGACGTCCTCGATAAGCACCGAGGACAAGGACGAGTATGGATGTCTCGGATGACATCCAAACAGTGCTGCCTTGGGCGTCCGGATGGTCTCACTCCAGAGATAGATATAGCAAGGCACTTGCATCTGACATAGTTCCCTAGGCGACGCGCACCATGGCCATGTCATCTCAGACGACGCTCCTGAAGCTTTCATTTCTGCTACGCTATGGACTCCAAGATAATTGCGATAATATATCTGTTACGTATGTGTCAGACCGTCTTACGCCTTAGCATTTTCATTTCCGTGACGTGAAGCTTCTGAGTGTGCCGAGATAGTACCGGCTAGCATTCGCCATATAAAAGAACCGGTCGAATGATGCTCTTGTATATCAGTCCCTAGAGGTTGGTCGGTCGAGTACCCAGACGGAACCTTTGCTTTGCAACGTAAGGTAAATATAATTATTATTCCGGTTTAGTAACGTAACACAGCGCGTTTGCCGGTTTGCTTCGTAAGCTACCTTTTAAGCTTTATAAAAAAACCCTTTAAAATAGTTTTATCAATAACACTACAGCTTGCAGCCAACTTGAAAGTTGTTTGCGATGGATCTGCTTATACGATAGCCTTTAATTCATTTTAACAACTATGGTCTTAGCTGTCCACGGCACTTGAAATTTCCAGAAAGAAAATATTGGGACTAAAAACGCACTGTGTTGTCTTTACGACCGCCATACACATCATTAACTCTTCGAGCTCCGTAGCACTGGTGTCAAAAAAAGAAAAAAAGAATGAATCACGGTTAACGAAACATTAATAAATAAGCTTCATTAAACTTTAATTTGGATTTCCTAACTCTCTCTCTTACTCTTAGCTTCGAGCTGTATCCCGCACATGGCAGGGTAGGCAGAGGGAACTTAGAAGCCTAATGTTAAGACACTCCTTTCCTCTTCCGTTCCCAACTTTCCGCCGAATTTGAGGCATTGCGTGTTGAGTGTTGAGTGGAACTCAACGTCGCGCTTTGTCTTGTAACCAGAGCGAAGACATAAAACATGAAATATTTCATTTGAAAATATTAAATATTTAATTTTCTCAAGTGGGGATCGAACACACAATCTATCGCTTACAGTCACACTTTTGTGTCGCGGCGCCACGACAGACCTCAAAAATCCTAACCAAAGAGGAGAAATTTGTGATTAAAGTACCATTACATAGGCAGCATAACAAAACACTAATTTCATATGTAAGCCCCTAAATAAATATATTGTTACATTAACAAATTACTAAATATTAATTTAGTAAATATAAATCTGATCTAAAAAAAGGTAAATGATATTAAAAAAGCCATCACAGTAAATGCGACTCATGTCGACAACTTTAAGGCGGAGTCGAGCTAATAAATCTTATAGGACATCAATTTCACTCAGTGTATCATTTTCAAGAGTATCATATAATGGCTTCTACTAAAATACTTTTTATAATTCATTAGTATGTATTGCTGTAATTAATTATACATTAAAAATAATTATAAAGCAAATCAAATTGTATTTAAATAATTTTAATATCCTTGCCAAAATAAAAACAGCGTTGAGTTCCGCTACTTTTAATGTTTTTTTAGCTTCACGCTGTATCCCGCAAATAGGCAGGAGGCAGTGAAAATGAAGGATCGTAGTGTTTAAATACTCCATTGCATTTTCCAGTCGCAAACACAATGGCGCGCATTACCTTATTACCAAAGCGTAGAAATAAAAATATTAAATATTTAACTTGAACATATTTAATATTTTATTTCTTTTATTGGAGATCGAACCCACAAAATGTTGAATTTACAGTCATATTCTTGTGCCCGTGCGCCATGACAGGCCTCTGTGTATTACAAATTATTTAACTATTATTTTATTTCTCTTCCTATAATTTAAATTGACGCTGTATTCCGCATATCGCAGGGTATATAAAAGGACCTTGGACCCTAGTTAGTAATAAGACACTTCGTTCCTGTGTACTCACTCAACACCGCGCTGAACGTCGTAACCATATCGAGTAAATGAAAATATTAAATATCTCATTTTCTCGAAAAGGAATCGAACCCATAACCATTTATAGTTACACGTTTGTTTTATTTTTATTATTATACTGATTCCCTCTAGTGACTATCAAAATAAAAATACATGCCTAAGCTCAGAGTAATTCCATAAAAAGATATAACAATATCTAATTCTATATACATTGATCCTTCGTGCCATTAACTAAGTCTGATGTGGACCATCGGTTACAAATGCAACTTACTGTGTGATGTGACTCGACGTATTGACAAAATTATCCGGTACTGTACTATCCAATTTTAGAACTATCAAAATATAGATCTGTATATGGATTTTAATGGTTTTTTATTCAATTAATACAAACGGAAGTTCCGCTTCACACTTTGTGCCAGGTAAAAGGATAACCATAGGGATTGGATAGTGTAATGACACTGCGTTTTCAAATTATAATATTTTTTTTTAATATTTCAATATCTATATATTGAAAGATTAAAAAATATTCTCTAAAATTTTTGAGGCCTGTTGTAGCGCAGCGGCACAAGCGTGTGACTGTTGCCAACAGGTTCTGGATTCGATCCCCAGTCAATGTCAATGGATTTAATATTTTCAATTTAAATATTTAATGTTTCATTTCTTCGCTCTGGTAATAAGACAACACGCGGCGTTAAGTTCCGCCACTCAACACGCAATGCCTCAAATTCGGCGGAAAATGGGGAACAGAAGTCGGTTCCGTCCCGTCCCTCTCGCTCGCTTCACAGGCTGGCGTCTAAAAATAATAAGACGCTTTGAAGGACAACAATGCAATTTTAATTTGCATTATATCGCTTATGATATTTTTTTATTTCTCACTGTTATATAAACTTTTTATAAATAATTGAAATATAAAACATTAAATAAATAATTTTAAATAAATACTATTAATTGTTTAAGTTGTATTTTATATTTGACTATTATATAAAAGATATGAATTAAAATAATTACATATTAATTAAATATATTTATAGCAATATTAGCTAGTTGACTTCCTCCAATGAAATAGTCAAGAGTCCACAATTCATTCCAGCACGAGATGAATGTTTGTATTTACTTCGACGATGCTTGAAATTCGACGAAGCTCTCGAACTGGCGAGGTATCATCTATTCATTTTGTTTATCTTTTGATAAATCAGTTTTTTATTATAAAGATGAAAGGTTGTTTTATATTTATGGATTTTTAGTAATTATATTTTACTTTATCGCTTTACAAGTTTTTATTTGACTTGTCGTGTTAGTGTATATAATATCTTGCAGCTCACTTTGACCTGTATTCCAGTTTCCGATTCAGCTAAAACTCGGATTCCGACTTTAGTTTAGTTTCGAACTAATTTACACACAAACATATATTGTTATTAATCAAAATGGCCGCCCTAACAAGATGGCGGATTACAAGTTTTTGTACAACCTACCTAATATGGGTATAAAATGGAAAGGCTTTATTTGTAAAATATACAAAATGTAAATCTTAAAAAAAATAAAGGTTTTCATTATTACAAACGTATTTTTATTTTATATTTCTTTAAACTATTTATACTTATGTCTTAAGCTTTCAAACTGTTCCTGAACTCAAAACTTTCACCTACTATTGAATTGTGTTAAATCTCTAAATGTCTCTATAAATTTATATGAACTATATTTTAAAACTACGAATGAAGTGCATTTATTATTAAAAAAGTTAAAACGTAAATATAAATAAAGCCTTAAGCAGATTTACTGTTAGCTAACTAATGGCGAGCTAATTCAACCGCTGAGCATTCAACGGTGATATGTTAGCGCTATACGTCTTCATTCTGCTGACCGTTCATTCGGCGCGGTGCAGCCCATCTTTCTAATAGATTAATCGTTCGAACTTAACGATTCGTAAACTTTGATCTTGTTTCAAAAGCTCGTTGCTGGTCAGTCATTGGAAATCGTTTCTTAGAAGGAATTGGAAATACAAAAACTTTTAGTTTGTTTATTTGTATCCATTATCTTATTTAAGAGAATTATCCTACAAATGCAAATTTAATATTCGTCTAATATTTTAAAAATAATATCTGAGATTTTTTTCGCACTTAAAATCTACGTATTATATGTAGATACCTTACGAGCTTTTTCTTTTGTCTTAGCAATAATCATAAAAAAATTCCAGCGTATAAAAAGAGTCTATAATTTTATATATTTCTTTAAGATAGTAAAATCTCATTTTACTTTTTTATGGTGTAAAATCCTCGACTTGTCAAACTTTGTTCCGAAAATAAAATGTCACGAGCAGAAATTCACGATCAAGTCTGTTTTATAATATTTTCGCGAATCTGGAACTTTTCTGAAAATTTAATTTCCGCGATTTATTTGATTTGTTTTGAAATAGATGTTGCATAATATACAAAGAAACAAGCTATAATATAATATTCAAAAGATAATGTATATATATATATATATATATATATATATATATATATATATATATATATATATATATATATATATATATATATATATATATATATATTTATATATAACCAAGTTAATTTCTATTATATTAATCGAAATAATTAAAAAAGTAATAGATTTTTTAGGTATCATTTGACATATTTAACTTTATATTTCTGGAAATAATTAAATCTAACTGTATAGGCTCATTATACATAAACAATCAAATCCAAATTACAGTTTATAAGCATCATAATTACCATATAATATTGAAACTCAATTTAACTTCACATATGAATAAAACAAACACGGCCCAGTTCAAAGGTTCGGTCATCCATCTGTTGGGCTGCTACGCGCCGGTGCCAAACGAATCGCCGTCCACGAAAGACGTATGGCGCTACGCATTACCCCGAGTAGAGCTAAAGTATCGCCATTAGGAAGGCCATGCCATTAATTGAGTGTAATGGGATTGTTATATTTTTGTTTCTTTTTATTTGCTTATAATAAGATTTTTATACGTAAAAATTGAATTTTAATCCGATTGTGTATCCTTAGTATTATTATTTTTTCTGTGTGTGTCCATTAAATGATTTTTTGTAAATTTTAATTATATGTTCAATTCCTTGATTTTCACTCGAGGAAAAGAAATATTTAATGAAAATATTAAATATTTCTTTTCCTCGAGTGAGGATCGAAGCTGTCTTTTGCAGTTACACGATAGTGCCGCGTACTTTTAAATCATATTTCAAATTATATCTTTAAATATTATAAAAGACAAAGCGCGGCGTTAGTTCTGCCACTCAACATGTGCAAATTCGGCGGAAAGTGGGGAACGAAATTGGAATGGAGTGTCTTAACACTAGGTTCCTGGGTTCCCTCTACCTACCCTGCCTCGTGCGGGATACAGCGTGAAGTTGAAAAAAAATATTATAAAATTATAAAGAAAGCGCTCAAGTTCGAGTTTCGCCACTGAGAATTTTGTTTCAATTTCAGAATTGTACGTTATTTAGAACTACTACTAGCAGTAGATATTTAATGAATTAAAATTTGCAATTCAAATCCATTTATTTTGTATGAAAAGAACTATACTTATACGTATATAATAATTTATAAAATCATAAGTGTAAAACTCCATAAATGTAAATTTTCATTTTTCTATTTAGATTTTTTTTTTTTTATTCTTCTTGTATAACATATATGGTATATAAGAAAGTTGGGCAACTTTCATAAATGCAGGAGAATCCATATAGATTTATATTTAGCAGCGAATTTCAAACAACATGCAACAAAAGCTTGTATCAATAGCAATCAACTTTGAACATTGTTGATTTAGAAACATGTTTTTCTCTGTACCGTGTTCTGTATTTCAAAAGACTATAAACTTTTATGTGTATGGACTTTATTTTATTATATTAATTTCTGATTGGTACATCCACGCGATTTCGAGATAATTGGTGTGATAACGTTCCGACGGACAACAGAGTGATCTTTCTTTTTGCGGTGTTGAGGTGTTGTACGCTAATGAGTAATTTGAATGATGAATTAATATCTTTTATTATTATTTTGTGTCCTAATTAGAACGGAATGTCTTAACACTAGATTCCCTCTGCCTACTTAAAATTAAAATATATAATTTCATTCTAGAAATATTCTTCTCATAGAAACGAACGAACTTTCAAAAATACGCAACAATATGAAATATTTGTTACATATAAAATTTGGATATATTCAAGTCAATATATCGATTTTATCTATCAGCCTAAAAATTTTCCATACGCAATTCTGTTGCAATTCATATATATTTATATAAGATTTAACAGGCTCAGTCTCTATGCCTTACGTGTACCAGTCATCTATTAAATCTATCATGGGAGATGGCACTATCAATCTCTTAGAAGCAATTCGATGCTAAATGAAAAGCTATCGACGTCAATGTATAGCCCGAACATATCGCTCCGACACTTGAGCCGCTTTTAGTTTATGTTGAATTCTGTAGTTTAGTTTAGTTAAAGGTAGGAATGGACCAGCTAAAAAAAATATTATAGTTTTTGAGAGTAAAATGATGATAACGAATGTAATATTTTTTTGCAGCACTCAAACTTTCCATACAAGAATAAAAAATAGAGGTATTTTATTTCCTATAAACCCACAATTAGCCCTTACGCTGATCTTATTATTTTTAATACAAGAAGTAGAGAACAAGGTAATTTATTATTAGGTCCTAAGACGAAAGAATCTTAAATTAAGATTTTTTTATACGTACATTCAATTTACAAGGGCAGGTCGTTTTCCAGAAAGTAAGCGTTATACCAGCTTTTAATAAATTCATTTAAGCCTATAGAACTTTTTTGTAGTAAACTACGAACTGAACATTAAATTATTTATAAGATACAACTTTATTAACTAAAGTAACACTAGAATTTTTATTTTACGGCTTCGTCCTTTAACGAAAATAAGTTTTACGGCAAGAAGATATTCTGCCAAGAAGATGGTGGTTTTTATTTTTACTAATGTGATGATTCCCTATTCAATATAAATGTAACATATAAAATAATAATGTTATAAAATAATTATTATATTTAATTACAAATTACTATTGAAAACTTTTTTAGGCCTTCAGCTATTTTGCCATATTATATTCTGCCTATCACGCATTATACATATGCAGACTTTTCACGCTGTCACGGCAAAGAGAAATTATTATTTAAAAGAAGAATTCTCGAGACACGGCGAGGGTTGAGTGACGGAAGTCCGATACGATAGATTATAATGTAGATAGATTAGAAACCGATACGACAAATTATAATATACTAAATTCACATATAATTTCACCATATTTTTATTATTAGTGCAAATGATAAACACAGCGAGATTTATGTTTTCAGAGTGCATACACAGCTAAAAAAATATATGTACCTATTATTAATTTGATAAAGAATATCGCAGATCACAAGAATGGCGCAGCGGCTCAAGAGTCTGACAGTAACCGACAGGTTCTGGGTTCGATCCCCAGTCCAGGAAATGGAATATTTAATATTTTCAATTTAAATATTTAATGTTTCATTTCTTCGCTCTGGTAATAAGGCAAAAGCGCGGCGTTGAGTGCCGCCATTCGTAGTATACGTAATGCCTCAAATTTGGCGGAAAGTGGGGAACGAAAGTGGAACGCAGTGTCTTAATACTAGGTTCCCCGGTACCCTCTGCCTAGAGCGTGAAGCTGAAAAAAAAAGAAAAGAAAAAAAAAAAAGAATATGAAGGTTCCTATTCTTTATTGTACTCAAATGTATGAGAAATAGAAATATAAAAATTGTGTACAAAAGTGGACTTATATCAATTAGTGATCTTTTCCAGTCAACCAGTGGAAGTGGATGAATGACAATCAGTTAAAAACATAGCTAGCATAGCTTAAAAATTTTAAAACAAATAAAAACTATTTTTCAAGGGTATTTGACACTTACCACAGATAAATATTTTTTGTTTAAAAATATTAAAAACACTTAATAAAAATATTTAATAAATAGCATTCTCTTTTGCCAAACGATAATTCTAACGAATTGTCTTTGGGTTGCGGAAATTTGTAAAAATCTCCCTACAGAGATGCTAACAACATAAATAAGTTGTAACAACCGTATAAAAATTTCGACGTAGCTTAATGAGAATGTGGAAATGGCTTAGTTGGTCAGACCGCTTGGACGGTTTTAAGAGGCGCGGGTTCAATTCCCGCTACGTTCTAATTTTTATACGTTTTTAAACCGTTACCTCTGCATTCCTTGTGCGGGATCTCTATCCAGCACAAGGTATGCGGAGGTAACATTATTCGATCGTCAGGCTTAGCAATATTCAATTTATTATTATTGGTAAATACATAAAAGTATAATTATTTATGACATGAGAATGTGGTAGTTAAATTCATAACTGCTGTCTGAAATCTACGTGTTCAAATTAATAAGAAATTATTTTTTTTATCTTGTACTTCAAGAAAATTATGATATTACTTTTCTGAATGGATTTAGGGAACGGGTTGCATAGGAATACGGTGTAGATAAGGTTTTGTGTAAGAATTTGGTGTTATTCTTATGTATGTCTAATGTCTGTATGACACAAGACCGCCTAGAGTGTGGGGGAGTAGGAAGTACAGTAAAGCGAGAGCGTAGATCAAAAGGAAAACTTTGATTAAAAAGGTTATTATAAAGTAGTGGAAGGACATGCATATCATGGCGAAGTTAAATTCGGAGCCAATTCAGCTAAACTCGAAATTTGGAAACGTTATCATACTTACGTAGACCATGAACAAAGCGTCTTTCCCATAAAAAAAAATGAACAAAGCGTATGCCGAGGATTCGAAGACGCCTAGCATCTATATATTACAGCAGAAGTTAGACCAAAAATATTAATTTCGTTATTATATAAAAACTTTGGAGTAAATAATTATCGGCGTTGAGTTCCAATTCCTTTTATCTATATTTTTATTACTGTTATTAATACACACTTTCCATTTTGTAGTTACTGTAATGTTAAGTAGCAGTCCAAAGTCCCAAGATTGAATAGCAGTGAGCCCTTGAACCTCCTCCAACTATTTAATTTACTGGAGAAGTAGAATAGCGTCAGATATGTGCAATCTTCTCATAAGGGTTTGTATATATTATGTTTGTTATTTGAGCAACTGTTGAGTTTCCTGCCGGCTCTACTCAGCAGAACCGCATTCCGAGCCGGTGGTAATTTTATGTTTGTGACGATTCAAAAGTGCTAGCGAAAGCCTATTTGAATAAAGAATATTTTGAATTTGAATTTGAATTAGAATTTACACTTCTCCACTACATGCTCGGTACTGTATTCGGCCACTCAACACATAATGTCTGAAAACCGAAAAACAGCGTCTAACATCAAATTTTCTCTACCTATTTCTCCTATATATAAAAAAATCAAGCTGCAGAAATTCATTAATATTCAATCACAGCACAATACGTATTACATTTCTATCCAAGATTCCAAGAGGCTAGATCATACTAAATGGACACGTCTGTGCGCTTAAGCGAACCGGTGTTCGATGCGGTAATGAAACACTTAATATATTGCAGGTCACTGGACATTGTCTACAGTTCGAGTGTGCTCTGGAATACATAGACTATTTAGATGTTAAGAATTAAGTGCTTAATGCTTAAGTATTCTGTTGACTCATAAATAAATGGTGTTATTAATTGCAGAAACCTAACCTTACAAATAAAAAGTAAAATAGGGAATTTGCTGTGTAAAGAAACGAATTTGGAGAAAACAGTCTATACATAAAACAATATATATTTTACAACATATATTATTTTTTCAAGATTGTGTATGCGCAAGTGGAACACGGAAGCCTCGCCGGATAATTTTACAAGGTACAAGCAGTGTATCGGAGTCATGAAATGTAAATGTAGCTGGGAGTGAAATTTTCCAGTTGAGTGGTGTTCATGTGATACAATGTAGGACATATTCGTGTTTTTTTTTGTTATATAAAAATGTATTTTAAATTAGTTTTTGTCTCTCATTTGAGTTATTTTTACTTAGCTTCAAGCTGTTTCCCGCTTATGGCAGGGTAGGCAGAGGGAACTTGGGAACCTAGTGTTAAGATACTCCGTTCCACTTCCGTTCCCCACTCGAATTACTTTCAAGAAACTTTTATTTTAGATAAAGAAACAAGAAACTTTTATTTTAGTATTTATTGATTTCAAGCTCCATATATGAAAATGTGTATACCATAAAATGACAATAAGTATTAAAACTTTTTATTTGTGTTTTGATGGTTCACGCTGTGTCCTGAATAAAGCACGGTACCCAGAGGTAATTTGGGAACCTAGTGTTGAGACACTCAACAAATGCACAACCTGTCGCGTTTATCATCAACATATATATATAAATACACGAAATATACAAGCCGCTGTGGTACTTCAGGCTTCAACTTACTTAAACTTTGTTACAACTAACGTTATATTGAACAGTCAAAAATTGACATTTGCTTAGCTTAGATCCGCCGTTAAACGAAATGTCTCAAATTCGACGGAAAGTGGAGGACAGAACGGAGTAACTTAACACTACATTCCCAAGTTCCCTCTGTCAACCCGGCCATGTGCGGGATACAGCGTGAAACTGAGTGTGTAAGTGAGCTTTACTTAGAATAAGAGCTATTGAATATCGTACAATTTTTTTATTGTTCCTACGGTATTGATTCTGTGTTTTAATTTTGAAAACACAAAATAGAATATTTTTATCCTTAACAAATACAGTAAAAGTTCAGTGATTACTCCGGTTATAAAGAGATGCTCAATATTCAATGGCGACGCACAAAATGATAATCAGAAATATTTATTTAAGGAGCCTTTTTATGATGATATTTCAATAATCGTATATTCGATATGAGAAACTCTTTTCCAATACTTAACGTTATAATAATATAAATAAATCCTATGTTATGCTCAATATACATATTTCCCATGAATAGATAAATACAAATTTGTATTTGTAAGACATTCGACTTTTCATTTGTAGTGTATCTGTAAATATTATATCTGTAACTAAGAACACTAAGTCCAAAAAAGTAACACATACTGTAAAATTAATATTATATATGGTGAGTAAAAAAAGCATACAATATTCGTTTTAATCCCTCGTTTTAATTCCGTAGTTGCCTTTATTCTACGGGTAACCAAATTCCAAAAAGATATCGAAAGCCGCATCACATCGATGCAACCGCGATCTCTGCATAAACATGAAGCGGCCAGTCAATCGGCCAGGGCTAGTGTGTATAGGATTAGCCAGCACCTCTGAACTGAAAAAGCGAGATAGGCGCTCTTTTTGTAAGGCCTCAAAGGTTTTATTAGGTTTTGTTATTTTGACAGGAATATTTTTTTTTTAAATAATTATAATGCAAAAATCAACGCCTTTTGGCTACTGAAAACTGACCAGCAGACTGTGAATTCGGTTCCCATTCGAGAAAATGGATTATTTAATATTTTCATTTTCCTTACTCTGGTAACAAGAATTAAATATCAAACATAAAATTAATGTTTTTTCAGTATTATATAAATATAGATTGTGAGTTCCATTCCACTTAGGAAAATGAGTTGTTTTCTTTTGCTCACTCTGATAATAAGCCAAAGCTCATGTCTCAAAAATAATGGATCCATTGAGCATGAGACATGAGCTTTGGCATATCCATATCCATATGCATATGACGTATATAATGACATTCTTGTTAGCTTCACATTAAAAGAATGTAATATATGCGTACATGTGTTATATCCTTATAACGCCACTGGTTTCTTTGTATTTTTTTTAAGACCAAGCATTGTGAGTTGAAAATAAAGATTATTATTATAGATTATTATTATTATTATAATAACCAAATACATATGTAAATTTCTTGAGAAAAGCTATTTAATAATTACTTATTTTAATTATTTACGAATCATGATATACAGCTGAATAAAGATATTCTCCATTTAAAGTTTAAGTGTGTCGACAGTAGAAATATATAGCTAAATACGAATTATGTACGTATATATATATATATATATATATATATATATATATATATATATATATATATATATATATATATATATATATATATATATATATATATATATATATATATATATATATATATATATACATATATATATATATATATATATATATATATATATATATATATATATATATATATATATATATATATATATAGTGGTTGGCTTGATGAAGTATATAAATTAAAGACGCCAACCGAACAATTACGTTAGGATTGTAGGAATATGTAAATCTCTTTGTCACAATAGGTGATTTCCAAACATGAGGTAATTACAAGGAGGCAGACCACGAGCTCTGCATAAACATGACATAGGTCGTTCAATGGTGTGACCATCCTAATATATACCTTATATATACATGGATATACGACGTCGTTGTGAGGCTGTTGGAAAATGTCTGATGGTACAAGGGATAGTAATAGGTTTGAATTTCTAATATACATTTATTTTAAAAAAATCATATATTATTTCTTTACTGTGCTAAGACAAAGTTTTACGTGTTTTTCAACAACCAGGATGCCTCAAAGATGAGTGAAAATTGAAGAAAAGATCCTTGTGATCTATCACCTCTTCTTCTACTACTTCCCTTTACCCATAGAAAACTAAAAATATTTACAAAATAAAATAAGTCTGTGTTTATCATCCTAGGGACCTTGGTACATCCTTCTCTAATTTCGCGTGATATCCTTATAATATTTACTATCCATGTAGAGCAAAACTAAATGTCCATAGGATTTTGGCTATACCAAAAATCTATTTCATTACTTAAGTAAATAGATGAATCAATTCCGGCATTAATCACTTAGGGGCAAACCTACACGTCATGCACAAGAGTCCATCGCGTCGCGTATATCATCATAAATCTTATGTAAACGAGCGCTGCATCTACACAATTTGCTATCGCTGACAACGTGAATCTCATTTAGGTTCTTCACTCAGCTGGCGCTAAATAAAATATTTCGCTTCGCTTTTACTATAATGAAATATGTTAATTTTATCTCAGTTCTTATTGTTTCTTTTTGCTTTACCAATTTATCCCGCACATTTAGGTTTCCATTTAGGACTTCCGTTTGTTTGTTCCGTTTCTGCTGAATTATTGTTGGGAGACGGAGTTTAACGTCACCAGAGCGAGGGAAGTTAAATATTAAATTTCCTTGAATAGTATTTGAAACCACGACCAGTCGTGTTATCAATTTGTGCCCCTGCGGCACGACTGGCCTCTTATTGTTGTATTAATTGCATTTTTTTTTTTTTAACTTGGCATACCGCATATATTGACATTCAGTTTTGCACTGCAACTTCATTACAACTTTAAAGAGAATTAATAAATAAGTATAAGTCTCACGTATTTTTAGACAGGCCAAAAAAATTACCAGGTATGTTACAATATTATTTCTATTATATATAATAATATCATTTCTATAATAAATATTGTCTGTCTTTACATTTTAAACTTCATATTTTAACAGATAATTTAGATAAATTGGTTGAGTTTTTTTTCCTAAATTTACACAAGACGATACTAAGCTTAATATTAGCTGTATTTTGCTTGAGTCTTAAAAGCTAACATGTTTTTGCGGCAAATTTTTGGCTATCATTATAAATCACAGTTATGGATGTTGAAAAATCGTTCCCCGCGTCATAAATCCAGTAAGGGAGGGTGAGAGGTTGCAGGCGTTGTTCAACAACCAGGGGGTAATACTGCACTCGCCAGCCAAGCTTTTGTTACAGCGAATTTACACTGTTCAGTGTCAAATAAAAGTAATACAAAGCCCAAAATGGATATTGCGAGAAGTTAGAAGTTATTTAGTTATGTTCTATGTTTTAAAGTGTTATTCCACACTTAGGACAGAAAATACTAAACTTAAATTTAAAAAGCGTATAAAAATTTTGAACGAAGCAACAGAGATGCTAACAACAAAAATAAGTTGTAACAAGCGTATAAGAATTTCGACGGAGCTCGGTGAGAACGAATGGCTTAGTGGTCAGAGCGCTGGAACGGTATTCCAGAGGCGCAGGTTCAAATCCTGCTTCGTTCAAAATTTTTATACGCTTTTTAAATTTAAGTTTAGTAAGTTAGAAGTTATTTAGTTATGTTCTTGTTAAGTAATCGTTACCGAGGGTTAGCTAAATTTTCAATTTTGCTTCGAGTAAAAATTCACAATTTCACTCTAGTAATGTTTTTTATGATATTCTTTTTTTCAATTTGGTAAAAAATATATGACATTGTTTTGCACTTACATTCATTCAATATCCATGTTTTGACAAAATGTGGATGACAGATTTTTTTTTTTTTTTATTTCTCTGTAAAAAGTGAGAGTTGAAACTTCTTAAACGAGTACTATTAAGTAACCTAAGCGATATTACATAGATCTAAATGATAATAAAGTACAATAGTAAAATTAAGTGTATATAAGATATTAATATATCTGCCTCTAAGCGCAAGGGCAAAGGCGCACGTCGTGGGCAGAAGCGTGTGGTTATTAACGCGACAGGTTGTGAGTTTGATCGCACTCGAGAAAATAAAATGTTTAATATTTCAATTTTGGCGTTGAGTTCCGCCACTCAACGGCATTACCTGAAACTCGGCGGAAAGTGGGAAACGGGAAAGAATGTCTTAACACTAGATTTCCAAGTTCGCTTAGCCTTTAATGTAATTTGTTGTATAAAGCGTGAAGCTGTTATACAAATAACAAGCGTGAAGCTGTTATACATATATACATATATATATATATATATATATATATATTGTGCGGTATTCTATTATTCAGAAGCTGAGAATGGTTTTAACCTATACGAAAACGCCGACAGATTTTACGACGGCGCCGACGTTTATTATATAAACACCAGTTACATGTGATACCTAACATCTAGGTATTTAATATAGTTAACTATAACAGCCCTTTCAAATTAACTTTTAAGTTAAGCCGAAACAATAGAAACTAATTAATCCGTCTCTAATTAAATACGCTTATTGCATCAATAAATTATTCAAACATTCAGTTTAGTTTTGGGCTCGCTATTAAAGTTATACGTCAAATATTTCCCAAATGACAGGCAGCCCTGAGGGATCCCTTGTGCTTCGCCCTTGGCACTTGTCGGCAAATTATGGGTTACGAACTCTGAATACTAAGGGGATAGAATTCGAGGCCTCAGGTTTGCAAGCGTTGATCTTCACCTAAACCGTCCCAAGTATAAATCCGCTTGAAAGCTCCCTTTTTAAGCTTTCTAATAGCGTCAGCAAAATAATAAAATTTTATCGCATTGCTTTTAAGGTAAAGATAAAACTACTACAGGTTACAGTATCTGTATATAGATGGATAGATGATAACTTAAATGTTATCTGTAGATATTATCAGTAGTAGGTACATACTGATAATATCTACAGATAATATATCTACTAATGATCTATCCATCTAGATAGATCATAGATAGATGATAACTTACAGTCATTTTTAATTTTAACTTTAAGTAATTTTTGCAATCTATATTAAAAAGTACAAAATTATATAACATTCCTATAAGAATAATAACGTTATATTCGCACAGCGATTTCACTTCTCAACGGTTACCAAAATGCTTGCGTTCGTAGATTGCGTTGTGAACAATTCTCGTGGGGCGACAAGGTAATTACATAAGGATAAGATTACGCTAAGAACTTATTCAGCCTCCTGAGTGCGGCCTGGTGATCTCAGTAATTTAATGCTGATTGAACTTAACGCCCCATAACTATATTTTATGTCGTAAACCGCATCTAATGTTAAGTAGATTATAATATTTCCCGTTTATTACACATTCTCCTTCGTCTTTTGTTTACCGTTTAATTTTTAAAGATTTTTTATGTACTTTACTGTATTGATATAATACTGATATGTAACATGTACTTAATAAAATATTGAATCGAACGTTGTGACACAGTGTCAGACTACAGACGAGGTTGTAGTAGAGTTTATCCTCACTTTACTCTTACCAGCTCTGTTTATACAAAATGCAGTGATAAACTGGTAGTTGTATTCGGGTGAACTGGAGAACCAAGTGCTTTTACATTATCTGTATTACTATGCGGTGTAAAGCGTAGTTAAAAAAATAGTTAATAGCAATAGAAGTCAGTAAAATAGCAAGGTCAAATAGCAAAAGTCAAATAGCACGCCCACGTAGTGAATTTGAGATTAATTATTGTAAATGATAGCAGTGAATCTATGTAATTTATAGAGTTCGGAACATATTTATTTATGTAAATGGTAATGCGTGGGTTTATAAAGTAGCACTCAATGTTTAAATATAGATATTTTATATATTTTTTAAATCGGTCTTATTCTCGTTATAATATAATTTAATCAGAATAATATTATTTGCGAATAAAGTAACAAGTAAGTAAGTTTTTATGAAATTAAAAGTTATTGAATTTTTAAAGTTCAATTCAAAGTAAAATAGTATTTCGTAGCGTTTCTCTGAATAAAGCAGCAAGTATTCTTGATGCACTCACACATAACTAATTGGTTCTACAAACTCAGCTGAATAAAATCTATTTAGACGTGCATCTCCGTCAGTGAAATAGTGTTGTTCTTCTCAATTTAAATGTTTAAAATATATGGTATACTAATTAGTTTTAATCTTTTTATATTATATATCTCTCCAGTAAATAATTGAAGAAAATAATTAAGTTCTTTAAGCAAAGCTCATTGAGACCATTGTTAAGGGTTTATGATTTTTTTATAAAATTTGTTTTATAAAATATTTTTATTTAGCAATAGTAAAAACAAAGAATGGAATATAAGTAACGCACTCACTCTCTTAGCTTCACGCTGTGTCCCGCATTTGGCAGAGAAGGCAGTGGAAACTTAGGTTACTCTAGTGTTAAGACACTTATTGTCTGTTGAGTGGCGGAACTCAACGCCGCGTTTTGCCTTGTACCAAAGCGAATAAATGAAAACATCAAATATTTAAATATTTCATTTCCTCGAGTGGGGATCGAACCCACAGACTGTGGTGTTAAAAGTCACATGCTTGTGCCCCTGCCCTGTACCGCTATATTCTTAAAAATAGAAATTAGAATATTTAATAAGTAACTAATAGTAGAGTAGAACTCATATAATATATTCAAATGAGAATAAAAAAAACTAATACACCATTTTAATTCACATAGCCCAAATTTCATTTATTTCCGAAAGAGCATCCCTAGCCATCGACAGTCAGGTCACGTCCCCACGAATCTTGAGGCGATCTCCGCCGGTCGCTCAACACTACAACTACGCTTTGAATACGGATGCAGCTTACCTAATGACCAGTTCTTAGAACGAAAGCTGTTTGCAAGCAAACGGAATTGTGAAGAAATATTTTATTTGGAAGAATCTTTTATCTTAATTGTATGGAGAAAATATATTATTAATATAAAGTCAAATTATATCTAGATAAAATTTTACTACAGTAGTTAGCTCGTTTTAGGTGTTTTATTGTTATTTTTACTTAAATACATGTGATAGTATTTCATATTTGATTAAATATGTAATTGATATGCCAGTTAATTGTGTGATTTTTTTACTCAGAAAGGAAATATACATACAATCCACGAATCTTCATTCACCACCACCATAATGAATATTCATCATTTCTTGGCACACGCACGCGTATTTAGTATTTAGTAAATGTTTGTGATAAAATAATCAATGAAAATCATTTATTAATAATGCGTTCCTAATAAATATATATTTATAAATATATATTTATTGATCAATAAATATAAATATATATTTATTGGGAACGCATTATTAATAAATGATTTTCATTGATTATTTTATCATAAACATTTACTAAATACTAAATACGCGTGCGTGTGCCAAGAAATGATGAATATTCATTATGGTGGTGGTGAATGAAGATTCGTGGATTGTATGTATATTTCCTAGCTCAGCTTCACGCTGTATCCCGCACATAGCAGGTTAGGCAGAGGGAACTTGGGAACTTAGTGTTAAGACACTCCGATTCACTATCGTTCCCCACTTTCCGCCGAATTTGGGCATTACGTGTTGAGTGGCGGAACTCAACGCCATGGTTTGCCTTGTTGTCTAGGTGTTGGTGGTGGTGTTGCCTAGAGAAAATATTAAATATTTCATGTCCTCGAGTGGGGATCGATCTCACAATCTATCGTTTACAGTCACACGCTTGTGCCGCTGCGCCACGATAGGCCTCAATATAATAACAATAATAATAATTATATAGAAAATAATTATTATATTGCAAATGACCTGAAATGCGTCACAAAACCACCGCGATCACGTGACCTAAATACAAGTACTTTAAGGTAGTATTCATACATTGATACATAAAATTTAAGTGACTTTTACTCTCAGACTTGTAAATGGAAGAATAGAAAATTTATAAAAGACGTGAATTCTACTTTTTGCTTATAGTTTTTTCTATTCACTTCCATATCAATTATTTTTACGGAAATAGAATGAATATTTTTTATCAACAGAAATCTATTTGTTTACAATAGCCCCAATATGCATGAATAAACTTTATTTTCATAACATTTTCACAATAGAATGTACGTAAAATATGAACTCAATTCGCAACTACGAGTAAGCTGAACAATAAACATCATCATGTTACCTATTGAAACCACAGTCTGTTCTAATTGGATACATAACAATATGTATTGTTTTTATTTTTTAACTTTATGGTATATCCCACATATAGAGGAAATCTGGAAATCTGGTGTAAATACACTCCGCTCCCATTAGATACTTTCGTTTATAAGGCCTGTTGCGGCGCAGCGGCACAAGTGTCTGTAAACGGTTGTGATTTCGATCCCCACTCGAGGAAAATTTTCAAATTAAATGTTTTCATTTCTTCGTTATGGTAATAAAGCAAAGGGCGTCGTTGAGTTTCGCAACTCTACACGCAATGCCTCAATTTCGGCGGAAAGTGGGGCACGGAAGTGGAATGAGTGTCACAACTCTAGGTTCCCAAGTTCCCTCTGCCTACTCTGCCACATGCAGGATAAAGCGTGAAGTGAGTTTATGCGCCAGGACAAACAGTAATTACAGTAATAATTTATTAAAATCATAAAATTGTTTTTGGAATTTTATAAGATCGAAATCATTCTGAACTAATGACTCATTCTGATCATTCTGAACATACGTACGTTAATATTATATAAAAATCTTATCTTCTTAATTTTAAAAATTTTATTTAAATTTTATATTTTTCACACGGGAATATAATTATAAAATAATATTCTGATATACCCAGCGAAATATTACTTACAATTTAGGTCACGAGTGTAGCTTAGTACAGATATTACATGATTTTATAAAAACATGTCGAAGTGCTGCTCGGTTTTAAATATTTATATTAAATCAAGAAATACGCCACTAAGTTACCGTCTTTTTCAAGAGATAAAAAAAAGATCATAACAAAGTTTTTCTTGGGACAAGACGTGGGCTCCCTACCCGAAGAGAAAACGATGAAACATTTTGATTTTCGTGCTCTGATCCCACTAGCACAAAATACAATACGTCCAGTATTCAGGTGGTAAGTAGTGGGGAACGAAAGTTTCTCAATGGGAATCAAGTGTTTTAGCTCTAAGTTCCCAGGTTTCCTCTGCCTACCCTCGTACATGCAGAATACAGAGTAAGGCAAAAAAACACAGCTGGGTTAATTAGGAAAAAAATATGCCAAGACACTCAGTTCTTCGCTATCCTCTCGAACACAAGATGACTAATTGAGTGGCGGAACTCGATATTATGTACCAATAATTAATTTCAATAAAATAAATTCATTTAATTAATTATTTTACGCTTTAACCTCGCTTAGAACTTTTAAAAAATAAAATTAAGTATTCCCACCAAGCTTATTCCTCCATCTTGTTTTACTTGTATATAACGAGGCTCAAGGGAGGTATTTGTAAGGTCTTGTAATACAGCTCCGTCAGCTAATCAGGTCAGGTAATTTATACATGACAATGTTGATATTGTTTACATTACTCTAGTAAGTAATTGTTGTATTTTCTTTTGGTAGCATATGAGTTTTGTTAGTATTTATATTGTTTTAATTATTAAAGGATAATTCTAAGATGGAGTTAGAAAAGCGATATGAAACCATTCCATTCCATTTCATTTTAAGTAATGTCAAAAAATATTTAAGAAAATACTCTATTTATTAATAAATAAAGGCTTTATTAGCTGATTTGGTAAAATATTTTATTTATTCTGCACTAGTACCTAAGAAATTGGCACAGAACCAAATTACGAAAATATTATATACGAGTGAGTACCTTGCCTTGTTACTATATTAGCTCCCTGCATATCATAATTTACGGAAAATTAAAAAAATATTTTATCTCAAAAATTATTTTTGTTATGTAATTTTTTTACGTAATGCCTATAACAAATTATTTAAAAAAGCTTTATTTATTAAAAAATAAAGGCTTTATTATTAGCTCATTTGGTGATAAAATTATTCTGCAATAGTACCTAAGACATAGAAACAGAGAACCTAATTACGTAAGTATTGTATATTTTGCCCTGTTACTAGATTAGCTTCCTGCGTATCATGTTATACGGAAAATGAAAAATATATTTTATCCAAAAAGTGACTGAAAATTTAATTTTTCAGGCTTTTGAAGCAATATCTGTTAATCTACCGTCATAGGGATTACCGTGAGCCGCGCGACGGAGGCGTACGAGTATATCGACGGTGCTACGCGACGGCGGTTAATTACTCCTGAATATTTATTGCTCGTTTGAATAAATCGCTTTCGGATAAGCCGCTAACTTACAATTCATTCATTTTTCTAAGCATTTCAGGTTTTTATATTTAAATTTTTAAGTGGAATGTTTTACAAGTACTAATCTTTAGATATACTTATTTAAAATCGTAGTTAAAATTTAGCATTTATTTTTTGGAAGTCTTAATAATTTTTAGGAGTTTCATTTAAATCAAAATTCTTCTTATTAGTTTAATTTTAGTCATTATCATGTTACACAGTATTTTCGTCACGCTTCAATATCATTGATAATATTATACTGGTCAAATGAGGCCTGTCGTGGCGCAGCGGCACAAGCGTGTGACTGTAACCGACTGGTTGTGGGTTCGAGCCCCACTCGAGGAAATGAAATGTTTAATATTTTTAATTTTAATATGCAATAATTTTCATTTCTTCGCTCTGGTACAAGGCAAAACGCTGTTTTGATTTCCGCCACTTAACACATCATGCCTCAAATTCGGCGGAAAGTGGGGAAACAGAAGTGGAACGGAGTGTCTTAACACTAAGTTCCCAAGTTCCCTCTGCCTACACTGCAATGAGCGGGATACAGCATGAAGCTGAGTTAAATAAATTATTTTTTATTATTATGTTTTTATACCATATTTTTATAAGCCAATCTCAATACGTGCGAACCACCTGAATATGTATTTTTCATTCTTAACAACAACACTTTTACTATCATTAAATATATTATATATTTTTGTTACGCATCCTCCCTTTCTTTGATTTTCTCCATTTAACAAAACATTTTTCATGCCGTATTTAGGTATGCGTTCATTAAAGACAATATTTATTAATAAATAAATCAATTATAAATCCTTGTTTTCTGTAGCTTTACGCTGTATCCCGCAAACGGCAGCGTAGGCAGAGGGAACTTGGTAACCTAGCGTTGAGAACCTCCATCCTGTTCCGCACTTTTCGCGAAATTTGACGCATTGCGAATTTAGTAGTGGAACTCAAAGCCGCGCTTTACCTTTACCATAACTAAGGAATGAAAAAAATAATATTTAATTTAAAAATATTGAATATTTTATTTTCTTGAGTGGGGATCAAATCCACAAATAATAATTATAACGATAACAATACATTCAATTCATGCATTTTAATAGATATTTTTAAACATAAATATTACAAACCACTTCAAAATACGCAAAACAAGACAATTCTAAGACAATAAGAAAACATGTTATTTAATGCATTTCATCTGAAAATGAAGGCTTATTTCAAGATTGTTTGATACAAATTAATCTTCGTCTTAGTCCATTACGAGCAATATTTATTATAAATGAAAACGCTTTGTTACGTAAACAGTTTTCTACGTAATAAATGAAGATAGTGAAATTAATTTGTGGTTTCGTTTGATCGATCAAAGGGACGGCAACCTTTGTTCAGGCCTCTGTTAACGAAGATAATTCTAACAATGACGTCTAGTATTTCTTCAGACTCTTTTCAAATGAAAATATTGGCAGAAAAAAGAATTAAATTGAAGGTATTGGTGGAGTAATTAATTACAAGTTAGGGATGTAATGTTAAATTCATGTAAGTAAATTTGTTAAGCCTACTTATGTTCGTTAAGTAATCATAACATTTATGTTTTTTTTATCATCTGTCTTGTACCTAATTAATCTCTAACTGATCACTCTGATCATCTGTACATGGTATTTATATAATAAAAACATAGAGGGGACGTTTATAAATGTAATTGATTATAATTTTTAAAATTATTATATGTTTGTTTGTGAGTTTGTACGCGTTATTCTCAGAAACGGCTAGTTAGATTTGAATTTTAACAAAATTTAAAATCAAATTCAAATTCAAATATTTTTATTTAAAATAAGAAGTTACAAGCTTCGTTTTTTGAACGTCAAACAATTTACCACCATTTTTTATTTTATCACGAGAATTTTTAACGATTATTATTTGTTTACAACAGGTTACAACAGGTTAATAAATAAAAAAAGTTTGCCAATCTAAAATGTTTCGTTCGACGTAATATCTAGAACATTATTATTAATTTAGCTGAAACTACAGCTCTTAGTATAAATATATTGTGTTAAAAATGATAATATTACTAGAACAAGAAAGTAATTAAGATTAATAAATAAATATATAATGTAATTCAATTACTTAACTTCTTAAGAATTCAAATGTAGCCTTAAGGCTTATTCATTTAAACGTAAAATGTAAGGAGAGATCTTTGCGATATACGTTTAATAATTTGCTCGTAAATCAAGTATATCTATAAATAATAATCCGTGTTATGATTAAAATACGTTTTCGTGATAAACCCTCCTCAGAAGGATAATTGCTTTGAATCACAATGACACTGCAGTAATGTTTATGTGTAATATGTTAATAATTGCTGTATTTATTAATCACGAAATAATTTTGCATTTGTAAAATATGATCTTTGTATATATATATTTTATTATATTAATAGAATTTTTATCTATTTTCCATGACAATTTACTGATACTCTTGAAATAAGGAAAAGCTCTTTGCGATATAGGTTTTATAAAAAACTTTTTTTAAGCTTGACTTTTTCTTTCTTACTCTTTGCACAAGGCAGTCCATAAAAATGAAACTTGGGTACCTAGTGTTAAGATACTCCGTTCCGTGTCCCGCTTTCCGCCAAATTTAAGGCATTGCGTGTTCAGTGGCGAAACTCAACTCAACAACTCAACTCAAAGTAATTTGCTTAGAAAAATATAGTATGACTTGTTCATAACGGGATTTGCACCGCTGTCTATTGGAATCCGTCCAAGCGGTCTGATCATACGTTCAAGCTACTTCAAATTTTTATACGCTTGTTACAACTTATTTATAAATCATTAATTAATCACATTTATATAAACTGTCCTCGTGAACATAATTGCTTTAAAATACAATGACATAGCCACGTAAAATTTTTACCTTAACATTATGTATAATAATCCATTGCGATTGCTAACGCCTAATTATTTCATATTATTGTATGCCTTGTAAATATAATGTATGATTTATGTAAGTTTTTCGTTTGTTGAAAATAAGATAACGCTTTAAAATTATCTTAATAGACCTTATTTACAACAATTTATCTACTAAGAAGACCATTTATTATTTGAAAAACAAATCAAATAAAAATCTTAAAGGTACTTACTTAATCTACAATATTACAGTCACATGTAGTATATTTTAAACAATTATTAATTACTTACATTCGACTTATTTCAATATTATCTTAGATTTTTTATATTGCTAAGTATGTAATGCGAGTTTCATCACAATGAGTTCAAAATATCATTTCTTATAGCAACGACGGCATTCTTATTCTAAATATTTTAACTTCTTTTTCTTTTTGCTTTTCTATTAAAGTTTCGTTCCTGCACGAGATGAGGTTCAAGATTTATCTCTGAGATATCGCTCTATAGTGTAAGGGCAAATTCAATTTGATTTTTCCCTCGTTCAAACTGACTCCATCGTATTTTCCTTCTAATCTCAACACGAATCTGATTTATCAAGGTTTCATAGACTACCAAAAATATGCTACGTTTTACGTGACTAAAGTTCTATATTGGCATTAGTGAAAGTCATAAATCTAGAAAGCGCGACATTTACTGTAATACCTCTTTTCGTTACAATTAAAGGTATATGTACATATGTAGACACATTTTTATATACAAGACGGGATTTCTACCATATGTATATACCTGCCTAGGTATAGTTTTATTTCTAAACTTATCCATATTAATATTTATTGCATTTTACATATATAAATTGCAAACAAAAACCATTTATCCACCTACATTCGAATTTGGTTCAGTGATTTCAGCACTTTTAAAAGTATGGCCACCACGCCCTATTTTACCTTTAAAGGGATTAAGTATTAAACCAGAGTAAAAATATTTGGCCCAGCATTACTGGCGGTAAATTACTCTTGAATATTTATTGGTCCTTTAAATAAATCGCCTGCGGCGGCGGATCAACCGCTAATTTGTATTTCACCCGTTTTCTCGCCACTACTTGAGAAAATTCGTTGCTATTAAAAAATGATTCTGCGTTTTTATGAGGGCGAACTAAGCCTAGCCTTACGTTTACGTTGTTTTCAGCTTAGCTATATTTATATCTACTTATATAACTATGCAGGGAGGACTCCTATAAAATATACAAAGATATTTAAAAGCGCATCTATAAACATAAATAAATGCTTGTTTCCAGATATAAAAAAATCCTCAAAAATTATTCTTGGTAGTATTTACAAATAATACAATAACCACTGAAGTCACATCGGGTTTTGAAAAAATTTATAAAAAACGATTAAATCGCTTAAATTTGACTCATTTAAAATGAATTATAGCAACACTAACTAAAATTTTCCTCATTTATGAAGCAACAGAAATTATGAAGGAAAAGAAAATAAACCTGTGTTACAAAAGAGATGAGACGCCTATTGTGGTGTAGGGGCACACAATGCGTACGACTTTGAACGCCACAGGTTCTGGGTTCGATTCCCATTCGAGGAAATTAATTATATTTAGGTAATATTTTCATTTCCTCCCTTTGGTAACAAGGTATTTTTTTTAATCGCGGCGTTAAGATCCGCCACTCAACACACATTGCCTAGACTATGGTTAAAAGTGATGTACGGAGATTCTTAACAGTAGGTTCCAAAATGCCATTTGTTAATTTTGTGACTATTTTGAATTAATCTAAATACGAAATCTTATTTAACTTTAACATATTAATTTAACTTCAGAGATCCTCAACGCAAATTCACCTTAATGGAAAAAAAATCATCATCAGGTTTCAAAACTACAGCCCAGCAACTAAACAAACAAAGATTGCTTTGAGAGCCAACGATTTGACGAAATAATACAATAAAGTGAATGAAAAAAAAAAAACAATTTTCACGTATAATTTAATCCTCACTCAAAGTTGTTCCAAACAAATCTCCAGATAGAAGAGACATTCAATATTTACGCTTCCATAACAGACCGGTTGCCGTAGTCATTATAAGTTGGGCGGCGCGGCGCGGCGGAGAGAGATGAGTGCGACTACAATAAAAGAAACGGTTGACAAAAGCGATTTTGCTGTTTTCATTTACTTTCCATTATTCTTTTAACTCGTTTGTCATTCTTTTCATGGCGCGTAAGAATGACGCCTGTTTATATTTACGTAGCTAAGTGACTAGAATGAGAAACAACGTAGCGGCGTGGGATTTCAACGATTGTTATTTGTACGAATTTAACACACAATTCCTGATAATACGAGTGCGTGCGAAACGAGAATGAACGGGCCTTTGGTAAATGTTCTCGCATTCGCTGCTTAAATCTTGTTTACGTAATGTGCTTTACAAGTATTTAAACTTATGGAACTATTGAATGGATGTTGGGATTTATTTTTATGTTTGCCGTAAGTAAAAGCTATGAATGTGGATATATTTATCTACATTTATTATTGTCTGTATTTTTTTATTAAAATTAACAATTTTTTAGTAGATACTATGGATAATTCAAATATTTTAGATAATATGCAAAATATTCTTTATATAACATCAAAACACATCAACAATAGAGAGAACATCATTATTTATTTTTATTTCAATGTTTTAAATATTGTCGTCTATCGCTACGTTCACGCTACAGCTTATAGCCTCCCTAACAAAAATCGAAAGATAATCAATCGTTCTCATATTTACAAGAAATATAAAATGTGATTATTATTTAAATCAAAAGCAAGCGCAAATTTTTATTGACTCTAATGAAGTACATAAAGTTACGTGTCGACACGAGTTAGAATCTAATTTGGGAAACTGGCTATATACTTACATTTTTTTTTTCAATGATCCTTCAAGCGAAATAAGACCATGGATATTCTTTAAGTGAATGTTTTTAATATAAATGATGAAATGTTGATAATTATAGGTATTTATATAGCGTAAATAAATCATCTTCGCTTCAAGAAATAAGTATAATATACGGTCGTGGCGCAGTGGCACACCGCGTTTATGTGACGACTGGGGGTTCATATCTCACCGGCCTTCCCTGCCATACGTAGAATACAATGCGAGATAACAAAATAAGTATATCAGAAAATTTCAATAGTAACCACACCCTACTTATACAGTAAAGGAATTTTACATAATACTGTGATAATTAATGAAATATCTATAGGTACAAGCAAAAAATATACTTTTTGTATTGTTTTCACATAACACCTAAGTATCCTAGACACATTGTTAATTGTGTTAATAAACTTAATTATCACAGTATGCCTAGTTCGTGTATTCAAGTTGGTAATTGTGTATAAACTAGTACGTAAGCCTGTATGTATACGTAATTACAGTAATTAAGTCTTATTTGGATGTGTACGTAGTAAGTTGTAAGTTATATATGGATAATGTTCAATAAATTTGTTTGAATTTAATTATGTTCTATTAGATGTAAGAAAAGTTCGTTAATTTACCATGTGAACTTTAATTTCAATTACAAAACTAATCTTAAGTTAAACATTATTCAAATATTGATATAGGTACATATAAAATATTCAATGCGCGGATCAACAGTCACTTCAGAATATTTATTTTGAAATCACCAAGATTTTCTTACGTAGTTATCATGGGCTACCACCCTAGAAGAGTTGAATGCAATCCTCATAATATTATACTATTAAATAATTAAGGCTGACAAACTAATAAAACCTTTACTCAACTTTACATAATTATACAATATTACATTATTACGGAACCAATACAACGGTTAATCTGGCAGCACCACCCTTAAGGCTATACAACTCGAAAACTACAGACTAAAAAAATATATAAAAACATTATCACAACAGAGACAGTGCTAAAGAACAAAATTAATACAGTAGAAGAACTTGAAAGACAACTGGAAGAACTTAAATATTAAGAAACATTTTAATTTAAATCAATGATGATTTTTTTTTTCTTAATCATAATACGATTTAATTCTCTAATTGTTTTAAATTAAAAATTGAGTACTAATAAGGCAAGACACAACATATAAGTAAGTGCCTGAGGTACTGATATTGCCAGTAGACTGGTATATATCGAAACTAATCTCTTAAAGTAATATAGCTTTAAATCTTCCTCGATAAATGGACTATTAGATAAAGAACTTTCCTATTAGAATTTGTAGCTTGTTAAATGGCTGGTTTATAATATGAGTATCAAAGTATAGATATTTGGATGACGATATTGAAGATAAAATATGTAAGTCTTGAGGTCTGTCGTGACGCTGTGGCACAAGAGTGTAAACAAGTCACTTGTGAGTTCGAGCCGTATTCCAGAAAATGCAATATTAAATATTTTCAAATGAAATATTTAATATTTTTATTTCTTCGCTTTGGTACAAGATGAAGCGCTGCGGTGACTTTCACATTTTACCACTCAATGCCTCATATTCGGTCGAAATTGGGTAATGGAAGGGAGTGTCTTGAGACTAGGTTCCCATATTCCCTCTGTCTACCCTACCATGTGCGGCATACAGCGTAAAGCTGAAAAAAATAACCAAAATAAAACTGAGTTTCTATAGACAAATCCTACAACTTTTTAATCATCAAAGTTACAGTTAATAGGTATATGTAGTCTTCAGTTAATGAGTTTATTTTAGACACGTTAACGAGCGTAGGACGAGAAGATGACAATTATAAAAACAAACATAGGTTTAGCGATCGTCTTAAGGGGAAGTATGGCATCCTTTGGTTTACATGGTATATGACAATGTAGCAGAAAAAATATTTTAATATACATTTTTTTTTTTAATTTTCATATTTTACTATTATTCTGATTTTAAATTTAACTAGTCAAGTGCAAGTTGGATTCGTCCAGCGACAAATATATATATTTTTTCTATACATTGTAAGTTCTTATCAAATATCATAACTATAGGTCCACGGAAATGATATATTTGTGTTGATATCTTTTGATTGGGTGGACTCCATTTTTTTGCTAATTTTTTTTAATAATAATTTCGGCTTAATTTACGTAATGTCTTAATTTCGGAAAATTGATCTTAAGAGACTTAATGCTGACTTAATTATTGGTTCCGTAATTTTTTTTTGATGTTTCTGCTTCATGGCAATCTGTTTTGCAACAATAAGCCTCAGCCATGTTTGATTTCTCAGTTTATGTTTTCCTCAAGAGCCATACTTGTATGAAACTTTACATACGACTCTCTTGATGTCAAGTGGCAAATCTTTTATATAGGCTCGGTACGTCGTTTCTATTTAGCCGGGTATGCTGACGGGCGCCTTCTTCCTTTTAGTGCGTGTGCCAGTTTGTTTACATGGACGGTCAGTTTCTCCTGGTATTTCAAGCTGTTTTGGGCTATTTTCTACCGGACTGTTTTTAGGTTGAGGTCGAGGTATATGTATTTATTACTTATACAGTGAGGAATGCCAAACATTGTTCTCAGTGCTTTGGTCTGAAATCTCTCCAGGATATCTATGTTACTGTTGCTAGCCGTTCCCCACAGTTGTATTCCGTAAGTCCAAATTGGTTTTATGGTAGTTTTATACACTAGTAACTTGCTGTTAGGATTTAGTTGTGTTTGGCGCCCCAGCAGCCAGTTCAGTGAACGCAGTTTTCCATCCAGTTGTTTGCGCTTTGTCCAAATATGCTTTTGCCATGTAAGTCTCCTATCCAGGTGCATACCTAAGTATTGGGGGATAACTTTGGAGTTTAGTGTTACAGGTGGACATGTTTCTCTCCTAAGTGTAAACGTTACATGTACTGATTTACTCTCATTGGCTTTTATTCTCCACCGCTACAGCCACATTTCGACTTCTGCCAAGTGGTTTTGCAACTGTGATGATGCCGTTTCTGGGTGGCTATGAGTCGACAGTATCGCCGTATCATCAGCGTATGTCGCAGTCGTGGTGTAATCAGTTGTTGGGATATCTGCTGTAAAAATGAGGTAGAGTATAGGGCCCAGGATACTGCCCTGGGGGACACCTGATTTTATTTCGCGTACTTCTGAAAGATCATCGCCATACTTTACTTGGTAACATCTTTTATCTAGGTAGGATGTCAGTATTCGGAACAGATAATGTAGGAGATGCTTCTTTAGCTTGAACAGGAGACCGTCATGCCAAACTTTATCAAACGCTTGGCTGATATCCAAAAAGACTGCGGAACAGTATAGCTTGTTTTCAAGGCATCTGCCAATGTTGTCAACTATACGGTGTACCTGTTCAATGGTCCTATGTTTTTCCCGGAATCCAAGATAGTTCGGTAATACTGTGCTTAGATGTTCTTTCATCCTGTTCAACAATATCCTCTCAAACAGTTTGCCAATAACTGGTAGCAGGCTGATAGATATGAAGTGGCTTCGTGATAGGTATGAAGTGGCTGTATGAAGTGGCTTCGTGTAAGGGTTTACCGGGTTTCGGCACCATAACTACATGTGCAATTTTCCATTGCCCAGGGTAATGTTCAAATCTTAAGCTGGCGTTAAAGATGTTTACTAATTTCATTACACCTTTATGCAGTAGGTTTTTAAGTAAAGTGGCATCAATAAGGTCATAGCTTTACCATCCTTGAGGTTCCTTATTTCTTTCACAATTTCTTTGGGCTGGTACTTTTTAGTGGTAGACACATTTGATCCGCTGATTCGAGATATTCATTGGTTTCTATAGTATGTTCGGGATTATTTTCTGGAAGTGGTTGGAAAACTGTTTTCAGATGCTCCGCAAAGATTTTTACCTTTTTTTTATCTGATCTAGACCATCCTCCTCTTTCGTCATTGATGGGTGATTTGTGGATTTTCGGGCGCTTTAGATTCTGAGTAGCCTTCCATAACGAGTAATTTGTGTCTTTTGTTGGATCTAGAGTTGAGAGATAGTCTTGAATGTTATTATTTTCTAGAGTACTGATAAGGGTTTTAAGTTTATTTCAGAAACCATTGAATGCAGTTTTATCACTCGGATATCCTGTATTATGCCATACTTTTCTTAAACGACGGCGCTCATGTATTTTCTCTTTAATATCCTTTGGATATGAGTTATGTTTCGAAGGTTGTCCTTTACTTGAACTTTTTGGAGTTGCAGAGTCGGCAGCAATGTGGATAGTCATATTAACTTAGAGAGGCCTTATAATACTGATATCTACTTTGAATGTTTAGAACGATCTTATATTATTAAGTTTTACCCGGATCTTGTCGTTTAACTTTAGTATTTGAAGTGGTCACCATAAATGTTAAACATGAAACGGTATTTTTTTTTAAAAATGGATTTTTTTTTTAAATTTCCGTTGAATATATTTTTTATCTAAGTAATCTTGAATAAGTAGAAATTTGGAATGCCAAGAGCTTTTTAATTATTTAATAGATGTTTAAAAATACTTAAGTACTATGGAATAAAAAATCAAATCATAAATTAAAAACAGGTACATTTTATTGAAAAAAAAAATATGTACACAGCAAAACAAATAAATAATCTTATGTTGTACAGTTATTAAGTCTATAAAACATTAATTTCATCGAAATAGAATATTATACATAACTACAGTAAGAAATATTTACATAATACCGTCTTATAAAGGATCTGTTACGTAATTGTAAACACATCCCTATCATACGTTAGTATAAAACAGTCAGATTAGTGATGGCCGACTATGAGTTACATATAAAATCGATTTTATATCAATAAATATAATTTCATATTGTGATGTTCATTGTAGTGATAATATTGAATTAAATCTTAATAGATTTAATATAATATATTAAAAATCTTCATATAATATAATTTGCATTGTGATATCAGTTTCGTAGTCGCCCATCACTAAACAAATAATCCTTGATACATCAACTCCAAAGATCACATAAATTAATTTTACACAGACAATATTATCTAACAATGACCGTTAACAAATTTCCTATCAAAATTTATTCATCGTCTAATAAATCTAACTACGATTTTTAGAAAAAAAAAAACATTTATTATTCTTTTATTATCTACATAATATTATCGATTAAAAAGCATTTTAGAAATGTTTTAAATTATACTCCCTTGTACCAAAAAAAAAAGGAAAATACCCAAACACTTAGTGTGAAATATGTAAATTTCAATAAATGATGAATCCCGAAGTATAGCGCGATGTTAATATCAGCATGCGGTATAAAATTTTAAATCTCGAATGTACTTAAAATTTAATAATAAATTTTATCACATTAATAATATATATATAAATATTTTGTTCAAATTCGATGACATTTTATGGCCCAATGTTGAACATGTCGTAATGTCATGGAAACTATACTAACAACGCGTATAGGCCTAAGTTATCGGTATAAATATTATATTTATTATGTATAAAATGTGTTAAAATTATAACTTTTTTTAACAAAAAAAAATAATGTATAAACTAGTAAGAAATATATTAAAAATGAGATTATATAATTCTCAACTGTATCCTACTGGCATTTACTGATATCATTAATAATAATAAGTTAAAACGTAAACACGTGTTCCGTTGCAAAAACAAGCAATAGCAATATTGTCGATGTTCTAAATTTAAATTTAAAAAACAAAAAGAAAGTATTTTTTTGAACACATTCCAAATTTGAATTTCAAGAGCTGCCATGTCGCCGACGAGTGACCAACACGAGCGCAAACACATACACATGCTGTCCGAAACTAAATAAAATACTGCATTCATTTATGTAAAGTAGGTCACCAGGCCTGTTTATTGTCAATTCGCGTTACCTACAATTTAATATGCTCAATATTTTGACTAGAAATCATGTTACTTTCTAACAAAACGTAAAAAATGTACACGATATATATAGCACTATCCATTTACATATTTTAATCATAATTGTACAAAATGTCGATGGAAAAATTGTGATACATTTCAAAATGGCGGACGCTAAACAAACATCTGCCAAACACACGGCGTTGTGGAACGCAATTCGAAACCATACGACGCCAACATCTTTACATTACAACACGCACTATGTACGATAGAAGGATATTTTAGAACATTTTGGTACGAAATCAATATTATAATTTCATTTATATAAAAATCATATGAATCTCTTCATAACTATACTTTTAATGATGACTGATTAGCTTATATAAGATTTACCTTACTCTAATAAAATGTATATTGGTGATTCAATCACATCTACATGCTAGCTGCTAAAATTTCTATTAATTTATTATTATTAAAAAAAAGGGTCAATATTTGGAAATATTTACAAAAATACGTCCGGATTGTGGCACCATTAAAACAATATGTCCTATTACGAATCGATATATAACTACTACGAATGAAACATATCATTCGCTCATTCATATATTAGGACAAAACAATTAAAAATTAGCTACCAATAATTATTAGGCTGTGATTCGATTAAAAATGACAACTTGTGAATATCGTTTGCGAAAAACAAAAACAACTTAACTTACACTAAATCTATTGTTACAATAAATATAATATTAATCTGAATTACATCTACTAAAATATATTATATATTGGAATAATCTAAGCTAAAAACTATTTAGAAAATCGATATTCATCAATTGTCATTTAAAATCGATATTTATTCTAGATTAACATGTTCTTAGTGGTAATAAAAAACGTATTATTAATACATCACATAATAAAGCAATTTAAAACATTGTAATATTTTGAATTCCTTTTATTATACGATGAAGATATTTCTATTTACAGAAATTTATGTAAATTTAGTTTTAAAAGTAGTTACTATATAGACATTCAAAGATAAAAAGGTATATACTATTGCATTGATATTAAAAACGTTTTTATGGACATGTTAATTTATATAAAACAGTATATCTTGTTACGATTATTGTATAAAGAATTTTTGACTTTTACGTGATACACAAAAGGGACTAATTTACTGATCATACTAATATTTATTATTTATGTCAATTATTTTTTTTAATAATTTAATAAAATCAGAATATTGTTAAATTAGAATTAGAATTAAATTAGAAAAAGGAAACAATTCTTGTATGACACTAGTTTTAGCCAAATAAGAAACAAAGTCACTTTCAATTTAAAATTCTTTATACATAAGCGTAATGAATCATATACGATTTAAATCATCGGGAACTTCTCAAGCGATTTCCGTCGACTTTAGCCGCATTTTTCTTATGTTTCTTGATTTTAGTTTTGCGTTTTGGAGTTTCCGTTATGTCCGTTGGTAAACTTTCATCGTCAGATTTGTCTTTGTCGGTTTTCTTGTCCAATTCCGCCATTGCTTCTTGTATTGCATTTTCTAGAAGCGTATTTAATTTTCTGCTCCTGTACAAAGTGTTTTAAAATAATCCGTATTAATTATTTAAATTTAAAATATAATTTTATTTTTAATATTAAATTTTAAATCTGATATGTGTACATACGAGAACAATTCCACAACTGCACTATAATTAAATAATGCACGCTAAAATAATCGAAATAACTTTGGGTTGGGTTATTACAATAATTAATTACAAAATGAATTCATGAGAGATCTACTAAACGCAAAGTGAATATAAAATAAAAATTTAAACAAAAAAATACATACAAAGACTCACAAAATTATCAACACAAAATAATTTGTCCATATATAAATTAAAACAATTTCATACTTAAAGATGTTATTGCGAGAAATGGGTATATTTACATCAGTTTTAACTAAAACCTGTAATTTACACTTTAAATCACCATAAACATATTATTTTTATAGATACATATTAAAAAACCAAATCTCCTTCAGAATACGATATTTCAAATTTTCAAATATTGTGAATCCAACACATCATATAGCAAGAGCCATCTTTAAATAAATTATATGTTATATTGTTCATTTAATTTATAGAGAAAGCAATTCATATTTCAAATATTCAATTAATTTAAGTAATATTTTGATCACAATGCTAAATATTAATAGAAACGATAATTTCTTGATTACTTAAGTATTTACTTTTATTGCAAAATATTTTTTTACTATATTCATTTTAAAAATGTTTTATTTTATTGACTTAACTATATAATTGCGCTCCAATGTCAATAGTAATCAATTAATTTTTGACCTGACACAATATTAAAAGCGACTAATTTCTCCAAGAAATTTAAGCTTTGATCACATTTTATATAGCCAGAAAAAATCTTATTTCATTTAAAAATATATATACAGTAGAAACTCGATTAACCGGACAAATTGTTGTCATTGGACATTCGGATAATCCAAAATCCGGATAATCGAATGGATGATGAAAAGTAAGTCTTGTACATATGTAGTACATAACGTTATGTGATTATTAAAAGGAACAAAAATGTAATGAATATAATCGAAAATAAATGCTTACTAAGATGTTATTAAAGGACGTATTTTCCAATACACAATGTATGCCTTATTTTCGTACATATTTAACATTCGTCGCAGGTGATAGTCCGGATAATCGCGAATTCATATAACTGAGGGCCGGATATCCGAGTTTCTACAGTACAAGTATATTCAAACGATTATTATCCTAACAACTCACTTCCTATGCCTCATTCTGGCCGCGTGATGAGCCTCGAGCCCCTCGCACAGGGTCAACAGCCTAGAATGTTCCACCTCACTCGGTAATCTATCCCCGAACCATCTGACACTCCACTTGCTCTCAGACACTCGACTCTCTAACTTGCCCGGCCACGACGAATATCCTTTGACCGGACCCCAAACTAGATCCCCGATGGAAAATTTCCGTATCGACTTGTTGTCCGATTTATCCGGCGATTCGTCTTCGCTCTTCGAATCTACCAACGAATCGAATGATCGTTAGCTTCTCGACGTTTCTAATATCCGACACCGTTCCAACCACCGTTTTTTTTTTTGGGGTGAACGTTTATAAATGACTTATTTCGTCGTAACAAATAAAAAATTATTAACATTAGAAAAAAACAAAAGAACATAAATGTAATGAATGTCATTCATAAACGTCCAATAAAAGATACGTTAAGATTTCTCATATAACATAATATGTATTATCTATTTAAATATCTATACAATTTTTAGATATAATATCAAAATATTTTCAAACACATATAAAGGTATAATAACAAAAAAAAAATCTTAACAATACCTTAATTTCAATACATTTTTATTTTGAATGTTTTAGCATAAGCTAGGGAGCAACAGTTTTAATATAAGCTGTATCGCTGTAAGTGATTAGGAACAGTAATTCACAAAAACATTGTTTTTACAAATCATCTGTTTAGCAAAACTTAGAAAGTAGAGGACTGGTCGTAGAAATAATATTTATTTTTGCCATAATATTCCATAAAATGATCAAACTAAGACACTATGTTTTAACTTATAGCATAAAACATGTCAAAATTAACACCACGGCTTATTTAAAAGAAATAAAAATAGACTTTATATATCACCTAAAACATTGTGTAAAAATTTTGTGAAACATTGAATGACTCAATACTATATAAAATATAAAGAATATATATAAATTAATTTATGTCATATTACGTTTACGACCAGAATATGTTATACAGTAACATGAGAATGTGCTTTACTTACAATGAACATATAGAATGATGGCTTTACAATGATGCGTTAGTAAATGGATCCCAATGTGTGAGCCAATTTAGTTACATCATAATGGTGCAATGGAAAGCGACAGGAAAGTATTATGGGGGATTATCGTTCGTTAAAATATGTTTTCCAGTACACCTGTATAAGAGCTGTATCTTGTATTAACCCAACCAAAAGAAATAAACCAATTATAGATCGCATATTTTATGTAGAAGCTGAAATATATAATACACATAGTTACAGTACGGTCGTCGAGTCGTGGCCGTACTGAAGTTAAGCTTTCAGAATTTTGCGCGTTGTACGCTCGGGAAGAAAATAATGGAAAGTAAGAAAAATCCTGCGCAGCCATCTATCTACAGCTAAGTTCAAAGCGGCCACAACTTGCCGACTGTACTGTACGTATATATCTCGTGGCCGTACAATTTCTCTAACGAATCCAAATAACCAATACAAGACACAACATAAAGAAAATTTTGAATTTTGGTTAGCAGTGACTCAAGCGTGAAATGGTTCTGTACATATTAGTATAGGGAATATTAATAAATTACTGAATAAGTTTTCGTTTATTTCAAAATAGTTAGTCGGTTCGTCAGTTAACAAATAATTAAAAAATATAATTACCATAAATTTAACATTTACTACTTTTAAAAAAGTTATCATAAAAAAAACATCAATTCGTTTAAGAAAAACAAAAATACCGAAATAGTGAAAACTTTATGGCAATGTGTAACAATAAATAAGTTAAGCCAATGATTAGCGTTCCCATTTAATCGCATTTAAGCATAAATAAGCATTGTTAGTCGACTCACCATCTGAGTTTAGCCTGTCGTATTTCTGCCCGCCGTCTTTACCTGGCGAGAAACGACGCAGTTGCTTATCTTGGGCTAAACCCAAATTTTCATAGTCCTTGGGCAATCCGTGTACCATATTGTAATTAGTTCTCATGATTTTGTCGTTTCTATATGTGGATCCGTCACCGAAATCGTTTTTCCGTTTGTATGTTTGTCTGTCGTATATGTTAGAGGTCATTGGAAGTATCGGTTGATTAGATGTCATACTTTGATTGTACTGAATCTCGCTGGATTCAACTGAGTTATGCGCCCTGTTTAAGCGCATTAGTTGAATGTTTGACATCATGTCTGGAAAATAAGAGATGACATTAATAAAAAGGAAAACATTGTTTAAAGATAAAAAAAAAAATGGAAGGGCAGTCAGTGTGAAAAAATAGTACAGATATTTGACTGTAAGCGCAACGGTTGTAGGCACCACCTTCATTTGAGATAATGAATTGTCAAACGCCTGACTGGAATGCAGAAAGCAAATAAAGCTGAAAATAAAATTTATAGCATAGTCTGCAAGAATGTTACGAGTACCTTACCCATACTAAAGCTTTGTCTAATTTTTCATAGGGAAATTGTTTTTTATTGTTCATAGCTTCACGCTGCATTCCGCACATACAAGGATAGGAAGAGAGAACCGGAAAACCTAGTGTCAAGACACTCCTTTCCCATCACTCCGTGTCCTATTTTCCGCAAAATTCTCGAGGCACACATAATTGTGTTGTGTTACGGAACTAAAACCCGTTTCCTGTGCAAGGAAATTAAAATATAAAATCCTTCAGTACCCCGAATGAATGATTTAATATTTTCATTGGTGTCCCAGTCGGCTCAGTCAGTTATTTAAATTATTTTACTTTCTCCGTTCCGTTGGTAAAATCAGTACATTCTGCCATTCAACGTGTCTCGCAACTTGAGCGAAAAGTAGGCAATAGAGTGGCTTAACACTAGATATTAAAAAAACAACAAAGCGCAACGTATTGTTTTTAGTAATTCTACGTCATGAAACAAAATAAGATATTTTCTAAGAATATGTTCATCGAAACTTCATAGCATAAATAAATTATATTAGTTGTAAACATAGAACAAGTACTACATTGCAATAGATTAATATTACATAAAACACGACTATTACATACATTAATTCATATAAATATTAAATTAATTAATATAAATTTAATTTAATGACCTAAATTAGATAAAAACGAAAACATTAAAAAGGTTAATTTGAACACTATTAGATATCACTTAACAGAAAAGTGTTTTCAAAGTAATTTGCATATTTTAAATACAAAAAGTTTATCATAATGCGGGTTGGATCGATACAGATAACGACTGTTCCTAACAAAATATTTGCATATTCTATTTGCATATTGACGTAAGTGGTTGTGACTGATTTATTATTTAACTTACGTTTTTATATAGGTATTGTAAATTGTTTTTATCAAATGTATAAATTTAAGAAGGCAAGAGGCTTGTCGTGTCGCAGTGGTAACCGACAGGTTGTTTGTTTGATACCCACTCGAGGAAATGAAATATTTAATAATTTCAATTTAAATATTTTATGTTTTCATTTTTTCGCTCCGGTACAACGCAAAACGGGATCTTGTGTTCCGCCAATAATACGCAATGCGTCAAAATCGGTGGAAAGTGGGGAACAGAAGTGGATTGGAGTGTATTAGCACTAGGTTCCCAAGTTCCCTCTGCCTACCCTGCCATGTGCAGGGATACAGCGTGAAGCTGAGTAAGTGAGTGAGTGAGTATAAATTAAAGAAAGTCGTTTCAGTAAAACGTGGTTATGTACTACTCTCTGTCAGTCTGTAAAGAGTGTCACGGTTAATTTCTACGCAATTCATCATTTTACTAATGTAAAACCAAAGTGCAGCGTCGAGCTTCGCCACTCATTACACAATGTCTCGAATTCGGGCGGAAAGTGAGGAACAGAGTTTCTTGACCCAATGTTATTTCTAATTACCCTGTTATATGCGGATCAAGGCATGAAAAAATATACCATACTTATGTATAAAAATAAAAATAGAATAGATATTTTTTTGTTTTTTAATTTGCCTGTATTAATTGTACAAATTGTTATTTCAACTAATACTTAACACGTAATATATCTAATTCTAAAAACGGACGCAGTGTCTTGACATCAGAACATCATCTTTCTAACTAACCTGTTATTGCCGGAAGAAGTCAAACTGAATAAAAACAAACATACATAACGGTTAATGGGTCGAAGGCCACTATAAAACCAGATGATGGTAAAACCTGTCACAGCGACCACGACTCATCGACCGTACTGTAAATATTAATTTAGAAAATAGCTCTTACTTTGCGAGTCCGAATCGGAGCTAATATCTCTAGTGGGCCACGGGCGCTCCGACTCCGCCATGTCGGGCTCGCTGCTGGACACGCATTGCACCATCGCCTGGAATTCGTTAATTACATTTGTTACTAGCGACCCGTCAATTACTCTATTATATACCAGTATCTGTACATCAAAAATTAAAATTATAGCCAATTAATAAAAATAGTAATTTACCAGAAATATTATCGAACAAAATACTTAATATTTATGTATTTTACTTATTTATGATTCGATTTAAATAAAACAAACACTAAATGTTAAGGGTAGTTTTGGGATAAAACAGGAAAAAACCGCATTGAATTTTTCAATATTATATTTTTTCTTTGAACATTTTTTTTCTGAACACCCATGTCCCCAAGTTAATTCGGATTTTATCGATACTATACTGTATTTTTATTTTCTTATTCATACTTCGAAGTAAATGAATAAGAAATAAACTAAGAAATATAACTAAGTTGCAGTTAGCGTAAAATATGATAGTATTTGCTTTGTTTCTAATAAAAAAATATAGAAAAAAGTCAAAAAAACTTACCGAAGAGTGCATATCTGCCGGTTCAGGCGACTTGGTAGTCGTATCGGCGTAGTTGGAATGCGTCGCGTATATCCGCGGACTCGAGTCTAAGGCTCCCAGCGGACTATGCGTGGTCGTATCTGGAGGGGACCCTCCCAAAGTATTAGGAGACTTATTTCCACGCTGCCCCAAAGTTTGCGTAGACACTGAATGCCTAACCCCATCCCCCAGCTCCTGGATCAAACGGCCATAATGTTCATCTTTATCGTCAAACGTTTTGTCCTCTTGACTATTTTCGCCTGCGGTCAATCTCTTCGGTACTTTTTGATTTAATAATACGTTTGGATCAATGCTTAGCCGAGAATTGCCACTTTGTAACGACACTTGAGTGTTGTGTGAGTTCGATACTAATGTTGTTTGCTGTTGTACTATTGTCGTATTCTGTACGAATGTTGAGTTTGTTCTGTTGCTTGTTGCGGATATGGGAACATGTTTGGGTGACAGAGGGACCATTAAAGTTTGACCCATTTGATTGGTTTGTATGAACTCTTGTGTTTGCACGTTTCCCGATCTCACTTGGGGGCTATTGAAAGTTACGTTGGTTGGGCTGAGATTAGCGAGGAGTGGACTCAATTGGCCATTAAAGTTTGGGCTATTGACCATGACTTGGCTATTTGGTGACAAGAATTGTGCACCGGGGCTGTGTTGCGATTGAATTATTTTTCCTTGTTGATTTTGAGCTCTAATCACAACTCCGCTGTTAGCTCCTGCTGTAAACAAGCCCGGATTTTGTACTGGAGTCAAAACGTTCTGTCCATTAACTGTCTGTAACTGGAGTTGCATCGGCATTCCTGTGGAATTATCTTGTATTAGGGCAGTTCCGTCTGCTGTCATGACCATACCTCCTAAATTAGGTAAAATGAATTGTTGGAAAGCCGGAAAGTTTGACATAACATTACTAGCATTGTTTATGAGATTGACTGGCTGTAACAAGTTTATTTGTTGTGATGGCGACGTATTCGTAATGATTTGTTGAGATCCGTAGTTATTTGCGTTTCCTTGCCCATTCATTACTATGTGGGCTGGCGTACCAGACTTCCCGGGGACTATAGTTAATGCTTGAAGCATTGGCGTAGGCGATATATTGTTAGTCGGTGATAATTGAAAGCCACGAGGCGAGAATTGAGGACTAGAATTGTGTTGTGGAGATGTGTGATGTACCATCAAGTTATTAGGATTCTGTTGTGGCGCAGCAATTTGCAAAACATTAGTGATGTTTGGCGTCTGATTTTTCTTCTTTTTACTTCTTTTCTTGAGACTTTCAGGCGATAGCATAGCAACGCCTTGTACGAAACTTTGTCCATTTTTAACTTCAATTTGCCTTTGGTTGTCGTTTGTTTGACCGGAAACCATGCTGCCTGCTACTATTTGCGGTAAAACGGTGTTTTGCTGGACCACTTGGCCATCGACTGCCATCATTGGCGGTTGAATAACAAAGGGACTTTGTAGAGTATTTACTACTACAGTTTGTTGGTTTACTAAAGGCTGAACTCCCGCTACTGCCGGTAAAACTTGAGCCACGGAAGTATTCGTCACAGTATTGGATGAAATGGGTGAAATTGTAGTTGTATTTTTCGGAGGTGGCGGCGGCATTTGATTGTTTGATACAATTATTTGACCGGTAGACGAGATCAGAATTTGTCCGGATGTGTTAGAGCAAGACCTCCTTTGAGCGACTGACGTGGATACTGGTGCACTACTTGTTTCCGGTTTGGGTAAACTACTGATTACATTTTGGACCATTTCTAACGGTGATTTAGTTATCATATTCTGCGCGGTTGTGCCCGCAATATGTAAGGGATAACTTGTTGGCAAATTAACAGAATTTATAAAAGGATCGGGCTGATTGTTAGGTATGGCGTATGTTGTTGCCAAATTAACGCTGGGCGGCGGCGGTGGCCTTATGAAGTTTGCTTGTGATGCATTAATTGATGTAGTGGCTGTGTTGGCCTTCCCCGCTAGTACAGACGTAACTGTATCACGAGTGACTGAAAATCCACTAGCCATAGTGGTCACAAAAGTTTGTATATAACAAGTTTGTATAAGGGAATGCGCTGGACCACCACCCAAATGAGGGGGAGGACAATATCCGGGCATTGAATTTTCTACTCTTTTCTTAGCGTCCATTCTATAGTCTTGATTTCTTAATCTCGGTTTCACTCCCACCATTGATATGTTATCTACTTCCATGAGGTTTTTATTAACATTATGATTTGATATGAAATGCATCACTTGGTTGCCGGAAATCGACTGGTTGTTGGGAGGTCCGGGCGAATTGTATGGATATGTGTGATTGCTTCCGGGAGTCGGAGGATTGCTGCTGAAGTTGTCTCTAGACCCTGGATTAGAGTACGCCGGACTTGGGACCGGAAATGAGCAGTTTTGTAGAGAATTACTGCTATGAGGTGTGTCTGTGCTCCGAGAACTGTTTGATAAAGTTGGAGAAGGTTCTGGAGGCTGTAGCGTCTCGTTCGGTGACACATTGCTCGTACTTACAATCCCAGCTTGTATTGGCCCACAATTATCGTTCATCATTCTTTCCATATAAGTAGAAGACGTTACTGGGTTATCTTCAAATGCATGTTTTGGACTAGACGTCGTTGCCGCTCCACTATCCAAATCAATACCGTATATATTTGTGTGTTTCATAAATTTGTGGCGCAATTGATTTTCAGATGTTTCCAAGCAGTTGCTCTTATAGGGCACGTTACATCCTTTACAACATGGCGGAAGAGTATTTTCATTGCATTTTTCGGGAATCAGACTACTATCTGGGGTATTATTCGGAGAAGGTGATGAATTTGGTACAACATTATTTCTAAAAACGTTCATTTGTTCCCCATGTTTAGTTATAGGTTTGTTCTTATCGGCTTGAATCTGCGCAGTAAACGGATTGTTCGTGTTTTCATATTGATTTACGTCGTATGGAGTGTTAATACCGACTTGCCTAGAAATAGTATTATTTAGCAAAACTGTCTGTTGTGCCAAATATCCATTAGGGTCATCCATAAAAGACGGCACCGTATTTCTTACTACTTCATCTGATTTACTCTTGGCATCCTGAAGTTGTCTTAGACCGTTATTTCCAAACATTACTGCCTTATTATCATTAGCAGCAGATTTTTTCTTCGGAGTTTTATTGCATTTTCTCTTTTTATTCAAATCAACTCCTGGCCATTGCTGGCCCATCATATTATAATGTTGTGGCAAAGGAGGCACTCGAGAGCACATGGCCTGATTTACCATTTGCTCATTATTTGCGAACGAACTCCCTGGTGAAGTTTCTTCAATGACATTCATGTTATTATCATCACAATCTGTATTATCAATTTTTTGCAATTTCGGACTGGGACAAGTCAGAGACGGATTACACTCGTTTCTCTTCACTTGCCACGGGGGAGTCTTAGCGGAATTAGTTTTGACAACTGTTCCATTTTGTATAACTAATTGACCCTGTGGAACATATTGGCTTTGATTTGATTTATTATGACTCAAATTCTCCGCCATTTGTGTTTTATATCCTTTCATGACTTCAATCTGTTTCTGATTCCTTTGAATAAATATTTGCTGTTGTTCGTTAATTTTTTGCATCACTTCTGGCGTCAGTGGTTGATTCAAGCCACAGAATATTTGCGATTCTTCTTCCTTGCGCATAGATTTTATTTGCGAGTCTTTCTCTTCATCCTTGTGCTCTGGATCTACGATGTTTTGTTGGACTGAGTGAAGAGAGTTCTTTGAAGTGGGCGGAAATCTACTGTATCCTGTATTAACGCCGATAACTTGGCCATTGGTACCGAGTACCGGTAAGCCGGAATTTAAATGACCCGATATCTGTTGATTGTGTTTTGGTCCAGAATCAATATTTTCTGGATTTTGCGTGATCCAGCCACTACTAACTGTTAAATAATGAGAGCTTCTTTGAACAAGTGTTTCTTGTTTAACGTCATCTTGAACATTCAGCATGTTTTGTTGAGGATATGGCACACATGACTGCATATTGCCTGTCCGCTGAGTCATAGACCCCGGTGACGCTGTCCTTTTTTGGTCATTGTCAGACTGAAACATACAAGTCATATTTTATTATAATGTAATGTGAAGCATGTAATCGTGTTTGTAAGAAAAAATACTATACTGTATATCCGAACAAAGAAACATTTCAACATCATACTAATATTATTAAAGAAGTATCAAATTATGAATAATAGCTATCGACTTCGATATAGGTAATAAAAGCGTCTACATTTGGCGAGGGTTCACCTCTTATCGGTCCTATGAATACGTAACACATACCTTGAGCTCGTTGAGGGGTCTCTCCCTTTGAACCATCATTTGCGAAACGCTCATGGTTGGCATGAAGCCGGGACGTTTCTTCATTTTCTTCTTGGCAGCTTCAGTGCCAGACGCTGAAAAAAAAAGTATTAAAATTGAATTATTTACCTTTCAGATATATTTCATAGTAATTACATTTCATATACATTTAATACATACTCGTATAGTGGAACGAATAATAGCTGGTATAATAATAACTATTTATAATTATAACATTACAACACGCTACAATAGCCTCCTAAAATAATTTATCAAACTTATTACAGACGTAATCGACGCGTCGCACGTCGTTTATAACTTTCTATTTATAAAGTTGTTTGGCCTCAAATTTGTAATTCATACACAAAAAAAAGAAGTAAGTATTTTAGTGTCGATCTTTTCATTCGTTTAACTTTAAGGTCGACCGAGCGAGTGATCGTGTGACTTTACCGCTCTTCAGACGTCCTCAAATACAAGACAGTCTGAAGCGTTGTCCCTCTAATTAAATGACACACTACAGTAAGCAAAGTTAATATTCACTCTGAGATAATACCTCTTGCATTGTTTGAAGCAAACAGCGCAAAAAGAAGTGCTATATATAGCTATGTATTTATATGCAAACACCTACGAAGTCGTTTTTTTATTATAAATTATTTTTTTATAAAAAGTAAATAATAACGTTAATTCAATCAAAAATACGAATACAAATCGTACAAATATATAAACGTATTATAATTGAAGAGAGTAGGAATTATATACTAATTATATAATAAAACAATATACTTTATAATGTTATTAATCCATAATATGAATAAAGCTAATGTTTATAAAAAATACATTGTGCTAAAACAGCATTGACTAATTAAGAGCTTTATGAAGACCTAAGGGTGTGTAATACCGCTGCCGCAGTGAAAATTCGCCATTATGACGCAACAATACACCCCTTTCAATCAACTTGTTAATCGACAAAAAGCCTTTGAATCTATAAAAGCTTTTGTTTATTCAATAAAATCTTAGGAAAACCTAATTAGACTATACTTTGTTTAGACAATACGATTTTTCTGGTTCCCAAACTAAGCGAATAGGATATAGTAAATAAATATTCAATTTTTATTTAACATAACATTATAAGTTAAATATTACACAAAAGCAAATTATTATTAAAAAAAATCTCAATTTTCTTTACAGCGAAAGGGGCTCAGTGAACTCCTTAAAAGTACTGTACAGTACTGTCCTAATTATAAAATAAGTTTTACAAAACTCCAAAACGATTTTAAAATTATCTTTTAATTCAGTCAAACAGCCCCACAAATAAGAAAAGTTAACAGGCGTAATTCGATAACGCTAAATAATAAACGCGCAGAGTATAATAGCGTTATCTATTTGCGCATTATCTGGCAGATTTGCAATTAAAATACGAGTTGTATGCGGAGGGGTGGGGGGTGGAAAGGCGCCAGGGGTGGGTGGCGCGAGTCAGATCAATAGTCGGCGGGGTGCGCGCCCACGTTACCCTGCAACGCCGATTGTTTCAAATTACAACCGCCTTTGTTCCGCTGATCGAGTCGCCGACGTTTTTGTTTGCCTAAACGTCCTACTTCCTTTACGGTAATTACGCAATCCTGCGGCTCGTGTAAACTTCCCGATTTGTCCACTCTCGACGCTAATCTCCTTTAGCGGTATCGGCTTTTACTCTAGCTTGGGAGCGATTTAACGATGCTTTGCGTAACGCTATTTAACATATTTTTATGGGCCGTAAGCTAAGTTTTTACGACGTACCGTTTTTTATACTCGAGTGCCTTACGTCGTATATATCAATGGAACCACGTTCTTTCTCAAATACACATAGAAAAAGTCTCAACAAATCTTTTCTTTCTGATGCGTTAAATAAAAATGACTTATATGTAATTACATAAATTCATCTTAATAAATATTTATATCTGATTTATATAGATTGATTGTTGCATAAAACTTTGAAAGAGGTTAATATGGCTTTGATCTTTTTCGGGCCGAACGAGATAATATTATATAGCGAAAACGAAATGAGAAAATTCGAAGAAAGCGTCTAAGTAAAGCACTTAAGGAATACTCTTGAGTATAAAAAAGCAATAAAACTTACAACCTTGACGTGAATACATAGTAAATTTATAAGTTTTATAAACAAGAATACGACGTCGCAGGGTAAGTAAAGGCTTTTCTTTTATCGAGTTTATTACGGATAATAGTGAGGCTTTCTAATTACGCAGAAATGTGAAATTAACGTATTGAGGTTAGAGGTTTTACGTTAAGTGATAAACTATGTACTTTTGTTTAAAATGTAATTTACCTTAATTTTTTTTAAAATCTTTAGTTGACACTTAGGAAAGAAAAAAGTTATTTAGAAAACGTATAAAAAATTAAAAGTAGCGGGATTTGAACCTGCAGTTTTGTCGAATTCCAAAAGACGCAACTTATCATCAATTTATAATTATTTTACATGAGTATGAGAGTTAGTTCGTCAATTTAAAATCTAATAATTTTTACATTTCAATTACTACGAGTTACCAAGATGTTAATTACTGTTTTATACTTGTAATTACATGTTGTACTCCAGTAATATGTACTTGGTAACATGAAAATTATACATTTTGAGTAAAACATGTAATTCCTTTGTCCGACCGTCAGTTAAATGGTAAAGTAATAGACTGTAGAGTATGAGCAAATTTTCAAATCCAAATGCCGAAACATTAAACCTAGAATAATTACATCCTAGAATCTCGCACCATTGTGTTAAGCAACTAAACATTTCTGGGTACTGTTCACAAGACGTGCCGGTTTTCTTAACATTTCCAACTTTTGAATGGTTTCTTGAGTTGGCTATTACGGCTTTTCAAATAGCACAACGTTTCATTAAAACGAAGGTAATGCACAGGTCGCTTTACCAAGTCGTTGACATCTAGTCATTGAGACTGTTTTATTAGTCGTAGTGTCGAACTGAGATACTGTAATGTGTTTTCGTCTGGACTATTTATGACTCAGTTATCTTAATTGAATATTTTTATATTGTATATAGATTTACGGTCAGCTAAATATTTTATTACCAATAGAAAAGAATGTACGCTATATCGGCCCCATTTCAATTTAATTAATATAATAAGCTTTAAGAGAGCTTCAAACGAAGCATAATCAATTAGAGCGAACGTTGAAGTTTATATAACTTAATCTTATTGAGCGAAGTTTGAACAAGTTACGAGAAAAGATAATAAGACTTAGCTGTATTTGATGTTTTCTTAATAAAGTTTAGCGAAAAGTAAATTTAATTGTAAAAGGTCAAGTTATTTTTCTTGAAATGGTGACAATGTAGAGAAATTAACATAAGTGAGTATAAAACATGGGCGGTCGGGGGTGGCTTGCAGGTTACACCCGGACGGACGGCTGACGAAGTAGTTGCCCACCTATTGCCACTGCACCCCCTCCGCCACTTAAACACAAAGAGATGTACCCTCTTTGTTACAAGGAACAACTCTTCCCGTCTACCACTTTTCACTAGTTGTACTCTAAAAATAGACAATTTAACTAGTTTCGAGCGCTTCCCACGATTAAATATTTTCCTGTTTCATAAAATTCTGTAATTTTCCAAATCGCTTTTGTCTTCAACATAATTAGAGTTTGTATAAAATATTTCTTTTTACGTTCATATAGGTGGAGGAAAAAGCGATGAGAATGCAAATAACAAAAACCAATCCGATATTATATTCCGTACTATAAATGAAACAAAATAGTTATTTTCACAAAATGAAAAAAAACAAATTGAACGCATAGTTCGTTTTTATTACGACGTTGAACGAGGTTAACAAAAAAAAAACAATATAAAATATATTACTATACCAGTAAGAGTTTACAATATATAGCTTACACATACATTTATATTTACAAACACAAAATAAGATAGCAAGAAAGGCATTGTTTCTCATGTATATATAGTAATAGAGAGCACATAACTGTTGTTTGGCAATGTGATTGTATTTCAATAGGATCGGCCAGTATACTTATACTAGCATGACCAAAATCATGAAACAGACGATCAAATAAATCATTTAGTGCTGTTATGTTGTTTACAGTTATAATTTGTACCTATAACTAGCAACCCGCTCACGGCTTCGTCTGCTTTAACTACGCAATTATTTATTTATTGTATTGATTTACGTATGTGTTTTAAATAATATGTAAATATAGGTTTATTTATTTTTTATTATTTAAGAAATATAATACACATCCTATTTTAATATTATTGTAACATCAAACGAGCCTTTGTGTCGATCGGCTCAGAAAGTGTGTTATTTATATAATGATTGATTAGTACTATATATAAGACAGTTTCTATTTTTATTATTCTGTTTACTATACATACAAGTTTCATACCTTTAAGCGGTTTGACGATGGCTACAACTAAAAGTATATTAATTAATTAAAATAAGAATAAGGAATCTTTCATATTATTCTCGGATTAATTCATATTATATTTTTACTTTTATGTGCATTTGTTTTAGATAATCACAATTGTATAATATATTTTTTTACCGTAACTGTAACATTTACATATTATTTCTTGGACTGTTAGCAAAATAAAAAGGTAAATTGAAATAAAATGCAAATTTAACTTTCCTTGTTTTTTCATTTGATATTAATAAGTACTATTTAGGGCGCACGCGAAGAAAATATATTTTTAGGTAGATTTTTATTTCTTTTATATAATGCTAAGCAATCGCAAAGCTTATAAATTAATTTGCTATATAAAAGATTTTGTTATCAAATCGAAAAAGAGAATTTAGAAACAGTTATTTACATTTTTGAGTATATTTGTTGCGCAAGTACAACCTAACAAGAAAGTAGACGGTGGAAGACTACATACTTAATCTACATTAGTCAAATACAATGCTCAACATTGTATCTGCCAATTGCACTTGTAATAGAAAAGATGAATTTATATAATGATACTTTCTACGTTTTTTTCTTTATGTACAATTCTGTTTGTTTATGACATCATAGACTATAGAAAGTTTAACGATGGCGGCTCTTTCCCCGCATTTGCAAGTTGCAAGTTTCTAATATTTTAATAATTTGATCTATAAAAATTAAGTCATATTTAAATATATGATAAAATAAAGGACGATAACGCCAAAAGTTCTTATTTTATAAAGCGTAATTTTAGCGTAATGTTATTTGGTCCGTTACACAAAGAAAGTAGGTATTCGTTTCTCTAACAAGAAATATATAAATAAAAAGGATTATTTAATATAAAAATATGTTGAATGTAAATAGTTATTAAAATTTTATTAAATATTAACGTATCTGTTACAAATAAATAAAATGTACATACCTACAAAATTTGCTAATGTTGCCGTTTAAAATATGGTGCATTAAAACTATGGCGTCGAGTTTCGCTACCGAACACGTTCTCTTAAATTCGGCAGAACTTGGAGAAGGGAACGAAGAATCAAAAAATGTTTGATTTTATTTACTGTTTTAAGAAATAGCTATTTAAATAAAAAGTTATTTAATTTATAGGACCAATCCAAAGTCATCAACGATATGTGACAATATATATTTTTTTTTTTCTTCTACGAGAACTGCATTAACCTTCAGAACGAAAACTATCCTATAAATTGCTATATCCATATCAAAAACACTCACTTCTATTTCGTAGTTATCAGTATTTACAGTAATTTGACTTAATCGCTGAGATCTAAAATCCATACCCATTACCATATCAAAATTCATTTACACTGCATGCATGATTCGCGAACCAACTAACACTAAAATTCTACTGCCTTGTGGTTTTTTTAGTTTCTGTTATCGATATATTAAGGAGCAATTCATATTTTCCTTTACATTTTTTTCTTGTACACAGTTTACGTTTCTATCTTTTTATTCTATATAAAGAAGTGAAGAGATAAAAAGTCAAATCAATACACAAGTATTTTATAAAAGTATATACCTAAAATATATATTCTACGATTTCAGATTATTTGATAAAAAGATTGTGGTCATCACAGTTCTAATTTGTCGACAACATATCAATCAATACAACAAACAAACGAATGTAGTATTGAGGGAAACACAATGCGTTATCAAAGACCGGCACGGGTCCACAGTTAATCCCATTGGGTTCACACTCGTGTAATTGGATGAAAGAGGGACGCCGGAGATTGCACCGGAACGCTAAGCGGATAATAATGTTCGCAAACTAAAGCCAACACCGTCCTACGATGAAAAACATTGTTCCACAATGTTACGTAACGTACACTCCGCTTAATAAGATTGAAGACCTTTCTGTTGTTAGACGATATCGGCTTGCGCCATAATGTAATAGCTTTGGGCTACTTTAAAAAATTGAATGCTATAATTTAAAGTTGTACTACGGAAATGTAATGACGAAATAGAGTGGTGGACTTTTTAATTTCGTAAAGTACCTGTAGTAGAAACCTGCTTTCAAAATAATAAAATGCACATAAAATATTTACTATTGCAAATTTTATTTTAACTTTGACGACTGCAAACATCTGATGTTGAACCTTTGAACTCAATCTTAAGCTCTCATTTGTAAAAACCCAAACAAATCATTTAGCGATATTAAACAAATTTGAATAGCACATAATAAAATCTCTTATACATAACAATGTGTAAACATTTTACATACAATGAGCATAAGGTTGTATCCGCTCCACTGAAAGCGCTTTCACCAGTGAAGTCAGCTCGAGTAGTCGAGTGTAACATAAAGGCTTTTAATTCAACGTTAATTGCTAAGGGAGGCGGAATACGAGGACAGGGCCGTTAAGCGATTATGAAGCGAACCTAATGTGGAAACTTTCGCGGAAAACTACGTTGTGACATCAATGTTGTATTATATTTTGATTTTATGTCCGGCAATGTCAGTTTTATATACCTAACAGTAATTTAATCTTGATAATGGTTAATTTGGATAATGGTATCCATTTTATACCCATAATCATAATGATAAAATTTTAAAACTTTCGCTTTTAATCCGGCGATATCAACATAATCATTTGCATATATTTCCTCGTATTTATTATCAGCATATCGATATTTTAATCCAATTGATCTATGAGTCAGTGGTTTAATACATATTCATAGCATACACATACCTTTCTTTTGATCGATTATCTGCGGCGGCGGCGTGACCGGCGACTGGACGCGCGATTGCAGAGACGCCAATAGTTTCCGTTTATGATTGCAGAGCTTGGTGAACTCCAAGCCGGCCGCCACTTGATATGGCTTGCTTACCACCTGAGTAAAAACAAACAAATATATATTATTAAAATCCTGAATATATCACACATGGATGTTATTATAATTTACTGACACATCTCAAGTTTCCACCTCTTGAAGCATTGCGTGTATGGGGGCAAAACCCAATGCCGCAATTGCTTAATTAGCAATAACATGCAATTTCACATATCAAATATTTGTCATTCGTACTTGAAATGTGATAAAAATACTTTATAATATCGTTTTATTATTAAACAGACTTGTAAAACGTAAATTTCGGAACAAAAACATTAACATTTAAATATTTATGGTTTTATATATTAAACTTTTATAACATCTTTTGAATTATTTAAATATTTGGTCATAAATTAATATTCAATTTGTGTACAATTAAATTATAACCAAAGAAATTATAATACTCATAGAAATACAGTAAGAAAATATAGTCTTCTTATGCAAGCCTTCGATTTCTAATTCGCCTATTACTAAAAGTGGTCTAATAATACATACGAAACGCTCAGTGTTTCTAAATTAATTATATACAAATTGCTTTTGGGGTAATAGGCTTATAGAGTCAAGAATGTATGATTAAATTAATGTTAATAATTGAATTTTCTTGATGAAAATGTATAATGACTGAATATTTGATTTAATCGCTTAATAAATCAAATTAGTCATCGTGGCTTAACAGTTTTAATACAATTACAACAACTTTTTGTATACTGGGGACCCGCCCGCGGCTTTACCCGCTTGAATTTCACTATTTCACTTACTCAATAGCTTAAAAAAAACATTACTTTTAAGACAATATCTATACATTAAAAATCTAAAATTTCAGCTAACCTAATAAAAAAAATGTAGCATTATTGTAGAACTAATTATTTTGAATAGTCGCAATTATTTAATAAATGTAAATATATTAGTGAAAACTGTATTTATGGTTAGTCGTTTCCGAAAAGCGCGTACAAACACAGATAAACCGAAATTAAATAAATATTTTTTTTCAAACTTATAACAGTAATAACAACGTCTTATACGTTTTTAATATAAGTTCCATGCTGAGACAGTAGTCAGTTATAGATTTATTTAAAGTATATATATAAATGATACCTTAAAGCAAGAAAATAAAAGGGCATTTTTCTATCGACTTATCATTTTTTTGCTACAGCTTCAGGCTTTAAGACAGAGATAGAAAAAAAACCAAAATAACTCAACGTTGTGTTTTCCTTTGTTATCAAAGCGAAGAAATTAAAATATCAAATATTAAACATATATCTCAGGTCTGACTCGGAATCGAACTCTATAGTCAAGACGGGGACTCTGGATGACTGTGACATGCGGTTGTGCGACTGCGTCACGTTATTATATAATAATTTATACAACAATAAACAGTCAAAATAAGCATAAAATTTAAATATTTATTAATTTTAGATCAAAAGCATCCAATACACGCATAAAACAGGACACGCAGATGTGCTGTTGGAAGTGTGATTGCGTTCGTCATCCATTACGGATGGGCGCCTCCTGTGCATGGCTGCACACACAAATTGCCACGCCATTCTCTACCAACTAATATATTGTGGAAATGGCATCACTGGTAGCTACACAAATCATATATTTCGTAAACTTTACATATCTGTACATATAATCAATATGTAACAGATCGCTGTCTATATAATAAACATTTATTAGTAAAAATATTTTTGGAGGCAAAACTGCTATAAAATAACCGTGATATGTATATAAAACAATAAAATTAATTAGTTTTTAAACAAATAATATGTTTAGTTATGTAATGTTGTACGGTAGGTTTTATAATATTTTAATTAATTAATAATTTGTAGAAAAAAATAATATTTTATGGGATATAATATATACGTATACATAAATTATTTGTCAACATAATAAAAAACATTTTTTTTTCTATATTAAATTATACTATAACCACTGTCATGTCACTTCTAGTAAATAAATGCAACGTGTTGAAGGATAAAACTGCAGTGTGTACAGTTTACAGACAAAACTGCCGTAAACGCTGGTTGCACTTTGCTATTGCGAAGCTCACTTTAACGCTATTGTGGTTTGCACACCGCGTCTTTACACCTCCACTACTTCAAATTACTTACTTATCCCAACAATGTTATTGTGGTACTGTAAATACCATGCAAATGTTATGTTTACAGTTTTTCTGCTTTAGAAATTGAGTCGTTGGTCTGAATGACGTGAACAGTTTTTTTATTAAAACTTCTTGTGGCAAAGGGGCACAAGTATGTGACAGTAAACGCGACGGGTTGTGGGTTCTTTTACTCAAGGAAATGAAATATTTAATATATTTTGTTTAAATATTTAATGTTTTCATTACTTCACTTTGGTAACAAGGCAAAGCGCGGCGTTGAGTTCAGCACAACTCAACATGCAATGCCTCAAATTCGCAGAAAATAGCTTCTGAAAAAGCTGATTAGAGTAACGTATAATATACATTAATAATAGTAATATTTCACATTCTTTTATATTTTTCGTACTTCTAGAGTAAAATACCTATATATCACCTACTCAATTATAACTGAGTACCTACAATAGTTAGGTGTAAATTACCTCGTTTCAATTATACTGTTATTAATAAAAAGTTTAAATACAGAGCAAAAGTATAACAAGAATAATTACCATCTGCATAGTGTTGAACAGTAAATAATAGACCTGATAGGTTTATGTTGCAAATACGCTTAACTCATAAAGGGGTTGAAGGCTTCTTAGAAATTGTGACACACGCTCATAAAAATATGCAGTACTTATAAGGGTTCATAGTTGCCACGAAACCTTATGAAATGACGGAGTTCGTTGACCGCTACGTAATAATTCAAAGAGGAGGAAACGCCTCTTTTATTTGCAAAGTTGAGAAAGTACAAGAATTAAAAATACTGCAGTGTGATTCAGTCGCATAATGAAATAATAAATACAAACCAAAACGATTCTTATTTTATGGGACGCAGAGTTTACTTAATATGTGAAGTCATGTTAACTATGAAGCACTTATTCTTTTAAAATCAACTGACAGGAAGCTGATGCGAAGGTTTATTGGACCTCAACTTCTTACATTTAATGAGCTGAACTTTTATTTTGTTGCCTTTTAAAGTAAAATTGTGACTATATCTGTAGAATTATATTTTCGTATAATACGTTGTTATATGAATAAATAATAAATTTATTGCAAAATATCCGTCCATGTGTCCATCTGTTTATTTAATACTTTTTAGCTTCACGCTATATTCTGAACACTGCAGGGTACTCTAGGACCTACTGCTAGGACACTCACTCAACATTAATATACTTCTGTTCCCCACATTCCGCATTCTCGAGGTAGTGTATTAAATGGCGAAATTCAACGTCACTTTGCCTACAAGGCAACCAAAGCGAAATAATAGAAATATTGAATATTTATTTCCGGTGATGAAGTGAGGGAGTGAGAATCGAATGAAGACCATTGGGTGATGTAATTTTAGTGAGTTTATAGGTCTCTAAGAAATGAAGTCAAAATTTGCCATAATTGAAATGAAAAATCATATAGCTAATTTTTGCACCAGAGATACAGTAAAAATAACTTTCAACTTATACACTAGGTACTATAAACAAAAGAGGCAGTTATCAGTTAAAGGAGCATGTTACCTACCTGGATTGTCACATACAGTGCAGCGATTGTGCACTTCAATTAAAAAGTAAATGAAAGTAATTTTTATTTTAAATGAAATTTATAAAATAAATTTATAAGTAAAAAAGAAAAAAGAAATTAACATTACTAACATACTTATTGAAATCATGTCTTTGATTTAATTCATATATACATTGCGCAAAAATCATTTAAAAAAGCCGCCACACTTTTGATATGATAAAGATCAAAAACCGGAATAGGCACCAATGGACCACTTTCTAAAAATCTTATTTTTACCATTATAAATACCCTTAACTCTTTTTTTAAAAATTCTATGACCCAGTTTGATTTTTTTTTCTTTTTTAATCAGGGGCTTCTGCTCTCTGTCATCTTATCAGTTGGTCCCTTTGCCACTTTGTCAATGGCGAAATTTTACAGCCATATGTTAGACAGCGGAAGACACAGGTATCAAAAGTCTTCTCTTTTATTTCCAAATTCGTAATAATTTACGAATTTGGAAATAAAAGAGAATAACATAATTTCGTGCATTGCCCAATCCTTCTATCAACCATAATGAATCCTTTATGTTATCTATCTCTTTGGATATTTATCCACTGATTGATATAATTTGTCTTAAACACATATATTTTCCTTAACATATTCCAGCTTTTGTCCATCAATGACTATTTGATAAAAAGATGGGTTCTGTATTATTGATTTCAGAATAAATGGGTTCTCTTCGAATATAACATATAAATTATTTTATCGTAATATTGTCCCAGTTCAACTTTCTAAATATTTTTCTTTGGCGAGATATGATCTTTAGGTAGAGTGGGTCACCTTGCTTGACTCTTCTGTCAATTGGAAAAGCATGTCAAAAGGAAAAGCATGGAAAAGCTTTGGTTAAATTCTAGTTTTGCTTTCACTATATATATTTTTGACAATGTTCTCAATTCATTGCGTAGGTACTCCTTGTTCCTTAAGGTTTTGCCAAATGGCTTTTTGAGAAGTTTTGAAAGTCATATAGAGTTTTATTGTATTCATAACATTTTTAAATAAGCTGTTTGACTGTATGAATATAATCAATTGTACCGAAGTTTTTTCTAAGTCCCGAAAGGTCCAAGGGTTGGTTTTTAAATAAGCTTATTGTTATTCTACCTATTACCACTTTTGCAAAGACCTAGCATATATTTGATATGAGAGAGATTGCTTTAATTACCGATATCGTCCTTCAATCCTTTCTTGTAAATAAGTACTATGTGCAATTTTGTCCATTGGCATGGAGTGTTACCAGAATACAGTATTTCGTTAAAGAGCTTTTAGTTAATTCTTCAATTGCCCTCCTAAAGACTTCACTTGGGATTTTATCTGGGCCAGGGGATTTATCCATCTTTAGGTTTTTGATAACTTTTTCTACTTCTGTTGGTAGAATTTCTGAAATGTTGTTCGTATCTTCTGACGTATTTTTGTTTTTCGCCTAGTATTGTTTTTAATTTTGCTAAGACTTTTGTATAACTTGCCGACATCTGCTTTTGAAGCTTGTTTTGTTGGCGAGTAAATTTGGATGTAGATCCAATGCTTTGTATATTCTAGTAAGTAAGCGTGCACTCCTGCTATTCTATCTCATATCCTTTTAAACCTGATAATATTGCTTTTCAATTCAGATTTTGTTAGAAATTCTACTCCTCTTTGCCCAGTAACTTAAAACCTTGCAGTACATTATATTATAGCTTCTCTCTTCTATCCCTTCGCCTATTCTTCTTATCTCACCAATGCCTAGGATTTTTTTTTCTTGGCTTTGGCCATAAAATTTTTTCAATAGCAAGTTTTTCAATAGTAGCTCTTTTAGCCTTTCTGGTGTCCTCAGCGTGCGTGTGTTTAATTTTCTAACCGAGAGAATTGTGTTCAGACACTTAAATAAATAAAAACGACGTTAGACAAGAAATATTACACCGAACCTACCGAAGAACAAAAAGTATGATAAAAATAAATAAAGTAAACATTATTTTAGCTAAAACCATGAAAGTAAACCTTGTGATTTGCGACCTTCAAGTTCAGAAACAAAGAGTACTGTCAGTAAGAGTACTGTGCGAGAAAGAGAAAGCCTAGCAACTATAGAGAATTACACATTCAAATATCTGTACTAGATACAGATCATATATATAAAATTATGTAGTTAAATTTATGAGTTGCGGCTTACTGCGTGAAATATTACTTTGTGAAAAAGAATGACCAAGAGGATGTCTAAAACAGCCCATATACAGAACCTCTCCTGATGACCCAAAATTTATAATAACCTACTGCACAGAAGTTCGCTGGTACAAATAATACTACGCCGCCCAATAAACATATGTGTGTGTATTTCTATTTGTAAGAACGCAAATCACTTCGTAATCACCATCTCAGGGAGGAGAGGCCATGTGGCCTAAATTCAAAGAAATTATTCATATAAAATGTATATTTTGAAACTAAAAGACTTTTAAAAATAGCGGCATCTATCCCGGTTTTACACTCTATTAATTGCATATATTAGCAGACTCAAAACGTTTCAATAAAGAGTTAACGCATGACTTAGCGCTCGCAGTACAATCCTATAGACCATGCAAAGTTTATAATCCCATAAAGAGCAAACATAATATTAGTATATTGTTAGGACAAAAAAAATACAAACGAATAATATGTGTAGTTTCGTAATTCACAGAGACCCGCTTCGGCCTTGTAATACTTGGAAGCAACGACATCCGCTGAAGAATATAATAGTCTTGTGTTTATTTCTATTTAATTTACCAAAAGTGGATTTTTATGTTAATATAGTACAAGGTTACGATGTATTTGTATATTAAATAATTTATTTTTACAAAACTTATTAATTATAAGCAGCAAGGATATCGGATAATCATTATATATATATTTATGATATGTGATATCATGAACATTTAACCAGGTCTATTTTGCTAAACCTTTCAGGCAGTTCAATATGATCGTATCTATATATTAACTAAGTAATTATTAATTATTTATTCACTGGGGGCGTAAAATTAACCACATATATTATTGATTTCATGTTAAAATTAATAAGGCAAGCTGACAGTACGACAATGTGTTCGTTACGTAATGTTCATTATATAGAAACAATCAGCTTGATGGACGTAGGACGACGCCCCGCTTTGAGCATGACACTCTAATGACCATCCACTAATTAATAGGTACATTTCGTCCCTGAATTATTCATTGTTTTGCATATCGAGCTGTTTGGTCTATAAATTGGTTTAAACGTCCAATTTGCGTCACTGTTTCTTCATATATTTGCATTCAATTGTAAAACATTTGACGTTAAATATACTATATATAATTATAATGTGAGCTATGTCAATAATAATTTATGAGTTTAAAATGTAACTGTAACTAAACTGATCGTATTGGCTTCTAATTGTAGTTGTCGTTTGTTTGTGTTATAAATCAATACATGTGTATATTAAGAATTATTTCTTTTAAATGCTAATAGCGGTATACAAACTTAACCCTTCTGACTGACATATTCAAAACACTCACCGCTACTAACTAAATTATTAGAGACAAATTGAATTTGTAAAAATAACATTTGGTCGTAATACGTGTAAATAAAGGAGTCATATTAAAACATAAAATAGACGATAGAAATAGAAATTGTAGGGCTGAAAACGGTTTAATTATTATATATTACCCCCAGTCTTTGAAGGTCGATTTCAAAATAGAATAATAACAATAGTTCATATTAAAAATAAAACACTGTAATATACACAATAAGGCAAATTAATTACTTCAATTCAATAGCAATTACTTATAGAATTAACAAAATAAATAATTAATTTTAATGACTTTGAGAAGGCTGCAAATTAAATTAAATTATTACTTTTTCTTTCACGCTGTATTCTACACATGGCAGGGTAGAAGGAGGTAAGTAGAAAACCTAATAATAAAGACACTCCGTTCTGCTCTCCTTTCTGACGAATTTGAGGCATTGCGTGTCGTATGGAGTAACTCAGCGCCGTCTTTGTATTGTTACCAGAGCGAAGAAATAAAAGTATTATTTATTTTATTTCCACAAGTGGGAATCGAGTCCACAACCAGTCACTTTTACACTCACATGCTTGCACCCCTGCGTCACGACATGCCTCGAATTAGTCAAGGTAAGATATAATAACGAGAAATTTAATAATAAATTATCATTATTTTTACATTATTTGCATGTAGCTGACCAAAATGGCGATTAAAATAGATACGCAAAAGGTACTAACGAAAATTCCGCGATGATAATTAACAAGAACTTCCTCAGGTGCTTTAGGCACATTGAGATTATGAGTGGTGAAACAATTGTAAAAAAAGATTTATGAAGCGAGAATTATTGATAAGAGAGAGAAAAGGACATGTCAGGCCATGTAAACGCATGAAGCCCTTATTGCATAACGAGAGTGGATAAAGAAAAAGAGTTAGCAGAGATAGCAGGTGCAGAGATCGTAACGTTTGGCACAACATTCTCTCTGGTTACCCGGTTAGCGTGAAGCTAAAAAAGGAACATTTCATTATAACGACGCAGGTGAAATATTTCCGGCTGGACGTGATTGTTATATATTTCAATTTTACATCCCACTGGAAGGAACTTAATGATATTGAATTCCCTTGAGAGGTACAACAACTATCAGTCTGTTTAGAAGACGTGTAATGTTATTAATGGACAGAACGTGTATAATGTACATACTAAGTTACTACTACTGTTGTGTGGGATAAAACGTTCAACACGCAATTTCATAGATACTTAAGTACTATATACATACATATAAAAATAAATATTTTTTTTTATTAAATCTAAAAATTTCCGGTCCGGGCTTGACCGATGATCTTCGCATTTCGGATTGTCGTAATATATACACTTTTCATCGCCAGTAACAACACAATGTATAAAACTTTTTCTTTTGTACCGTGCAAACAGTAGTTCACTTGACGTTTTGCAGCACTTTCGTTAAATAAATAAAACTCCCCGCAAAAACACTTTATTTGTTGTAACCACTTGTTGTTATTAAAAATTAAGAATAAGATCCATCGTAAAAACAGTACCTAATAACAGCTGTTTAGCGATCAATTTGTTCCTGAAGGTAACAACAGAACACTAATAACCACGCAATCTCTCATCGAACGCGAATTAATTCCAACACCTAATAGAAAATAAAGAAAAGATTACCAAAAACACATATCGACATAACGTGTGAGTGTTACGAATGTTGTGCAATTTGTCCGGCTTGTCGTCAAGCGCTCTTCACTAATTAATGGTGACGTTTATTGGTGCCAAACTAGTCTGGTACATGCACCCGCACTCATCAAGAGGCGAGGTAGATAAATCCCTAAGTTCATTAAAATAGTCACAGTCATTTACTGTAATGTAATGGACAAGGCTTGTTCGTATCATTTTATTGACAATGTAATTGTATAGACGGGCTGCGAGGAAAGAACGAACTTTTAGATTATACTGAGTCTAATTTAGAGGTTTTGAAATATTATTTTACTTTACGCAATTACAAAATTTGATAGTATATAACCAATAAGTATAGAACCAATTAAATAGTGCAGGTATTTAATAAATTACCAAAGCAATCATTTTAAGTTTTAATAGATCCAAAGCATTTAATTAAATGTGGCTATTTTAAAAATAATATTTCTTTAATAATGTTATTTTAGGTTGTTCTGAAAAAACCACTTTTATTTTTAAAAAATTTACTTGTTACTTGAGTATTCAATGGGGTGCTTGTAATATGCGGTTTATATGTTAGCTCAAACTCTAATAATTATCTTGTTGTCGAAGATAAGTGGCTTCATTGGTTGGACTTTCCCCTCCGGGTAATATGTATTCAGGTCGAGTCCGTAAACATATGCGGCCGCTAAATATTTAGTGCCCAAAAACGCACAAAACGATCGTTTCAAGTACGTTTCAAGAACCATGAGGATATTTATATGAAATACACAGTATAAATTAATTTAATAAGTATTAAATTGCTTACAATTTATAGCTTATATTAAGTTCTATACTTAGTCAATATCTAAGGTTTTTTTCGCTTTATTAAATGAAAAAAAAAATTGAAAAGCTAGAAAATTTTTATATACATCAAATACAAACAACATAAAGTAATATAGACACCAGTTGCATCACAGGAGTTGGCAATTCACCTTAAGTTCTTGAAAAGCATTGAATTTACTATCTAAAGGAGCTGTTCGCATGCGATATGGCACATTGTATATGGGCCCATTCTATTCGGGCATCGGTAGGAGATCTTACAATGGTCAATAAACAAAGGTGTAGTGTAAGCCGGACCCTATCGGTACATCGGATTGGCGAAGCATGTCGCACCAACTGTCTTTGGACACATTTTATTGTGGCATGTGGCGTGTTAACTTGTGTAACAAACGCCTTGTAAATTGTATGTAGATACACCTTTTAATATTGTGGTATTTTAGCTGTAGGCATTGAATTTCTAGTCCATTGTGACAACATGTGAATTGACTATTAAACAGAGCGCGTTTGTTGTAATTGTCCACTTCTTATACTATTTGATATCATGGGAAAATTAAAACTTACATATGTATTTATATAACACTTGTACAGTATCTTGAATAAAATAAATTTATAATGAAATAATTAGAAAATAGAGTTTATAAGTGTAAGTCTATATAAGATATTCGTGGAAATGAATAATTACAAAATTTAGCATTTAATTAAATGCATAAGCCCTGTCCGTTGACCTGCAATCCTGTAATTATTATGGAAACCTTAGTGGGCAAATCCGACTCGCACCTTAACGGTATTTTTTTCGTTATCTGCCTGTTACCTTGAATTCCGCCATCGACATATAACTGTCTTTAAAAATAACTTAGAAATTAACGTATTACTAACAGTTTTTTTATACTTGTACGATACGTAGGTCCGAGAAAATAATAAATAAGAAGAAGAGAAAGTAACAATAATCATTTTAAATATTCCCAAATACGCGGAGGACAAAATTAGCAAACACTAATATTTTTTCATGAGTTTTTGAAGTTCATAAATGTGTTAATCGATTTAAACATTTTAAGTCTTAATTTGTACGCCTTCATGTCATGCAAATTAAGCAATATTTTTCGTTTAACTTCATGCTGTCTCCCGCACGTGGCAGAGTAGGTAGAGGAAGATTGGAAACCTACTGTTAAGGTTCTCCGTTTCTATTAAAACACTTCCGTTTCCCACTTTCGCCAGATTAGCTTTGCTTCGGTACTAGAGTTCTTGCTTATTATTAAGTTTATTACTTTGTTGTGTAGGAATCGAACCCACGACCTATTGCGTTTACATCTTCGTACACCCGTGCTCCTGCGCCACGACACGCCACGCATTACGTAGTCATTTATTTTGCTATAATACAAAACAATTTTATGTTCTGTTATTATAAAATGCTTTAACATTTTAAAAATATAATATACTCATTTGAAATATAATAATATACAACATCCTTCCCGTTATTATTTTAAACTAAGCTCATATCTGATCGAAATGCACAACAAACCTTTCATGATATCAGTGTGGTTATTAATGTAGAGTTATAAGCGTTATAATTCAGTTAAAACACAGCAACGTGGTCCATCGTATTGGTTGGCGGTTGCCACTTTCACCTCACACTATGAGAAAGTTGCCATCAGTAGTTTAGAAATCCATTCAGCGTCTTTAAATACTTGTTTTGAGCTAGTTATATACAGATTTCGTTGGAGAAATTTCTCTTATTTATTATACAATCATAAAGTTAAGTGGTTGCTTTATTTTACCATTCAAAGTGTATTAGGCTTAATGTCTAACGATAAATCGATACAGTACATTTGTAGCATATTTAGAAAGTAATATGCTCTGTTTAAATTTAGCTGAGACGAAATATTGTTCGAGTTTTATCACGAGGAACAATCAAAACTGTTGACCTCGATCGATCCGCTAAATGTCACTTGAAAATCATGTTGCCACGCGGAAACGTTAGACCTTTAAACCGAGGGCAACAAAGAATTGAAACGGCAACAATACAGACTTCTCGCAGATACCTATCACTGTAAAATTCAAGAGAGATCACGACCCCCACAGTGCTAGAAAGAAAAATATTTTCATTGGGTTGAGTTTAAAGAGGCTCATAAGGTATACATTCCTTTGTCGTTAACAATAAAGTAATGGTCCATAAACGTCCCAGTATTCAAACGTGTGGCTGCGATGATATCGCCGACAGCGTCGTATGAACGACAGCCTCACGACGTTACCTATACCGCGTCTACTCATTTCGGCACTACCTTATTTTACAGTACAAAATGAATTAAATATTTATATTGATAACTTAGTGTAGACAAATGTTAATAGCTACAAGCTATTATAATTTAAATATTAAAGCATTATTATAATTTTATTATAATCAAAACAAATGAATGAAAAATCAACGACTATTATGAATATCATTATGCTAATGTAGAATAGCATATTGGAACAACCCGTAAAATGTCGTATCTAATAATATTTTACTAATTATATGATTGGAATTTGGCACAACCGGCTTGTTGTTAATGAGATCTCTCTTGATATGTATATAAATAAGTAAATTTATAATTCATAATAAAATTTACTTCTAAAATTATATTTTTAAATGATCTTTTAATAAGACTCAAAAGAAAAATATAAATAAATTCTGTACAAAAAATCAAAAGAATGTTTGCAGATTCATTCCTATAATCTGAATCTCAACTATACTCAAGCACTAAGTTGCGCTACGGAATTCTATCTATCAATGACAAGATGTAAAAGAGATACCGGTGAATCGATTCGATGTTGCTGAATCTGAAATCGAGATCTCGCCGAGTGCATTTCAAGACGAATGCTCGGAACAAAGAGGAATCGATGAGAGCGGGCGAGAGGGTGTTGGGGGCAGCGACCTCCCCCTTATGGCCGCGGTGCAATTTGTACATTTCAAGTGCACACAAAGGCAAGGCGAGGAGGTCGCAGCTTTGACAGAATTAACTTGTCCGTAGCAAGGGACTATGCAAGCATCACCTTTATTGAATCGCACAGACGAACGGTACGGAATTTTAGTTGCATGCAAATTTGCATTGCATGCGACATAGCTGTTACAACGTTTGAAACTTGCTTGCTGTCAATAAAGATAAACTCACGAATAAACTTCTGTCTGACAAAGGTTTTAGTATAAATTGAAATATATGAGAATATTGCATTTTTAGATTTATTATAATTTATAAACACTTGTAAAATATAATATTCATTTATACAAAGAGAAGGCAACAGGAAAATAATAAAATAAAAACGTAGTAAAATAAAAGGTGAGCAAAATACGCTATTACTTTATCATTGAAAGGGCCGTTAAAGATTCTACGTTGATGTCAAATCAAAATCCAAAAAGAGGGTGCCAACATGTTTTTGTAAGATTATCAAAGCAAACAAAATGCGTACGTTTTGCAAAGTGAGACCACTGTAAACAAAGTGGGGCAAGCTATAACGACTCACTTGTTAGGCAATGGGTGTGCTCTGAATAGCTATACAGAATGATGACGACGAAACTCTGTCGCCGAGATCTATCTTAGACAGATATATATTATAACTGTACTTTTATAACCTTTTCATTAAACCTATATTTAGTTAAATGTACATAAAAAAATATGTAGGATAATGATAATAGTGATCAATAGAAGGTTAAATGTACATTTTTTTAGCTTCACGCTGTATCCCGCACGAGGCAGGGTAGGCAGAGGGAACCCGGGAACCTAGTGTTAAGACACTCTGTTCCACTTCCGTTCCGGGTTTACATAATAAATGTACATTTATTATGTAAACACGGACTAATGAAAAATAAGTTAACAAAGTGAGTAGGAATAACAAACTTCAAATCATATTTAAATCATCTTTTTATGAGTTTCAAACAACTTTGTGTTTGTGTCTGTATGTATCAACAAAATGCGATAAAGCAATTATCTATAATTTCTAAGCAACTAGAAATGATTTTGTTCAATTGTGTGAGTTCGATCTCTGCTCAAGCAATCGAAATATTTAATACTTTCATTTGTTCGCTCTGGTAACAAAGTCTTTGCGTTGCGCGCGGCGTTGAATTCCGCAAAATGTTTTAGCACAACGTGGGTGGACGGAATAAATTGGTTTAGCACTAGTTTTCCAAGATCTCTGTGCCTACCCTGCCATGTACGGGACATAGAGTGAAGCTATTTTAATGAAGTATATTCTAAAATATGTATGGTGCGGTTATTTATATAAATACACACTTTAATTTACGATTTTTTTCAAAATTCTTAGTCAGCGAGGTATTTGTTACAAATCATATATAGCCAGCTGTGTATTTGATAGTTACTATTAAAATTATATGCAATATTCAGAGTAAATAAGTCAATCTAAAGAGATGGCTAGTAATCTATATAGAACAGGTACGTGCACATTATTTTATATCGTGAAGTAAATAAAAAACACAAATAGTTATTAGCAAATATAAAAAATTGCAGCTTCAATTCAATTCTTTATTCGTAGCTTTTAAGCATTTTGTAGCCTAATACGCAATATATATGTAATTTCAACCTATTCAGAAAAAAAAACGACTTGATCATCTCCGACTTTCAACACAAAAACAATACTGAATGTTTGTCGTAAACGAACCAAAACGTGTTTACTTTCACATTGTACTGCATTGTTCACATTACTCATATCCACAACGCAACGAACAAAACTTGTTTCGTTTCGATCACACTGAAATATCTCAAAAAAACGCATACGGGCTTTAATTACCAGCTTTTGTCCAAGTATATAAAAATAAAACAACCAGAAAGTGATTGACAGTCAAAAATGAAGAAAAACAATATTCAAAATGTATACTAATTGCTTTTCAAAAGGCGTTAATTTGAATGAAGCGAATGTATTTACTTAACATATGACGTCTAAGCCTAGAAATAACAAAAAGAAAAATATAGTCTGTCATTGCGCTATAAAAACAAGCTTTAAAAATATTGCATTTATTCCAGCAAATTTTCTTAAATTATTTGTTATCTATTCGATTTTACGTCATTTAAATTAATTCGAACAAATTTATATGATTCTTATTCTTTACGAATAACTTTAAAAAATTAAAGTTTATCACTAACTGATAAACTTAGGAATGTTAAAAACTAGTTTTCATTGAGCAACGTATCACGATTTTACATCATCATGCATTAATCATAAAATCGCTCTTTTACAAAACAAGAAAAATAATTTCATATCAATGATACTATTAACATAATGATAGCTCTTTTTGTTTAAACGATTACAAATGATACTATTGGTCTCAGAGACATCATCGGTGCATCTACAAAAAGCTATATTATCTGTAACCGGCTCTGCCAAATCATTCCCATAACGGAAAAAGTAGCCCGACTCAACGAGCTAAATATGTGGTTATAAGGCAACATATTCGCAGGTATTTCTTAGGGCCCACTTTTTCTATCTCGCCAATTGGATGTTCAACCAACTATCTTAAGTTATAGGCATCATAACTTATAGATTCTTTTCTTAGGTTAATAATAACATTTAAGATCTCCATTTAGTTTAAGAAAAAATGAGCTATTCTTGGTACATTTATCAATAAATACGTGAAGCAACGCGAGCAATGCAGCGTTTTGTTATTCATCTTGAAAAACATTTAAAACGTTGCCGACAAACTTAAAGCAGGTGAAGTAAATAAAACTCACCTTAGGGTCGAAACTAAAGGCAGTCTCTGGTCTCAACGGGCACGGCAGGCCGCACTTACAAGTGCCCGTCGTTTGCAAGTACTCCCGGAGCTGGGCGAGGTTACTCAACGCCGTTCCACTGGGGCTAGAAGAAAACGTGTCGGTTTTAATTTAACTTTTTTACTATTTTATATAACAACATTATGTAATAAAACCGCTTCGTATTTTATTACTTATAAATGGTATATATTTACTTTTACACATAAGTAATTCAGTATCAAAAAAAAAATTATCTCGTTTTAATGTTTTATTAATATTTTACTAAAGAGATTGGGTAAAATAAGTATAACAATAAAAATAGGCTGCTATACTTCATCACTCATCGATATATACGAAGCACTCCAAAACTGAATAAAATTTCAACATGCAAACGACAATAGCATCATGAAATACAATTATTTTTGATAATAAATTAAATTAATGCATACATATGTATAATTTGAATACCTAATTACCCGTATTATCAATTCGTTTGCCCAAAGTACCTTTTCATTTTACACATTGATACACCCCACAAATAATAATAAAAAGCAATAAAACTATATATTTACTTTGTTTATTTGATGTATCTATTCTTAGAGCATCACTGTCTAAGACCGATATATGCTATTTTCTTTAACATGTCTAATACAGCTACGTGTTGTTTTATAGAGTAATATCTTCACATTTTTTTTAATTATTCATCTTTTTTTCTAAAAATGTAGGTACCGATTTGGATAATTTAAGTAATTTACTTATATTTGAACATAGTCTAAATAATTAAATAATAGATTTTAATAAAAATCATCGAGTTCATCCAAGGGATATCCATCCTTTTTTCCTCATTCGTGTTTTAAAGTACAAATTTCAACAAAAATATTACTTTTCATAACTACAATAATTGCATATATCTAACTCTTAATATGTTTTATACTTATGTATATGTAACACATATGTATATAAAATGCCTTCAAGATACAAGGGTAAAGTTATAGAAGTGAAAACCGCACTAAAATCTGTTGGATAATTTTAAAGCCGTACAATATTTTAAACGACTTTGTTTTAACTCTGTATAGATAGATAGATGTATCTTATTTACATTCATAACAAAAAATCCTCACATCATGTCATTCTTTATCTCAAAACATGTTTTAAGTGAGTCGATCAAATAAGAGAATCAAGATTACGTTGATTACATATTCCGACACTGCAGTCTTTTTTGCGGAGCTAGTCAAAATCGTGTAGCATTACGTACTCAAGTCACGATAAATATTTAAGAGGTATTTCTTCGCTCAGAATGTACGGGATAGTTTCGAGTTCGAAAGTATTTTTCTGGATTTTTGCTCTCTAAAAATACCTCGCCGTCACATTACTTTACAAGCTATTCATTTTAATTTATTTTCGTAATGTTTTTATCCGCTTAGCGCTGTATCTCGCATATGGAAGGGTAGGTAGAGGGAATTTAGCCTATAATATACCTAGTGTAGAGACACTCCGTTCAGTTCTCTATTTTCCGCTAAATATGAGGCTTTGCATGTTAAGTAGCGAAACCCAAACCGCGCTTTGCCTTGTTACCAGAACAAAGAAATAAAAATATTAACCATATATTCCGTTTCCTCGAGTGGGGTTCTAACCCATAACGTGTCGCGTTATAGTTACACTTTTGTGCCGCTGTGCTACGACATATCTCTTTTTTCTTGATTTATAAACAAAATTTTTATAGTACAAAAAAATAAACAGGTCATAAAAGATGAGCATAGGTTACGTAAGCAAAAACATGTAATGCGTTCATTTATCATTTTAATTATGTAACAAAAACTTGTCATTGCGGTTACAAGGATAATAAAGTGTAAATTATAAAGTTATTATTATAAAGGATACCATTTATAAAAAGAAAGATAATAACTGACATTAAGCCGAACGAGCTTCTCGTTGCTGATTTAAAAAGGACGACTTATTTTATCATAATGGAACCTGACATTTTTATCCGATATGATTTCATAGCATTTACTTTTAAAGTGGAATGAGTTTTTTTTACAAATCATGGTGACGTATCACCATCATCGCATGATGATATTATGAACTTGACTTGTTCACGTTTCTAAATGTACAGAGATTATTGAGATAAATTCAAAAGTTGCTTTCCCTACGGTATATCACATTTGATATGGAATGCTAAAGGTAGTTTCTAATTAATATAGTGTAAGCAGAGGGGTGAGAAGCAGTGACTCGTACAAGCGATTGAAAGCGTATTTGCTGAAAGGGAACGATGCAAAGCTTCTAGTCAACCGTGTTGAGTCCTGTGATCAACTGACTGCTGCCCAGTCACTCAATAACAGTTAATTGGTTTTCGAACCCTATTTGCCTTTATCTCTTGCATTTTTGACTTCATTATGTAAGCAATTTGTATTCCTTTAAAGCGACTCGAGTATAAAAAAAAACTTTTAAACTCATATTTTATACAGAAAGTTAACGAGAATTCTCATTAAATCTGATTTCATACTTTAATATAATTCTAAATTGGTATTCATTTAACTTATAACTAATAAAAATTATTGAAATATAAAACAATACTCTTGGAACATTGCCATATCTTGCTTGCAGATAAATAATTCCATTTTTACTCAAAGAACAGACAAGACCTTGTCAGCGTTACACATATCGTTATATTCTCGTTCATAAACGTTACACATGATAATTCAGTGATTGTTCACGGTCTGCAGCACGGTAAAGGTAAGCCGCGACCACAAAAAAGATTTGTTTGCTTTTTTTCATTCTGTTTACTTTTTATTGCGGCTTTGACCACTATATGCGTGTTCGCGGTCGGTCCGCCTACCCGGTGAAATTTGCTTTTTGCATCGCATGAAATGTTTTGGGGGAACGTGTACATAGACAGCTGCCGATAATAATTATTTAACACGCGAACCCTTTTACACCTTGCACGCGCTATATCGCTTAGTTTCCGCCAAACAGCCAATTTATAAGTTTAAAACACAAAAATAACATATGATTAATGTGAAACGTAACACCGGCTACTAAGTAAGCGTCAGTTTAATTAATATGACATTACCATAATCAATTTGCCAGTCGGTAGTCATGCATTTTAATTTAGGCACGGGGGAGAAGTTTTGAAGTTTTGAATGCACCATATCAAATTAGACATCAATTATTTGATATATTAATGGAAGTAAAAGTAAAAAATCTAATTAACTAACAAATAATATATTCAATAGAAAAAATAGACGTCGAACGCAGGACCTTTTTTGAAGTCGATTAATAAAAAGGAAAAAATCTATATAAAATATATCTATACATAGTTTATATTTTAAGATCTATCTATTATAAACAAACCAGTAGGTTTTTAATTGTTCAAAATATTTAAACATTTTCCTGTTCGCCTAATTTCTAGTATACGAAACACGGATTATGAACCGTAGTAATCGATGATTCAAACTGATGGTTCCAAGAAAACAGTGTCGGTAGAAACAAGAAATACTTAACCAATTACGAACATCTGTCGACCGATGTCCTTGATGGATAGAACGATACCTAGACTATTTTAAGCGTTTTAATATGAAACATATTCTTGTAATTGTATACATTTCAAGCATTTACTTTAACAATGTAGAACTAATAAATAAAGTAGCTGCATAAAATAACTTGCACATTTTACACAGCGTATGAATTATTATCTATTATTAACAGTCTATAAATATACTTTATTCGACTTGCATTAAGATATCTTTAGGATTATCGCTACTAAATACTTACATTCTTGTTGAGGACTCATTATAGTTAATACTTTGACGCCAGACATCCTTGTCAGCCTTATTTATCTATTCTCATTATTTTTTCCCTTAACCTTATATAATTACTCATTATGTTGTATAAAAATAGAATATTATACTATTTTATACAGTGATCTTGATCTTTATGTAAATTACTTTGACGTTATTATTCATAGAGATTCAAGAATATTTTGGAATTTATTAAGAGTTTTTTATTAATAAATGATATATTTATTACTGGTTACCTCGTACATTATTTTAGATAACACCTTCTGTTTATGAAATAATAAGCATTGACAAAAGATGTGAAGAAAAAGGAAGTGATATATGTATAAGGTTATACTATACTGATCTACCACAAATTACTAACAACATAGAATTCTCATAATTAAAGATCCAAAAAATAGTTAACTTATAACATTGTTCTAAATCAGTGCTATCGTTGTAAACGATATAAATTACAATTAGGTAGTATAATTTAATAGATGACAAACCGGTATTATGCGCTGTCACTAAGTGTAAGCAAATTAGGACAAACGAGACAAAACAGCCCACTTATATTTACATTTTGTATGATATTCACAATGTCAATATCTGTATGCCAGTACTAACAAAACGATTAGCTTATTAACAGATTGATCTTATACTTTACATACTGATGATGAATAAATTACTTTGTTTCCTTGGAAAATTACTGGTTGAACGCATATTTACTAGCATTAACATCAGATTAAGTTATAAACCGTTATTACTTCTAATAATAGCAAAGAACTGACCACCTGTTGGAGAGGCCACATGTATACTCATAAATTGTGTATAATGTTGCAACACTTGTCTAAGAGATTTAAAACTTTGTTTTGCGTAATCAGAAAAGAACGTGTGAAACGTATTAATATTGAAATAATTCAATAGATTATATTTTAGCACTAACAACGTCGTGCGGCTTCGCCCGCTTGAACTATATAAATATAAATAGGTATTACATTATTTTAGTAAATTAATTCCATATTGATATTAACTTAATAATAGTAATTTAGTGTTTTAATGACTTTCTTTTTTTTAGTATTAAAAAATAAGTTCAATTATTTCACACCAATCTTGATGATGTAGTATACATTGCATCATCAGTAAGCGAGTTGTAGGAACTGTTTACCATTCTAAATATTTGGACATAAGGATTTGAAAATAATGGTCCAAGCCTGAATTCGAATAAGTGAACGTATTTGAAAGAATGAAAGCAACGATGAAATGCAAGATCATCTTATATATTAATATATATGAACAAGTGAATGCAGTAGTATATCTGGAAAGGCGTATTGGTGCCGATATCGCAGTTAACGCTGCCTTATCTGCAATGATGACACGTCGACCACGGCACAGGTTCACGTTCAGCCGTAAACAATGTAGGTACAGTTGGTACCCACCCCTACGCTGTCATTCACCAGCGAAAAGGGTATTATAGAAGAAAGAAAGAAGAATAAAAGTAAGAAAGAAGAATAAAAGAAAGATGAATAAAAATAAAAGAAAGGAGACGGTAAGTGTGCACAGGAAACATTTTTTTCCGTGTAAACTTCCCACGAGAATTTCGACGTACATGTAGCACCACTATCCTCTCTCCATCGTTAGGCCAACAAAAATTAGCATGTAGCTGTATGCAAATAAAATAAAGAATTTATAAAACATTGGAATCTTTTAGATCAATAATAAAGATACCTGCCGGTATCATAACATTATATTAGACCATTAATGAAAAAATTGTAGTCGAAAATTATACAAAGAAGTAAATATAATTACATTGATGTAATTAAAATACTTTTCTTATTAAACCATCATATATATATATTACTCCTTTCTGTTGGTTATTTCTGTGCGTTATTATATTGTAGAGTAACTGTAATAAAAAAATAACATTAATATTTTGTTACATATTTTTTTTTTATATCTTTGACATGATAAGAAAAACAAAACCAAGATATATTTTACTCGGGCTATAACAGAATCACATCACATCTTAATTTCACGCTTCCTAATTTCATTCCTTCCATATTTTGGACCATAATGTTTGTAATTTTATGGTCCAAAATACGAACAAAATTAATGATACTGTACCGTTAGTATGAAGCAAATACGACGACGTGGTTGTCATATAATAGATCTATGAAATGTGGAGCTGGCTCGGTGATTGATCTCATTTCCTTTGTGTTCTACAGGCGAGGCATAGTATAATGGCTGAAATACTTTGGCGCTAAGCCAACATCAACTGCAATACATTGACGAATCAAGATTCAGTTAAATCCGACAGAATAACTCCGTACAGAATTTGGATTTAGATTTAACAATAGGGTTTAATAGATGTTTGGACAGTTACAATTTACGTTTTATTTTGACATTCGAAACTACATTTTAATTTTCTCTTTATCTGCCTATACTTATTAGTTATTTAACTGAAAGTTTATAATTCATCGAGTATCAAATTTAAAACATATAAAATTATTCTTATCAAAAAAAAATATTGATATAATATAATATTTTTTACTTATATTAATATCATTAACACATCCTATAAAACGTACTTAAAATATTTAGATGTTATTTTGAGTTAGCACAAAATTTAAATAAACTAAGAAGTTACTAATCACGCTGTTCAAAACATATACAATATTCTAAACAGATGTACAAAACAACTTGAAACGACAGTTAAATTATTTGAGACCTGTTAACAGCGTCATAGCTGTTGCTAAACTCTCAAAACATTATCATTGTGAAAAGGGCTTGTGACATATTTGCTGATTGATATTCGCGGCGGATCTTTAGACACGGGTAAGGCCTTTGATGGGCTAACGTCCTTTATCGAACGACCCCGACCCATATCAAGCTCCCCTCGCATGAATAAATAAAAGCTCAATTTGTAGCTCGCGCTTAAACGAAGCATCGATATAACGTCACCGCTCTTAAATGAACCCCCCGATTGGACCAGCTCACTACACTTGAAAAATAAAGTCGAGGATTCTTCACTCCACAAAGGGTCGACGACACTTGGCGTTTGGGCAAATCGTGTAAAATGTTGAAAAGTTGCTTGCCCCTCTTTAACTTTCTTTATTGAATTGTGTCCGTTTAATTATATGTTTTGTACTTCATTGGTTGTTACAGTGACAGCAGAGAATTCAAACTTTACAATTGATTTTCATTTAAATATTTATTAAATTTCGATAATTTTACTAGTAAAGTATTTTAATTTACGCTCGGTATAAATTCTTTAGATAATAATTGCATTTGTTTATGATCCAAACATTTGATTTTATTAATAGTAATATTTCTAAAAGAAGAAAATGATTTGTCAGAAACACCAATAAATGACCTCCTAAGAAATTTTCTGTCTAATATTATACAAAAAAAATTAAAACTTATTAAGACCTATATCAAATTGTGTCTTGACAAAATGGATTTTGTCCAGTTCATAATCCACTACTGGTCATAATCGATCGGCCGTGTTTCATACTTGAAATATGTTATTAAACCACAAAAGAATGCCTGCCTACTAAAAGTGTGATACCATATAAGGATAATAATTATAATTTTTTTGGAGTCAAAATGACCCGATCGGAATAATGATCGGTTACTTATCTCAAAGAGCCGATACCTTTTTAGGCCGTGAAATGTTTCAACATTTAAACTAGCTTTTGGGAGGTCCATTTTTTGCCTCTTATAATGAACTCGTAAATCTTTACTCATGTCAAAAAATGTTCATAGACGAGACCTATTAAAAGTTGGGTTGTGTCACACTTAACCCAGATAAGCCTACTGTCCTATATTTAGGACAGTAGAAATAAAAAAAAATATCAGAATACCCTCTTTATCTTAGATTATTTAGTCTTATGATTTGCAGTAAGAAACGTGTCAGCTTTATTAGAAAAAATAAAAAGACAGTTATTTTAACAGTTTTTACCTTATATTTTACCTTATAAGTGTGTAATAAAAGTGCGTTGCAGACATGGCAAATAACAGGTATGTATAAAAAGTTATATTTTACTCGTGAGTTGTTTTTTTCTGTGTTAATATCTCGTTGATAACCTTAACTTTTGAACTAAATAAATATTCTAGCAAAATAATATAAATAAATTACGTATAACTTGTTACAAATACTAGCGTACTATATATAGGACAGTAGGATAATATACATGATTTTAGTACAATAATACAACTTTTTCTTTAAAGACCGTTAGATGCGCATGAAATTTTAGATGCTTTAGAAAATGTTTCTGATAATGAAGAAGATTATAGAGAACGACTGATATGTATTCTACCTCCTCCTGTTGATCCTGACTGTCTCACTGACGAAGATTCGGGTAAAGAAGATAATGTAACTTTGAATAATTTGCCACGAAACATTCTGCTTCAACCGGCTGAAGTAATGATTCAAGTGCAGATTATGGTGAGTGATACAGAAGAAGAACCTTCTGATTCTACAGGTCGAACTAAACGTAGGAGTACCTACGCATGGAGAAAACGGGACTTGGCAAAAAATCCCGTGAATTGGCCAGATGTTCAAGGCGCTTGCCAAGATAAGCGCCCAATTGAGTGGTTTGAAAACTTCTTAGATGAAGATGTTATTTCGTTGTTGGTGTCAGAGAGCAATAAATATGCTGTCAAAAAGAATTTGCCTGGAGAACCACTGAAGATATGAAATGTTTCATCGGCATATTGTTGGTTAGTGGTTATTCATGGCTCCCCCGTAGAAGAATGTATTGGGAAAACTCCCCTGATACAAAGAATGAATTGATCAGCTCGGCTATGACTAGGGATAGATTTGACTTTATTTTTCGTCACCTTCATGTCAATGATAATCTGGATTTGCAAGACAAATACACAAAAAGTTCTTAGAGTTTTCTCCTCTTCAAGAGCATTACAGTGTAGATGAGGCCATGATCCCCTACTATGGTAAACATGGCTGCAAACAACACATAAAAGGTAAACCTATTAGGTACGGGTTCAAAGCTTGGGTTGGTGCTACACGGTTAGGGTATGTTTTATGGATGGAACCATACCAAGGTGCTACAACTATGTGCAATCCAATATATCATCTGGTTATTCCTCAATCGAAGCAAACACACTGTCGTCAATGTCACAAAAAATGTTTGACACGTTGCAAGAAATGTGATGTTGGTGTGTGTGTCAAGTGTTTTGAAACATATCATTCATAAATAGTGTTAATCTAGTAAATTACATATAACAATGGATAATATAATCAATAGTTATCTAATAAAGTATACTTTTTGATTACATTCTGTTTTGTCATAAATGGTCTTTTATTTCCTCTTATTATCCTACTGTCCTACATATAGGACGGCTGTTTCCCTGAAAGCCTTACACTTAATTTTTTTTTTCATAATTTTTTTTATGTTGCATAAGATCTAATAAACTAAATAATGTAACTTTTTTCAAAATTTTCAGAAAATTTTAGTTTCAGGCTTATCTGGGTTAATATTAAGTAGATATATAAATACTTGGCTCAGCTGTAAGTAGCGCAAGGTAATATAAAAAATAAGAAACATGTTTTGAAAAACCCAATGTTAGTACTTTCTAACGATTTGCTTTAAATCTACAGTTACGTTTTACTGGAGTGTACATTAATGTATTAATAGCTTCGAATTGTAATAATATTTTTATCTTATTGGATACATAATTGCCTGTTTTTGACGATACATATGAAATGATGACTCTCTGATGAGCAAACCAAATAGGCCATGAATCAGCCTATTCTGGCCGGGACTTTTACCAGACGTTGTATCTTTATATTTTGTTTTAAACTTTAAAATGTCATCATAAAAAAAATATAAAACCTGAAACGTTACAACTGATATGAGTATTAGGTAGAACTCATATGAGAAAAGAAAATAAATTAAAATGAGTTTTAAAGCCAGTGAAAGCAATAACAACAATATGAAATTAAATATCATCATTTAAAAACAACATTTAAAAATTAAAATCTAGATTAGTTGCCAAAACGCAGGACAACTTAATAAATGTATGGTTTGTAGTTGACTTTACAGTTACAGCAATTAGTTTGTTTTCTGAGCTGTTTTTTTTTCATATCCACCTTCCGCATACATTTCAAATAGTACAAGGGAATAAAAGTCTTTCCTGATCTGATAAGGCAAGGTACTGGGTATTTTCGCGTCTGAACACGTAATGTTTTTCTATGCGCAAATGGATTTTATGCATATTGTTATTTGTAACATTGGTATTTATTAAAGCTTGATGCTTGATTAAACTTAAAAAAATATATTCTAAAAAGCATTGATGTATAATAATTAGCGTATAGGTATAGGTTGCTGTAATTATACAATAATGATCGAACAATAATGATAATGTCAGTCTATGATGATTGACTATAAATATATTTATGTTTACAGGAAATAGAGATTACTATCTGCCATCAAGTCATTGGAGCCCTAAACGTAAAACTCAAAGCGGACGCCTAGTCGCGTGAGAGTCGTTAGTGCCCAGTCTGATGTACATTTTATTGTTTGCTGTATAATGAGTCACTACGGGAAACCCTTTCGTGACTCACTACGCAATCGCAATATAACAATTAGGTATATTACTGATATATGTTGTATTATCGCTTTCGCGGCATACACGCAACACTTACATTACTTTCACAATTATATAACGGATTAAGTAAGATTTTTGCAATATTTATCTACGAATGTTATTTATGAGGAAGGCAAAATGTTTACTCTAGAGAGTATACAATTTACACAAAATATCTTAGGATCACTAATTAGCATGTTGTTAAAATGAAACAATAGTCAAGCTAGAGCGCTGTAATGCCAGGATCATTATATAGATAAGTTGAGTTAAGCGTTATATGGAGATAACCTCAATTGTGCTTCGGAAGAAACGTTGAGCAATATTGTTGGCATCATCGCGAGTAGTAAAAATTAACTATAATTTTGATAGATTACATAGGTTTCTAAGTTCAATTTACGTTAACAAAAAAATTAACAGTCGTTTAGTCTTTCTCTACTTCTAGATATATACAGTTGTGTGCACAAAGAGCAGAATTGTATAATACGTTATAATACAAAGTAGAGAAGCGAATGAAAGAAACGCTTAAGTTCATAAATCAATATTTAACATGTACATACGTTGGAAGTTAAGTAAAAAATCAATAAAAAAAGATTCGCACACAACATGGCGCATGATGTAGGTACTTACCTATTCTTTAAATAAAATAAACAAGCAACACAAAATAACAAAACCAATAACACCAATCTGACTCGTCGATCGACACAGTGGAATTATTAACAGTTCGCGTATACCTACCTTACGCTCTGCATGACACTTTGTCTGGTCTCGTCGCTGTTAATATTTTATTGTTTTAAAACACAACGAGTTTTCTATTGACAAGCGCATCTGTTTTTTTTTTTTTTTCATATTGAGTTTGTAAAGGCGCGAGTGGTACGCGCCTGAATTAATTGATGGTTTTTAGTTCAAATATCACTCGGAGAGATTTTTAACTTTGGGATTGATTTACTATACTACACTAACCATACTGCAGGCTGTTTACAAAAAGTGCAGCGTTGAGTTCTGTCAATTTCAATTCAAAACAAGTATCGACCATTGATAAGCGATTTATCAATTTTTCAAAACAAAGTGACTGTACCTACTACTGTACAATGTTAGGTAACCTTTAAGTCAAGATTACTTATCCATATTTAGTAGGACAAATTAAACATGTAAACGTGTGAGTTAACACTTTTTCAAATTAGCTTATGTTAAGCAAGCAAAGTGTATGAGTACACAGTTTTAGCCTCATTACGTTACGCCACTAATTTAAACCGTTAAAAGATTTCATAGCTTTATTACCGCTTACATCTCTTTTATCTTAGATATATGTTATTACTGCGGAGAAAACGGACAGAAGACAGTGACAATATCCTCCATTCTCTATTTCAGGCATATTCGTGTTCAGTGGTGGAATAACGGAACGTATCAAGAAGGAGCACAAATATAAGCAATCATATTAAATACTTTGTCTCGATTACAAATCGAACCTAGATGTTATACCTCGAAACTTACAGTAAGGTCGATGTGTCACGGCTGTCTTAAATATAGGCTTTTTGTTGGTTTGAACCAAAAATAATCTAAAATAAGAAAAAACAAAACTGCGCAGTTACGAGTATCTTGAGCTTTGGTGCGGCAACGACTCGTGACCATACTGTACCAACAACTGTAGTTACTGTATTGGCGGATATTAATAGAATTTTAATATATTGACAGATTAGTTTCACAGATAATATATTCGTAGAAACATGTTAAAGAACACAATGTCATAAAAAATAATTGATCAATTAAGTCAAGGTATTGAATTATCCTAAAATATTATAAATTTGACTATTTTTTTAAAAGGACATTTTGGTTATATTACGTATATTGTAACCACGTTTACTATATATTTTTTAAGGGAATCTAATGTAAGACGTCATTTCCTCTAATTTGCCTAACTTGCATGTTGAGTGGCGAAACTCAAAAAGAAATTAAAATCATTGTCCTGAGTGGGAATCGAAGCTACAAACGTTACGTTAACAGTCACATCCTTATGCTAGAAGGCAACGAAGGCCGCTCCTTATTCAATACAAAACGTTTTCAAACATTCCATAACCAATTACTGCCACTAGTCGTTTCGTCAAAACATACGAAGTTAGAAGAGGGGACAATAGAAATTGTGTTTCACACGGCCGTGTATCAACATTGAAGGTTTCCCTAACAGGTCTCTACGTAAAAGTTGACGTTGTCAATAAACAATTGATATAACACCACAAATAAGGTTTTCAATGGGGAGGGGAATATAATCCTATATCATTTGCTCTATTTACCGATTATCGTGTTACTTAACGTCACTATGCCCTACCGGTTTTGTGGGGAGGCATTGTTAAATAAAAGAAACTAATATTAACTTATCATTGTACAATATAAATTGTTTATGTTGTATGAATAAGCGATATTATTATAAGGAAAATAAAATATTATTAAGAACAATTGAGTATATAAAAATAATGTGTGTAATGTGTATGTCTGTAGCACTTTGTTATATAGTAAGTAAGAAAAGCCATTATAATTACTAAACAAATTAGCATTATACATCAGTAAAGTACTTACTTGTGTTCGAGTTCGATGTTCGAGTGCCCATTACAAAGACAAATTCTTGTAACTACAAAAAATAGAATAGGTATAATTATATTACAAGAACAGCACTAAGATAAAATTAATCTGATATTCTATCATTATTTCAAATGTAGAGTTTGAAAATGATTTTATCCACCGTTCCGACACTCAATTACGTGAAATATCAAATTGCTTGTAATAACCGCACCAACACGGTTAATACGTACCTAATAAACACGTCAGTTATCGTAGAAAAGGGTGAATGGCCTGCAAGAGGCACACGAGCTAGCTACCTGCATTCACCGATTTGCTAATTATACTCTACGATAGAGCTGTACAAAATATAGAAATAAGTTTTCTTATTTATCTCGTCTAATACGCTTGACTCGTTGTGAAATGATATAAAATATTATACTGCAAATCACCAATAGCATTAAAAACATTTCAAATTTCATCGCTCATGTAGCAATATTTGACCATTAAATATTTATTAATAACTAGATTTTTAATGAAACTAGCATTTATTTCGTTCAAAATTATCTACATAATACATATAAAATAAAATAATATTCTTGATCAAAAACACAACTTCTTTATTATGCACAATACGCGTTCGAGTCGAGTAATTTAATTCAAGGCCAAAGCAGCGACATGTGTAAACAACTTAGAGCAGAAATTAAAATTCATTATGCGAAAGCCACATCTAGAACACAAAATGTTGCAAGTCGGGTTCGCTCATCCGCACCTGCCTGAGTCCGAGTGTTGGAGATACAACCCTTGAGCGTATTTATTTTTAGTTTAGCAATGTAAACAGTTTTTGTAAGTCACTTAATAGCCTTGACTCATTGCTCTTAGCAACGTCTGTGGGAACGAATTGAGAGTACACGTTTCGTTTTGTTCTGTACGTCTGTATACCATGTGAGTACGCATCCGGCACTCACATTGTAGCCTGACACGACATCGACTGTTTATTTATCAACCTTTGTTATAAGATACAAGATAAATGACGACTACACACGAAGAACGTTCCAAACGAATCTCAGTTAATACTATAACATGTTATATTTAATAGCTTTTGTTAAATATTATAGCTGTTTCGATTTTATCAGCAACATTATCTGTTCAATCAGCAGTAAGGCCGGCTAAAACCCCACCACAGATCTATTTGCCTGTCAATTAGTTGCACAATAGTACATAATAGTAATCCTATGTGCTTTTAACTATTGATGTGAGTTTATTTCTGTGACTTTATTACGTGAAACAAGTTTAATAGTAAAATAAAACGTTTTGGTAAAGCAATAACTTCAAAACACACAGTTCATAAAGAGTTAGATTATTAATAAATTCCTTTGAAATAAGTAGCCTTTGTGCTGTACAAAGCTCGACGCATCCAATAGAAAGATTAATAACCATGCAATATTTCATATCTCTTACACAACTATAAAACATTTCATTTTCACGCGCACAAATTGTACGGGCAAAATACGAAGAGGATTTAAGACACGCCGATGAGTAACGAGTGTTGTGACTAAGGTTTCCATTTTATTAAGATTATGAAAAAGTTAATGACTTTTTTTTTATAATAATTATCTGTATTGAATAAAATAGAATAATAATACATTATTTTTCAAATCGACCCAGTAGTTCCTGAGATTAACCCGTTCTACGTTGAACGCAAACAACGTCAGCCATTCATTATAGTATAGAATATAAAAGTATATATAGTATAAATTTGTACAAGCAAGACTATGAATCTAATGTCAATAAAACACACAATTACTATAAAAAAAATGTGTTTAAATATTAAAAACAAAGCAAAGTAAAATAATATTAACATCTAACAAGTGTCACAAAACTTGTTTGGCTAGCAAAACAACTTTTTCATATTATATATTTTACACAATATAATACAAATAAATGACTCAGCTCTATAATTAATATTAAAACAATGTTATAAAACACGCTTCATCCAGCCGAAGCTATTATAACAAGATGTAAAGTATATATCGCATGTACTTTTTCTAAAATTAAACAACTGTTAAATTTGTGATCCTCACCTAATCTTATTTAATAATAGAAAGAATATATTATATATAAGATAACGATGATATTAAAATACATAAATGTGTTCTACAAGACCTTGTACTTTTCTTATATAATGATATCAATTTGTTTAAAAGATAAATGTGTAAAATATAAAAGTTTATTGAGCTATAAAAAATTTCATATACAAGAAAAAACGATTTTGTAAGAAATGTGTCTATCTCAGCGTCTTCAAGAAGCCATAATGTATCTATTCAAACTATTTATCTATAACGTTACCATTAAGATTTCACGCTTAAGCGATTTTCTTTGGATATAAAATTCAACTCAATTGTAAGACACGATAGATAGGTAAGTGGTTATTCAACTTTACTCATACCTTGCTTAAATTTATCACTCACTCAGCTTCAGGATGTATCCCGCACATGGTAGGGTAGGTAGAGGGAACGCGGGAACCTAGTGTTAAGACACTCCGTTCCCTATTTTTGCCGAATTTGAGACATTGCGTGTTAAGTGGCTAAACTCAACGCTGCATTTTGCCTTGTACCAGAGCGAAGAAATGAAAACATTATATATTGAAATTGAAAATATTAAATATTTCATTTCCTCGATCGGGGATCGAATCCACAACCTGTCGGTTACAGTTACACGCTTGTGACGATGCGCCGCGACAAGCCTTAAATTTCAATAATATAAATAACAAACGTTGTCGTGACAGTGACATAGGGTCTCATTATAAACGCGATAATTGTGGGTTCGATCCCACTCGAGTGTAATTATAATTGTCAGTTAGACTACTCAACAAGCGACAGCTCTAAAACTGGATGGAAATTGAAGAACCAGGTCCTTATTAGTACCTACCCCGCTATGCAAGAGAAAGTGTGATACTGCATTTATTACAACTCTTGGAGAGTGACTCAGTCGTATGAGAGTAAAACACTACACGAACAGCCGTACAGTAATAATAATACACATTCAATTATGTGCTCCGAGGTTTAACAAGCAATAAAATTATCGCTGTGTTAAAATCTCGCCATATTTCCAATTAACAGAGCGAGGAATAGCCGAAACGCAATGCTTGTATCGTTTATTTGTTAAGCCAAGGCACAGTCCACCTAGCGTGGGTAGTGCCTCATTAAATGGGGGCAATAAAAAATCATCGACTGGCTTACGTAACCCGTATTATTTCCGTGTCTATATACATGTACCTACACAGGCGAGTATGATCTTCAAACTGTTATTTCAGATGAGCTGCGCTTCTGAACAAGATTATAAATTATTGTGATAGTAATTACACTATAAATGTTTAACGACTGGATATTCGCTGATTTATCGGAATTCTATGAATTTCAGCTGTTACAAATGTTTCGGTATTTAACGGTCCATCAAGTTGCTATAAAAAATTAAATAAAACACCAATTTCGTAATTTTGTAAAAGAAATAAGCATGTCAATAGTTTTAATTCAGTAACATTTCTAAAAATTAAAAGTAAAACTAACGTATAAGACCTTGAAAGTACTCTGTATATTAATGTCCGCTCACAATTGCGTTGTTAACCTTGAGAATTTTTTATTATATAAATTACCTATTATTATGATTTTGTTTGAATTGAATTGAATAGGAAATAAATACTCACTTAAACATGAAGTTATTGCATAATTTATTCAACAACGCCAATTTCCGAAACTTATTGAGCAATCTATTAAAAGTTTTAGTCTACGCTTTCCTGTTAGTAAAGAGAAAAATAATTACTTGAAAATAATATAAGATAATGTACTCGTTGATGTTTCATTTTTTACAATGTCATTATTGTAGAAATGTTTGAATAAAAATAACTGTTTAGCATCAACGTGTTCAACATTATATAGATACAAAATGTTTAAAATGTAAACAAATTTATAGAGGCATATCAAATTCATATAGTATATACGTACTTAATGTCAGAATAATGAATAGCGCAATTAAATGATCATTTGAATACGCAAAACATGAGATGAATCAGATAGATAAACCAAGCTATTGACCGAATTTCAAGTCCTTCCGTGACTTAAAAGATAATTAAATACAATTTATGTAAACTTATATGTATAGCAATAATTATTATTCCAACCTCGAGTTAATCATTTCACAGTATATATGGCTTCGGATCAGATAGCTAAAAACGATGACTATTAACTATACTTAATTCCTCCTAAAATAATTAATTCAATGAACCTAGTTGATAAACCGGAACGACGACAAACGACGCATAACGAATTCAATAATATTTAAAGTGTTCCCGCATAGTTAATGTTTGATAGATATATTTATAAATGCAATAATTGAACAAAAATAAACAAAAGAAATATGTACATTATTTCAATTAGACTATACAGGCATACAATATGAATTTTCTTTTATAATTTTATTCTTTGATCGTCAAGTATTAAATGATTACGTCCGAAAATGAATAAAAAGAATTCACATAAAGTATGCAAAAGTTTATTGGGCTTTGTTTTATTTTCATGATATTGTATTACACAATAGCCATTCATCAGAAGCTGGGACCGTAAATCGCAAATTAGGAACATTGTAAAGTTTTACTGACTTCTAACGACCTCAGGTAAAGCTCGTATTTCTTAAAGGAATACAATAGACAAAAAAGGGAGATTACTTTCAAGAAGTTCTGTTAGCATAATTTATGATTTTTCAATTTCAACGTCAACGAGCAATATGAGTTTTCGTAAAATCAAAATGAATTTATTTCATTTCATCCTTACAAGAATTACTAAAGTACTAATATGAAAGCCATAGATAAAAAAAGATGCAGATAAAAATACAACAATTGCCTACTTTGTTCAAAAACAAAGAACTTTGAAAAAGTTCACACGGCGGGTGGCGAGTAGCGACAAACGTTATGAAATTACGAATGCAACCCATTGTGGCGTTTGTAAAGAAAGTCGGAACGAATTGTAAATCGGATCAGAACGTCGAGTGACGCCCATCGAATACGTCGAAACAATCGATATCCCGTGTGGTTATTGAATGCCGGCCATCCCGATTGTGTCGTCACAAAAGACGCAAAAATTCCATAGAGCTTAATAAATCCTATATTCAAAAGGAGCGATCTTTGTTTATTATTCCCAGACCATAAATCAATTGTGCAATAGAAGTCAGTAAGAGAAAAGATAATTTAAAGAACGTCTTACAGTCCAACAGCTGTTGGACTGACCATATGATCTATGTTCTACGATGGACTATAGCAACGAAACGTGAAATTTTTGTATATAACACTATTTGATAACGTATAGTCCATTCGAACAAGTCTTCCTCCGAAATCTTAAGTCTTTCTAGGACTGCTCATTATTTATTACTACCACAAGTGAACATATCGCTTTTATCCCTGTTTATATTTACATACGAGCCATTAAATCCCGCCCAAGATGCATGAGTAACAGTATTGTTCGACAAAGCATTATGCTGCCAATGACAGATAAGAGCAGTGTAATGAGCACAGCGACCTACAATGGAATCTAAGAGCGCCCCATGCGCGACGTCGCCTCCAATTTAAATAAAACGATAATATATTTAACAATAGCTATTACTTGAGGCCTGTCGTGGCGCAGTGGCACAAGGGTGTAGCTGTAACCGGCAGGTTGTGGGTTCGATTCCCACTCGAAGAAGTGAAATTATTAATGTTTTCATTTCTTCACTCTGGTAAAAAAGCAGAAACGGAGCATCGAGTTCCGCCACTCTACACGCAACAAATCGGCGGGAACAGAAGTGGAAAGGAGTGTCTTAACACTAGGTTCCCAAGTTTCCTCTGCCTACCCTGCCATGTGCAGGATATAGCATGAGGCTGAGTAAGTGAGTGAATAGCTATTATTACGAGCGATCCACACATATCATCATTAAAACAATAAAGATGGCAGCAATCAGGCCCGATTTGATTTTCCAAACAACTGTACAAAATAAACCCACGCGAAAAATGTGGGAGGATAATCTGTACAAATTAGAGAGTTCCTGTTGCTGGGAAATTGCCGGTTAAGTGTTTGTGTGAATGCAGTTTCTCCTAGTGTATGATGAAACAAAGTTTTAAACGATTCTATTCGGTATATAAAGTCGCCAACATAGCAAGAGTCTGTACATCTTGAGCAAAAAACTGAACTTGTTGATTATTGCTTACAATTTATAAGCGCTAACGTTTAACAAATATTTTTATCCTTCGTAATCATTTCTCAACAATATTTGTTTTACAATTCATGTTCACATATTAAAATTTCAATGTAAATTACCATACTTTAACTTGTATAGGTAAACATTATTAAACTGTGATAAAACAGAGACGGAAGCAAAAGCAGAAATCGTACATAACGAACTAACCTGTCAAAACAAACCAAAGCGAATTATTTACATCAATCTGACCATAAACGCGACCATTAAAATTATACAGCAATAAAAATAAGTTTATATAATCAATATTATGTATGGTTAGAGAATTCTCTCGTCACTTACACCAGTGCCTGCGTCCGCACAGCTGCCCGACTGGTTTGTCCACTTGTGCCGGATTGATTTAACGTAAACGCACGATCTCAACCTCGTTCCTCTCTATATTATCCTGGTACTTCATTATCGATTTATAATCTTCAATATCATCAATTAATTTTATTGGGGTCTTTAAAGAAATAGAGTATTAATTTATGTTCATAGATATTAACATTTTTATCAAATGTACATATTGAGATACTTTACATTTAAATGTAAAATAAGCTAATAAAAACGCCATAAGCTATAAATTCCATACTAATTATAAGTGGTACAATTACGCAGATACTTTAGTCATTCGTCTTAGAAAAGTCCTTGCTAATGCGATATGTTTATTAATATCAAGGTTGAATTAAAGATACTGACGATAACTGTTTTAAAATCTGTTTATTCACACGAAAAATGTTGCAATGGTGTTGATTTTTGATGTTTGTTTTTATTTATTTTAAAGATCACCTACATTTTCATCACGTGGTAGGCAAACGAGTACTTGATGAAATTATGTTTCCTTATCCCCCTGCCATATTTAAGAAACCGTTCGTAAAATTGAGTGTAGCCAAAATAAAAAAATGGTTATATAACAAATGAAATATTTAATATTTTCATTTCTTCTCTGGTAAGAAGGTGAGGCGTGGCGGTAAGTTACGCTAGTAACCTCCGTAGTGTCATAACACTAAGTTCCCAATTTCTCTACCGACTTTTAAATTTATATTTAAATAATGATTAAGTAGGAAAAGACAACTTCCCATCACTCTGCCTAATACATGGTTGTTTTCATTACAGTTAAAGAAGTATCTTCAATGTTAAAAATAACAGGGAATACATTTTTTGTAATTATCAACATATACAGATACATAGTATTAGATGCAAATGTACATTCCTATGTTTATTTAAACATAATTGCATATCAAGTTACCACCCAACATGCAATGGAAAAAAAAAATAAGTTATTTGCCTACAGCCACACTTCTGACTTTACTATATATAAAATACAAGAGAAACATATAAGGAAAACTTTATATAAAAATATGATTATGAAATTGTATTATTGACTTTAATATATGTACATAATATGGGTGTTAAAAGATGATTGTTGTGACAGTATCTGATTATAAATAAATTGAAAAAAAGGATCATTAAGGCATATTTTTGCTTAAAACATTTTGTATATTTTTAACATTGGAAATTTAAAATATTTTATGACATATTAGTTTCACAAATACAGTAAAACTTTTTTACTACTTCAGTTGTGTAAATATTTTGTTTCACATTAGGAGCAATCCAGGGAAATAATCAAGTAGTATCATTATAATCAAGTATCAAGTACATCATAATAATCAAGTAGTAAATCAAAAATTATTTAACAATATTATGGGAGATATGGTGGAGTATGCAGGGGCAATAATTTTACATGTCAAGATAATCCAAAATATAATAAAAACATTAATATTAACTTATGAAATATGAGGGAATTTGTGATTTTTTGTTATAATTTATTAATATCTAGGTCCAAAATTGTAAAATACTGTAGTACTATGTAGTTTTATAAAAGTGTCTATAAGGACAGGGGTTGAAATATCATGAAATTCATGTGATGAAATTTATGGAACAACAAAGGGGTTGTTACTTATAAATGAAAACAAAAATCATATTTTTTTAAGTCACTGTGTAATGCATATTACAACGGTAGTGAAGACACTTCCTTTATGCCGGGGGAGTATCAAAGTAAACATTTATTATTACTTATAATAAATCTACTTCAATGTAGAAAAAATAAAAATTTTAATTTTTTCTACATTGAAGTAGATTTATTATCATATATGTTTTTAAGTATTTCTAAAGATAACATTAATTTTATTTAGTATACAAAATAATTTGCCACAGTTTTTGTATTGAAACTTATAAATGTTATTGTTTCTAATACTGGTTTCTTGTGTCAGCAGACATTAGTTTATTACTAATTACATAATAAGGACAAGTTACTCAGTATTATCATCACTAATTACTCTCTTATGAGAATATTCTTATAGGAGAGTAGTTGGTGATAATAATCACTGAGTAACTTGACCTTATTATGATGAAATGTTATAGTAAAGGTATGTTATAGTAAAAAAAAGTTGCAAATGAAAAAGTATTTTATAAATCTAAATTGAAATTAGTTTTCCAAAGTATAATATGTTATGTAAAGTAAGAGTAGTAAAGATGTATCAAAACTAAACAACTGACTGTAAATACAAAGCGGCAATCAAAGAGGGTTCAATTCTCACTAAGGTGAATATATCATTTTCATTTCCTCGCTCTAATAAGTAGACAAAGCATAGTAATAATTTCCACTGGTCTAAAGGCAATGTTTCAAAAATTTAGCCACACATTGAACTAAAAAAATAATTTTACATAGATACCTGACATAGAGTACAGAAGACCCGCTCACAATTCTCCTCCAGCCGAGTGGCACTGTGATTGTTTGTGGAAATTCACCTTGCACTCTCAAGTCAGAAGTTTCCTGTGGCAAAACAGTTGACGGTAGAACCGCCAGCACCACACCATCAGCTGTTCTGACGAGCTGAGGTGCTTCACCTTCACTAACTATAGACCTCACACCTATCTGCTGATTAAGTATATTCAAACCTTGATTCACAATTGACTGGTGCGACACACTTTGTTCTAATAACTGGTAGTTCACAAATTTTCCCACCGACACGGAATTATTGACCTCATCACTTTGCACCGTACTATCAAACTGACTCTGATTATGTACTGGTAAAGGCATATTATCTGGTGGACATCTTGCTGGATACCCCAACTCAGATTGCAAAGGCACCCTGACATATGAATCTATGTTAGTCCATTCGGCACTTTCAGAGTCCTTCTTGGTCACCTGCCTGTCATTCTTGCCGTCCTCGCTCCTCAAATTCTCCTTCACGTAACTCTGTGGAAAGTATTCTTCTCTAGTATTCTCCTCGGACTCTTGGAAGGGTTTGTAGTAGACGGGGGCGACGGGGGTGACGGGGGTGGTCCGCTCGTGGTCGTGCCGATAGAGTGGCACCTGCTGCACGTTCTCGTAGAGGTCAAGCGGACGATCGTGCGGCGGGTCGGGGCCCGCTGCCGCCTCTAGCTGGCGGGCCTCGGCCACGTAGAGCAGCACGCGCGGCGCGCTGGCCACGCCCGCTCGTGGCGCGGCCACACTCGCCGGCTTGGACATCTCGCACGAACATCACACGCCGCGTAAGCCCGCTGACCCAGGCCCTGCCGATGTAGCAGACGACACGCGACTCCACCTCGCATCGCTTGCCGCTCGGTCATCGCTTGATGCTCTCGCCGTCCAGGACCGCTGCACCATCCTCGGTTCGCTTTTTGTGTATCGATGTCATCAATTTACTCTTTATTGCTTTATGGCGGGCACGATGAATAGCTCCTAATAGTTTTATGGCGGAGCCTTTTTCGGCCCCATTGTATAATATAATAGGTCATAAAATGTTCAGAAATCACTTAACACTACCGAATTTTAATTTCATGAATTAGAATCCATATTGACACTTCAGAATCTAAAAAGGTCACAGAATAAAAAATATCTTCTTCATCTTTAACGTGAGAGAAGATTCGCTAACTTTATAACATTCCTTTTGTCTTTTGTTTTTACAATTGTAACACAAATTATTGTTTTTCATGAACACTACAAACACAAAAAAATATCTCGCATTCGCAATGCGATGCCATCAAAGTGAAACACTATGAAGAACAACGAATGAAATCACCCCGACTATGATATACGGCTAACAGATAAAGGTAGTTAAAACTATTTCTTTTGAGTGTTCCTGTATAAGCTTTACGATCAGTTGGGTTATAATAAAGTTATGGCTACCTCGTACAAATAAAACGACCAATAAAATTCTCTAAATATTGTTGCTGTCGTGTATGTGATTGGTTAAATTTACTGTTTCAAGTTTAAGTACTGGCTATAGAGAAACTACACGAAAGAGTAAAAGAGATAAAAAACAAAAAGTGTTTTACGTTGTCTGACGGCAACAATACGAACTAAATTGTGTAATGGACTGCTTTACCGACATTTTAAACCTAAGTTTACATTCTGAAATACATTATAATTCACATTATAGTTGCTTGTAACAAAAATGCAATTCTTATTGAAAACATATTCAGAGATAATTAGTATATTTATTTTAATTAACAAGACGCTTAAAACACCAGTTTTAAGTAAAAAAATGAAACCACCAGTTATAAGTAAAAAATGAAATAATTGTTAAATAGAGACACGCATTGTAAAATAAATAAAAATTGTAAAATATTTGATATTATATTAAAATTTTGTTATATATTTCTAATTGTTCGCCAGGATACCTTCTGATGTAGAAAAAATTGTAGTATTCATGGAAAAAATATTAATTTATTACAGTTATGTGTTGGATTTACAACGTATTTGGTAATATTTTATGTTATGTAGGCTATGGTGTTTTATGATTTTGTAGCAGTGGAAGATTCGGTATTGCTGTAATAATAAACCCTACATTAGTATGTTCTTAAGTTTATAATATTTGTGTGTGGAAGCATTGTCCAGTCATTATATGTCAAAGTGACAAATGTCAATGTGATTCTCACATTTTACACGATGTTATTGTTAGAAAAACATCAAATAAGGTTATTTTGCAGCTATTATTACAAGAAATAAACTAAAAATAATTAGAGAATTCTAAAAGTTTGATACTTATAAGATAATTTTATTTAACACGATGAAACGGAACATTTCAGAGATGGATGAAGATGAGGAGAGGTAATATTTTTCCTCTATGTTAGAATAATAATCATAAAATTAGTTTTTTATTATTAAATGATTATTATCATTGTATAAGTTAAAAAGAAAGAAACTGATAACTCAGCGTTAGACGCCATAGGTTACCAATTCATACTTACACATGTGACAATACTACTTTCGATTTTATTTTAATTTGTAAACTTTAAGTAAACAAGTGGTAAAAAATTGCTACATTTTGAAAACAGCAATAATTCGTGCAACCCTTCAAAATTATTGATTTTCATTCGAATAAAATGATTTATAAGGATTTCTTTTTTGTTGTTATTATGCAAAGAACCCTTGATACATGTCAAATTCTGATTTTTTCTTAGAGATTAGGTAGGTCAATATATTAATAATAAAATGTTGAACCTTTGATTTTATTTCAGATTATCATCATTGCTGTTTAACAAATCTAAAAGGTTTGCTGAAAATATATCAACATCAATAGAAAAAGTAAATGAACTTGAATTAAAACCTGCTTGGTTGGATGAAGATGACAACCAACTTTGTTCAGAAATTATACCTGCTGTTAAGAGTAAAGAACAATACACACATAAATTGAAACAAAAATATGAAACATTAATTGGAACTCCCGGTTGGGCTAACCTATCCAAAAAAGGGGAAGATAATGACAAAATCTTGCGATCAGTGGGCCATTTGCAAAAATCTAAATCCTCAGCCCTAAAAAAGAGTGTTCTTGAAATAAAGTCATTTCCTAAAATAAATTCACAAACAGGAAATGAGGGCCCTATCATTAATTCAGTAGTGTTTCATCCCAAAATGAGTGTAGTGCTTGTTGGTGGTCAATCAGGAGTTGTATCATTATTTTCCATCGGTGGTGATGTCAATGAGAAACTTCACAATTTTAAATTAAAGAGGTGGTATATCTCTACTGCACATTTTATGCCAAATGGAACAGAAGCATACATTGCCTCTAAATTTAATCACAGTTATTGTGTTTACGATCTTGTCAAGGCTCAACCAAAATTAATACAATTACCAAAAATTGTTAAAAGGCCAATTATATTTAAAGTGTCATTTGATGGGAAACTGTTAGCTACTAGTGATGGGTTTGATGAAGTGTTTTTAATCTGTGCCAAATCAAAAGAATTGTTGAAATCACTAAAACACAGTACAAATGTTGCATCTGTCACATTTAGCCATGACTCTGAAAAATTATATAGTTATGGTATACAGGGAGAGGTTACTGTATGGGATCTATCTATGTACAGATCTATAAAGAAGTTTTATGACAATGGATGTGTGACAGCGTCTTGTATATCTATGAGTAGCTGTGGACAGCTTTTAGCGACGGGTAGCGGTGAAGGTATTGTTAATATATATGAGACCCAGAATTTGAATACAGGCGAACCAATGCCTTTGAAGACAATATCAAATTTGACAACTAAAATAACTAATCTTAGTTTTAATTCCAGTACCGAGATATTGTCTATTTCATCCGGATTTTATCCTAATGCAGTAAAACTTGTTCATATTCCATCTTATCATATATTTAATAATTTTCCACAGCAAAACTTGCATCAAGTTGAAACTGTCAGTTTTTCACCTAACAGTGGTTATATGGCTCTTGGTAACAATAAGGGTTGTGCCTATCTCTATAGGTTGAAACATTATAAGAATTATTAATTAATTCATCAATTTGTATTAAAGTACTTCATAATGATCTTGTTTGTTTTATTTCCAAATTGTTAATATTTGTAAATATGTCTGTATGTTTGTCAAACGGATTTTATCATCATATTTATTGCACTTAGTTAGTTAGTTAGTTACAGCTGTTTATTGTTGATTGATTTAATGATGACAATGGTTGCATCATCATCAGTCAACTGACGTCCAATGCTGGACATAAGCTTCCCAATGCGCCTCCAACAGGGATGTATATATATATATATATATATATATATATATATATATATATATATATATATATATATATATATATATATAATATATATATATATATATATATATAGATATATATATATATATATATATATATATATATATATATATTATATAGATAATATCTATATATGATATATATAATAATATATACAATATTATATAATATATATATATATATATATATATATATATATTATTATATATATATTATATAGTATTAATATATAGAATATATATATATATATTATATATATATATATAATTAATATATAATATATAATATATATATATAAGTATATATATATATATATTATATATCTATATATATATATTAGATATATATATATATATATATTATATATATATATTATATGTAATATATATATATATATATATATATATATATATATATATATATATATATATATATATATATATATTATATATATATATATATATATATATATAATTTGTACTTTGAAAATAAATAAACAGATGGAAAAACTGCTTTATTACAAATTCTAATAGAGTAAATGATGAGTATAATTTAATCATCTCTAGGCCCTACGAGGTCTGTCGTCGTGCAGCGGCACAAGCGTGACTGTATAAACGGTATGGTCGAGGCTTCGATTCCCACTCGAAGAAAAAAATTTTTAATATAAAATATTTAACGTTTTCATTTCTTCGCTTTGGTAACAAAGCAAAGCACGGTGTTCAGTTCCACCAATTCACACACAATGCTTCAATTTAAGTAGAAAGTAGAGAAAGAACCGGAGTATCTTAACACTTCTTTCCTAAGTTTCCACTTTGCTATGTGCAGGAGCAGGATACAGCGTGATGCTGAAGAAACAATAAAAACTAGTTCCTAAATAATACAAGAACGCCATCTACACACTTGCCCAAAAATTACTACACAACTAAAACGTAGTAAAATAAAACTTTTGCCGATAGATAGCGTTCAAATATAATAATTAATAGTATAATTACTTAAAATATATAGTTAGCGTCAATACTTAAGCTTTTGTTTTTAAAGTTAAGATATTTAATGACTTTTACAATTTTTATACTAAACGAGTTAATTATGCGTAGTGGTTTGATTCCATTGTAAACACATTCCATGTTTACCGGTTTAATTCTTTAGCCGATATAACCGATGTTTTCATTGATTTAATAATAGTATTAATTGCCAGTTTTCAGTCGAAGATAAAATATGTCCATTAGTTATGGACAACCTAATTTCATGATCAATGGTCCGTACTCGGGGACTCCCCGAAAGCGAAATTGTATTTAACGACTGAGTTGATCGAGTTGATGACCAATGAATACGAGTCCTTAGTAAAAGTTTTAAAAAAAGCAAAATGAACAGCATTGAAAAATAAATCACTGTTTATTTTTAAATTCAATTCAAAGTTACATGCTTCATTCTTCGAACGCTAATTATTTTACTTCCGGCTCATTAAAGTTAGTGCTTTAGATCTGAGAAGATCTAAAACACTAACTAACCTAACCGGCTTTAGTATTTTTTTTATTTTTTTGTATAATTATTATATGGCAATAATAAGAAGAATGCGTGTCGTCTTCCTACTAGGAAAATTAAAATAATTTGATTAAGTATAACAACATTTGTCATGGCATAATGGTACTAGAGTGCGACTGTAAACGCGGTGTTAATCGCCATTTAACGTAATTTTTTAAATTTGAGTAGAAATCGGAGAATGAAGGATCTTAACACTAAGCTTTCTTGATATGCAGGATAAAGACTAATTTTTAAAAATATTGAATTGAATTTTGCTTTGGCGGATTTGAAAAATATAAAAATATTTGACAGTTAACGCTTACCCGAATATGATATAAAGTCATCACAACCGCATTTAATGAGATAAGATACAGTTTTTTTAATTAATATTGTTAATTTTTATTATTCGATTGATTGCTAAGTGGGCAGGTTGATTAAATATTCGGCTTGTAAATCTAGGAAGTCAGTTCATGGACACACTGTTTAATAGATTTATATTTAAATTGCACTAAATATAATGACAGTTTTAAATACTTCCTGTTTTCCTGTTTGTCCAAAACCACAATATATTTGGTATTTTTACTATATAATTTATTATTAACGCTTACACAGTGTTAATGATCTGTTTTGAATCTGGTAAGCTTTGTTACAGCTGTTGATTATAAATATAAGATAATATCAAATAACGAGGTATTACAACTCTTACGTAAGACAATTGAGTTTTTTTTGTAAAAATAGTTAAATAAAAAAATGATCAAATTCATTTATTATAGTTTTTAGGAAATAATTTAGCGTGAAGTGAAATATATTAATGAAGTTTATTATAAGTATTTGATATATTGAAAAATATTTTCCAAAAGGATATTCACGTTTCTTGTAGATATTTCATAGATACAAACTTTTTTTTACCATTTCTAAGTATATAACGACTTATTCTTTTAATTACGAAGATAATTTGAAATTATATAATAGTATTAAATCACTTAGCGTAATCATAGTTATAAGCTAAAAAAAGTAAGTAGATCAGATCACATAAAAATGTCAAATGAAGGCCTTCACTGAGCACATTTATTTATAGCGATCGTTTAAATTATTTATTATCTATTTAATTATAATTCTTATATACATATTTAAATAGATAATATAAAATAGTCAATCTATTGCATACTATTATTGTATATTATTATTATATTGTAGATTTTTTATTGTTAATGTCACAGCTTAGCAATTAAATAAAAAATGGTCAAAAAGTGTGTTGAAATGGGATTCAGGGAACACATTGAGTACTAAACTACTAATATTAACCGCCCTTGTAGGACATACATTATAGATCATCTGTAGATATATTTGAATTGAATAAGAAAATTATCCATATTATTTTTTATGGAAAACACAAGGCAAACGAGCATACGGGTGGTCACCTGATGATGAGTGATCACCATCGCCCCATGGCCCCGTGTAACACCAGGGGACCTATAGGTGCGTTATTTTTTTTGACTAAGTACTTAAAGCGTTCAACAACCTAAAGAACAATATATTGAGTAATAATATAATTATAGACCGACAAATTGCCTAGTCAGTCTATAATTATATATTTAATTGTATAATTCCAGTACGTGCAAGAAAAAAAAAACACTTACTGGTAGAGTTCGCAAGGGGTCGCCCGTTTCTTTTTTTTATTTATTAACTGTTTAAGTTGAGTGTAAATTCACACACAGACACTTTTCAATTTTATTAATAAGTAAATATATCTAAACTATGCTAGCCATATAAAGAGTAAGAGTTGGTTTCATTATACACACTAATATCAGGAACTACAGGATCGATCCTAAAAATAAATTTTGTTTGTTGATTATATCTTTTGTCTACTTATCGAGAGTTTATAACATCTCACTATGAGCTATAGTAGTGTGGTTTTAACAAAAAATACAACATAAAAACAAAAAGATAATTTTGAACCAATGATAAACACAAAAAATGTTTTTTAAAATTATTTCCTGAAAAAAATAAATAAATAAATAATATCCTTATAATGATTGTTATGAATCTGTATCTATCCAAACAATTATAATTATACGAATAGAAAAACGTAAAACGGACGAACGATAGAACGAGGGAACGAACAAATATACAAACAAATATTCATAAAACATTTTTTTGTTATATTAATTATTTTAAGCTCCCAAATGTGGCTTAAAATAACTGATATAAAACAAATGTTCCTATGTTCCTTTTTCTAGATTCAACGTAGAAATATTATAGCTAATATTTTTGTAAATATTCTATAACGGCAAATTCATGCGCATGAACGTAGTTCAATGTTCTACAATTGGCGTATGCTCAGAAAACAATAAAACGGCTTCCCGTTGTAATGTACTTTTTATTTTCTTCTAAGGCCAGGTCACTACACTTTAATTTTTGTCCTATTTCTTTATGTTTTTCATATTATAATAAGCAGGTAATTTTTTGAACAATAATATTTCAAGCTAAAAATATTGACGCACGTGGGTTTTGCTAAAACCAAATAGCTTGTAGAAAAAAATATGTACCGTATGTAAATAAGTTAATTGGTTAGTAATAATGTCAATATTAATTTATTCATATAATATCTAAATTATGTTAATTTGTTTAAGGAAATGTCTTAATAGTATTAAAGCATTTCAGTAAAAAATTCAACGAAAAGTCAAAAGCACGTTTTCTTAGTATTATATTAATATTATCAGATTAGTTGATATCTTATTTTATGGCGAATATTAATATTTTCTATTATCACCTCTGTCTGCTGTCACATTGACACTAAAAACTTTGATCGACCTTCGAAGTAGTCGTATTCATGAATGAAAACAATTTACACTGTCGCGACGGGTTTCCCCAAAGTGTTTATATATAATTAGATATTGTAACGGAATATTCCTTTTGACATATAAAATGAACATATAAAAAAGTATGATGATGTTCTTTTGTATATTAGCAGGACAGACAGAGAAAACTTGAGAACCTAGTGTTAAGACGTTCTGTTGTCGTATCTACTTTCCGCCGAATTTGAAGCACTGCGTGTTCGCAGTGCATTTGCGGAGCTCAACGCCGCGTATACCTTATTACCAGACTTATATTTCATAACAAATAATATCATGTTGGTTTGGAGTGTAAGCCTTCTAAATGTTTATATACAATAATCTTCTATAATTTTCTTTATTTTCAGCTTTGCGTCTGACAGGGTAGAACTTGGGGATCTAGTCTTAAGATACTGGTTCTTATTAAGAAATTTCCGTTCCCCACTTTACGCCGAATTTGAGGCATTGCGTATTAAGTGGCGGAACACAACTAAATATTTCCTTTCCTCGGGTGGGACTCGAATCCACAACAGTCGCATGCTAGTGAATCTGTGCTTAGAAAAGCTTTATATAAAATTAGTGACCCGCCCGTGGCTTCAAGCGAAATTTTACACACATCTTATTTACTAGTCTCAATTATTTTCTTATTCTAATAGAAAATATTACTTTTAAAAAAAACTGCAATTAAATCTGCTTAGCCATTTCTGAGATTAGTGCTTACAAAAGCACAGACACACATAACCAACAGACCAACAGAAAATTTAAAAATTACTATTTTGGGTCCTATTACAATAATACTTACTTAATTACTTAGCTTACGTTTACGCTGTATCCCGCACAAGGCAAGGTAGGCAGGGTAGCAGAACTTGGGAACCTAGGGTTAAGACACTCCGTTCCACTTCCGTTATCCACTTTCCGCCGAATTTTAAGGCATTGCGTGTTGAGTGGCGGGACGCAACGCCACGTTTTGCCTTTTTACCAGAGCGAAGAAACGAAAACATTAAATATTTCACTTCTTCGAGTGGGAATCGAACCCACAACCTGTCGTTTACAGTCACACCCTTGTGCTGCTGCGCCACGACAGGTAATAAATGTGCCCTATAATACTTTTTTTTGTAATATTATATAATTACAACATTTATGTTATATTATATATCTAATGTTACGATATGTATGTAACTTTTTGATAAATATTAAGTTGTTCCCAAATGCCATTCAAGAAATAACAAACTAATAAATTATTATCAAAAAATGAACGCATATTTAGATTCTTAAATCATGGTCATAAATTGTTAAATTATAATATATTTGATATTTATTATGATAAGTTTTGAATTATTATTAATTTTATCATCTATTTTATTGAATTTTCCTTAACTGTATACATAGTTAGTGCAGCATATTGACATGTGTTAAACTTGTTGTTATTACTTTTGAAATGAAGATTTAAAAATATTATTTTTGACAGTTTTAATTTTTTTTGTGTACATAAAAAAACTGAATTGACGTGTCATTTGAAATTGTCGATTGAATATTGTATGAAATAAATAGGCGATTTTCGATTAGGTTTTGTAGTGCTATAAAATAAAAAAGAATGACTAGGAAAAGGACAATTCAGCTAGATTATTTGTACAAAACAACATGGATAAGATTATACGTATTCTTCAGGCCAATATTAACCATTATGCTAGAGTTCAGGACTTGCTTCTTGAGAGTATGGCAGCATGGTCTATAGTTGTAGCTATTGTATCAGATCATTATTCTGTGCAAAAAACACATCCAGGTGGTTTGGAGATTAAGATATGTAATAAAAGCCACTCTGTTATATTTTCGGGAGATGTTATTACAGTTTCGGTTGTGAAAAAAGAAAAAGTTACGTCACTACTAAATGGTGATATTATTTTATTATAGGTATATATATATATATATATATATATATATATATATATATATATATATATATATATATATATATATATATATATATATATATATATATATATATATATATATGTATATATGTATATATATATATATATATATATATATATATATATATATATATATATATATATATATATATATATATATATATATATATATATATATATATATATATATATATATATATATATATATATATATATATATATATATATATATATATATATATATATATATATATATCTATATATATATATATATATATATATATATATATATATATATATATAGGTATATATATATTTCCCCGAACACAAGTCTAGCAGATTTCGAAGATTTTCTGTTGGATATTACAGCCACTTTTAGTAATAATTCCCATAATTACGTGTTATTTTCTTCTTCGTGGATCTTAACGCAAAATCTACAACATGGGTCTCCCCAGCGACTTATGCACGAGAAGAGATTTTGGAACACTGGATGTTAGAATGTGTTTAATAAATGTGGGTCGTATAATAGTGGGTTCATAGTTGATGTCTTTAAGCAAGATCGGCTCTAGAGAATAAAATTGTCAGATGTAAAGTAATTGAGAAAGTCGTTATCAGATCATCTTCATGTACGTTGTCCTCGTTGAAGCTTAAGATCTTTGCATAAAGAATTACTAAAAGAAGCGGAATTGGTACAAACACAGGTATCCTCATCTGATGATTCAACAATCGATATAGAACAGGAGGTAGAAATGTGATGCATTTTTGCTACGCGCTGGAAAGTCCTCTTTGCAGAGTGTATTGGTGGAATTCTAAATCGCACTATTGTGAAAAATTCCGCATCGCGTAAATAAAACAGATCAAAAGCTCTCTGTTTTCATAGATCTAGGCGTAGGCCTTTCCTGACGCGTGTCAACAGTATTCAGAGCTACATATCAAACAAATAAGAAGTGCTTCTCGAAATGAGAACTGCTTCTAAGTCACGGTAGAGTATGAAAGTATACCGCTTCGAAAAATGGTACAGTGACGGTCCGTCGTAGGGTTTTAGTGAGTGGGATGTTGAAGCATGAGTCTTGCATAGTTCGATTCACCTTACACCTGGCATGCGGATTACCGTAAGAGGGTTTCCCCACGGAAAAAAAGATAAAGCAGATGGATAACAAAATATTTTAAAGGCAACAGCGTTGACGTATAACTAGTAATTTACAAGTTACAAATTATCTTAATATATCAAGTAAATAATGGAAAATATATGACTCTATGTGCTAACTGATTTTATCGCACATCTATTTGTGACCGCAGATATATTTTTCTTTCTTTAGGATAGTATTATATTTTAAAAGATGTTGAGAACTGATGAAGATATTAACAATTGATTGGGCTCAGGTAACTGTTTATCCGTTCTCATCTCACTAAAATTCATAATATTATTTTAATTGCAACTGTTTTGGTTGTATTTTAAACAAAAATAAGCTTAGATAATTACAATATTATCTTATTGGCCCCTCTTTAAAATGTCAATGACAGACTCAAATTAATGTCACTGTCAAAAAAATTGCGCGATGTTCACGTAGTGAAGCTATAAATGTGCGTTGTTTTTCAAATGAAGACATCAGATATATTTGATTCGTTTTGTACTAATTTATTATATTCTGAGTTACTCCGGTATCGCATTCAATGAGAAAATGTAGTGCTTGTGTGGTTGCATTAATTTGAAATATATTGTTACAAGGGAAAAAAAAAACCAGTATCGTACCGGAACAAATTTTCCACCACTATGTATAAATAGTGAGAACTTTACTTTTGTCGACGTTACCTATTAGTGTTGTCAACTTGTTAAGTTGCTTTTGAAAATGCAACACGTTTGCGCGCATCTCATATCGTTATTTATTTATTACTCAGTCAGCTTCACGCTGTATCCCGCACTTGACAGAGTAGGCAGAGGGCACTTGGGAACCTCGTGTTAAGGCACTCCGTTCCACTTCCGTTCCACACTTTACTTAGTTATTTATAAGAGGTGTTGATTTTGCAGTACAAACAATAAATAAAGCTCTTTCGAATTCTTGTGCTCTGTACGCGATTTCATTTGTCTTATTATTTTTTTTAAATATATATCTATGAAAGACCTGACTTCTATGTAACTCTGTGCAAATTTATTGAGGAAACTAAATTAAATAATAAAGACAGGGTAAATTACTAATCTATTTATATTTATTAGATGTAATCGGGAAGAAATAATGATTTTCTACTTTGTCCATAAACAAGAAAAGAGAAACAGTTTTCAACCTCAAAAACATAATTATTTTTAGTTTCAATAATTTATATATGATTTTATGTAAATTGATTTCCAAAATTTCCCAAGAACATAATTAAGCCAGAAAATTCTACGAAAAATAAAGCGACTTAAATTGGAGTCTAATTGATGGTACGTCGGAACGTTCGCGCTTGGACGGTTTCCAAAAGGTGCGGGCTCGAATCCTGTTACGTTCAACATTTTTATACCCTTTTAAAGTTATTATTGTCCAAACAATATAAAATATAATATAAAAAAAGTAATATTTTTCATACTATTGTTTTACTGCGAACGTATAACTAACTATGCTTTTAGCAAAAGTTATGATTTTCCAAAAGTGCAATGGAAATTTACCTACAACGAAGGTAATCGTGGAAACCTTATAGGTCCAAATTTTTAATGACTTTATTCAAAACCTTCCACGCCTTGAAAAGTTTCCAATATTATTATGTAAAATTAATTTGCACTTTCGAGGTTAGTGTAATCGATTGGATATACAAATCAAATATTGCACGAAACTATAAGTGTAATTTCTTTTATTAACTTTGTAAACTAAACGTATTTTAAAGTAGTAATTTTATTTACCTATTATTAAAATAAGTTTACTTATGGGATGATAAAAAAATTATATCCTTATTTCGTAAATGTCAGGTCAACTAGATAAAAATAAGAGATATTTATATACTTAGTAAGGAATATTTATAGACAAAACTAACAGTCGGCACCTATGTATATTGCAACCAGTAAAATTCTCACGGCTCCCCGTGAGAATTTAAATTTAAATAGCCTAACTGTTAATTCAAATTTTCTAGTTTTAGCATTTTTTTCTTATTCTAAATTGCTTTTTTAAAATAAATAAATAAATAACACTGTGCTGGTATGTAATAAGTTGTTTATTTTAAAATATAAATAGGTACTTAAAGTAACATATTTAAGTATGGTTGAATTAAATTTGTTTGAAAAACTTTGCTATAAATTATATTACACGGTAACAACTACATGAAAATCTGTTTCATGCTTTTCATGGTTTAGAAGGACTTTGGTTCAATACCACGAGGGGTAACATCATGTACGTACATTTGCGTCGTTATTTCTAGTCGAGGTCGTGGTTGACGAACATTTAAATATTCGGTCTCCATTTCACTTTCCCCGTTTGATAAAATAATTTGGCCAGATAGACAAAAGAGTCCAAGGAGAAACAGATGAATGAACGCTCGACGAGGTAATTCTTCGGGACACTTGTTCCATTTTTTTTTCAATTTTAAAGCAAATAGGGCAAATATATGTTGTATGAAAAGTAAAATACTTATTAATTATGGATTTAATTAATTTGTTTATTTCTCTTTTAAATTCAAATTACTTTATTCAATAAAGAAGTTACAGGTTTAATTTTTATAAGACGTAATACTATGGAAGTAGCTAAGGTAAACAAGGCGAGCCGTTCCGTCAAAACAACTACGGAATTACTTGTTTTTGTTATACCTTTAATATTTCTAGGTCACATACTCTGCATAGGTAGACGTCAAAACATATGATTTAAAGTCGCATGTGGTAGTATCGTGTATGATTTGTTACGTTTCTGAATTTGCATCGGTTGATATTCAATTTTGTATTGTAAACTTACTTAGAATATTTGTGTCAAATAAAAAATAAATAGTTTTTTTTAGTGTTTGTAAACAGAGATGAAGAGGATCCGTTTCCTACTTTACCTTCAATTTTCGAGACATTGCGTGTCGATTTGCAGAACTCTACGCTAGAGAGAGAAAATAAAAATAATTCAATCCCCGAGTTTACCTTGAACCCACAACCACACGCTGTGCCGCTGCGCCACGACAGCGCTTTACTTATTTTATGAAGCAAAAAATGTGAACGTCATATTAAACATTAAAAATTCGTAAATAAATTTAATAAATACATACTGACCTTTAAAGAGTCAATGTTAAAATGTTAATTCTTAAAATGTTATATAAGTTAATGTACATATACCAGAACAACCGGGGGATTTTTTTTTATATTTATAAAGTCTCCTTGTTCTAGTTAAATAATGTACCTAATACTGTTAACTTCCGTGTAGTAAGTATGGTCCTTGAAGGCGAAAATAAAAAATACCGCAACAACCGCTGTACCGATTTAAAGACAGTTTTCACTATTGTATTTTGACAAGCGTCCCTTAATATTTAGTGGTTTTATTTCAATCGATTCACATTATAAAATTATATTAATATTAATAATAATTGTTTTATTCAATTGGCTAAATAAAATTTCAAACGTTTCTATATAACAATCTTAACCTTACTGTCGTTTTCATATAGAATGGTACGTAAAGTAATTCCAACTCGTATTTAGCCGATTTTCTTAATACATAGATATACATTTTCTTTTATTTATAATGTTAACAAAACATGAAAATAATCCAGGTTAACAAATAAATACCTGTGTATTTCATGCGGGCGAAGCCGCAAGCGGGTCACTAGTTGTGCAATTAAAACACTTATCCAATTCTATATTTAACTTTATATTTTTTTAGTGGGTTAATAACCCTTGGCATTTGAAATACAATAACATTTATGGATTGAAGATAAATATGTTATTACGCAATTACAAAAAGACATTTAGGTATGAGTATTTCGTAACCGTCTTAAATTATTATTTATATTATTTTTATTTGGAATTATATTATGTAAAAAAAAATAATAAATTGTGAAGCTGAAAATTATATAAAATAAATATGATTTAATTTATTTTTTTATATCAGTACATATTTATAAAAAGAAACAACATTTTAAATATTTAACCTAAGACCTGAAAACTTACAATCATGAAAGTTATACATTATTATAGCACGTAGGCTAGAAATTATGCAAAGATGTTTGTTCTTCTTAATATTAAAATCCTTTTAAGCGGGCTACGGCCACGTTTGAGTCGCTAATAATTTATGTATAGTGTTTTGTATACGTTGCAATGTTTTTCAAATCGAATTCTGCCTAAAAAATTGGTTCGCATGTTAAGCTGACTCTGATTCGCTTGCTAACTTGATCGTGCTTTGTATACTTTATAGAAAACTGGTTGACCCGGCAAACGTTGTTTTGTCATAAAAAGGGAAACATGGTAAGTTTGTCCATGAATGATGTTTAGGGCAACGTTGTTTTAATTTAAATATTTGTGATGAATAACGTATTTATTTGGATAAGAATTGTTGATAAAAACACCATCGCAAATAATGCATTATTGTAGAACAAATTCGGTTAGCATACAAAGCTAACTATAAAAGCTTTCGTGGATTTTTTAGAAATTTGAAGTAAATCATCATCATTCTGTCATACATGAATTTCGCGAAACTTTAACCGTTTACGCAACGCACGGAGCGGAAACTCTCAATTAGGAAAATATCCCCCGATTTGGAAATATTCTTAATTGGTGCTTCAGTCCCATTGGTCTTAGCATGATGATATATAGCATATAGTCTTCCTCGATAAATGGGATATCTATCACTGAAAGAATTGGACAACTTCCAATTGGACCAGTAGTTCCTGAGATAAGCGCGTTCATGTTTACAGACAAATAAACAAAACAAACTCTTCAGCTTTATAATATTAGTATAGATAGCTATTATTTCAACACTTTGTTTATACTATATCCTACTTTATAATTTGTTTATACTCCTGACATTATCAGTATTGGTTAAAATTCGTGCCATCAAATAGTTTGTTTTGATGTTTGAATGATTTCATTCCATTTACCTAGTTTATTGTAATCAGAAAGTCGAGTCCCCATTTATTTGTGTCTGTGAAATATTATCAATATTAACTTAATTAATATGTCTATTATAAAAAAATGCTTCAAATTTACTTTCTAAATGTATAGGTTTTTCCAAGTTTCCGGTCAAGAGGTGCTGGTTGATAAAATTATTTATTGAGATTAGGAAAAAAAATTGAAAACATAGACAGTATTAAATATTTTTTAATTTATTTTTAGTCCATTATGTTATATTTCTTATTTATATAGTTTAAATAAGAAATATAAGTGCGTATTTATGTTATAGATACTCACCGCTACGTAGTATCGGTATGTTACGATATACTATACCATTACGTACTAAAACTCATAGGAAACCATTTCAAACTCCAGACGATAAGGGATATCTCGCTCATGTCATGACTTTGTGGGAGACCCGCCTTTTGCGGACCACCTTGCATGAAGCCCCTAGATATGTATGGCATACCGCTACATAATTTGACAACAAATACTTAATATTTTTTTCTCTTGTATGGATGAATTATTTTAATGAGTTCGCTTTGGGAACAAGAAAAGCGTGGCGTTGAGACCAGCTGCTTAACATGCAGTTTAGAAAACTAGGCTGAAAGTGAGGAGCTCAGGGACTCGACTTCATAATATAGGTTTCCTCTGCATTTTATTAATGTAACATATTTGCTAAAAGTTAAATGTATTTTTGTTATGTAATTATCAATATTTTAATGTATTTTTGTCAAGTGTATATATATTAAATTATAGTTTTGTACAATTACAGGCTACTATCTAATTATCTTATAATACTCTATAATTAGATATCATAATAGGCACCTTTTATATGATTCCAGGTAGACAGATTATATTTAAATATTACGTCGATGTTTTTTATTGTATGAATTATGTTATAATTGATACAAAATTGTAAACACAGTATAATTACTTAGTCAGGTCAGATACAAAAAAGTCCTATGTTTTTATAAAAAAAATAAATACAGAGAGACCAGTACATATAACATAAATATCACATACACTATTAGAAAAAGTACATAAAATATCATAGCCATTATACATATAAGTAACAAAATTTATTTATTTTTAAAGAAATATATTCATGGACTCAAATTTATAATAGGAGAAATACAGGGTAATTTTGTTAGACGACTTTATTTCGCATATAGAAGTAGAGGCAGACTGAAATTAGTGTCAAAGCACGGTGCTCCATTTTCAGTTAGAATTATAATAACATTTAATTCAATAACCTATCAATATCTGTTTGTATATGCAATATATCGAAATCAGAAACTAGGAACTTAAAAATAAGGACTTTCCACATCCCCTATATCAATATACATAATTTGTCATTATAATAGTAATAACGTAAATTTAAAAGTACAAGCATTCCACAATGTGTCATAAATACACGTACGTACGTACGTCATTTTAAAGCCTTGGTTTTGTTTAAAGATCTTAAATAAAATCGATGAGTATTTATGTGGCCATTCCCAATTCCAGTGAAGGCAATGATTCACAGTAGCCTTCAATATAACGACCAATGATTTAAGGGACATTTCACATGACGTGAACAAAAAGTATTGAGGCCTGTCGTAGCGCAGCGGCACAAGAGTGTGACTGTAACCGACAGGTTCTGGGTTCGATCCCCAGTCGAGGAAATGAAATATTTAATATTTTCAATTTAAATATTTAATGTTTCATTTCTTCGCTCTGGTAATAAGGCAAAAGCGCGGCGTTGAGTTCCGCCACTCAACACGCAATGCCTCAAATTCGGCGGAAAGTGGGGAACGGAAGTGGAACGGAGTGTCATAACACTAGGTTTCACTTTCGTTCGGGATACAGCGTGAAGCTGTGAACAAAAAGTATGAAATACAATCATATTGTATGTTAGTAATTTATCGTATAATTATGTACTTATGATACATTGTATGTGTAAGCTGTTTCCTGAAAACTGTATTTTTTACGATACCTATAAGTACATTTAATTTTACTGACTAATTTATTATTTTGTGATTTTTATATTTCTTAGAAAAAATGTACTCGCAAAGGTCACATTAATATAGAATAAACAAACTTTGAACTAAGAAAACATTTTATTCCTTTATAGTTAAATACTTTATAGAATTTCGAGGAATAGGTTTTGTACTCTGTTCACTTTTTGACTATTGCGTTCTATTATAAAAAAATTAAGTTTGACAAGACATGTGTATGTTATGTTTGTGTTTTAGAGAGCTTGGACGGTTTTCAACACATACATTTTTTAAATGAAACTCTTTTAACCGGATTAATCGCGTACATTCAATGGTAAACATTTTTGGGAAAACCGACGTTTCGAACACTTACAGTAGTCCGTGGTCACGGGTAGCCTGAGATGGCATTTGTCTGTCAGTTGATATAATTATTATATCAAACTACTTGGATTCTTGCAGAATGAGCTAACTGTATCTGGTCCTCTAGTGTGGTGTGCTGGGGACTTTAAATTTTTTAAGAGTGAGTTCCAGGTGATGGAAAGTTTCCAACCATCTTCTCTATTGAAATTAGGATGTTTTTGTATTTCAATAGCCTCGCGGATCATTCTAGGGATATATCTATTCTCCCTAGCGAGTATGTGGGGTTTATCAAACCTGATGTAATGGTTGGATTTGTTCGATGTATGCTCACACACAGCTGACTTTGATACATGCCCATTCTTGACATCGGAGATGTGTTCCTTCACCCTAACACCGATGCTTCTCTTTGTTTGACCTATATATGATAAGCCACAGTCACAATCAATAGTAAGTTTGTATACACCTGCACACTGCAAAGGAATATTACTCTTTACTGGTCTCAAGAATTGGCTCACTTTCTTTTAGGCTTGAAAATAGTTTTAATAGAAGCTCTTCTTAAGATGTTGCCGATCCTGTCTGTTACACCCTTCACATATGGTAAAAGTGCTGGTTGCCTCTCAACTGTGGGTGGTTTGTTGGTCTTCTGACAACGCTGGCGGAGAACTGGCAGCTTGTTCTGATGAAGAGCAGTCTTCACCTGTCGAACTCGTCCCCTAGGTGTTCAGCATCGCAGAGGTGGTGAGCTCTCTGAAACGAAGATTTGCCAACGGTAGATAACTGTGTAGGGTGGTGGTGAGATTCACCATTGAGGTATCTTTTGGTGTGTGTGGGTTTCCTATAGATCAAATATTTATACATCGAGTGATCGAGTTTCAGTAGATCGAACCCACAACCTGGCGCGTGTACACACGCTTGTAGCCCTGCGTCACAACAGGGCTCAAACAATTTAAAAGGGTTAAATAATACTAATGCTGTAATAACAATAAACCTGATATAATTATATTATTTAATTGATTTCGCTAATTATACCTCGCAAAGCCTGAAGGTTAAATATGGAAAAAAAAACTCAGTTTTTATGTTTGTTCCACGTAATGTGAAGTGTAAAGAACTGTAAGGCAGTAACAATATACTTTATAGTTAGTTCGTTTTAAGTATAAAGTAAAAGCCACGACTAAAATCTGAAGAGATCATTTGAAACGTACAAGATGAATATTACACTGAACGGGGGAGGCTGTTTAACTTAAAACGGTGTGTGTTCTTCTCTATAAAGCTTTAGCACCTTAAGGCTTTAGTTTTACGCGCCATTTGCAACGATTATACGTAATCGTTAATATTTTATTTTTGAGGCTTGTCGTGGCGCAGCGGCACAAACGTGTGACTGCAAACGACAGGTTGTGGGTTCGATCCCCACTCGGGGAAATGAAATATTATAGTTTTTAAATTAAATATTGAATGTTTTCATTTTCTTGCTCTGGTAACATGGCAAAGCGTGGCGTTGAGTTCTACCGCTCAACACGCAATGCCTCAAATTCGGCTGAAAGTGGGGAATGGAAGTGGAATGGAGTGTCTTAACACAAGGTTCTCAGGTTCCCTCTGCCAACCCTGTGTGGGATACAGCGTGAAGCTGAGTATTTTTTTATCTTCACGCTGTATTGCAGATGTCAGAGTAGGCAGAAGGAAACACTTCTGTTCCCCATTTTCTGCCAACTTATAGGCATTGCGTCTTAATTGGCGGAACACCACGCTACACTTCGCCTTGTATTCAGCGGCATATCGTATAATCGCTGGGACTCTAAGTTCGATTTCTAATCGGAGGGAATTCTTATTTACATTTTAAGAAATGTACTGTAATGTAATCTACCTGTGCAATTAAGGAGGGCTGCCTTGAGTTATGTCACTCAATGCTCAAGGTCAGGCCCGCCGCAAGCGGGCGTGCAAGGCGTGCACTGCACACGGGCGGCACCTCAATGGGGGCGGCAAACCGAGAGATTCATCGTCACGTAATATTCAAAGCTCATTTCATAATAAAGAGTTATCCCTCTTACAGCATAAGAAATATTACCCCTCTTACAGCGTGGAAAAAAAATGTGAACCGTCAGCTTACGGCTCTAAGCTCGCTTCAAGATAATTCAAGAAGTGAATCAGGCATTGACGGTATTGATTTGTTTATTATAATCGTTGCATTTTACAGAAAATCTAAATAATGATCAAAAAATCCTATTGCAATATCTGTTTGCCATCTGTTTGTGAGAAATGACTCCATCAACAAGTAGTAGCTAAGCGGTAAAGATAACCTGAAAGCTGCCTGAATAACCAAGAGCAGAGCAGAACAGTATTCCTTGCTTTCGAAAGAGTATCTAATCTTATCACAGACACAATGTGCCTGTTCTACAGTAGAATGCTGTTGCCTGAAACCAAACTGATGTTTAGGTATCACTATATCTTTGTTAGTTACGGGTAATATTCTGCTCGGGAGGGTTCTTCGTATTTTCGTTCGTAGTTGTTGGGTTATTTTTTTTTATTTTTCAATATATCATAGTATAGTTGTTCTTCCTGCAATTCTTCAGGATGTGACCGTGTAACTAATGGGATAGTTTTTGTTCTGGCACTTTTCGTATTTTGCCGCTGAGTATTGGGATTCTTGCTATGTGACTTTTTAGGATCTCCTTGTAGACTTCACAGCCTTTATATTTGGCCGAATGTGCTCCTTGGTAGAGAACACATTGTGCTGGTGTGTTACTTTCTTTCTTTGGGCAGTCTGTTTTATATCCCTGGCCGCATTTTACAACTACGTTATAGGATCTCATACAGTAATTCTTGGAGTCGCCGTATTGTCATCTTTGAAATTGCGGTAATGTTTTTCTTTTTGCTTGGATCTTCATTTGTCAGACAGACTGGTGGTAGATACATTTAATATCTTTCATTTTTGTATTGTAAGCTTTGGTTTCGATGTCAACAATTAAGTTGAGGTACAGATTCAAATTTTAAAGTTGATAATTTTACCAAAGACTTTGATTCCAGTCTTTTCGATTGCTTCAACGGTTGCACTATGTGCAGTTGTATAGTGTAGATTTTCTTAACAATCCTCTAACAGCGTGGATCTTTAAGTTAACAATATGTCCTTTAAGTACTTTATTTTGAACTAGTGTTATGACGTTTTTGCATAGCGCTGTGTACACACAAGTTATTCTTAATTTGTTTCTGTTGAGCATTATGTGTCGGTGTTCTGTAATAATTCCAAAATTCTAAGTCTTCAATTAAATATAGTAGTAGTATTTCAAAAGTCTTCAATTAAGTATAATATAATGGGTGGTAGCTTACTAGGCCGTTTTTCTCTTGGCTTTTCCGTAGCATATTTGGGATCAAGGGGTAACCCGCTAAATCTAATACTTATTGTGATTTTTATGGAGAAGGCGAGTTTCTTTGGAGTTGGAGTTTTTATGGAGACCTTTTTCGCTTCTATCTACAGAGACTCTTAGTCGGTCAGTCTGGTTGTTCGGACTTCAGGATGTTTATTCTGCAGCATTGTATTTATTGTCGCTGCCTGAGGTATGCTCCCCAGCGACGAGCTTCTCGATCTTGTGAACAGGTTAAGGTGGAATACCAGTTGAACAAATCGTTTTGCAGTAGCAGTCTTTCTTACAGGAGCCTGGTTACTCACTTCTACAGTCTTCAGTAGCAAATTTCACACCACGATGCCCGGATACCTCATGGCGCTAGGGTTTGGCCGGATCGTATGAGAATCCATTTGTCTTATTATCCATAATTTTATATAAAAAAGATGGGAGGATAGTAAGTGTTTCCCGAGCACCTGCTCACGGTGTTTTTTAAGAAGTTTGGTTATTTATAATTTCTTATGGCCAGTTTGATGGGTCACTTAACCGCTGCCCGCCGGCCGCCAAAATGACAATATCAAATTTATTGATGATAATAATATGGTTTTACATTTCAGTAAACAAAAATATGTTTTAATCAAAATAAATGTTTTATATTAATTTAAGATGTTTTTCTCTCGGCGTACGTAGGTACGGGGCGGCACAATCGGTATTGCACGCGGGCGCTCAAACACCTAGCGGCGGCCCTGCTCAAGGTTCCCAAAATGAGGCAGCTCTTGGGAAAGAAGTATCTTAACACTGGGAAAGAAGTATCTTAACACTTACTAGTTTCCTCTCAGTGTTACACGTCATAACTACTAACACCACAGAAACAGCCAATTAACTTCAGAAGAAGATGTTGGTACGTATAGAAAATCTGAAAGTTAAGATTCGCACTATAGCATCATCATCAGCAAGCGTCTCGTTGTAGATCCCTAATGAATCATTTTGATGCCAAAATATCTGGAGTAAAAGAATTACTACTTATAGGACATATACCTCAACTTTCCGTTCTAGAGAGAGAATCTTTTCGATATGTTGTACTGCAGCCCATCACGAATAATCGATATCAATCAAGACTTATAACGTACCCATAATATCCTCATGGATGTCACTAACGTCCTGCAAGATATATACTCCTGCATATACAATATTGGAAACTGTGCAGTAGTACGCTCCCTCCGGGAAGGAACTTTGCTAGTACTATCACCTATTACTAGCAAAGTTCGGATATTTTCTTTTAGGAACCCTCTACCTCGTATTTACTCAAGAGGAGAAATGAAATATGAATTAAGCTTACTGGAATTGTTAAAAATATATATATTTTAGTACACGACTTATCTTTGATTAAAGATTTGTTGTCATTGCTACAATGTAATTTACGACAAACGAAATGATTTATGTTATCATCTGATAAAGTAAGTCTTTACGAATATTCACTCGTAAAGGATAATAAAGTAGTGTTAGCGAATTCATAATATAGTAGATATTACGTTAAAGTGTCTTTGCAATCTTATATATAAAAATGAATGTTTGTCTGTATGTCATCGATGAACTCAAAAACTACTGGACCGATTATTATGAAAATTGGTATATAGTAGTAGTTTTTCACGGAGAAGGTTTGTATAATATACTCATTGATGGCACTTGCCACCAGGTGGCGATGCAGTGTAGGAACTTCTGCTCTGTTTAACCGGTTGTCATGAAAATCAGTATGACCATGTATTTTTACATAGAGGAAACGAATATGACATGTTCATAGATATAACTCTCCACCAAGTGGCGCTGCAGAATAACAACTTCTGCCCCGTTTAACCGATTCTCACGAAAAATCTTAAATGTATTTTAGTTGTTGACGTGGAAACGCGCGACGGTCACAGCTAGTTTTAAAATAAAATCTACAACTGTTTTGATTTTGTTTACAAAACTGATTATTTACGTGATTTACTAACATAATCTTTTTAAAGACAATGTCTTTATATGAAAAACGAATGTTCCAATGATTTAGTGGAACATTTATTTTGTAGACATTTTGTCGGATAAAACACTTTTGATTGATATATGTTTTTTAATTTTAATTAAAGTAAATGTTAACTGACTTGAACCAAAATACAATCATATTCACCGACCCAAATGCAATAATTTAAATGAGTTAAATCTATTAAGAGATTAGCGTGCTCAAAAGCACAGACAAACCGAAAAACAAAGAAATAAAAAAAAATCGTTGTTTTTCTTTCTCTCTCTCTCTCTCTGCTTCACGCTGTATCCCGCACGAGGCAGGGTAAGCAGAGGGAACCCGGGAACCTCGTGTTAAGACACTCCGTTCCACTTCCGTTCCCCACTTTCCGCCGAATTTGAGGCTACGTTGTTTTTGATTCTATAAAATTACAAATGCCTAATCAATAATGATTTTATCACATATATTAGAGGTACAGAAAACAGTTACAATTTTATTATATGTATGAATAAATTTTAAATTGCTTTAATAGAATTTAAATGTTTATTCGCAAGAAAATCGTATGTTTTGTACATTTCAAGGTTACATATTAGTAAACGTTTGATTAATTATCTGTATCAATAAGTGGTTGATTTAGTTATAAATATTTTTTGCCACATTCAGCGACTATAATCTATATAAATGCGGAAATACTTAGTTATATTTTACGTTGCAGTTTTAATTTTTGTATAATATTACGTAAATTAAATAAGAAACAGGCTAGCTTGTTTAAATGTTTATAAAATGCATGAATTTCATAAATATTTATCATATTAATTATATCTGAGTCGTCGTTAAGAATTTAGAAGACTTTAAGAAAATTTATGAATATTTTGTTAAAATGTTAGCTTTTTTGGTAAGCATTATATGTAGATTCACCTCACCATTGCATCATATTATCTATTTTTTTAATGTATATCTCACTCCGCAGGATTTTTTTTTAAAGAAAATATTTTTTTATTTGATTTTCATCTACAAAATAAATACAACATAAATCGGGCATTTTAACCTCGGCGAGTCTTAGGAAAGCTTTGCAAATAATCACCAATAATGCGTAACACAAACAAACTGACACACACAAAAATTCCAAAAATGCTGCAGACGATGGAAATCGTTTTTATTTGTTACTCTTAAAACCCAGAACATAATATATATTTCCAATGTAAATAAAATATTTATTAAACGTATAGGTCATTACAATATATCCTTGTCTCTTGATAAAGTGACGCCTAACTAATTTACTTGTGCTCCAAGACTTTGTAAAGTTAACTAGTTTTAAAACGATTAAAGTGCTCTAATAAAATAGAAACTTTTAATTTATTTAAACAAATCATTAAGGAATTATTGTCTTCTAATAATTAGATTTAAGTTGGGATTACAGTATAGGTGTTTTGTTCAGACAAAATTAAATACAAAAAGGAAATTAAAAAATTACATTATATGTGAGAGGCTTGAGCTTATCGTTTTATTTTACGTTTGAGTAGATACATTATAACTTGAAAAACTTTTCTATTTAAATATTTCAGATGTTATGCACCATATTAACCTAAGAAGCTTAATACGTTGTTGGTAAAGTATCAGAATATGTTGTTTTAAAAAAATGTTGCTGCCTTTTAATATATATTGAGATATTCCCTTTTAATATTTCCCCACATACTTTCCAAGGAGTCTACATATTTCAGCGTTCTATGTCGGTTTCTAACTATGGTTGAATTTAATTTTATAGTTCATGAAATATAATTTCATAATTCTATATTCTTCTATATTCACATTATTAAGTTTACGAGTTTTATCGTTTTTTTAGGTGTACACTGCATTCTGTAAATATTAGAGTGGGTAGAAAGAATTAGAGAGCCTAGCGTACTGTGTGAACTTACTCCGCCCCCGAAGCCTCCGTTCCCCGTCAATTTCCTGAGGCAATGCATGTTACAAACAATAAATATTTAACTTCCCTGAGTGGAAATCGAACTCAAGCAGCCACATAATTGTGATACTACGCCACGAGGGCCTTAAAGCTGTAGTGATCTATTATAAATATTTTTTCGTTGAAAAGTTTTTAAATATAGACGGTTAAAGGTTAACTGGTCTAGGCGCCATTTTTTGTTATTTAACTCAATATCGTGTATATATTCTTTGAGCCTTCTGCATCTTTTGAGCTTGATTGTGTGTATTTCTGGGCAATTTTTTGGTGCTGGAACCCTATAGTTACTCTGTTTCATTTTGACGTTCATTTTGTCATCCGACATACAAAATACCATATTTTATTAAATTTTTCTACATTCATTATTTTTAAATTTGTGGTTGTGTGGATTAAACTACACACATGTTTACTCCTCCTCACCTTATGTCATTAATAACAAATTAAAATTATTCTTCATTTATGTAGACTAGTATTATAAACACTTTCGATCCATCGAATCACCATGCAGTAAAAACTACCACCGGCTCGAAAGGCAGGTCGGCTAAAAAGAGTCGCCAAGAGACTCAACAGTAGCTTTTTTAAACGCACTTTTGAACTTGCACTGCCAAATATACGCAAGCCGATGATCAACTTTAGACTCATATTTTGTAACCGCTTGAGTTTATTAAGCTAATATTGTTACGTCGGTGCACCCGCTACCTGTATACTTAAAAATCGGCGTTTGAAGGTATGTGCCATTGAAATGTTGGTCATCAGATGCTTTTATCGTAGTATAACTAGTATATAACCTATAGTAGCAAAATATTTTCCTACTTAGTTCGGTGACTTGCGCAGACCAGAACGGTAAAAGAGTTATTAATTATGAGACCCAGATTATTGATAGGATTAAGAATTGCAAGGAAATTATAATCGAAACTGTTAAGACATAAGACGCTAATTTTTTTTAAAATTCAATCCAAATCGTCTACGATTTCGCAGGATTTAAACAAAGCAAAGTAAAAGAAAAGAGAATGAGTTTGTATTTTAAAACATTGAAAACAATTAGAGTAAGAGGAGACCGCCTTGTGGCACACCAAAGCAAAGACGATGAACGGAAGAGAACTCATTATGGTGATATACACGTTGATGACGATTATAAAAACAACTATGAAACCACTCCATACCACAAAATAGCTCAATAAATTAATCAAACATGAAACTCTTAACGGGAGTTTCAAATCAACCGTAAGATGTATGGCAAAATTTATTAAGATCAGTTAGTAACTGTGCCGTCCACCTTTGTGAACTTTATCGAAAGCCAGATTGGTAGTCAAAAATAATGACTATCATGAATAAATTATTACTGAAAGCTTTAAAGCCAAGATACTATCCTAGGTCTTAGTTTTTTGAGGGGTGATTTTCATAGGGTAAATGAACCAAATCGAGGTAAGAAATCTTTCAGCTAGAAGTTTACCATAGTCTTCAGTAAGATGCAAGGAGGAAACAAAGCAAAGATTTAATCGAGATAAAGAACAATTACAAAAATATTGAGTGGCTTCAGATAAGAAAACACTTAGATCGCCACTGTAGATGTCTTTTGAAGGCTCTTGACAATTCTTGCGTTAAAAAGTTCTTTTTAAGGTACAAACATTTCTACAAAGTTGTCAAAGTTATCAAAATAACAGACACCTCCTAGATAATCTTACTGTTAACGTTGTCTTATATATTTAATAAATCAAACACAAAAATAAAATAAGAATTTTATATGAGACACGCTTGACGGCCGTCTTGAATTAGACGTATGTAATGACTTCACTAATACAAAGGTTAGTCAGCTTAGGCCTCGCAGAACGTAGTACTCTTTGGTAATTCCGAAATGATTAAAACTTTATATATTTACAAATATCGATCGAGGCCACAGTAGCGCAGTGAGATAACGTTTAATTGTAAACGCGACGGCCGTGAATGCGTTTTGTATCTACTGTATTTTTTATTTCTTATAGTACCTTTTTACTAGGGTATCTATTCTATGGAATAAAGTAGCAGCTTATTTTTTTTTCTATTTCAACATTATAGAAGTCAAGTTCTCGTGAAAAAGGAAAAGAATAATCATAAGTAAATAAGTAACAACCGTGTTCCTATGAGTATACATTAATCATTGAGATTCTAGTTAAATGATAAATAAAATATAGCGAAATAATCGAAAATAATATCGTAACGAATATGAGGAATTGGTTTTTATCACTACGCCTGTGCTATAACACTATATAGTTTTTGAGAACTTTGGAATAAACAGGTAGGAATCAAGGCTATGTAGTAACACTTTAGCTAATTAAATAACAATAGATGTCCTTGTTTATATATAATAACATATAAAAATAATCAACTCATCGACTTATTATCAAGTAATCTATAATAAACTAGAAATAAAAACATATAAATAAAAGTACAAGATACTAAAATTAAAAAAATCAATAATCATATATTAGTGATTTTTTTTCCATTTAAATATTTGTTCAAATACAGAACATTATAAATACTCTAATAAAAGTTTTAATTCTTAAAACTAAACTCTAAATAAATATATTAAAAGTAATTATTTTAGAATATATTTACTGTTTGTTTTGTCTGCATTACGTCGAAGGTCCTCGAACCGTAAAGGCGAGAGTTATAGGCTCAACGTCCACTCAAAGGAATGATTTATGTTCATTTCCTCGCTCTAGCAACGTCAAAGTGGCGTTGAGTTCCGCCACTCCATACGTACCGTCTTGAAAATTAGGTAGAAAGGAGACAACCTGTATGAATGTAATTCTTATTCTAACATCTGCCTTTTACTAAGAATAAACTATAAAATTTCAATGAACAATATTCTTTTTCATATATTTCAAAAGTCATAGTATTTTTTTTCAGCAGGGTAGTCAAAGAGAACGAAGCAAACGCCACGCGATAACGTCATAAATCTTGTACGTTTCGTCTACTGTCATTAAACCTTGGAGAAGAACATTTCCAATGTTACATTGAATTTAAATATTTTTTACTATCACAATTACGGTATAGAGCGGACACGTTGTGAACTTGCTTTTTGCTTAGTTGCACAATTACAGTACAATACACACATAATATGACATACACAGTATAATATGAAATATTTTTCTTATAAATATGGTGTGATTTTTCTTTTATTCGAATTGCATAAAATAAATACTTGTCTACAAAAATATATACAAATGTAATAAGTCAACAATTCTAAGTTATTGTATATGGGGATGTAGCTCAGTGGTAGAGCGTTCGCTTTGCATGTGAAAGGCCCCGGGTTCGATCCCCGGCATCTCCAATTTTTGTATCTTTTGGCTTTTTTAAATCTATCGATTTAATATTGTAAAAGTTCAATTTATTTTTGTTACATAATTATGTTATTTTAAATGTACATTATGACATTTTTTTGATTCGCCGATGGGGCACATTTGTGCTTCAGTAAACACGACGGTCATAATTTCGATTCTCACTCGAGGCAATGAGATATTTAATATTTTCATATGCTAGCTTTGGGAAGAAGGCAAAGCGCGACGTTGACACCCGGCACTCGACACGCAATATGTCTTCATAGGCTCGGAGTGTCTCCTAATACAAAGTTCCTATATACCGTGCTATGTGCTCGATACAACGTGAAGCTAAAAAATGATTTTCACAGGATTTTTAATCAAGCTGTTCACCTTAAATGTAATTCTATTTTTTAATTACCTCTTTGAGGCTTGAATATCAAAGTTTGATTGACCAAAACTAGTATTCATTAATTCGAGGCTGCGTAGGAAAATTACGGGTCCCGACCTAACACGTTAAATTATGGAACAGTCCAGGACGTGTGGCGATATATATGTAAGTGAAATATATATGTGTTTATATTTCATTTACATATATGTATATGCTTCATCTAAGAATAAACTAGACTAGATAAGTAGGTAATATATAAAAATGAAAGACTAATGTGTTCGGGTTATGATTTTTATTTAAAAAAATATAAAAAACCTTTACAATGAAATCTTATTACGTAACTTATAATTAAAAATCTTAAAAAATACGTTTATATACATTAGGAGTACTTATGTTTAATATTTACATATTAAATATGACTTAAAAGAAAATAAATTAAAAAGTGATAGATATTAAAGCTTTAAAAATGGCATACACTCAATATAACTAACGATACTTAAAAAAACTAAATCATTAACACGTACTGAACTTTTTATACAGCTAAAATCTACCGAAGAATAAAAATTGATGATAATCCTAAAATTATATATAAATTGATAATAATCGTAAAATTAATATAAATATTTGTCGAAGAATTGAAAATGAAAATTACGTAACAGATGTTTGGAACTTACAGGAATTGTTTTAAGCACTAAAACTAAATACCTAGTTTGTGGAAAAAAATAGTTTAAAAAAAGGAAATTAAAAAGTTTATAAGCAAGTGATTCTAAGTAAAACAATATTATAATTACATCTATGACAATAATATATACATTTTAATTAATATTTTGTATAATTCATACCTATAATGAATCTGAGTAATAATTTCATAAAAAAAGTCTAAATATTGTACATTGGTTTGCAGTGCATTCTTCGAGCCTGTGGTGACAGTAATACAAATATGTCCTAAATTTGAACATATATAAACCGTTTCAGATGTACGTTATATCATAAAATTAAAAATTATAGAAGCAGCTGTAGTATTGAGGCCCGTCTTGGCACTGATTCACAAGCGTGCAACTGTTAAAGCGAGAGGTTGTATTCGATCCCCACTCGAGGAAATGACACATTTAATATTTCAATTTCTTCGTTCTGGTAATAAGACTAAGAGCAGCGTTGATTTCGGCTACTTATACGAAATGTCTGACATTCATCGGAAAGTGGAGAACGGAACAGAGTGTCTTAACACTAGATTCTTAAGCCCTCTCTTCCTACCCTGCCATGTGTGAAGCTACGAAAGGATACATACAGTATTCATGGGATATTCTATTATTAAATCAGATATTATACAATTTTCTATTTGATTGTCAATGTTACATAGCTTTACAATTGTTCATAATTATAATTACGATATTGAACTTGATATTATTTATATCTATGACCTTTGTAGTGTATATAAACACTATACTATATATTTTTTACTTTAATTGATCTTTAATGACCGACTCCATTGTCTTAAAGCATTGTGGTTATGTAACAATCAATGTTTATTCCCATATTAAAGTATTTATACATAAATTATCATACATATGCACAAATAAACGTATTTCCAATGTTTTTACGTTACTCACATTACTAAATAAGTTTTATTTATTCTTGCTAAATTATATTAATGAATTTAGTAAAATCGATTATAATTATAAAAAAGTGCCACATGATAGAAATTAGTGGTTTAAATTTAATTTCAGTTAAATTAATTTAAAAATGGGAAACGGAAGTGGAAGACACTCCGTCTTAGTACTAGTTTCCAAGTTCCCTCTGCCTTCCCTGCCATGTGCAGGATACAGCGTGAAGCTGAGTGAGATAAATTAGTCATTTAGTTCAAATGAATTAAATACGTATATATTTATTTCTTACTAATATTATAATGTGAAAGTTTGTGAGGGTGGGTGTTTACTCTAACTACTGAAAGGATTTCTAAGAAACTTTACAGTGATAAAGCTTAAACATCAGAAAGCACATAGGCTACAATTTATGCAAAGACTTTATATTAATAGGTACAACATTTAGTATAAGCGGGCGAAGCCGCGTTCGTGTCACTATAATTCCATATTTTTATGTGTAATTTTGAAATCGATTATGCAATAATGTTGATATTAGATATTTACAAATAGGCTAAGGCATTAACAAAAGATGTTTCAGGTTTAACGTCAGACGTCACACATTCACTATATAGGAACACACACACACACACACAGATACACACACGCACACAAATGTAATACTCAATTTATACCTATCGGATGCTAGCCAAGTGCAAAAAAACAATTAAATCTTTTTCTAGTAGTTTCTAGTCCTTTATCATAAGATGGCAAAATAATAAGGAGTATTGCTATCAACAAATATATTGGATACAAGTTATTGATTAATTATTATATACTTTTAATTGTTGTTCTTATTTATTTTATGGCTCTTAGACGTGTCAGTAAAGCACAGCTTACTTCGCCAATGTCACGAAGAATTAAGAAGGCGTATACTTTTAATATTAACGTATATATCACTGTCATGTTTGTTTAATTCAACTATAAAGTAACTATTTACACGAAAAAAAGGAGAAGGTATTAAGTCTTACAGTATTTTCATGATTAACAAAACTTATATAACCCCTTAAGGTTCATATTATAAAGTCATGTTTTAATATAATTATAAATATTATCGAACATTATAAATTAACTGTAAAGGTAACTGTATATAATGAGGTGCATGATATTGTGGCAAGACAGTTAGGAATTTGTACAGTCAAGTAAAAAATATATAAAATATAAATATTTTAATATAATTTATTACGATGTAATTTTAATATAATAAAACAACCATTTTCAGCTTCACGCTAGTGTAGCTTCTGTCTTACATGTGGCAGGGTAGGCAGAACGAACTTAGGAACCTAATGTACCTAATGTAAGACACTCTGCAGCGTTTGAGACTTTGTGTGTTGAATGGCTGAGCTCAACCTGGGGCTTTGCTTACATTGCTTGGCTTACATTAATTTAAATCAATACACAATATTAACACGATACACATTTTATTCATCCGTTTTTACATCAAAATTTTAAATTGTGTCTGTTTGCATATAATAATATATATTTACAAAGAATTGGAGCACTGGGTTTTACCCAAGATAAAAATCCATACATTTTTTTCCAACCATGAGTCTTGTCCAAATTGGGAAGATTTTAGTGTCCCACTTTTATTCTTTCTTACCGTTAGTCTCTCACGAGTGCATGTCCCGTTCATACGTAATACATCACCTTTGTACGACCAGTAAAGCACTTCATGTACCTGAAAAACGTTAATATATTGCTTAAAAATGTAAGGCAATGCTTGAATATTAAGTAATTTAATGATTAACTTATAAGTGGGTCAGTGATATTGTTAGTTATTATTGCACTGAGTCCGTATATTACAAATTTTGTATACATATTAATCTTTTATTGGATGCGGTCAATCATAATAACGGTGAAAGTTTAAATTCAAATTGTACATATTATAATTTATGCCAGTAGTTAATAGCATGATTATAGGATATAGTAATATTCCGCAATGAAATATGATTTCGGTATGCAAAATGTTAAAACTGTTGTGGTTCAGTCTTTAATATCAGCAGGATAGGAAGGAACTTGGGAACCTAGTCTTAAGACATTTCCATCCCATTAAGACATTTCCGTTCCCCACTTTCCGCCGAATTTGAGGTATTGTGTGTTGAGTGGTAGAGCTCGACATCGCGCTTTGACTTATTACTAGAACAAAGAAATGAAAATATTGAATATTTCATTTCGTCAAGTGGGAATCGAACATATAACCTGTTTCGTACAGTCCACAAGGATACAAATTACACTTACAGCACACATATTTTATATATTTCTGCTGTCTTCCGAAAATTATAAGAAATATGAAGATTAAAAAAGATTTTATAAGTAACAGATAATCCTTTAAATGCGCACTCAGTGTTATTGATTCATTTTATTAAGTTACAATCAAACAAAAAAAAAAGAAAAAATAATGAAAATGCAATGTGAATATTATAAAGATAAACGATTACAAAGTCAATGACGACGTATCAAACTACTTTGGGTACAACAAGTGCTGTAAACCGGCCCTAAATCTCAAGGACGGACCTTCCGGACTAACGTATACGTAACGTTAGAAAGTGATATTACGACGTTTCGATTATATTATACCTAGTCGGCCTCTACGATTGCACGCTTATGTTACTAACTTAATTACAATGCGAATAAATATTTAATTGTTAATTGAGCAAATGTCTATTGATTGTTCCGCGCTGTAAGGTAACTTATTGCTTCTCGCACATGGCAGGGTAGGCAGAGGGAACTTGGGAACCTAGTGTTAAGACACTTCGTTCCACTTCCGTTCCATTTGAGGCATTGCGTGTTGAGTTCTTTCTGCATATCCTGCTATAGCTAAAAAAAATTATTGTAATCTACAATAACAACTAGTTAAGGAGTTAATCAACTTTTAGTTAAATAAAATGCCTATAAGTATTCTATTCCTATTTAAATTAGTTATTCAAGTTATTTATATCTAATTGCTTGTTTGCTGTAAGCTGCTCTCAGCGGTATGAGCTGCTCTTATTAGTATGGAGTACCTTGGCCTAATTGGATTAGGCGCTAAGGCGCGTATAATCGGTATCTTAAGACATATTTAAGCTTCCATCCTTCTGTCATTACATTATACTCGACATCGCGCTTTGACTTGTTACTAGAACAAAGAAATGAAAATATTGAATATTTCATTTCCTCAAGCGGTAATCGAACATACAACCTATTTCGTACAGTCCAAAAGGCTACAAATTACACTTACAGCACATATTTAATATATTTCTGCTGTCTTCCGAAAATTATAAGAAATATGAAGATTTATCTTCATCTTCATCTTTTTTAAAAAAGATATATTATAAGAAACATAATGCTTTAAATGCGCACTCAGTGTTATTGATTCATTTTATTAAGTTACATCCTTCTGTCATTACATTATTATCAAGTTCATTTTAAATATAATATGTGCAAAGTTAATTATATTCAAAATCTGCTGTATTCTTTCGTGTACATGCTCTATCGTGGAAATTGTGGGAGAGGGAATTAAGGAAACTAGTGTTAAGACACTCCTTTCCGTTCATCACTTTCCGCGAAATATGAGATATGCATGTTGAGTGGCAGAACAATAACACTAATACTTTTATAACAAATCAGAAATAAAATAAAAAAGAAAAACAGAAAAAAAATCTTTCTTAGATTTCTAATAGGTACATAAATATATCCCTTTGTGACAGTGTGACGAGAAAGTCAAATTTCGATTGCAAGCGGCTCCTTTTCAACCAGTTATCGATGCAACTGAGCAATCGCCTAAGAGTTCAATACCCTATAAAACTTGTTTTAAATGAAATTTGCATTGAATGATTGCTTTAAGTTGATTTAATCAAATTGTTGTAACTATTGACTACTTTCATAGTTAAGAGCAATAAGTATTAAGATAGATTGTTGAATTGGTAAATTTTAGTTATATAGGATCTCATTTACATAAGTGACTGTACTATTGTCTTTTTAAGTAATAAATATCTTTAAACGCAATTTAAAGTAAAATATATAAATAAGTCATTTTTCTAAACGTCTAATATAATATTTTTTAGTTGATATATCTTAAAGAATAAGGCACGCTTTTATAATAATTTGGAAAACATGAACGAACATTGCGCAGCGAAACAGTACATAAAATAGTAAACACTACGGTTTCAGTTTCAATCCCTAGTCCTAATCAAAGGATTAAATCATAATTTCTTCGTTCGTTTGTGGGAATACACCAAAGCTATGTTGAGTTCTGCCTATCAATTTGTAAAGTCTCAAAAATAATTATCTATTATAAATTCAAGTAAGTGTGCGCCTGTGCATTATTTAATTCTCAATATTAATTCAGTGCACGTGTTCTATGCATTTATATAATTTTCAAAATAACTAATACAATATTAATCACCTGTTGGGGTACGGCTTCGATTCCATTCGAATTATGAACCTATGTTTTCTTATATATTTTTTTTCCAATATAGTTAAACATATTATGTTATTAAATCTACCGTTTATTTTGTAATGTCTAATAAATAAAAATTGGTTATGTCATTCTATTGTTTCTACATATCTCACAAGATATGAGAAATTAATAAAATAAAAAGGAAAGAAAATGTAAAATAAATAAGAAAATAAAATAAAAAGGAATAGGTATTATACAATAAAGGTGAGTAAGTACTTTATAATATATAATTTTAATGTATTTTATAGGATCTGGTCAGGATCAGGTCTTTAGTGTATGACATAATAATTAATTAATTATTGTCAGAGATAGTATTTGTAAAAGTTTTTTATGTGAACTTGGAAAGGGTATCTGAGAAAAATTATAACGATGAGCCTATATCCTACTTGCAACCTTAACTTCTTTACACTTTGTTTTGAAAACGAACAGTTTAAAACGAATATGTAAAACTATATATTAAGCTGCGTCTATCGGTGATACATAAAAATATAAAATTGGAATGTTTTTATTAAAAATAAAAAGAAAATACATTTTTTAATCGTCAAACAATTCACTACCGGTTCACTAAAGCTACTGCCTAAGAAGAGCCTGCGCAAGACACTGAGCGGTACTTTTTTTAATGAATTATTTGTAAAAATCGTCATATGTTCCTCAATAAAACCATAATATGCTCCTATTAAAAAAGCAAGGCAATTCAAAATGCAGTATCTCGAAATCGGGTAAAAAATTTAGAAGGGAGTATATTCTCTTTAGTAATCATCCAGCTAAAAAAAAGTAGCTAGATATATTAAAGTCACTGACATCACAAAGTAGCGTCCTAATTAACAATAATATTGTGATCGATATTGTTATACATTAAATGTATTAAATACAATAACAACGCAACAAACAAAATTTAATTGCATCAATTTCACACTAAATTTAAAACTATATTATAGCTTCTTTATTACTCGAAGTGATTAACTGGAGCGTAAACAAATTTATGATTACTTTTTAAGAATATTTATTCGTTCCCTACTTAACATTAGCACTATGAACCAATAATTTTATTTACATTACAATATTTTTTACATTTTTAAACGAAAATTAATATTAAAAGGTCGAGTCTTTTCGCTGTCAAACCATTAACTAAAACCACTATCGGCACAATGACAGTGGAACTAACATCCCACATGACTTACGTCCAAATATGTAGATAATTTTTCTTTTTCTGCTTTTAGGAGACTACTATATGGGATAGTAATGTTAACAATGACTGCACGATACACCACTCGAGCTACTATATCAGGTCTATTAGCAACAATATCAGTAATAGAGACTTGATTGTGTCTATGCAAATATTCAACATTAGTAAGATGAGAACCACTAGAGACAATGACATATGTCGAGAGTGCCATCTTTCATAAATAGTTTCTGATAGTTCCTTGCCACGATTAGTTCGTTCTTAATTGCACCGACAAAACAAAGTATTATTATTATGTTTATAAATATAATCTTCTTGTCTCAACTTGAATTATAATTTACAACAATTTATTTAAATGTGGCATTAAGTTATTTTTGTAAATCTAATATATCATGTTGAATATAATTAGATTTGATATTAGCATTCGATAAGAATAATTTATTATCTACTATAATTTTGATTTAATTCATATATATATATATATATATATATATATATATATATATATATATATATATATATATATATATATATATATATATATATATATATATATATATATATATATATATATATATATATATATATATATATATATATATATATATATATATTATTAGATCTTTTATTTGATAAATGACTTGTTGTTTTAGCGTCTCACGACTAGCTTCTGTCTCAACGTAAAAATATATATACTACCCACTTATTCAAAATAATTCATATGTAATGCTATAATAGTTACGAAAGTAGTCCTTGTATTGGTAATAGCTTCTGGAATATCCGTGACATAAATCAGTCTACCACAACTAAAGGGAAGTTTACCAATATCCTGACTGATATTGAATCAAACTTTTAAGTAATTCTTCTAGAATGTTTCTTATTAATGCTATAAAAGCAAGCAGATTGAACTTAATGTAAAAATATTTTGGTCTCGAAAAATGAGAGTTTATTGGCGGAACTTAACGCCGCAACCTATTTTTCCAAGGTAGGGAAAAAACCCCGAATGGAAAGCGAACCCACGACAAATGTTATTAATTAATTAGTATCGTGCATTTGGAAAAACTTCAATAAATAATTTAAATAATATATAATACACAGGCCTGTCGTGGCGCAGCGGCACCATCATCATCACCATGTGACTGTAACCAACAGGTTGTGGGTTCGATCCCTACTCGAGGAAATGAAATATTTAATATTTTCGATTTAAATATTTAATGTTTTCATTTCTTCGCTCTGGTACAAGGCAAAACGCAGCGTTGAATTCCGCCACCCAACACGTTATGCCTTAAATTCAGCGGAACATGTGGAATTATAGTGGAACGGAGGGTCTTAACACTAGGTTCCCAAGTTCTCTCTGTCTAACCTGCTGTGTGCGTTTTAGCGTGAAGCTGAGTGAGTGAGTCTAATTATATATAAGTAGTCTCCAGTTTTAACTATTTAAAAAATTTAGTTCGAAAAAATTGGTAAAGTTTTTTATGTACATACTTATAGCATAGCAAACATTTTAGTTTTCAATATAAAGATATTGTCTTAAAAGTTATTATTATTATTATTTCATTAGAACAAGAAAGTAATTGAGATTACTAAATAAAATAGTGTAGTTCAAGCGGGCGGGCCACTAGTGCGTAATGTAAACAATAATATCCTCCTGCTACGACTCACAAGCACGACTTTGGCTTAAAATAAAGTTATACAACAATATAGTATAAAATAACTAATGACTATACCTTATATAAGGTTAGAACTTTTTGTCATGCAATCTAACTAGCATATTTTATTCGTGAGGCAGTTGTTTATATTATTATTAGTTATAAGTATAGACCATTAATGTAAACTTTACATGCAAGTATAATGAGGTCCTTTAAATCCAGTTTATAGGGAAATAATACTAGGGGTAGTCAATTGTGAAAAGGTCAAGTAAAAAAGGTTTTATTTATTTACGCAGATTTTAATTGACTTTTAAATGATATATGCTTATTATAAATTTAAAATATTTATAAAATTTGAAAATAAATAATTTATATATTATCATTAATTGTTATATAATTCTAGCCTTTTGTTTTGGTTGTAATTATTTGTACGAAAGAACATAACGAAAACTGCTAATAATTTTAAGAATCGCTTTTTTGGAATACCTTCGCAATTTCTTTTCATATTTTGATTACTTTGCGTATTATATATATTTTTTGTAATATTAAAATATTGAATTGCATTATTATCTCATACTGAGAAAATATATGCATTATTTTGTACGTATCATATATATCATTCTCACTTTGTCAAAGAAATAGAAGAATTAAAAATTAATTATATTTTCAATTATTTTAAGGCAATAAAAACAATAGCCGACATTAAAATTACTAAAAACGCTTTAAGAATTCCTCATTAATATGTATTACAATTTTAAGTTTTAAGGACAACATTTATAGGGATCGTCCAAAAATAAATAAGTGGCTTTTAAAGGTTGTGAAGCTAAAGTATAGTAACAATTATTGAAGTGGCATACTGATGAATTTTTTAAATAATATGTTCCTGATACACCAGTCTTGTAGAACTGAAGCGAGTTTTTGTTTGATTCATAAATTAATTATTTAATTCTGTGTATCATTAACAGTGCGCGATCTTTATTGGAAATATGTCACGGCGACCAAGTTTTTGCAAAGTTATCTTTGTCCACTTGTGTGTTTACCAACAACTTGGCAGTTTTTCTTTTTGTTTTATTAAAATGAATAAATTTTGTTTTGTAAATAATAAATTTATATTTCGGATCATTTTTATTTGGGAATTGGAGGTAAGAATGATTTTAGAATATAACCGTATAATAAGTGTAGAAATGCTATTAGAAAATTTTATTACGGCTTTTATAAGACAAATCGCGGTGTTAAATACCACCAATCAACATAATTACGATGTTCAAGTAGCAGAAAGCGGCGATACAAGGAAAACAGATATTATCAACTAAGTTCTTCCTGCTGATCCAACCAAAAATGTGTGATACATAATTATGAAGATAAAAAAGGAGTTTTTAATGTCAAACCTATTTAAGATGTCGCGACCTAAGACAATCTTATCATATATTATGTATATTATGTCTCTGAATACAGAGTTTATTTGTTTATCGTAATATATTTTTAGGTATATCATAAATTTAAGTTAGTATATTACTGACATTGTAGCTCTTTATCGATTGTTTAAGGACATCGGTCATCATGTCAACGGTTAATAATTGGTTTGTTTTATAGTATTATAACATACTTTCATATGACCAAAAAATGTTACAAAAGCAATTCGCTGAACAAGTGAGGGTGACATAATAACAAGGTATGTAGATAATGCAAAATGTTAAATCGATAACGCCTTGAGTGGTTAAGAAAGTTAATATAAATACATTATTATATAAATAAAAATAAAATATAATATAAATTATTATATTACAATATATTTCAGGACAATGTACATACAATAAAGTGGAATGGTTAAAGTGTTACATTATTTCTCATAGTTCCGTAACAAGGTAAAAATATATAATGATCTGCTTTCGTTGGCAGGGCACATGGCAGGGTAGGCAGGAGATATATGGGAGAACTTAGTGTTAAGACACTACGTTTCCTCGCGATAAGCGGGACTCAATGCCTCGCTTTGCCTTGTAACCAGAGGTAGGAAATAAAACCATTAAATATTTAATTTGCTAATATTAAAAAAATAATTTCCTCCAGTGGAGATCCAATCTACAACCTCTCGCATTTACATTCATTCACACGTTTATGATAGGCCACGACAGGCCTCTAAATATATAAAAACGAAATTAATAAACAGAAAAACAAATAAGTATATCAAAAAATTGTAATATTTCTTTTGTTCAATTTGGTTTTATTGTTGAAATATAAATATTAATGTGGGTTGATTCTCTTCACTACCACATCTATTACATACGAATGTCTATAATCTATTTGACGCGCTACTTATTTAGCACATTCGTGTATGCTAACACGCTGACTACATAGGTACATGCGTTCAAGCAAATGTTGTTCTTACAAAATCACGTTGAAATACGAGAGCCATGTTTTACTTGAAAAATCGTTGCTAAATTTGAGCATGATAGTGTTGTAACCACAACGAACTGTCTTGGATTTGGACATGGAGAAAACTGATTGCTTTCTTTACAGTGCTTGTTATGTAAGAAGAATCTTAACACCATAATATGCATAATTTCGATATTAATTCCGAGTTTTGGTTTCTTTGATGACGTCTTAATGTAGTCGTACAAAATCTGACCCTATGTGTTATGGTTGCATAACATTTAGATATATATGTTGATCGTTTTCATTTGATTCTCTGATAAGACAAAGTGTGATGTTAAGTTTCGTCATGCAATGTCTCCATTTGGCGCAAAAGGAAAGCGTAGAACTGAAAACTACTGCGTGAACGAACGTTACTACTGCGTGAAAGTTGAAGTTCAACACAAATTTGCAACAGTAAATAAAGAAAATTAAAAATTCTAATATTTTGTTTTATGTTTATGTATGTGAAAGAGAAATATAAGTTAGGAATTAACGTTTGTTTCAGGATTGTTGCCTTAAAGTATGTATATAATGCGTGAATATGTAATACAAAAAGGGGAGCAATACAGCTTCGTGACATTAAGATTCGTATGAGAAAATTCTTATGTGGACGATATAACTATAAAGATATGGAATTTTATGATACTCTATACATAGAAATAAAAGTGGAGTGTCAGTGTGTAATTTCAAAATATCTTAGGAGGCTTATCTCCAGAAATGCAGAACCGACTCATTTTCGATGAATAGTACTTTATACATTCTTCCCAGGACTATTTTCGCCGAAAAAGCCGCTTTGGTCTGTTTTATTTTAATATTTTTCTCAGCTTCACGCTGTATCCTGCACGAGGCAGGGTAGGCAGAGGGAACCCGGGAACCTAGTGTTAAGACACTCTGTTTAATATTTTTCTATAAAATGTATATGAAATAACTAAAACCTATATGTAAAATCGTTGTTGTTGCCTACTGTTTTAAATGAGTTATGTTCGTTTAAAATAATTATAGATACATAGTTGCAGTGGCCTTCGTGTCGCTGTGGCACAAATGTGCGACTAAACGCGACGGTTGTGGGCTCGATTACCACTCGAGGAATTTAAATACTAAATATTCTTACTTATTTTGTTTCGTCACTTAACGCAAAGACTTCAAAAAATCGAAGAATTAATATTGAATAGTATTGTGTAGGTAGTAGCCATACATAAATACATTTCTAAATATTCTTAATTTCATTACATACATACAGGTTTATTTTAGGTTTATTATTGCCATAATACCATGGTCAAGTGCATGTTACATGTCGCCATGGCATTGTCAATCGATCGTACTTTATTACAAACTGTGGAAAAGATTATGCCATATTTTGATTCTTAACAAGCAAATTCATTTAATACGAACTAAGTGACGAATCTGAATATTTACTTGGAAGTAGCCACGATGTAGTATTATCTGCTGACGATATGTCAATGATTTTTTGAAAGAAAGAAAACATTTATGAATGTACGGCTCACCTTATTTACTTTAGCTAATTTCATAGTTGTCTTATGGCTTTTTACTTTTCAGAAAACAGTCGCTGTGAAGCTAATTTTTTGGCAGGGTAGGCAAAGGGAAGGGCATTGCTTATTAAGTGGCGGAACTCAACGCTGCATTTTGCCTTGTTACCAGAGCGAAGAAACGAAAATATTAAATACTTAAATTCAAAATAATAAATATTCCATTTCTTCTGGTAGAGATAGAACCCACAATCTATCGTATACAGTCTCACGCTTGTGACTTAAACCTAAGGAACCTGCTACTCGATTGTATCGAGTTCCTTTATTTAGTGGGATAACATCTATAGAGAGAGGAGGGGAGAGAGAGAGAGAGAGAGAGAGAAGAGAGAGAGAGAGACAGAGAACATGGGCACGCCGAACAGCTTTCAATAACTTACTATAGCAAAAAGTGTCGTTAAAACTTTTCGTGAGATTTTTTTCCGTCCAGGCCCCTTTCACAACGCGGTATAAGGAACTTCGTTCCAAAACTTCATTCCAAAAAAAAAACTAAAACTAATTGGCCTATACTTTGAAAGTAGTAAATCCGTTACTAGCTACATTCGTTACTTAGTTATAACTTAAGTGAGATTTAAAATTTTATGTATTATCGTTATATTCTATATTTATATACGATATTTGAAAATAAAATGTTTAATTTATATACGATATTTGAAAATAATATTTTTAAATGAAACATTTAATAGTATTTCCTTTTCTCGAGTGGGGATCAAACAAATGACCTGTCACGTTTACAGTCCCACGTGCGTGCCTCCGCGCCACGTCGTGCCCACTAAATTTCTATAAGGCAGCAAAAAAATAGCTATGCCCCAAAAAATGTCATAGTGTAAATTTATTCCGCTTGCTGGTAAATATGTTATTAATTCATTAAAAGTAATAAACAAAATATATTTCTTAATATACTCGTACTTAATCATTTTCTTGAATAAGTTCTTCTCATTTTGAAGTGCGAGTAGCAACCATTATTATTAGCTTGACAATTTGACAAGAAGTTGTAGCATAATGAGGAAGTTGTTAATGATATTTTTACAAAATACTTTATTTCGAGTTCAAAATGCTTTTGTAAATTTTATCTAAAGCGGAAAGTTTATAGTAATTTCCTTAACTTAAATAATAACAGAGTTGAACAACCTTTAAATGTAGTAACAGGCATCGTTACTTTAAATCATTTAAACAATAAGCAATGTAGTATAATGAGACTGCTAAATATAAATATTATATTGCTATTTCAAAAGATGATAAATTTATTTATTATATCAATTTCTTTTAAGTTTTATTCTATGTCCGGCGCCGTTAACACACTTCCGTTCCCTACTTTCCGCCTAATTTCAGGATTTGCGTGTTGAGTGGCGGAACTCAACGCCGCGCTTTGCCTTGTTTTGGTAACGAGCGAAGAAATCTATACATTAAATATGGTTGGAACCCACAAGTTCTCTCGTTTACAGTTGCTTATGCTGTGTCACCACAGGCTTTTTCTACTAATTATATTTAACACAAATAAATTCTAAAATGCTAAGTGCGACACATATTTAATTTTCGTGGTTCAGTTATTTCTTTCTCTTCTGTAAGCACTTCATTATTAAAAATATATGGGCTAGCCAGAGAGAACGGAGCGCTAAACGCTACGAAAAACTAATATTCATTACTATATCTTACTGTATCTCACTGTAGCGGCTGTATGAGGAATAAACGAATGTACTTCTTAATTTATAATTATAATACACACCAGAAATAGAATAGATCCGGACATAATTATAACATATATAACTTATACGTTAATTATATGTCTCTCTCACAGAGTAACCTTGTTTACATTAAACAAAAATATAGACCTTACAAGCAATATATCGTTTCGCATATTTAATATATTTTCTGTTATAAAATTATTAAAATATGGAAGAGAATATTTTTAATTGTAAAAAAAAACGGTCTCGATCCGTTCATAAGAAATTATCCGTTATGCCGCTATCGTTATTGACGTATTACGATTTCAGTTCGTCTTAACAGAGATTTATCAAAAACTTAAAAGTGTTTTTGTTTGTATGTATCCAACTACCCTGCTTATTTAACATTTAAAATGTACACGTAGGTACATGTCCTGTTGTACGCGGAAACTTGAATGCCGCCATTAATATTTATTTGAATATATATCAAACGATTCCGAATTAATAATTTGTTAATTTAAATTACAAATGTATACTAATTATTCTATATATTGCGCAGTCCGAACATTCTTGATCGAATGATTTAAGCATAATGTCATTTGATTAATATTTATAAAAAGTGCAGGAGATGTATAATGTTGACATTTCACGCGCTCACTGGCATAGCAATTTAGACAAAGGAACCTATTGGTAAGACACTCCATTCCTCATTGTATGCTGAATGGAAGAGCTCAACGCCATAATCATTATTGAGTAAAATATTCGCAATCAAGCGAATTTTATCTGAAATATTGATAAGAGTAATGTTAATGATATATTTATACTTACAAATTTGTTTAGTACAAATAACCATCTGATCCAGGCTTGCAAAGCAACACAAAACGATATCAGGAACGTATGGAGAATCCAAAGAGTTTGCGACTAGATGTCGACGAACTTGAACACGACGAATTATTGCTGCACTTACTATTCTTTCTCGACAGTACATTTTTCCGCGCACTTTTGTCTAAAAACCTGTCGAACACTTGTCGTATCGTCGAATGTTTTCTGTCGAACGGATTTGGGAACATTTTTCGTGCGCACTGTACGGTGTGGTTTGAGTGAGTGTGGTACGCGGTGTCGGCCAATAGTGGGGCGGTTGCAAAATTATAAGGTCAAGTTCAGATGTGGCCAGCTGGCTTGCTTAATACAGCTTATGCTTTTACAAAAGTTGTGAGCCGTTTATATTTACACTTAATTGCATGTTCAATATGTGTATTCTTTATTTCTGCGGCATTTCTTAATGAAAAAAAAAATGGCGTTTTATTTTAAAATAGCATATATGTACATTCTTTTGTTTTGTTCATTGTTTATATCTTTTGACAAGGCTACCATCTGGTTCTCCGGGCTTCTGGTATTACAGAAACTGGATCAGGTTTTTAAACTTAGGTATATATAAAACTTTTAAAGCATTTTAACCCATATTCCCAATTTAAGTATGAATACTTCAATATGATGCTATTTAATTACGTTTTTACTTCCATCAATTCTACGAATGATATTAAAAAAAACTTTGACCCATAATAATTTAATTAGGTGGAATGTTAATTTGTCATTTTCAGAAAAGTTTGAAGCATAGGTACTACGGACGAACACAACAATGAAACAGCCAGCCAGTAAGTAACCAGCTTTGTATATATTCTAGCCTAGTTATATAACTAGGCTGAAATTTATCCCTTATTTACAATGAGATAGGATAAATTCAGTGGATAAATATGATCCTGCAAATAAATGCGAAATTAATTCAAATTGCCTCTATATAATAAGTCTCTGTCTTATCAAGTTGAACTTGGCAGATTAATTTAAAAAACCAATAAATTTAAACTAAATAATCTTTTCGAGACTAAGGCACTGTTATTGAAATGTAATAGTTTATACAATAATGTAATTACGATAACTTTAATACACTAGCAGGGTTGGCAGATGGAACCTGAGAAACTATTAGTTAAGACACTCCAGTCACTTCCATTCCCCACTTTCCACTGAATCGAAATATCGAACCAAACTAAATCCGCTACATTGCTTAAATTATACGTCCAATCATAATTTACAATATTCTTGATATTGCCTTCATCGACAGCTAGCGATGACTACCGGTCGCAACTTTTTCTCCAAAATCTTTAGTTTTGATGCTCGATACCGTGAGAAAAATAATTATATTTTAATGTGAACATTTGTTACACCATGTCATTAAATGAACTGGTTTGATTTAATTATCTTGCCAAATTTTATTCTAACATATATAGAAATGTTTTTGTATAATAAGATATATAACATTCACATAAAATATGTTTTTATATTTTCATCTGTGGTAGGGTAGAAAGACAGAACGTATAGCCGAGAAAAAAAACGTTCCGGTAATGCAAAAATTTTATAACTTTGGGAATAAGCCTGTTGGAAGAAATGAATAATATATATATTAATTTTCTATAAATAACTAATTTTGAATGTGGATTGAACCCACAACAAGCGTTTACAATTAGGCTTCCCCATTCCGTCACCACGTCCTTACATTTGCAATACTCGGCGTATCAAGACTTTCTTGTTTTTATATAAAGCTTGGCTTTATTAATAGCTTCTAGGCGATACATGTAGATGGAAACCAGATTTATATGAGACCTTCAGAAGTGCAATTGTAAAACTGGTATTTAAATTGGTATAGTAGTATATTGAATGATCCACAAATAAGTGGAAATGTAGACATATAGACAATTATTTAAATTAGTTTTTTGGATTCGTGGGGCATTTAGCACATGGCAAAAGAGACAAAGGCGACGACTGGAGAACCTAGTGTTAAAACACTCCGTTCTGTTTCCCGCTTTTCACCAAGTTTAAGGCATTGCGTGTTGAGTGGTGGAACTCAAATTAAAAAAATAATCAATGAAAATATTAAATATGATGACCTTCCTTAAGTGGGAATTGAACTCACAGTCTGTCAGTCACGTTTACAGTCGCACGCCTCCTTGGTACAGTAGCATCCCTGCTTCACTTCAGGCTTTTTTGGCTTAAATTTAGTTGTTTAGCATTTTAAATGCTTACTTACTTTTCATTTAGAAAAAAAATGTCATACGAGTGGTATTATTGTCTTATTATATAACTGTTTGCCGATATCTAAAAATATATAAGAGATAAAAAATGTATGTATGGTATATCCATATGTCTATACTTCATATTTTTTTGATATTATATGTTAAATGGAAAAACCTAATCATACTTTCTCAGTTAAATAAATGTATTTCTAAATTAGTACCAGATTAATCCGTTTTTAAAGATAACCAATTTCATAGAAATACACGAAACAATCTCGCACAATTTAGCTTTAATTTACTATGATAGAGTCTACTCTCTTTCACTTTCTATCAATATTTTATATTACAAAAAGCCGTGTGAATTGGATCACTGTGGTACTAATGGTGTCGTAAGACGCAAGTAAAGTACGTGTCAGGAGAGTCTCGTTGTCAGCAATGGCACCGGATCATCACCACCCCCGGCATTTAAAACCGGCGTCAAGTAGTGTCTTCCGCCTCTGCGTTTCGCAATGGGTAATGCCAGGCTGGCCCCGGTGCCCATGCATCTTAAAGGCCGGCAACGCACCTGTAGCTTTTCTGTTGCTACACAGGGTCGTGGGCGGTGGAGATCACTTACAATCAGGTGACCTGTACGCTCGTTGGCCGTGTCCTATAAAAAAACCAGACATGCCTCGATAAAGTATTTGTTTACAAATAGTACTGATTATCTCTAGGTAAATCGAAGCCATGCCTGAGGTTCCTTACAGGCTTTTTTTGTTTTTAATATATAGTAAAATTTGACCGCTTGGCCGTCTACTTGTGTATATCAACATGCCTATGCTTAAAGAACATTCAACGGTCTTGGTATAGATTTTGGTATAAACTTTAATACAACCCATATATAATTAAATTCATTAATAACAAAACATTTTATTAACTTCACGCTGTATCCTGAACATGGCAGGGTGGCAGAGGACTAGCAGCAAATCAATCATATATCGTTTTGTTCCCCACTTTCTGCTCAATTTGAGGCATTACGTGTTGAGTGTCAGACCTCAACATTCTGGTTTGCGTTTTTACCAGAACCAGAAAACTAAGATATCGAATGTTTTATTTCCACGAGTGAATCGAACTCACAACCGTTTACAGTAGCACGCTTGTGTCCTCACGCCACGACTGGCCTTAGAAGTAGAATGCAACACAAGTGAAGAAAAATTCACATACTAAAATTTATAGGTATTGCACAGAGAAAAAATAATACAAACTTATATGTATAGTGATAGTGGTAGTGATTTATGCATGTACCCGCAAATTTAAATTAGTCAACTTAATGCCCCACGTCATCAAAATCCATAGAAATTTTCCGTTGACTTATAATCATAAAGTTAAAAGGCAGCAAGTGGTTCTTAGCAGTACAAATAAAACTTCAAAATGGATACATGTAAACTATTAGAAACAAAACAAACGCTTTGTTCAAAATTAGAGCACATCCCCCCAAAAAATTATACACTGTAGTTTTGTGTTGTAAGAACAGCTTATAACTTTCCATTGGCTATCTCTAGTATTTGATTGATTTTTTATTATCTTTTTTAGAAGTATTTTACCATTAACATTACAGTAAGCAAAATGTTGGTAAGCAAATACTAGCTGGAAACGAATACCAGATCAAAATTATACATTATAAAGCCAAGAAAGAAAACTTTGCTCTAAATCAGACCGATATGGTATTTACTGTAAAATCTCTCGGATGTAATAACTTCGTTAATATCCTTGAACTTAGAAACTAATAACTTAAATATCATATCCGTTAACGTGTTTACTCAAATGCTCGATCTTAAGTAAATAATAATTAACATAGGAAAATCCTTATTTATGTTTTTTATAAATATTCAACATTGAAATATAAACCCTTTGTTAAATAGATAAGGTTAAAAATAATATAACCGAATGTCAAGATCATCACGTAAATTCCTGCGTCACTGTCAGTTAAGAGTTAAGTAAAAACGTCATAACATTCTTGCCAGCTTCTTGCAAATTATTTTGATCTATTTACGGTAGTTATCTACAATTATGTTTAATTATAAAATTAATTTTATTTTAATCACTAGATAACAAAATGAAATATAAAACATTTGTTATCGTTTTTTTTTATTAATTCTATGATAATGAATTACGTTTGCGACAGACGAAGGACTTAAAAAAACCGAAATGCTTTTAAAAATAAACTTTAATTATATTTAACTTAAAACAAATTAACCCTACGAACGATGATTCCACCTCGATGTGGGAATATGGAATGAACGTTCTTACAAAAAAATATCATTCTATAATTCTCGTGGGAATATAATAATTTGCTATATCGACAAATTCACTTTATAAAATAACAAGTAGCAGAAAGTAAACGTAGGCAGTTTCCATACTGTAGTTCTATGTAACTCCTCCCCCCTTAGAAAGGCGACTATTTTAGTACGTTTAGTGAAAATGTTGCCGGCATGCTCTCCGGGTTTCCAGCTGTTTGCAGGATCTCGAGCGTTGGCTGCTGCTCCTTTTCCACGTTGTTCCTACATTTCCATAGGTTACGTCGAATTGCTACGATGACACCGAGTGCGGCTGCACCTAATAGTATAGTGTAGACCGGTATTGTAGTGTGGTACAGGGCGTCTCTTTGCACTTCGTCGATATGTACAGGAGTCTGGATTATAAGTTGGTCCTGGATACCATGTAGTCCTTGAAGATCGATAGATTTTAAATGGATGTGAGTCGCTTTAGTGGACTGCTTTACGGCGTTATAGGGTATTTTCATTAATTTTAGGGGTTGCCCCTTGATTTTATTATAATCGTTTGCTATTGTAAACTGTTCTGATTTCAAACGACATCCAGCAGGAATCGTAGCTAGATAACTTCCTTGTAGAGATGTGTAGTCTTTTTGGTTACAAATAAGCTGTACTTTCGTTTGTTGAGGAAAGGACAGAACGTAGTGCTGGTCATCGAGTTTCTCCATTGCTTCTTTAGTTAAGGTAACTGTGGTAAATTCACAGGTATGACTTGGTTGGTAATCAGTTCCTTAAAGCAATCTGGTTTAGTGCGAATCTGATGATGAATTTCTTTCTCACAGAGATACCAATCTTTTACCTTCGGGCATTCAGCCTCTATGTACACATATGATACCTCGTCTGTTGCTAGGAAAGGGAAAGGTGGGATAAGAGCCTGGTCGTGATTGTTTGGTACTACTGATAATTTATAAAAATCATAAGTTTCTTTAGAAAAAATTGGAAATTTAAATATAAAAACTATTTGTTTATTCACAAAATATGAACCTGGCTTAATAATATTATAATGATGATAATTTAATTTGATTATTTTCTAATACTCTAATTGCCTCATTATATTTCAACGCATCGTCGTGATCTAGATTACCGGTCAAACTTTTTATTATAGAACCTAAACCGTTTACAAGACCTCTTTTTACTCGACTGGGCTCTAAAGAGTGTAATTGTTTTAAAATATGCCAAGCTTGTTAGTGAGGTAGTTAATTTGAATTTCGTACAAACTATAGGTAATATTACTCATGCGATTTTTACAGTCAAGCAGTTGATTTTCTAGCGAATGAATGTTAGTCTCGATATAGTCTAATTTTACATATTGTATGAATGTATGATAATGCGTAGTCAATTTCATGGATCCAAGTTTGAATGGTAGTAGTCCTGGTCCATTATTAAGGCTCTCAAGTTTTATTTCTTGAAGTTGAGTCATTGGGAGGGTCGTTACTAGGAGAATCCTGTAACAAATTGGCTGTGTTTAGGAACTCGTTTTAATCGTGATTTTGCTATGGGGCCACGTTTTTTAGAAGTGTATATATGAATTGGTAAGTCAGCTAACACAGTGTCATGAGTGTATCGTGGTGCAATCTTTTGTCGACTAGCAAGCGGGTTTTTTATAAAACTGACTGTTGGGGTGCATATTCCTTTTCAGGTTCACGATTTTCATTTCTTTTTTCTATTAATGCAGTGCGATTTTCAAGTGAGGATGAATTAATAACGTCGTATACGTATTTCATTTTATCCCTATGATTTTGAGTGTATTGTTGCAAGAGTTGCTGTGTTATATCTATATCCGTACAGTCCCTAGGGTCAAAATGTCCAGTCAATAAGTCAAAAGGGCGACATCTTGTGAAGCTATGTATTGAGCTGTTGTACGCTATTATGGCATAGGGCACAAGGTTGATTATCGGTTCCTCTTTATATTTTAATTTGAGAAGTCTTAGGTGTTCTAAAAGGGTTGAATGAAATCGTTCTATGTTACCATTGTCATTAGGTGAATGAGGTAATATTCGGTGGTGGTTAATTTTGTGAAGTCGGGTAAATTCCATAAATAATTGGTTAGTAAATTCGGTCCCATTGTCAGTTATAAGAGTCATAGGTATGCCATGGTGGGTACTGTATTGTAATAAAGCTTGTAATATACTTAAAGCTGTGCCGTCGCGAAGATGGTAAGCTTGACCGTATTTCGTGAAAACGAATTTCGAATGGTTTAGTGGCAGGCGGAACGATATTGAATTTTGGTCTAAGCGGATTTCTGTCATATTTAGCTTGACCGCACGTAGTACATTCATTAATAAATTTTGTTATTTGTTCTCGCATTTTCGGCCAGTAATATTTGTATGACAAAGCTGAATAACATTCGTTAATGCCACGATGATTTGTTTTACCGTCGTGATAGTGTCGGATTATATCTTGTTGACGCAAATATTCTTTAACATTTTCTAGTTCTTTTTTTGCTAAAACTAGATTATAAGAGGAACACTTAAATTTATCTTGCAGGATCGGTATAATTGAATACATAGCTAGAGGAGGGTTTATTAAGATAGCTGTTTTAATTTTAGGACTAATATATTCTTTAACGGCATTTATCACATCATTTTCAAAATTTGACTCAGACAATTGGATGCTAATACGCGTGTGAGTGTCAAACGGTTTGGTAACTACGGGTCGTTTTTTAACGTCAGTCACGACATTGAAAAAAATTTGTCTATTAAATTTATTAAGTGGCTCGTCAGTTATCGGTATTTCTAAGATTGGGTTTTCTGAACTCGTATGAACTGTCTCCGTAGAGGAGCTAGCTGGGGCAAGAATAGTTTCTGATGGATTACCGAGTAAAGAGTTAAGCTCATCTATTTCTTCTATCAAGATAATGCTTCTTTCGTGTGAACTTCGATACGGGAAAGAGCATCTGCGTTTGAATTTAATTTACCCTTTTTATATATATAACGGTGAAGTCGTATTCACTTAGTTTAAGTTTCCAGCGCGTAAGGCGGGAATTTGGTTCTTTAATATTCATTAACCACTGTAAAGGTTTGTGGTCCGTATAGATTTTGAATTTTCGTCCGAATAAATAAGGTCTAAAATACTTCGTTGCCCATACTATGGCTAAAAGTTCTTTTTCCGTAGTACTATAATTTAACTCGCTGTCATTTAAAGTTCTAGAAGCATAACAGATAGGCTTATCGGAGCCTATGGGTCCTTGAGAAAGAACCGCTCCTATGGCTACATTTGAAGCGTCAGTTGTTAAGACAAAATCTTTAGTAAAGTCTGGGTACTGTAGTATAGGGTCGTTTGTCAATAGGGATTTACATTTTTTAAAACAATTAATATATTCAGAATCTAATATAATTTTATTTGATTTTTTTAGGCACTTAGTCATAGGTTTCGTAAGGCGAGCAAAGTCAGGGATGAATTTTCTATAATATCCTAAAAGTCCTAAAAATTGTTTTATTTCTTTACTAGTTCTAGGTAATGGGTAATTTTCAATAGCCCTGATCTTATCCGGATTCGGTTTAATACCGTCTTACTTATTATATGACCAAGATACGCAGTTTCCAATTTTAAAAATTCCGATTTATCCATCTGAATTTTGAAATTTGATTCTCGTAATCTATTAAAAACCTTTTCGAGATTAACTATATGTTCCTGAAGTGACGTGCTAAATACGATAATGTCGTCTAGGTAAACTAAGCATATTTCGTTTTGAAGGCCGCGGAGTACATTATCCATTACTCGTTGGAAGGTTGAAGGGGAATTCTTTAAACCCATGGGCATACGAAGAAATTCAAAATGACCATGTTCAATATTAACGCTGTTTTCGATATATCTTGGGGGTCCATCTCGACTTGATAAAACCCACTGGCTAAATCAAGGGTAGTAAAATATTGACATTTCCCTAATTTGTCAAGGACGTCATTAATATTAGGGATAGGGTATTTATCGTCTAAAGTCTTCTCATTAAGTTTTCGAAAATCTACTACTAAACGCCACTTTTGTTTTCCGGAGGCATCTACCTTTTTTGGCATTACCAAAAGGGCCGAGTTCCAGGCGGACTCGGAAGGTCTTATAATTCCCTGATCTAACATTTTTTCTATTTGGGATTTTACTTCCTGTCTATGTACAAAGGGGTATCGATAGTTTTTGGAATGTACAGGTACCTCGTCGGTGGTTCGTATTCTATGTTTAATTTTGTTTGTAAAAGTTAACCGTTCACCCTCGATATAAAATACATCGGAGTACCGAGAACAAAGAGCTACGAGATTAGCTTTTTCCTCTGGGTTTAAGTGGTCTGTACGTAAGCGTGAAATGACATCTTGTGTGCGAGTCTCTAGTTGTTGAGTACTCGTGCACTCAGTATTAAATAAATCCGCGTGAGCCGGTCGATCAAGCGAGAATATAATGTCATTCGGTGTCGGGTTTTCGATTTCTAAATAACAACGATTATTTCTTACAGAGCTAATACATTCGTGAATAACGCAATTACATAGTATTTGCTCTCTAATAAAGGCGTCGCCTTCTGAAATATCGACAGGAACACGAATAATTTTAGAGGTATTAGCGGGGATAACGTCTTCATATAGGTTAACATTACACGAGTTATACATTCGAATCGGGTTCGAAGCGTTTTTTGTGAGCAGTTCTCGTTTTTTTTAATCTATACGAGCTTCCCAGTTACTTAATAAATCTAAACCAACTAGTCCGTCAAAGTAATCATGAAATCGATAAACGAATAATTTAATATTACAGACGTCATTAAACTCTGCAAAGCATGGCAATGTAATAGAATAATTGTTTCTGCTTGTCGCGTGTATGTTGGTTACTTCAAAAGGATCGAAATTTAACGCAAAGTGAGCGAAGTATTTCTCGACGGCCTCGGGACTAATAAACGATTGGTTAGCACCGGTATCTATTGAAAATTTTAAAGGTGGATTTTCTATTTGTATATACGGAAGCTGTCTTTGTGTCTGAAGATTTAATTCTATTTTGGTTTTTGTAATTTCGAAACCTCGTGAAAATCCTGCTGTTCTTGCTCGGTTGCGGCTATTTGTATTTGAGAATCGAAAAAATTATTTTCAGAAGTTATATTTAAATTATTGAAATCATGAGAAAATTCAGGTGCAAAGTCAGTGTCGTAGTAATCTGTATAGAAATTGTACTCTGGTTCATAACAATAGTTGTAATAAGAGTCGTCATATGTCGCACATTCATTAACATTCATTTCCCGTGGTGTAAAATAATTCAATGGCATGGGATTATTGTTATTCAAAGGTAAATTTTTAGGTATAAAGCGTTGGACTCCACTCATAGGTTGAGGACCTTGAGATGGGTTATTTCGGGGTGGTAATCTAAAAATGTTACTACGAAGGTTATAATTTGGTGGTGGTGCAGCGAACATCCTTTGTGTGTTAGTAGGCATGCGTGGTTGGTTATACCCAGTCACCGGGAATTTAAAAGGTTGTGGTGAAGGTCCCGCAGGGCGCTGACTTAACGGAGCCGGCCAGTTAGGTGCAGTGATGTTATGAGGTTTTGCAGGGTTAAATACTACTGGATGTAATAAAGGACCTGGTTTAGGGGTTGTGTTAGTTTTAGGAGAGTCCCGTTGTTGCAAATACATAACGTTAAGTTCCTCCTGAACGAACTCAAGAGCTTTCTCAATACTATCCGGGCGCATGCATCGTATACGCGACCCTAACGGTTCTTTTAATCCGCGTACATATGCCTGCATAGTGACTTTTTTATAAAGCTCTCGTTTCGCTTGGACTGTGGTGGGTAAACTCTCATGCAAGGTCACGTATGTCATAATTGTACTAAATAAAGTTTGGCAATGGTTATAAAATTCTTGTGGTGTTTTATTGCCTTGAGTCGCTATGGAGAGGTCATTATACAAAGCGGTCTCATCACGTTGATCTGAGAAATTATTAATGAGGGTTGTTCGTATACCTAGCCAACTGTCTGGTATACCGTTTGCGTTTATAGTGCACGCAGCTGTACCTGTTATTTTATTTAAAATTCCGTTTATCAAACAAAGATTGGAAAATTCACTACCAGGGTTACTGTTAAGGTATTGCGTAACCAATGAGTCACAAATTCTTATAAAACGCGTAAGGACATTAGGGTTTCCATCAAATTCCGGGACTAAGCGGAGGGCTTTAAAAATTTCGTCCGGGTTATATTGAGTCATTATTAAATGTTTTAATTGAACAATATCTAATTCTAAATTATCTAATTCTATATTACCTAATCCTACGATATTTCTATTACTATCGGCTAAATGTCTGCGGGCCTGGCGCGATTCAGGCTCCCGCGAACTAGAGGCTCTGGGATGATAAATCTTGAAGTTTAAGATTTAAAGGAGCAACACGAGAATAATTCAAGTGTACTTACAAATACAGCATTTCTGGTTCTCTCTGTGAATCGATTTTCGGATTCTTCCTCTGGTCTGCTGCAGGTCCGTAGATTCAGGATATCCGGAACGGTGCTTGATAGCCAACCCGGGTGACTCGCGACGCGATTATCGATTTGAGATATGGTCTTGAAATCTCCCGCGAATATCCTACCGACTGCGCCAATTACGTTTGCGACAGACGAAGGACTTAAAAAAAACCGAAATGCTTTTAAAAATAAACTTTAATTATATTTAACTTAAAACAAATTAACCCTACGAACGATGATTCCACCTCGATGTGGGAATATGGAATGAACGTTCTTACAAAAAAATATCATTCTATAATTCTCGTGGGAATATAATAATTTGCTATATCGACAAATTCACTTTATAAAATAACAAGTAGCAGAAAGTAAACGTAGGCAGTTTCCATACTGTAGTTCTATGTAACTAATGTGTAAAGAATCGTTTGTTTACAAACGTACCGTAATTATTTCTAAGGAAATGATATTCAGAGAAATAGTTTTATTTTTTAACAATTTTGTGAACATAATACTCTTATTTGTTGTTTTAAATTGAAATTTTTCATATAGATTTGTTTAGTTCGGGAAATAAAAATAAGATTGAAATAGATAGTAAACTTTAAAGTCAATTTTTGCATAAGAATTAATTTTGTATATGAAATTTTATTATAAAAAACAATGCTTTGAAGTCTTTCTCTTTCTCCCACAAAAAATGCAAGAAACATGTAAAATATATAAAAAAGGAAAAGTTAAATGTATTTTGAATACATATCAGTTGACAAAGGAAAAAAAACTATAATCAAATGAAAAATACATAATTTTATCTAATATGTAAATAAAATGTTAATGTTAAATAAAATAAACATAAACATATTTAATAAAATGGCAAAATCTCAAATAAAATATTCTTAAATGTTTAATTTGGAACCTTTCTGACATTTTAAATTCACACAATATTTTTATGTTACATATTTATATAAAACTTAGTCTTAAAAAGGCAAAATTGTTATTTCTTTTACGGACCAAAGTTATATAACATTAAAGGAAACAATAAATGTTGAAATTATTCTCACCTTTGTAGGACGAACACAACAATGAAACAGCCAGACATTAAGTAACCAGCTTTGTATATATTCCAGCCTAGTTATATAACTAGGCTGGAATTTATCTCTTATTTACAATGAGATAGGATAAATTCAGTGGATAAATATGATCCTGCAAATAAATGCGAAATTAATTCAAATTGCCTTTATATAATAAGTCTCTGTCTTATCAAGTTGAACTTGGCAGATTAATTTAAAAAACCAATAAATTTAAAGTAAGTAATCTTTTCGAGACTAAGGCACTGTTATTGAAATGTAATAGTTTATACAATAATGTAATTACGATAACTTTAATACACTAGCAGGGTCGGCAGATTGAACCTGAGAAACTATTAGTTAAGACACTCCAGTCACTTCCATTCTCCACTTTCCACTGAATCGAAATATCGAACCAAACTAAATCCGCTACATTGCTTAAATTATACGTCCAATCATAATTTACAATATTCTTGATATTGCCTTCATCGACAGCTAGCAATGACTACCGGTCGCAACTTTTTCTCCAAAATCTTTAGTTTTGATGCTCGATACCGTGAGAAAAAAAACTTTATTTTAAAGCGAACATTTGTTACACCATGTCATTAAATGAACTGGTTTGATTAAATTATCTTGCCAAATTTTATTGTAAAATATATATAAATATCTTTGTATAATAAGATACATAACATTCACATAAAATATGTTTTTATATTTTCATCTGTGGTAGTGTAGAAAGAAAGAATGTATAGCAGAGAAAAAAAACGTTCCGGTAATGCAAAAATTTTATAACTTTGGGAATAAGCCTGTTGGAAGAAATGAATAATATATATTAATTTTCTATAAATAACTAATTTTGAATGTGGATTGAACCCACAACAAGCGTTTACAATTAGGCTTCCCCATTCCGTCACCACGTCCTTACATTTGCAATACTCGGCGTATCAAGACTTTCTTGTTTTTATATAAAGCTTGGCTTTATTAATAGCTTCTAGGCGATACATGTAGATGGAAACCAGATTTATATGAGACCTTCAGAAGTGCAATTGTAAAACTGGTATTTAAATTGGTATAGTAGTATATTGAATGATCCACAAATAAGTGGAAATATAGACATACAGACAATAATTTAAATTAGTTTTTTGCATTCGCGGGGCATTTAGCACATGGCAAAAGAGACAAAGGCGACAGGAGAACCTAGTGTTAAAACACTCCGTTCTGTTTCCCGCTTTTCACCAAGTTTAAGGCATTGCGTGTTGAGTGGTGGAACTCAAATTAAAAAAATAATCAATGAAAATATTAAATATGATGACCTTCCTTAAGTGGGAATTGAACTCACAGTCTGTTACGTTTACAGTCGCACGCCTCCCTGGTACAGTAGCATCCCTGCTTCACTTCAGGCTTTTTTGGCTTAAATTTAATTGTTTAGCATTTTAAATGCTTAAAACTTTTAATTTAGATAAAAAAGGTCATACGAGTGGTATTATTGTCTTATTATATAACTGTCGCCGATATCTAAAAATATGTAAGAGATAAAAAATATATGTATGGTATATCCACTTGTCTATACTTCATATTTTTTCGATATTATATGTTAAATGGAAAAACCTAATCATACTTTCTCAGTTAAATAAATGTATTTCTATATTAATATCAGATTAATCCGTTTTTAAAAATAACCAATTTCATAGAAATAGCACGAAACAATCTCGCGCGATTTAGCTTTGATTTACTATGATAGAATCTACTTTCTTTCACTTTCTATCAATATTTTATATTACAAAAAGCCGTGTGAATTGGATCACCCTGGTACTAATGGTGTCGTAAGACGCAAGTAAAGTACGTGTCAGGGGAGTCACGTAGTCAGCAATGGCACCGGATCATCACCACCCCCGGCATTTAAAACAGGCGTCAAGTAGTGCCTTCGGCCTCTGCGTTTCGCAATGGGTAATGCCAGGCTGGCCCCGGTGCCCTTGCATCTTAAAGGCCGGCAACGCACCTGTAGCTTTTCTGTTGCTACACAGGGTCGTGGGCGGTGGAGATCACTTACAATCAGGTGACCTGTACGCTCGTTTGTCGTGTCCTATAAAAAAACCAGACATGAGTCGGTAAAGTATTGTTTACAAATAGTACTGATTATCTTTAGGTAAAGCGAAGCCACGCCTGAGGTTCCTTACAGGTTTTTTTTGTTTTTAATATATAGTAAAATTTGACCGCTTGGCCGTCTACTTGTGTATATCAACATGCCTATGCTTAAAGAATATTCAACGGTCTTGGTATAGATTTTGGTATAAACTTTAATACAATCCATATAAAATTAAATTCATTAATAACAAAACATTTTCTTAATTTTACGCTGTATCCTGAACATGGCAGGGTGGCAGAGGACTAGCAGCAAATCAATCATATATCGTTTTGTTCCCCACTTTCTGCTCAATTTGAGGCATTACGTGTGAGTGTCGGACCTTAACATTCTGCTTTGTCTTGTTACCAGAACCAGAAAACTAAGATATCAAATGTTTTATTTCCACGAGTGAATCGAACTCACAACCGTTTACAATAGCACGTTTGTGTCCTCGCGCCACGACTGGCCTTAGAGGTAGAATGCAATACAAGTCAAGAAAAATTCACATACTAAAATTTATAGGTATTGCACAGAGAAAAAATAATACAAACTTATATGTATAGTGATAGTGGTAGTGATTTATGCATGTACCCGCAAATTTAAATTAGTCAACTTAATGCCCCACGTCATCAAAATCCATAGAAATTTTCCGTTGACTTATAATCATAAAGTTTGGCAGCAAGTGGTTCTTTGCAGTACAAATAAGACTTAAAAACTTCAAAAATGTAAACTATTAGAAACAAAACAAACGCTTTGTACAAAATTAGAGCACAGCCCCCCAAACAAATTTATAAACTGTAGTTTTTGTGTTGTAAGTACAGCTTATAACTTTCCATTGGCTATCTCTAGTATTTGATTGATTTTTTATTATCTTTTTTAGAAGTATTTTACCATTAACATTACAGTAAGCAAAGTGTTGGTAAGCAAATACAGCTGGATACGGATACCAGATCAAAATTATACATTATAAAGCCAAGAAAGAAAACTTTGCTCTAAATCAGACCGATACGCTATTTACTGTAAAATGTCTCGGATGTAATAACTTCGTTAATATCCTTGAACTTAGAAACTAATAACTTAAATATCATATCCGTTAACGTGTTTACTCAAATGCTCGATCTTAAGTAAATAATAATTAACATAGGAAAATCCTTATTTATGATTTTTTATAAATATTCAACATTGAAATATAAACCCTTTTTTAAATAGATAAGGTTGAAAATAATATAACCGAATGTCAAGATCATCACGTAAATTCCTGCGTCACTGTCAGTTAAGAGTTAAGTAAAAACGTCATAACATTCTTGTCAGTTTCTTGCAAATTATTTTGATCTATTTACGGTAGTTATCTACAATTATGTTTAATTATAAAATTAATTTTATTTTTAATCACTAGATAACAAAATGAAATATAAAACATTTGTTATCGTTTTTTTTTATTAATTCTATGATAATGAATTACGTTTGCGACAGACGAAGGACTTAAAAAAAACCGAAATGCTTTTAAAAATAAACTTTAATTATATTTAACTTAAAACAAATTAACCCTACGAACGATGATTCCACCTCGATGTGGGAATATGGAATGAACGTTCTTACAAAAAAATATCATTCTATAATTCTCGTGGGAATATAATAATTTGCTATATCGACAAATTCACTTTATAAAATAACAAGTAGCAGAAAGTAAACGTAGGCAGTTTCCATACTGTAGTTCTATGTAACTCCTCCCCCTTAGAAAGGCGACTATTTTAGTACGTTTAGTGAAAATGTTGCCGGCATGCTCTCCGGGTTTCCAGCTGTTTGCAGGATCTCGAGCGTTGGCTGCTGCTCCTTTTCCACGTTGTTCCTACATTTCCATAGGTTACGTCGAATTGCTACGATGACACCGAGTGCGGCTGCACCTAATAGTATAGTGTAGACCGGTATTGTAGTGTGGTACAGGGCGTCTCTTTGCACTTCGTCGATATGTACAGGAGTCTGGATTATAAGTTGGTCCTGGATACCATGTAGTCCTTGAAGATCGATAGATTTTAAATGGATGTGAGTCGCTTTAGTGGACTGCTTTACGGCGTTATAGGGTATTTTCATTAATTTTAGGGGTTGCCCCTTGATTTATTATAATCGTTTGCTATTGTAAACTGTTCTGATTTCAAACGACATCCAGCAGGAATCGTAGCTAGATAACTTCCTTGTAGAGATGTGTAGTCTTTTTGGTTACAAATAAGCTGTACTTTCGTTTGTTGAGGAAAGGACAGAACGTAGTGCTGGTCATCGAGTTTCTCCATTGCTTCTTTAGTTAAGGTAACTGTGGTAAATTCACAGGTATGACTTGGTTGGTAATCAGTTCCTTAAAGCAATCTGGTTTAGTGCGAATCTGATGATGAATTTCTTTCTCACAGAGATACCAATCTTTTACCTTCGGGCATTCAGCCTCTATGTACACATATGATACCTCGTCTGTTGCTAGGAAAGGGAAAGGTGGGATAAGAGCCTGGTCGTGATTGTTTGGTACTACTGATAATTTATAAAAATCATAAGTTTCTTTAGAAAAATTGGAAATTTAAATATAAAAACTATTTGTTTATTCACAAAATATGAACCTGGCTTAATAATATTATAATGATGATAATTTAATTTGATTATTTTCTAATACTCTAATTGCCTCATTATATTTCAACGCATCGTCGTGATCTAGATTACCGGTCAAACTTTTTATTATAGAACCTAAACCGTTTACAAGACCTCTTTTTACTCGACTGGGCTCTAAAGAGTGTAATTGTTTTAAAATATTGCCAAGCTTGTTAGTGAGGTAGTTAATTTGAATTTCGTACAAACTATAGGTAATATTACTCATGCGATTTTTACAGTCAAGCAGTTGATTTTCTAGCGAATGAATGTTAGTCTCGATATAGTCTAATTTTACATATTGTATGAATGTATGATAATGCGTAGTCAATTTCATGGATCCAAGTTTGAATGGTAGTAGTCCTGGTCCATTATTAAGGCTCTCAAGTTTTATTTCTTGAAGTTGAGTCATTGGGAGGGTCGTTACTAGGAGAATCCTGTAACAAATTGGCTGTTTTAGGAACTCGTTTTAATCGTGATTTTGCTATGGGGCCACGTTTTTTAGAAGTGTATATATGAATTGGTAAGTCAGCTAACACAGTGTCATGAGTGTATCGTGGTGCAATCTTTTGTCGACTAGCAAGCGGGTTTTTTATAAAACTGACTGTTGGGGTGCATATTCCTTTTCAGGTTCACGATTTTCATTTCTTTTTTCTATTAATGCAGTGCGATTTTCAAGTGAGGATGAATTAATAACGTCGTATACGTATTTCATTTTATCCCTATGATTTTGAGTGTATTGTTGCAAGAGTTGCTGTGTTATATCTATATCCGTACAGTCCCTAAGGTCAAAATGTCCAGTCAATAAGTCAAAAGGGCGACATCTTGTGAAGCTATGTATTGGGCTGTTCTACGCTATTATGGCATAGGGCACAAGGTTGATTATCGGTTCCTCTTTATATTTTAATTTGAGAAGTCTTAGGTGTTCTAAAAGGGTTGAATGAAATCGTTCTATGTTACCATTGTCATTAGGTGAATGAGCTAATATTCGGTGGTGGTTAATTTTGTGAAGTCGGGTAAATTCCATAAATAATTGGTTAGTAAATTCGGTCCCATTGTCAGTTATAAGAGTCATAGGTATGCCATGGTGGGTACTGTATTGTAATAAAGCTTGTAATATACTTAAAGCTGTGCCGTCGCGAAGATGGTAAGCTTGACCGTATTTCGTGAAAACGAATTTCGAATGGTTTAGTGGCAGGCGGAACGATATTGAATTTTGGTCTAAGCGGGTTTCTGTCATATTTAGCTTGACCGCACGTAGTACATTCAGTAATAGATTTTGTTATTTGTTCTCGCATTTTCGGCCAGTAATATTTGTATGACAAAGCAGAATAGCATTCGTTAACGCCACGATGATTTATTTTACCGTCGTGATAGTGTCGGATTATATCTTGATGACGCGAGTATTCTTTAACATTTTCTAGTTCTTTTTTTGCTAAAACTAGATTATAAGAGGAACACTTAAATTTATCTTGCAGGATCGGTATAATTGAATACATAGCTAGAGGAGGGTTTATTAAGATAGCTGTTTTAATTTTAGGACTAATATATTCTTTAACGGCATTTATCACATCATTTTCAAAATTTGACTCAGACAATTGGATGCTAATACGCGTGTGAGTGTCAAACGGTTTGGTAACTACGGGTCGTTTTTTAACGTCAGTCACGACATTGAAAAAAATTTGTCTATTAAATTTATTAAGTGGCTCGTCAGTTATCGGTATTTCTAAGATTGGGTTTTCTGAACTCGTATGAACTGTCTCCGTAGAGGAGCTAGCTGGGGCAAGAATAGTTTCTGATGGATTACCGAGTAAAGAGTTAAGCTCATCTATTTCTTCTATCAAAGATAATGCTTCTTTCGTGTGAACTTCGATACGGGAAAGAGCATCTGCGTTTGAATTTAATTTACCCTTTTTATATATATAACGGTGAAGTCGTATTCACTTAGTTTAAGTTTCCAGCGCGTAAGGCGGGAATTTGGTTCTTTAATATTCATTAACCACTGTAAAGGTTTGTGGTCCGTATAGATTTTGAATTTTCGTCCGAATAAATAAGGTCTAAAATACTTCGTTGCCCATACTATGGCTAAAAGTTCTTTTTCCGTAGTACTATAATTTAACTCGCTGTCATTTAAAGTTCTAGAAGCATAACAGATAGGCTTATCGGAGCCTATGGGTCCTTGAGAAAGAACCGCTCCTATGGCTACATTTGAAGCGTCAGTTGTTAAGACAAAATCTTTAGTAAAGTCTGGGTACTGTAGTATAGGGTCGTTTGTCAATAGGGATTTACATTTTTTAAAACAATTAATATATTCAGAATCTAATATAATTTTATTTGATTTTTTTAGGCACTTAGTCATAGGTTTCGTAAGGCGAGCAAAGTCAGGGATGAATTTTCTATAATATCCTAAAAGTCCTAAAAATTGTTTTATTTCTTTACTAGTTCTAGGTAATGGGTAATTTTCAATAGCCCTGATCTTATCCGGATTCGGTTTAATACCGTCTTTACTTATTATATGACCAAGATACGCAGTTTCCAATTTTAAAAATTCCGATTTATCCATCTGAATTTTGAAATTTGATTCTCGTAATCTATTAAAAACCTTTTCGAGATTAACTATATGTTCCTGAAGTGACGTGCTAAATACGATAATGTCGTCTAGGTAAACTAAGCATATTTCGTTTTGAAGGCCGCGGAGTACATTATCCATTACTCGTTGGAAGGTTGAAGGGGAATTCTTTAAACCCATGGGCATACGAAGAAATTCAAAATGACCATGTTCAATATTAAACGCTGTTTTCGATATATCTTGGGGGTCCATCTCGACTTGATAAAACCCACTGGCTAAATCAAGGGTAGTAAAATATTGACATTTCCCTAATTTGTCAAGGACGTCATTAATATTAGGGATAGGGTATTTATCGTCTAAAGTCTTCTCATTAAGTTTTCGAAAATCTACTACTAAACGCCACTTTTGTTTTCCGGAGGCATCTACCTTTTTTGGCACTACCCAAATGGGCGAGCTCCAAGCGGACTCGGAAGGTCTTATAATTCCCTGATCTAACATTTTTTCTATTTGGGATTGTACTTCCTATCTATGTACAAAGGGGTATCGGTAGTTTTCAGAGTGTACAGATACTTCGTCGGTAATTCGTATTCGATGTTTAATTTTGTTTGTGAAAGTTAACTGATGACCCTAAATGTAAAATATGTCGGAGTATCGAGAGTAAATAGCTACGAGATCAGGTTTTTCCTCTGGGTTTAACTGGTCTGTACGTAAGCGTGAAATGACATCTTGTGTGCGAGTCTCTAGTTGTTGAGTACTCGTGCACTCAGTATTAAATAAATCCGCGTGAGCCGGTCGATCAAGCGAGAATATAATGTCATTCGGTGTCGGGTATTCGATTTCTAAATAGGAACGATTATTAATTACAGAACTAATACGTTCATGAATAATGCAATTGTATAGTATTTGACGTCTAATAAAGGCGTCGCCTTCTGAAATATTGAAGGAAACGCGACTAGTTTTAGAAGTCTTAGCGGGTATAACGTCTTCGTATAAGTTAACATTACACGAGTTATACATTCGAATCGGATTAGAGGCGTCTTTTGTGAGCATTTTTGTTTCTTTTAAATCTATACGAGCTTCCCAGTTACTTAATAAATCTAAACCAACTAGTCCGTCAAAGTATTCATGAAATCGATAAACGAATAATTTAATATTACTGACGTCATTAAACTCTGCAAAGCATGGCAATGTAATAGAATAATTGTTTCTGCTTGTCGCGTGTATGTTGGTTACTTCAAAAGGATCGAAATTTAACGCAAAGTGAGCGAAGTATTTCTCGACGGCCTCGGGACTAATAAACGATTGGTTAGCACCGGTATCTATTGAAAATTTTAAAGGTGGATTTTCTATTTGTATATACGGAAGCTGTCTTTGTGTCTGAAGATTTAATTCTATTTTGGTTTTTGTAATTTCGAAACCTCGTGAAAATCCTGCTGTTCTTGCTCGGTTGCGGCTATTTGTATTTGAGAATCGAAAGAATTATTTTCAGAAGTTATATTTAAATTATTTAAATCATGAGAAAAATCAAGTAACAAGTCATTGTCATAATAATCTGTATAGAAATTGTACTCTGGTTCACAATAATAGTTGTAATAAGAGTCGTCATATGTCGCACATTCATTAACATTCATTTCCCGTGGTGTAAAATAATTCAATGGCATGGGATTATTGTTATTCAAAGGTAAATTTTTAGGTATAAAGCGTTGGACTCCACTCATAGGTTGAGGACCTTGAGATGGGTTATTTCGGGGTGGTAATCTAAAAATGTTACTACGAAGGTTATAATTTGGTGGTGGTGCAGCGAACATCCTTTGTGTGTTAGTAGGCATGCGTGGTTGGTTATACCCAGTCACCGGGAATTTAAAAGGTTGTGGTGAAGGTCCCGCAGGGCGCTGACTTAACGGAGCCGGCCAGTTAGGTGCAGTGATGTTATGAGGTTTTGCAGGGTTAAATACTACTGGATGTAATAAAGGACCTGGTTTAGGGGTTGTGTTAGTTTTAGGAGAGTCCCGTTGTTGCAAATACATAACGTTAAGTTCCTCCTGAACGAACTCAAGAGCTTTCTCAATACTATCCGGGCGCATGCATCGTATACGCGACCCTAACGGTTCTTTTAATCCGCGTACATATGCCTGCATAGTGACTTTTTTATAAAGCTCTCGTTTCGCTTGGACTGTGGTGGGTAAACTCTCATGCAAGGTCACGTATGTCATAATTGTACTAAATAAAGTTTGGCAATGGTTATAAAATTCTTGTGGTGTTTTATTGCCTTGAGTCGCTATGGAGAGGTCATTATACAAAGCGGTCTCATCACGTTGATCTGAGAAATTATTAATGAGGGTTGTTCGTATACCTAGCCAACTGTCTGGTATACCGTTTGCGTTTATAGTGCACGCAGCTGTACCTGTTATTTTATTTAAAATTCCGTTTATCAAACAAAGATTGGAAAATTCACTACCAGGGTTACTGTTAAGGTATTGCGTAACCAATGAGTCACAAATTCTTATAAAACGCGTAAGGACATTAGGGTTTCCATCAAATTCCGGGACTAAGCGGAGGGCTTTAAAAATTTCGTCCGGGTTATATTGAGTCAATATTAAATGTTTTAATTGAACAATATCTAATTCTAAATTATCTAATTCTATATTACCTAATCCTACGATATTTCTATTACTATCGGCTAAATGTCTGCGGGCCTGGCGCGATTCAGGCTCCCGCGAACTAGAGGCTCTGGGATGATAAATCTTGAAGTTTAAGATTTAAAGGAGCAACACGAGAATAATTCAAGTGTACTTACAAATACAGCATTTCTGGTTCTCTCTGTGAATCGATTTTCGGATTCTTCCTCTGGTCTGCTGCAGGTCCGTAGATTCAGGATATCCGGAACGGTGCTTGATAGCCAACCCGGGTGACTCGCGACGCGATTATCGATTTGAGATATGGTCTTGAAATCTCCCGCGAATATCCTACCGACTGCGCCAATTACGTTTGCGACAGACGAAGGACTTAAAAAAAACCGAAATGCTTTTAAAAATAAACTTTAATTATATTTAACTTAAAACAAATTAACCCTACGAACGATGATTCCACCTCGATGTGGGAATATGGAATGAACGTTCTTACAAAAAAATATCATTCTATAATTCTCGTGGGAATATAATAATTTGCTATATCGACAAATTCACTTTATAAAATAACAAGTAGCAGAAAGTAAACGTAGGCAGTTTCCATACTGTAGTTCTATGTAACTAATGTGTAAAGAATCGTTTGTTTACAAACGTACCGTAATTATTTCTAAGGAAATGATATTCAGAGAAATAGTTTTATTTTTTAACAATTTTGTGAACATAATACTCTTATTTGTTGTTTTAAATTGAAATTTTTCATATAGATTTGTTTAGTTCGGGAAATAAAAATAAGATTGAAATAGATAGTAAACTTTAAAGTCAATTTTTGCATAAGAATTAATTTTGTATATGAAATTTTATTATAAAAAACAATGCTTTGAAGTCTTTCTCTTTCTCCCACAAAAAATGCAAGAAACATGTAAAATATATAAAAAAGGAAAAGTTAAATGTATTTTGAATACATATCAGTTGACAAAGGAAAAAAAACTATAATCAAATGAAAAATACATAATTTTATCTAATATGTATTTAAAATGTTAATGTTAAATAAATAAAAAACATAAACATTTAATAAAATGGCAAAATCTCAAATAAAATATTCTTAAATGTTTAATTTGGAACCTTTCTGACATTTTAAATTCACACAATATTTTTATGTTACATATTTATATAAAACTTAGTCTTAAAAAGGCAAAATTGTTATTTCTTTTACGGACCAAAGTTATATGACATTAAAGGAAACAATAAATGTTGAAATTATTCTCACCTTTGTAATTATAACTTTATCTAAGATGTTATAGTAAGAAATACAGAAAATGACACGATTTTGCACATAATTGTATTCGACCTTTCGAGATGATATGTCATTAAAAACATTTAATTACTGTTATATTCCATAGATGAAGTAATAACGTTAATGTATAAGCGTGAATAAAAAACATAGATTCTACACTGTACTAATTGCTTCGGTAATTTAGTTTAATTAGTCAGTAGTTTGCGGTTAGCGTCAATCGCATAATTTATTTTATTGTATCAACAAATGTTATTATTAATTGTTTGTTTATTTTGTTAAAAAATATGTGAGTATATATTATGGTGAAAATTCGTCTAAACGTAATTATGTGGTACTTGTCGATCATGTCCGATCCCAGTCATTTTACCCTACGACCTACTTGTTTACCATTATATAAGAGGCCGTACTTGTGTGGGTCATACTTCTTTAGGGGCAATGAACTCTCAGCCCTTAACCGCCCGGAAAAACTATAAAGACGTATTCCACGTAAACAGTTGCAATGGTAGGAACGAAAATAGCGAGCATATATTGAACTGAAACGTTTTCAGTTCAGTCGAAATAATGCTGTTATGTACCACAATCTAGCAATATTAATCGTGCCTCTGTAAAACGGGACGGAACGTGGCCATGCCACGGGAAGACGGACGGTACAGGCGAATGTAAGATACGGGGATAGGTTATGGAATACATATACAAATGTTATGATACATAAGATTGTTTTCTTTCCTTAAAGTATACATAGGCGCTCATACACACACACACATACACACACACAGCCATACATAGACAGACAAATGACATGACTGTGACACAGGGTTAAAAAAAATAACAAAGAAAAAACAGTGATACAGCTTTAAGCTACTTTAATTGTCATCGTTATATAATGTATTTGTTATAGACAAAAGTTTTAACAAAAAAAGTATTACCTATTGTAATGATAGAGTGTAACAAGTAGGTATGTAGTGTAATAAGTAGGTGTAAGTGTACAAGCAAACTTGTGACAAAATTTTAAAATACTTGTGACAAATATAGCTAAATATAGTTGCGCAAATAAGGTTTTTTCCATTCTCACATCTGTAACATTAAATCATAAATTGCAAGTCCATAGTAAACATCTTATTTGGCTTGTCCCAGGCGCCATACAGTAAATATGGGTGATAATTTTAATACTTTTGTCTCTTCGATGTCGAGTTCTTGTTGAATGTTAACTATCTAATCTAGTTGTTAACTGATTACTTACCGATTACGTACGTACTTATTTATCTTTACGCTGTATCCCTAGCGGGGTATGCAGAGAGAGGGAGAGCCAAACGCTACGGTCTCGGCATACCTGTTTCGCCTCGTCCACTGTCATCAACCTCTTGACACATCCCCCCCGGATATCCTCCTGTTTTTACTTGACCCTCCTCCAGTATTGTACTTACTGTGTTTTCGAAAGGTCAACAGAGGTCTCCCTTTAAACTGATTTATTCTAAAAATTAGTTATCGCTTTTTTGTGGTAAACACAAACACAATTGGTTATTCTTTGATGTTCCTTGGGTTAGCTTGTCATTGAAATATTATACGATAAGACCTTATGATAAAGGACTAAAATCAGCAAGTTTTACATTATCGCTTTTCTGCAAATAGGTCAGTACTTCCCCGTACAAATATGTGTACCGAATTTAGAATATGATCCCAGAACGATAAATTAATTTCATAGGAAAACAAAACTTAGGCATAAAGTTAAATACATAGTTTTAATTTAAACGTGTTTACAAACTTTGTATTCTAACTTTCTTTTAACCATCGAAGTAATATTCTAGTATAACTAAAATTTCTTGTAAAAGCCAATAAGCAAAGGTCTCGGTTCATTAAAGGAAGTTTTAGGTAATATCATGTAAACTTTGTGCAATAACCGGCACATATTGTTATACTCATACACCTTTATTGTATTTCTTTGTCATATTAAATCAAAACAGGCTATTCATTAAGGCCTGGCGTGGCGCAGAGGTAAATGCCTGACTCAGTAAAGGCGACAGATTATGGATTCGATCCCCACTCGACGAAATGAAATGTTTTTTTAAAGACATACTTTTGTAAATCATTATTTTACAGATTTTCAATTAGTGAGTCTGATAACTTTGAAATAGTACTGGAGCGAACATTTAATTTTCGAAGCTTGCTATCAAATTTAAAGCTTGCTATCAAGTGTAAAGAATCGTTTGTTTACAAACGTAACGTAATTGTTTCTAAGGAAATGATATTCAGAGAAATAATTTTATTTATATTTTTTAATTTTCCATATAGATTTGTTTAGTTCGGGAAATAAAAGTAAGATTGAAATAGATAGGAAACTTCTGAGTTGTATAATTTCTGAGTAGCAAAGTTGTGTAGCTTTCTATACATTTAAAGTCAATTTTTGCATAAGAATTCATTTTCTATATGAAATTTTATTATAAAAAACAATACTTTGAATTCTTTCTCTTTCCCCCACAAAAAATGCAAGAAACATGTAAAATATATAAAAAAAGGAAAATTTAAATGTTTGAATACATATAATAGTTAGCAAAGGAAAAAAAAACTATAATCAAATGAAAAATACATAATTTCATCTAATATATATTTAAATAAAATAAAAATAAACATATTTAATGAAACGGCAAAAACTCAAATAAAATATTCTTAAACGTTTAATTTGGAACCTTTCTGACATTTTAAATCCGCACAATATTTTTATATTCCATATTTATATAAAACTTAGCATTAAAAAGGCAAAATTGTTATTTCTTTTACGGACCAAAGTTATATGACATTAAAGAAAACAATAAATGTTGAAATTATTCTCACCTTTGTAATTATAACTTTATCTAAGATGTTATAGTAAGAAATACAGAAAATGACACGATTTTGCACATAATTGTATTCGACCTTTCGAGATGATATGTCATTAAAAAGATTTAATTACTGTTATATTCCATAGATGAAGTAATAACGTTAATGTATAAGCGTGAATAAAAACATAGATTCTACACTGTACTAATTGCTTCGGTAATTTAGTTTAATTAGTCAGTAGTTAGCGGTTAGCGTCTATCGCATCATTTATTTTATTGTATCAACAAATGTTATTATTAATTGTTTGTTTATTTTGTTAAAAAATATGTGAGTATGTATATATTATGGTGAAAATTCATCTAAACATAATTATGCGGTACTTGTCGTTCACGTCCGATCCCACGCATTTTACCCTAGGATTTACTTGTTTACCATTATATAAGAGGCCGTACTTGTGTGGGTCATACTTCTTTAGGGGCAATCAATTTTCAGCCCTTACCCGCCCGAAAAAACTACAAAGACTATTCCACGTAAACAGTTGCAATGGTAGGAACGAAAATAGCGAGCATATATTGAACTGAAATGTTTTGAGTTCAATCGGGATAATGCTGTTATGTACCTCAATCTAGCAATATTAATCGTGCCTCTGTAAAACGGGACGGAACGTGGCCATGCCACGGGAGGACGGACGGTACAGGCGAATGTAATATACAGGGATAGGATATGGAATACATATACAAATGTTGTGATACATAAGAGTGTTTTCTCTCCTTAAAGTATACATAGGCGCACACACACACACACACACACACACACACACACACACACAGACAGACAAATGACATGACTGTGACACAGTTTTAAAAAAAAAACAAAAAAAACAGTGTCACAGCTTTAAGCTACTTTAATTGTCATCGTTATATAATGTATTTGTTATAGACAAAAGTTTTAACAAAAAAAGTATTACCTATTGTAATGATAGAGTGTAACAAGTAGGTATGTAGTGTAATAAGTAGGTGTAAGTGTACAAGCAAACTTGTGACAAAATTTTAAAATACTTGTGACAAATGCTAAATATAGTTGCGCAAATAAGGTTTTTTCCATTCTCACATCTGTAACATTAAATCATAAATTGCAAGTCCATAGTAAACATCTTATTTGGCTTGTCGCAGGCGCCATACAGTAAATATGGGTGATAATTTTAATACTTTTGTCTCTTCGATGTCGAGTTCTTGTTGAATGTTAACTATCTAATCTAGTTGTTAACTGATTACTTACCGATTACGTACGTACTTATTTATCTTTACGCTGTATCCCTAGCGGGGTATGCAGAGAGAGAGAGAGGGAGACGCTACGGTCTTGGCATACCTGTTTCGCCTCGTCCACTGTCATCAACCTCTTGACACATCCCCCCCGGATATCCTCCTGTTTTACTTGACCCTCCTCCAGTATTGTATTTACTGTGTTTTCGAAAGTTCAACAGAGGTCTCCCTTTAAACTGATTTATTCTAAAAATTAGTTATCGCTTTTTTTGTGGTAAACACAAACACAATTGGTTATTCTTTGATGTTCCTTGGGTTAGCTTGTCATTGAAATATTATACGATAAGACATTATAATAAATAGGACTAAAATCAGCAAGTTTTACATTATCGTTTTCAGTACTTCCCCGTTAGGTCAGTACTTCCCCGTACAAATATGTGTAGCGAATTTAGAATATGATCCCAGAATGATAAATTAATTTCAATGGAAAACAAAACTTAGGCATAAAGTTAAATACATAGTTTTAATTTAAACGTGTTTACAAACTTTGTACTCTAACTTTCTTTTAACCATCGAAGTAATATTCTAGTATAACTTAAATTTCTTGTAAAAGCCAATAAGCAAAGGTCTCGGTTCATTAAAGGAAGTTTTAGGTAATATCATATAAACTTTGTTCAATAACCGGCACATATTGTTATACTCATACACCTTTATTGTATTTCTTTGTCATATTAAATCCAAACAGGCTATTCATTGAGGCCTCTCGGGGCGCAAAGGTAAATGCGTGACTCAGTAAAGGCGACAGATTATGGATTCGATCCCCACTCGACGAAATGAAATGTTTAATTTTCAGACATGCTTTTTTTAAATTATCATTTTACAGATTTTCAATTAGTGAGACTGATAACTTTGAAATAGTACTGGAGCGAACATTTAATTTTCGAAGCTTGCTATCAAATTTAAAATCATTAATTAGGTAATAATTTTAATATTCAACATACAAACGTCTTTACTTTTTGCACCTGCGTTTTGTTAAAGTTGATCATTAATTATTAATTGTCTGTAAGAGATTATTTTTTACGAAAAATTGTACATTTATTCTTTACAACTTTTTAAAATTGTGATATTGAACTTAACCAGGCATTATTTGGGATAGTGTTGTAAAATCGTTTTTTATAGTAATTATTTTTTCTTTATTAACATGATTTTGGAATGACTGGACACTTATGGGCAAAGAATATTATTTAATAGTTCTGATAAAAATATATATATTTCATGCTTAGTTAAAGTTAAAAGCTATACGAATATATAGCTAGCTTATGAAATATTAAATTCTATTTTATTATCTACATCATTCAATTATCAGTCAATGTTTATTATTTTGTTTGTTTATTTTGCCACGTTACTGTAAACTAGTATAAATTAAATGTGAAAGATACGTTATGTGACATGATTATTGTTTATAACTTGACTAGTCGTCACTTGTTTCTGAGTTTTTTTTACTTCTTATGTCCTTCTCGCTCTTAGTGTTCTCTCTCTAAATGGTGGCGCAGCGGCACATACGTGTGTCTGTAACCGATAGGTTGAAATATTTAATATTTTTAATTTAAATATATAAGGTTTTTATTTCTTCACATTGGTACAAGGCAAAATGCGGCGTTGAGTTCCGCCACTCAACATGATATGCCTCAGAATTCGGCAGAAAGTGGGAAACGGAAGCGGAACGCAGTGTCTTAATACTAGGTTCCCAAGTTCCCTTTGACTACCCTGCCATGTGCGGGATACAGCGTGAAGCTGAGAGTAAATGGTTTAGAATACCAAATTATTATTTCTAGAACACAGTACCTTAGAAATAATGATTTTTTGTTTAGAAAATACTTCACAAAACATTAATATATTCCAAGTCTACATAATATGATATAATAAAAGATGTAATTAATTAATTTTAATAATTCTCCAGCAATTTTAAATGTGTACTGTGAAGGCATTTCGTGTTGTTTATTGTCTCGGTGAAGATATTTACTTTTGTACAGTAGATATGAAATAAATAAATTAAATTATAAATATGGAATTAGAAATAATACGAACTAATTGAATTTAATATTTTTACTATGTTTTAAAGTGTTATTCCACACTTAGGACAGAAAATACTACCCGCGCCTCTGGAATACCGTTCCTGGAACGGTATTCCAAAGGCGCGGGTTCAAATCCTGCTTCGTTCAAAATTTTTATACGCTTTTTAAATTTAAGTTTAGTAATTGAATTTAATTATAATATACAAATTAAAAATTTGAAAATAGAGATGTTGTATTTAAATAATTTACAGATATCCTATGATATAAACAGATACTTTTTTATTCCGTTTATAATTTTTTTATAAAAATAATTTTCTATACTCTGATCAAATCATGAACAAGTTTTTCAATGACGATAATAAGCCTGTGTTTGACTAGATTTTCTGTAGGTTTCTAGCCTAACTAATTTCCCAAGAACTATTTATTTATATTTATTTATAGCCTTGTTTACCATTCAAATATCGATAGGACACTATCAGCTTTTTAGAGACAAGTTTGATATTTTTAAATAACAAACCCTCAAGTTGTCCCGAATTTTTACAACTAATAGAGGAAATCCTGGCTGACTCCAGGTCATAAGGCTTGTTAGGTTGAGTAAAGGCAGATCCAGCCGGATTTGCCTGAATCAGTGTAGTAGCCTTGTATAGGGCAAGCAACTTGACTTGGTTGACCGAGTAAAAGTAACTTCATCTTGAAGGCCCTGGTTTCCACGACGTCATTCCAGACGGAAATCGCCATTCCAACCCTCTCTTTAAACTCCTCTCCTGGTAATTGTGCCTATTTACTTGGTGTCTGCCTACCAGCTGCGTACAATAAGGCCCGATTCTCTTTTCTCCAGACCCGACACTCTTATCACTTTTTTTCGAGGCTCATGCGCTGACAATACATATCAGTGGCTCAATAACGGCTGTGTATATTATTTTCAAGTCCTCGGACTGGAGATCCCCTAATCATCTACTTAGGATTCTTCTCTAGACTCTAGACGATCTTGTATAGCCAGTTCAGCATGGTGCTACGTTAATACCAACTAGCATCTCTTTTGGCTATTCTTTCAATCTCAATCGCTCCTTAGGTTCATAAATAAAAAATTATATTATCCTAAACCATTTGTGAAAATAATTAACACGACATTTGGCTCTCGGAACGAGGCAAATCGGAGGATGTAGCCATTCCTCGTCTCAAATTTCAAAACTTTTAAAAATCCTACCGTCAATTGATAGTTCGATGGAGATTTTACAATATTTCAGGTTTCTGTGCAAACAGAATATTTAAATAGATGTACTTATTTGATATTCGTAATATTTTTATCATAATAAAAAATAAAAATCATATAAAAAATTATATGATTATTCAGTCTCTTTTTGTAAAATTATGTACGCATGAAATATATATCACATTTAGTAAAATAATTTTCCCAGCTGTATTTTGAGGTTAAGTACTGGTTACTGTATTAAATGAGCTTGACATGGGAAACAGAGTTCCACACTGAAACACTTTAAACTTGTAGAAATTTGTAGTTATTTACTTATAGATCTCTCTTATTTTAGGTTCAAGGTTATTTCGGATTTCATCACTTGATGACTTTACCAAGGTCAATATCAAATTCCAACTTAATTATTACTTGTATCGTACGACAATTTTCTAGAATGTTTTAATGTTTGTTACTATACAGAATTTTAATGCGATATGTATTTCATAATTGGCTCTTTTAAACGTTTATTAATTAATGTAAACAAAATTAGATGGTATTAAAGGAATAAATAAATGACGACCTAAGAATCTCCTCTTATATTTATCTATTTCTTTGAGATATACTCGTAGATTGTAAAAATGTAAAAATTATACAACGAAGCATATACTCCACTGTTCCTTTTTTGAAATACTGACACTGTAGGCAAGAGAAAAATAAAATTGTTGATATAAGTTTCTTAGAAATATGACAATGAAAACCAATGTTATAACTACTGGTTTTTGCAGTAAATTTATAAAATAATTACTACGTTTATAAGTCGAGAACGCCCCGTTAATTGTAATCTAAGTAAAGCAAACAATCGCATATAAACCTTTTTTTGGTTCTTAAAAGTAAGCAAAGTTTAAATATATCGTTAGAAAAATTTTAAAAATTCAGCAAAATAGACAGAGGAAGGAGCTTACTGAGTAAACAAATGTTGTTGGTTGCATTTACAGGTTAAATTATAAGGCTATCAAGGTCCTACAGACACGCTTACCTATATCTAAGTTTTGTTTTTCACTTGTTAAAATTTATTGTAGTTTATTTGTGGAAATTTCCTTCTTTAGTTTACCTCCAGATATATATATCCAAGTAGTTAGTTTTAAGTGAATATGATCATATGTCAAATACAATTGCAAATATATTTCGTATCGTCGATACTGGAGAAACGGATGTAAGTAGCTATGTCGGGGCTATGGGTAATTTATTTTTTTACCGTGTTGTTTAGTTCCACCACTTAATATGTCGTGCCAAGGACATCAAGCTAAAATTTCGAGCCGCCCTGTGTTTCTTGATCATTTCTTTTTTAAAATGACCTGTCTTCTTAAAAGTCTTTGAAACTACTTTTTACAACAGTCATTAGTTAGACTATAGAGGTAACTATTACCGCTATTATAAAAAGTTTGACAACGCGACTGTAGCTTCTCCGGTGTTATACGGGGCCGTGGCCGGCGGTGATCACCACCATCAGGTGACCCGTACGCTCGTTGTGCCTTGTCTTTTCCGTCAAAAAAATAAAACTTAAAAGCAATTTAGAATCTATTTATTTATATCAAAAAATAAGATTCTAGAAGCCTCCATTTTAAATATTAGTAACCTAACCGGTATTGTAAGGCACTTGCACTCTTATCAATTTGAATAATTTTACTCGTATAAAATTTAAATAAAATACCATATGATTTTTTTCTAAGAATTTTTAAAACTATAAATTTGTTTTTAATGGTAATAAAATATATGTATATATTGTAATTATTATAATTTAAAGTTATGTAAGTATATATATACATATGTATACATATGAATATATATATATATATATATATATATATATATATATATATATATATATATATATATATATATATATATATATATATATATATATATATATATATATATATATATATATATATATATATATATATATATATATATATATGTATATGTATACTTACATAACTTTAAATTATAATAATTACAACTCATATATATTAATTCTATATAGTCAACATGTCAGTGGAACTGAAGTGGCTCAAATTCCACGTAAAGGCCATGTGCGTATGAATGTGAAAAATAGATGAGTATTAAAAGAGTGTGATGGAACATATTTAACAACATAACATGTATATATATTATATTGTTATATATTTTTTTTAATTATACATTAATATCAGGTTTCGTGTTTATGAGACTAAAATTATTATTTGCACGATAGATAATGGGTATTGTAATTATAGAGCTGTAGACATAAATGGAGTAGTTGGCAATTCATCTCAACGTAGAATTATACCAAGATTACATACAACCTTATAGTCGACGCTTTTGTATATTAGTTAAGTTAGTGCAAATTTTTCAGGTTTAGGTGGAGAGAAGATCAGACACCAGAAGTGGGTTTTAATGAGCACTTTTAAAGGGAAGGGGTGGATTAGTGCCGTGTTTAAGTCAGTGATTTGCTTCGGGCAACACTCAAGTCACAAAAGCACGGCTCCAAGTAAAGGTGAATCTAGGTTATTCCTGAGAAATTTCATCTCGATTTAGTCTTTCATTAGCACCGTTCATGGACCTGTTAATAAAAGTAGTTATTATTGTTTTTTGTTGCTTTGCGCATATAGTATATTAAGCACACCGAATTCACAGTTACACGCTGTCCCACTACGGCAAGGTAGCCTCAAAACACTCATTGAATGTTTTTTGCTTATACATATTACAACAACCCACTACACGGATGTTATGTTTTGCATTCTGTAAATAAGTCTACACATCTACGTGTATTTACAAAGGTATCATTCAAACAATAAAAATCTTATCTAGGCAATCAAAGCTCCCACGACGCACATAACATTCTGACTATAATTTACTTTTATGTATATTTAATTAAAGTGGAAATACTATAGTTATGTCTCCTTCTTTACGTTTATATGATATTTTAAAAAAAGATTAAATATATTTGTTTATATAATTAAAATCATACATATCTACTGTAAAATTCAAAATATATATTACAAAGTAGTAACAATTAGAATAATAAAAAAATTACCAAACGTTGGAAAGATGGCATGTATTCATTTAATGTGCCGAATCTGGCAACAAGACAAGGAATTTCGTAGAGCTTGCCATTTTTATGAAGGCTTCTATAACGGTGACTTGGAAACGGAGCGTTTTAATATTAGTTTTCATCTCTCAATACAAAATATTATTAGTAATCAATATTATTGCATTTACCTATATGCAACACTTTCCTGGTGCTTATCGGCATTATCATATTTATATTTCTGCATATAAAATTAATGTTTCTGTATGTGTACTTATCCATATAATGATTAAATATTATAAAATACCAACAATGCGTGTATATTATTATTTGACAAGCGTACTACGTGGGTGGTGAAACTAAACCCTTGCAATTTGTCCAAATATATCTTATAATTTAATAAAATGGTTGTTTATGTTATGTCCTAGTTGTGTTATGATAGTGATTGATTGGTTCCTTAGTTACTATTAGAGAAACATAAGTTTTAAAAGATAAAGCCATATATCGATATATAGTACATACATATATATATATTATATATGCTCATAATTATTTTTTTAATCATATACATACCGACCGTTCAGATTTCTTAGAAATATGCAAAAGCCGTTTTTAGCTAATGATATTTAATTATTTTATTACTTTGTTTGTTATCCTTTTAAATTTATTTTTCGGAACTGAGACGTAATCAGAAATAAATGTAAGGATAAAAGTGAGATTATTTTCTGATATTTTGATAGTATATAAATTATCTAAAAGAAGCGTTATGTTGCAAGTATAAACAAAAACAGCAGTTCGTTTTAAAAAATATATATGTTATAAATTTACAATCAATTGGTCGACTTTTTTGCATCTTACAAACAAATGACGTATGTTATAAATGTATTTACTTGTTCATAATTTAAAGCTTTAATTTATTGTGTATAATTATTTAAATAAGGAGAATGAGATTTGTTGTAACGCACACAGGGCACAAGCGTGCGACAAGATAAAGCGCGGCGTTGAGTTCCGCCACTCAACACGCAATGTCAAGAGCTGATCGGAGTGTCTTAACTCTAGGTTCCCAAGTTGTCAACCTTAAAAAAAAAGGAAGAACAATGTATAGATTTATTCTATTCCACAAGTATTGGTTCAGTTTCAACGTAGCTATTATTTAACTAAAGTTTATATTTGACATACTATTAGCCTACAAGTTCAATATGTTTTAAGTAGATATATTAATATATAAAATATATTATTTTAATTTCATTATGAAAAATTATTTACTTTTCAATTAAAAATTGATGACTTTTGTATATAGTGTTAAAATATTGATCGCAAGATTCAAGTAAATGAATTATTTTCAATTTATAAAATAACAACAGAGAATGAACTACTTAATGATTGTATTGTACTGCGACGTTTGTACCTTGGATTGTTGTATCAGTTGATGGGCGAGTTTAGTAGTGTTGGGATGATATGAAACTAAGCCGTCGGCGTCGGTTTATTAAGCTCTACTGAAACTGCTTATTCTATCAGAGCTTCTGCTTTCGCTTTACAAATATCAAATGATTTAATTTCGTCTTTGAAATATCTCCTAGAAATAAATGATATACAAAACTAAAATGTTTCAATAGATTATCAACTACTCTCGTTTTTACTTCTAACCATTCATACACATGTATGTATTTCTTCGTTTTTTAACTGTACCAAAGCAAAAAAAAAAAAAATCTTTTACTGAAATTTCTGTGTTAACATTACGACAATTATTCATATGAAACTTATTTAATATAAGTCAGCAGTATAAAACTTCATTCATATGAAATATTATTTAATTATTAAGACTAACATGATGACCTTAGAAGCAGTATACATCAGAAGCAAAAAATAGGTCTTTAGCACCAAGAAGTTCAAATATTTTTATTCAAAATAAGAAATTCAGTTTAGATTAAAAAAAAGACGTGAAACACGTCTGTTTTTAATCAAAGCTTTACATCATATAATTATGTGACAATGATATATTTAAAATAGCCTGGAGTGAGCATTTTATTCCCAGGGCGTGTTATCGTTTATAAAATCGTTAATTTGGTAATAACCTTTACCACACAAACGTCTTTTCACAACTTTTTAAAACTGTAAAATAGAAAATTCTCGGACGTGTTCTGGGATCCTATTGTAAAAGCGTACACCCTGTCTCATAAAAGAATTACAGACTTGATGCAATCTAGTTACAGGCGCACTAAGTTTAAACCTATTTCTAGTAGATTAACAATATTGTAAAGAATTATTCCAATTTATATTGCGTGTCTTATAATGCCATTTTAAAAGCTTTTGATTATTAATCTAATAAAAATAATACATAATAATATGTGATCTGGAAATATCATAAATATATATCTTTTATTTTTATTGATTAACTTTATCTTTGAATTTCAGCCATAAATAAATTTAGGAGGTATTTTTCTTGTTGAGCGACGGTAATAAACGCTTGATAAGAAAAGCAAATAGGAGGGCTTGAATTGTATTATTTTGTAAAAACTAAGTATATAGAAGTAAAATAAAAAACAAAATTTATATGAATATCTGTTTAATCGATTAGTTCATTACATCTCAAATTTCCACCACCTAATGACAATGGCATGATGTACTGACGTCAATAAAACCAGTTCCATAAGGCGACCCGACTCGATCTGCAACAAAAACACGCAAAGTTCAAACAAACCGTATTTTTTTTTGTTATATGATAAATGATTTTTTGTTTTTATGAGTGAATCTAAGAAAATTTAAATATTTATTATATTTTTTCAATTTAAATTCTATTAACTTAATTAATATTTTAAAATGAATATTTTGTCATATTTTAAAAAAAATCGTAGGGCTAAGAAAGAGGATAGAAACTCGTACTAGATATTTGTAATATAATATATACACACATGTTAGTTCCAAGTAGGTACAGTTAATCAAACAATCTGATATGATTAGACTGACCTAGAATTCTACCGATAGCAAAGGCGCATAGTAAATCATAACAGACTACATTCATAGTTATTTCTATGTTACATTGTAAAGAAATAAAATGTGTTTTTTAACGCTTCAACTTAAGACAGAAAAGTATATTTTTTTTAATTTGTGCAAATATTTAGATGTTATTTTTTTTTCGCTAAAGCAAATTAAAAATAGGTAAATAATTATATTGAATATTTAATAAAATAATATGTACTGACCTATTGCATGAGTGGATCAACGCATAATTATCACATACACTTCACGACACATGTTTCATCTTTTGAAGCTGAATTTTTGAGAACTTTCTGTGCTGCTTGAAGACATAGAAGAATCGCTGCTGATCCGTTTTGACAGATTATTCTTCTTCCTGAAGCTTAGACGGGTCTCGCCTTTTATGAATTTATCTAAGGCTTGCCTTAGCGCGGAGTGTTTTCTTTCAAAGGGATTTGTATACATTTTCACGAACTTATTTAATATTTTGAGCTTTTTATAATGCGTGCGTTTCACACAAGTGCCAGCGTTGTTATGACGATTGCCGGCGCGGTCTCCGCCTAATATAATACTAAATGACGCGTGCGCAGGTCAATTGACTGTCTACCTACGTCAATGTTTTTTGCTCCGAGTATCGGAAGTTTTATTAACCCTTTTTATTATTTTTCTAATTCATTGGATTTGGATTGTTTTTTTTTTTTTAATATTTTAGTAGCTACGCTATATTCATTTTTACGAGGTCTTGTAAATACTTATATCGGTATAATTAATATAAAGAGATAAGTTATTTTAGGTTACTAAATGATAAACAGATTTAGTATGCGGATTTACAAATAAATGAGCTGACGTTTATTAATGTACTTGGACATTAGGGCTTCTATAAATAAAACAAAACAAAACTATCAATAATAGAATATTTACTTATACTAAATACTAATATTTTAATTAATTTTATTGGTATATGATTAAATTGTCATTGTTGCATATTGTTTTATATACTTAAAATATTTATTCAATGAATTTTATAAATTTATTTTTATTTATTTATTTATTTATTTATACCATTAAGGAAGTATATACAGAAACATTTGTACGATAATAACCGCATTAGTTTAAAACTGTGTTGCGGCTATTAACGCCCACCTCACAACGTTGATACTAATATTAATACAATACTAATTGTTATAAATATAATAACAAAATAGAATTAAGTTCAAAAATAAAAGTTAAAGCAAAAATAATGAACTAAATTTTGTGCATGCATGCTTGTGTGTCATTATGTGATTTTGTGTGTGTTTGTGTGTGTGAGTGTGTGAGAGTGTGTGTGTGTGTGTGTGTGTATTTGTGTTACTATAAAAGTGTAACTAAAAGGTTTTCTGTATCTTCGTAATTTTATGTTAACAGCCAATCATTCAATTTTCTTTTACAGTTTCTTGAAATTAAACTGTATATACAAAGTTTCTCATTAACTTTATTGTACAATACAGGACTGAGATAAAAGTTTTGTCTATTCGAAGAAACCAAACGCCGCTGATTAATCGGGCAGATTTTGTCGGACCTGCGTTTTAGTGTGATAGTTTGTTCAAAGGCAACACTTTTATGTTTCCGTAGAACAGTGCACAAAATAAACAACTGTCGAACAGTCAGTACATTATACGCTTGGTATAATACAGCTGTTGGAAAGCGGCTTCGTTTATATGTCATTATCTTTAAAATATATCTTTGGGCTCTTTCCAATCGTAACATTTTACATTGTGATGATCCACCCCAGGCAGGAATACAATAATTTAGAATAGACTGGATAAGAGAAAAGTACACAACTTTCAAGATTTGGTCATCAGCACAAGCTCTAAGTCGTTTGAAAACGTATACCAATTTTCTTATTATGGACACCATGGCACTTATGTGCTCAGACCAAGAGAGATTTTCATCAAGAGTCACTCCTAAGTATTTTATAGTACTAGATCGACAAACCGGAAGGCAGCCACAAGTCTCATTTTGATTCATGAGGCATTTGTGTGTAATGATAAAAAAAGAGTCATGAGGAAGTGTGGACTTGTGACCGAAAGTAATAAATTTGGTTTTAACAATATTCAGCGTTAAACTGTGACAAGATAGCCAATTCTTTATTATAGCGATTGCTTTTTCACTATAACTACGAGTAACAGACCATGTGCTACCATGGACAATAAGAGCCGTGTCGTCAGCGTAAGTAATAATTTTGCAGTTTGGAATTTGCAGCTTGCATCGATCATTGATATAGATCAAAAAGAGAATAGGCCCAAGTACACTACTTTGGGGTACTCCATAACTAACATTTTGCTCACTACTTATAATGTTATTTATGATAACACATTGAGTTCTACCGCTAAGGTAGCTTTTGAAGAGATCATAAGCTGTACTTCGAATTCCAATTTTTTCCATTTTTAAAAGTAAGAGGGGGACCGTATCAAAGGCTTTTGATAAGTTCAGGAAAATACCAGCGGTTTTATTTTTTATAAAATATGTGTAATGCCATTTTTTTACATATTTTTCTATATCTTTTAATGTATTTTTAAGTAGGTATTTGACAACCTAAATTATTTTATCATTTCAACGAAAAACAATATATAATTGATAATTAAAAATCCCCGACACAAGAAAGGTTAAAAAGTAAAAAAAGTACATCTAAAGAGGATATTTATATAATCAGTAAACCGATACTAGGACCGGAAGATGCAATTCATTAACATATAGTTTAATGTTCAAAGGGAAATGAATGATAAGATATTAAAAAAAATCATTATGTAATACAGTTAATTGCATTATTTTTATATTATGTACGTGTATACCATAAACATATATATATATATATATATATATATATATATATATATATATATATATATATATATATATATATATATATATATAACACAATTTTAAGTACTAGTCAAATTTATGACCATAACGGCAGACTTGAGTTTATATTAGCAATTTATCTTTAATGCAAAGTGTCTTTTAGACGTGTGAATTATTGGAAAATTTATTGTGTATAATAAATATGTAAACCTAAAAAGAGAATGCACATAACGAAGGAATTGTAAAATTTATTCCTTGTTCAGTTCAATACTATAATATTTTATTTTGTATGCAAAATTCTACGAAATATCGTAATGATAACGCTACGATGTCATCATGTTCGTTTATTTCTTTAATAAAAAACATCACTGCAACGATTACACAATTAGAGCTTTTACTAGGTACAAAAATTACCTAATATAGTCTTCGATCAACTATTCACTAGATTAAGCGTTGCATACAAATACGGCTCAAAAAAGTGGCACCACTCAATATAAACACAAATGCCGAACATTATTACACACAGACTTATGACAAAAAATCTATTTAATAAAATCATACCTTATTCTCGTAACTTAAGGTTTAGTTTCGACTAGCGCGTAATAGATATTAAACATTTAATTTCACGTCATCGTCGTCGCTTTGTAAGTACTTGTAAGAAAATAGAGAATAGAAATCATGGAGTCACTTTATTGATAATAAATTGATCATTTTTGTACATTTTATTAAAAATAAAAGTAGTTGTAATCTTGAAAAGGCTTTTTTTGTTTTAATACTACAATATACATTTCGTTAAAAAGTTCCGCTACTTCTACATTTTTCAATCGATCTAATAATACTGAGTCATCGACGGATTTTTTTTTATTTTTAAGCACATTTAATTCAAAAAATATGATAATATTTTTTAACGAAGACTTTTTTTTCTTAAAACGTTTATTAATTTTGTTTAAATTATTAATTTGTTTCGTTTTAGTAAGTACTATTTAGTGTGATAAGATTATTTGTTTTTTTAGTATCCTTTTCTTGGAGTATCTTGCAAAGATGTAATGTCCGATAGTAAAGTAGTAGAAGAATTAGAGCTGACGGAAACAGCCATTGTCTTGATTCTGGTATCATTTAGAATTGAAGATGCAGCCTATAATAAATATATATAATTTTTTTTTTTATTTTTGTGTATTCTGTATATGTAAACAAAAAAAAACATTTTTTTAATTTATTAATTATACTTGCAATTTTGGAATCGCCATTTTTACCAATCTACGCCGTTGAGTGTTCTTCCCTTCTTCTTAAGCGACAATAGATACCCATTCTGCACAGCGAAATGAGTCAGTAGGAAAACTATAATACAAAAAAATATATATAAAGTTATTATAAATATAATAAAAAAAAATTAAACATCTCTCTATGCATTTCTTAGCCAAAACTTACCGACCTATTTGACGAAATCGTTGGTAGTGTTATCGCCAATATTGGTCAAACGACGGAATATTGTTATTTAATTGTTTAATATTGATTTTTAAGTATTTTAAAATTAATTCTAACGTGTACTTACCGAAAGAAAGATATTCCTTCTGAAACCTTACTGTTGCGATGGTTATTTACACAATTTTTATAAGTACACGGAGGCATTTTGTCACGTCCGCACATTGGCTATGGTTGGAACATACTAGAAACGAATAAGAACACAATTCTGTTTGTGCTCTTATTTGTCGGGCCGCCTTTTGGAGTGTGACACTTAATCTATGAATAGTTGATCGAAGAAAATAATCATCGGAAAACTGCACTGGAGTGTAACTAATAAATCATTTTTATCATATACATGCTTTGTATCCAAAATAATAATACTCCAAATTGCCCCTTACACTAAGGAGGTCATCGGGGTTACGGCGCTTAACGAAAGGGTTTACTTTCAGTATCCATTGATGATATCCTTGTGAAATTTAAACTAAACATTATTTTTTATATAAAAAATGTGATATTATTTAGATAAAATATTTTTTTCTTGAGATTAGCATTTAAAACAAATATAACAGATACAGGTATAGAAGTATAAAATTAAATCCTGCATTATATATATATATATATATATATATATATATATATATATATATATATATATATATATATATATATATATATATATATATATATATATATATATATATATATATATATATATATCAGCTGTTAATACAATTATCTATTCAAATTTGTTAATATATAAAGATTAATTATATAAAGATTTACTGATTAATTATATAAAGATACAGAAAAATACAGAGTGATGTAGTTACAAAATTTTCTACAAACTCTTAGGAATCATATTTGCATATTACAGTAACGGTTTTCATAATTTACATTGACGCGAATGAGCCGAGTGGTGGTGGTGCGTGGTTACTATATTTAAGTTAAAAATGTGATATTAATGAAATTTATATTTTCCATTATTAATAAATTATAAAAATTTTGGGTTATAACTAATTTAATTTTTTTAGACTATTTTGGAAATAAACACAGCGCTATACTACGCATTAAATTACGACTATGCAATGCAATGTCTGGTGTGGGAAAATTGAAATATCTTCATCATTGAGATCTAATAATTAAAAAAAAATCTAGCTCTACTTCTAGAGGTAGATACACAAAAATAACTCGCCGTAACTTCGCGAAATGTATAATGAATGAAACATTTCTTAATAAGAATTTAACCTAATGTTCCTGATAGGTTGCTTATTGCGCTGTGATGGTCTACAGTACTCGTATATACTCGTACGTTCATAAAAAAAAGATTATCCCAATTTCTTCACACCCTCAATAGTTAATATGAGATACAACAACTTACGCTAAAAATTATCACAATCACTATGGGGGTTTAATACATTATTTTTTTTAGCTTCACGCTGTATTCCGCACGAGGCAGGGTAGGCAGAGGGAACTTGGCAACCTAGTGTTAGTACACGCCGTTCCACTTCCATTTCCCACTTTCCGCCGAATTTGAGGCATTGCGTGTTGAATGGCGGAACTCAACTCAATTGCGTTTTGTCTTGTTGCCAGAATGAATAATGAAAACATTAAATATTTAATTTGAAAATATTAATTATTTTATTTCCTCGAGTGGGGATCGAACCCACAACATATTGTTTACAATCACACGCTTGTGCCACTGCGCCACAACGCCTCAAGTATATTATTGTATTCAATTATTGAATTCAGTCACGTAGTAAAATTATGAAGGGCTAGATGGTCACGGTTAAAGTACAATTAAGCGATAACCCTACACGGCTTATCTTCGATTTCATATTTACACCGGCCTTGTACGAATTGTAAATGGAGTTTGTTTTGTATTAAATAATTAAATCGAATTTTAAAAACTATCCTTATGTAAACAAACGAACATACACATATTTTTTCAAATAGAAAAAAAAAAACTACAAAACAATAACCTCGAGAATTTCCATAAGTGCAGAGCGTAAACAATAAAAGCTATGCAAATTACGTTTGCGGCAGTCGAGAGGTTGCAAAAAAAACCGAATAATTATTTAATTCTATATTCATTCTATATTATTGCTAATACGGGGAACTCGCGAGGTGGTCTCGTGGGAAGCTTCCATCAGTTTGGTCCGTCAGCATATTCGTAGGGTTAAGGTTCCGTAACTTGCAAATAAATACCTTTGAAAAAGTCAATGAAGATGTATGTTTATCTCCTAAGAAAACCGTTTTTATGACGTTTTTTTTTAATTAATTGTTATCTTTTTTGGGTTATCTGACCTAAATCTGTCCTTTTATCATAAAGGGCTTTATAACTACATGTTAACAGGCTCTTTGAATGTACCATATGTCATATATAACTGTTAGTATTTTTTTTTCTCTTGGTAATTTTTGTGAGGCCTGTCTTGGTGGCACAAGCTTGTGACCATAACGGACAGGTTGTGGGTTCGATTCCCACTTGAAAAAATGAAACATTTAATATTTCAATTTAAATATTTACAACGGAAAAACGCGGCGTTGAGTTCCGCCATCCAACACGCTATGCCTCAAAATTCGGGGAACAGAAGTGGAATGGAGTGTCCTAACACTAGGTTCCCAAGTTCCCTCTGCCTACCTTGCCATATGTGGGATACAGCGTGAAGCTGAGTAGAGTAAAGTAGTAATTTTTATTCAATCATGTGGGCACGGCCGTAAAAAGTAGTAAAATTTGATAAAATCAATGCGCAATTGGCGCGACTACACGTGATTTTAAACGTGATATAATAAAAAGTTCCATTTTCATTATTAAGTTAATTGGGCAAAATATGTTATATATCAATATTATTTTAGCAATATTGAGATTTGACGACATTTTACTACATCTAGTACAAATTTGCATATTATATACAAAATAAAACTAAAATTCGTACATATTTCAAATATTTTATTGTATATTATGGACATGTGTAAAACTTATTTCTATTTTATGAAGGTTATTATACAAAGGCAAAAAAAAAACAAGTAAAAATATAGAGTAATTGTAAATTTATTTAGTCGAAAGAAAGGTAACGTATGTTACTCAATTTTTTTTATCTGATCCGAGTTCAATGTTTCCATTATTTTATATCTCATTGATATATAATTCTTTATGCGTATATGTATTTTAAGTTTAACTGATACCATCATCGAGATAATTATAGTTATGAGTAGTAGTTTGAAAAAAAAATACAACTAAAGCTGACAATTTGAAAAGTTGAAAAAAGGTTCGGTAATGTACTTACTTTCATTTCATATTCAATTTTGTCTGTTATTTCCTTAATTTAAAACATTCATGTGTCATTCATTTAAAAAAAAATCATACATAAGGCGGAGGGATCCTGGGAAACTTTAAGACTTCCATAAAATAAACTTTTTCCTATATTTTCATTGTATTGTCATGTGATGGAACTTAACGCCGCGCTTAGCCTCTTTACCTAAGCGAAATAACGAAAATGTTATTGTTACAAAATATGCTGATTTAAGATAATTTGAATTATTTGTCGTAAAGTGGGGAACAGAAGTAAAACGGAGTGTCTTAACACTAGGTTCCCAAGTTCCCTTTGCCTACCTTGCCATGTGCGGGATACAGCGTGAAGCTGCGAAGATAATTTGAAAATTCTTGATGAATTTGAAAAAAAAAACAAAAAAATTCTATCTTCCATGTACATACATTAATTAGTTACAGATTTATTATAAGTAGGCTTATTGGAATATGTATGTATGTATGTATGTATATATTAATACTCAACAACATGTAGCTTTTAGTTGTTTATGTATATGTATCATATGCCTTTTTAATTTAATTTCATTGGTTTACAAAGTTTATTATTATTTATGTTTTCTCTTTTTACTGCTGTTTTGTACTTATTTGCTTCCACAGGTTGACTGGAAACCAGGACCAGAAATAAATCCAACATTGTAAACATTTTTTACTGTATTTTCTTTTATGTTGGTATGGTATAAAGAGTATATATATTTATTGCTGAGTCTGATTTCCATTAACTTAGTATATAATGCTGCTTGCGTGTTTGTTGTACACAAAAACATTTTTTTGCAAAATCACGGTAACTAACATAATTATTTCCCATAAGAATCTCAAATCAATTACCATTTAATTACAAAAAATAAAATAATAACAAACTTTACATAGATGTTTTGTTATAAACATTTTTTATTATATTCAACATTGAGAAAATTCTAAACTTAAGTTTAAAAAGCATATAACAATTTTGAACGAAGCAAGGAGTACACTTTTTAAATTTAAGTTTAGTATTTTCTGTCCTAAGTATGGAGTAATACTTTAAAACGTAGTAAAAATATTGTGAAAATACTCTTATCACCTATTAGACAATGAGGCCTGTAGGTACATCAAACTTGATATTATTCCACCGCTTGAGATCGAACCTACTTTTGGTTTAAACATCCAACGCTCTATTCTCTGGGTCACACGGACTGTGAACTGCTATATCTACTATTTTACATATGTACATAGTTGTGTTATCATATATACCTACATACATACATTGCACTTAGCGGAAATGATAAAAAACAAAATAAATGCAAGTAAAATTTATCGCCAAGATTGATTTATTTATATTAAGTATACAGCTAAGCATTTATTTTAACAGTATTACAGTATACTTCCTATTAATATTATTAATATGTTTTAGTTATGGTGGATGTTTCATAGGTGATTTAATTTGTAAAAATTAAAAGGTCGAGTGCAAGTCGGGCTCGCCCATCACTCAAGTTTCATACAACCCGATGTGCAATGACAGCCTCTCATTCAAATTAACTCGAAATACAATCAAAAGTAATATAGAATTCATCGTAATAACTATATAAAAAAATTGGTTAAATAATAAGACGGCCATGTGTAAAATTAATAGACATCATAATTCATAAATATTATCTTATATATAAATCCATGTTTGTCTGTATCTCATCGATGAACTCATAAACTTCTGGACCTATTATTATGAAAATTGGTATATAGCAGTAGTTTTTTTTTTTATAATATGCTCATTGATGGCACTTGCCACCAGGTGGTGCTGCAGTGTAGCAAATTCTGCCCCGTTTAACTGGTTGTCATGAAAATCAGTATGACCATGTATTTTTACATAGAGTACGAATATGACATGTTCATAGATGTAACTCGCCACCAGGTGGCGCTGCAGAGTCGCAATTTCTGTTCCGTTTAACCGATTGTCATGAAAATCAGTATGTAATAACCATGTATTTTTTAATATGACTTGTTCATAGATGTAACTCGCCACCAGGTGTTACACTACAACTTTGTAAAATCACAAAATTTTTAGAAACAAACAAAATCAATAAAATGGCTTCGAATGAATTGAAAATTCAAGTTCTGATTTTTCTTAAATTTATTTCAGTTATTGGCGTAGCATCGCGCGACGGGTACAGCTAGTAATTCATAAATATTATTTACTCTACTATATTAATTGCATTGAGTTTTAACCGTCGTTAAGTAATAAATCATATAATTTAACTACTATGGTTCGCGAACCTACTCGTATTACAACAAATGCAGCAACCTGTATAGATAACGTGTTCTGTCACTGTGACGTCGAGGATAAGCTAGTTATAAATAATATAAGCTCCGACTATTATAGTTTGAAGTTTTCAGTAATTGGCTACCAAGTAAGTGGTACACGGAAAATTACATGGAGGACTATCACTGATAATAGACTAAATTTGTTTCAAGAAAGCGTTAAAAGGAAAATATTAAAAATAGACACTTCTCAAGAAATTCCGAATGTCTTATAATAATTCCATATTTCCAACTAAAACTGTTTCTAAAAATTTAAAACTAAAATTTAGTGACTGGGCAACCGTGGGTATATACTGAAGTAGAGATAAATTATACGAACTGTACAGTATGAAGCAGTGAAATCGCGGCCCAAGCTTACTAAAGCAGATGAAAAGAATCACTGTTTTCTCTAAGATGTTTAAAAAGGTCTGCATTCAAGCTAAATCTATATATATCAAAAATAACATTATAAACTCTGAAAATAAAAAAGGTACTACCTGGGACATAATATCTAGAAAAACTGGTAGATACAAAACTTATAATGAGTCGGTAGAATAAAAAGTAAATAATGAATTCATTAATGCCGATCTTGAATTTGCAAATATTTTAAGAATTATTTTGTAGAAATATCGACTATAGTAACTTTTTCCTTAAGATCATCTCCATTAGGTGATATTAAATTATTGCAAAGTAACTCATAATAAATATACCACTAATTTTACGTTTGCACATGTAACAACAGAGGAAATTATTAAATATTTTAAAAATGTAAAAAAATGTGAAAATGGTAAAAAAATGGTGATATATGGAGTATATCTGTTAAGTTACTGAGCTCTACTATAACTCACATTGTCATCATTAATGTGTTGACAAAGGCGTTATTCCCGACTTCATGAAAAACAGTAAACTAGTAGGTACCATTGTTTAAGAACGGAGAAAATAGTGATCCTAGCCATTATAGACCTGTATCTGTATTGCTATCGTTGAGTAAATTATTTGAAAAAATATTTTTGATCTATTATCTGTGTTTTTGAATAGACATAGTATTTTAAATAACGTACAGTATGGTTTAACTAGATGCAACATATACGGGTGTGGCCCTCCTTAATTACATTTATAACGCTTGGAAAAAATCACAAAATGCGGTCGGAGTGTTTTGTGATCTGTCTAAGACTTTTAACTGCGTAGACCACGATACGTTATTACGTAAACTTAGTCATTATGGAGTCAAAGGCAGTGCTCGTGATCTCATTGCTTCATTCCTGAGAAACAGGATTCACCACATGACTTTAAATAGTGTTAAGTCTTCCGGTAGCTTTCCGTAGATGGGTTTCCCGCAGGGATCGATTCTAGGGCCTCTTTTATTTTTAAGTTTATATAAATGGGAGGTCCCTTTTGCATTAATAATTTATGTGATGTGGTATTATTTGCCGATGATACCTCATTAATTTTTAAAGTAGGTCGTAAGAAAAACAACCGATGACGTTGTTTTTCTTACGACGATGACGACGATTATGACGAAGTGAATAGTGCTCTGTCGCAAATACTTCACTGATTTATAATTAATAATTTAGTATTAAGCGCAAAGAAAATAAAATGTATAGAATTTACTACGCCGAAAGTTAAGAAAGAGAAGCTTAATTTAAGCGTGGATAATAAAATTCTCCATTTCTGTGATACCGCGGTAATCTTGGGACTAACCCTAGATTCGAAACTAGAATTGGGCCCCATCTGTCTTCTCTTGCCGGCAGACTGAGCTCCGCTGCATGTGCTGTTAGAAAAGTGAGGCAGATATCGAATCTATATTCGTAATCATAAAAGAGCAGTTCGGGCATTTACAGCTTGGGATGCTCGGGAATCTCTGAGTGGTGTTTGTAAAGAAACAGGTATTTTTACGGTGGCACCACAGTACGTAAAAACAAGGTGATCACTCCTAGTTTTCGTCTTCAAAAAGTTAGTACATCTTTTTTGGTACATGGTACACGTATGTATAATAAAATTTCACAAGTAATTTTAAATTTGCCACTTCAAAAATTTAAAGTGAAAGTTAAAAATATATTGTTGGGCAAAGCATACTATTCAATTCAAGAATATTATCATGATAAGAATGCGTGGGATTAAATGCTGTTGGTCCTCATTTAGGAAGCTAACTATGTTATATATCTACTTTTATTGATATTTTGAAAAGAGCAACTGTTGAGTTTCTTGCCGGCTCTTCTCAGCACAACCGCCTTCCGAGCTGATGGTAGCTTCCTCTAAGACTGACACTTACACAGACCTTTCTATGTAACTTGACGATTCAAAAGTGCTTGTAAAGGGCCATTTGAATAAAGAATATTTTGATTTAGTAGATCTAGCTTTCATTTTTCTAAAACATCGTTTTATCTGTGTGTACGTTAATTCCTAATATCGCCAAGGTTATCTATCTATACTTATAATAAATCTGTAGAGAGGTCAATTCTGTACATGAAATATATTTACAAAATAAGTAGCAGGGGGTGATTAGTGTTCGATACTGATGCCAAAAATGCAGTTAAAAAAATTTTTGTCTGTCTGTCTGTCTGTCTGTTTGTATGTTATTTATAGAAAAAAAAACTACTCGACGGATTTTAACGAAACTTAGTACAATTATTCTTTATACTCCTGGGCAGGTAATAGTATACTTTTCATCACACTACAATGAATAGGAGCAGAGCAGTGAAAGGAAATGTTGAGAAAATGGGAGAAGTTGCTTGATTTTTTAAGCTTCCGTCGCGTGTGCAGCCTTAATGGTTAGAGCTACATAGAAACTATGTATAACGGAAATATTCTACATAAAAATACACGAAAAATATTCCAGGACAGCATATATCTATCTTTTATAGTTAACTCACAATAACACGCATAACTCTCGATAGCTTAGCAGTTCGGAGATTTCTTATTATATTTGTTTACTTTTACGTTTATAAAACCAATAATGCTCACCATCATTGCTAATTAAAAAAAAAAATAAACATTAGCACCAATTCAATAAAAAAAGAATCATTGAAATCGGTATAGAAACACCAAACTTATACTTACTTACATGAAATACGCCAACAAGACATCGCGCGTGAATAGTGAATCAAGCTATAAGGATTATTTTTGCGTAACGGTTGCCGCGCTCGACGGGGCTCGCGAATATTTGGCTGTTGATGCGTTCAGAGTGTTGCACTTTATTGACAGACAATAATTGATATTTTATAATCCGTGCTTATCAGCGCGTCTTTTTGTCTTTAAATAGTTTATTTTAATTTCTTTTGTTGTTATTTTCTAAATTAGTTTTAGTTTTGTTTAAATTCTTAACTATTAATAGTTCCTATTTTATTTCTTTTTAAGTAGATTTAGATTCGATTTTTAGATTAGATAATAGATAGATAGATTAGATTATTGTTAGATTTTTAGTTACTGATAGGTTAGTTTTGGGCATTTTATGTTTAGTTTTTTTTGTATTGAGTAGATAAAAGCGTAGGTAGGTACTTTTATTAATTATAGTATTCATAGGTATTTTTTATTTATTTTTAAGTGAAGTAGGTATAGGTAGATATTGCCTACTATCTACCTATACTGCACACGTGTTTTAGCTTTATTTTCATTTCTTTTTTTTTGTACCTAAGTTGTAGGTAGGTAGGTACATATTTCTTAGTTTAATTCTATTAGAATATTAGGTATTTAAGTTTAAATAGGCACTTAGATTTATATTTTTTTATTATATAGCAGCTGTACTAAGAACATCTAAGGTTTTTTTTGTATTAGCATAGGTACTTTGATTAATTACAGTAGTTGTAGGTATTTCTTATTATTCATTTTTAAGTGAAGTAGGTAAGTGTAGATAGTATTGCACACGCATTAAGTATAGCTTTATTTTCATTTTTTATTCTTTTGTAATTTGTAGGTACCTACGTACATATTTATAATTCGATTAGAATATTATTTTAGTTTTAATAGGCACTTAGATTTATATTCTATTTATTATATACTTAGCTATAGTTAGGACCTCTGACGTAAGTTTTTTGTTGGGTAACTAAATAGAATTTAAGTTACCGTCGATTAAAAATAAAATAAACGATGCCACCTAAAAAACGACCATCTTTATCTCGAACTTCGAGTCAAGCTAGGAGAATGAGAATGACGCGTTCTCAAGAATCGGAAGAGGAAAGAGCACATCGGTTAAACTCTATGAGAGTTAGTGCCTCAACATCTCGAGCTAATGAAAGCTCTCCAGAAAGAGAGATGCGATTAGCAGCTGAAAGAGCGAGACGAGCTACAACACGGGCTTCTCAAAGCTCTTCTCAACGAGAGCTAAGGCGTTCCATTGACCGGGAACAACATGCGTTATCCCGAGAAGCTGAAACTGCTTTACAACGAGAATTGCGACTCACAGCTGACCGCGAACGGCATACATTATCTCGCGAGTCTGAAACCTTCACTGAGAGGGAATTACGGCTTACAGCTGACCGCGAACGTCATATTTTATCTCGCGAGTCCGAAACCTTCACTGAGAGGGAATTACGGCTTACAGCTGACCGCGAACGTCATATTTTATCTCGCGAGTCCGAAACCTTCACTGAGAGGGAATTACGGCTTACAGCTGATCGCGAACGTCATATTTTGTCTCGAGAATCTGAAACTTTTACTCAATATCAAGACCGTTTGACAAATGATAGGGCGCACCATAACATGATTCGATCTCTTGAAGATGAACATGAGCATGAACAACGACTAGAGTCGGGACGCGATTATTACAATTCTTTGAGACAAGAACAATTGATTACTTTATCTAATGAAAGATTAAGAATTGAAAATATTCGGTCGCTTGAAACAGAAGAACAGCGAGAGGCCCGTCTTACTGCAGATAGATTTCGACATGGTCTTAATGACTTAGATATACACGTGGTAGATCAATCTACAAATTCGGTGGCGTGGTTCGATAAATATAAAAGTGGGTTTGCTTATAACCTCACAATTGATTACAGATCATCTTCTGAAATAGGCGATATGAACGTAGTATGTTCCTTTTGTAATGCTTCGAAGTGGAGGAAGGAGTCTGCTGGTTTCTGTTGTTCTGGAGGTAAAATAAATTTGCCTTCGTTCGAAGACCCACCGGAACCTTTAAAATCACTACTTTTAGGGGAACATTTGCAATCCAAACAGTTTTTAGATAATATTCGCACTTATAATAGTGCATTCCAAATGACATCCTTTGGTGCTAAACAAATCTCAGAAGGCCCTTTCATGTCTACTTTTAAGGTACAAGGTCAGGTTTACCATTTGATAGGGTCCCTTTTGCCTGAAGAACAACCTAAATTTCTTCAAATATATTTTGTATCCGATTACAACGAACAGTCGAATATAAGAAATCAATATTTTCCGAATTTAAATACTGAACTCATTTCACAACTTCAGAACATGTTACATCAGGTTAATTCGTACGTATGCAGTTTTAAATCGGCATTAGAAGCCCTTTCTCAAGATGGTAATAACAATTATAAAATTGTTATAAATGCCGATAAGCGTCCAACTCAGGAACACCCTGGGCGTCATAACGTTCCATCCACGAATGAAGTTGCTGTAGTAGTGGTCGACCAGGAATGTGATAGGCGTGATATCGTTATACGTTCAAGAGACAATCGTTTGCAACGTATTTTCGAAACCCACAGGGCTTACGACAGTTTGCAATATCCTATGATATACTGTCGAGGGGAAGATGGTTATAATTTCGCTGTATACCAAACCGATCCGCGCACAGGCGCACCTAATTATAATAAAAAGGAGTCATGCCTTCAATTTTATTGTTACCACCTGCAAGTGAGACGGAATAGATTGGTATACTTTCAACGTTTTCGTGGCTTATTTAATCAGTTTATTGTTGACATGTACGCAAAAATTGAAACCGAAAGATTAGTTTATATACGATCTAATCAAAGGCAGCTGCGCGCTGAAGAATACGTGCACCTTCGCGATGCCATGCAGCAAGATAACAATACTGTGAATATGGGTCGTTTAGTTATTTTACCCTCTTCTTTTACTGGTGGTCCACGCTACATGCATGAACGTACTCAAGACGCTTTTTGTTACGTAAGAAAATATGGACGTCCCGACTTATTTGTTACTGTAACTACCAATCCCAAGTGGGATGAAATCACTCGGGAGCTTCTTGAGGGTCAGGCACCGCATGACCGCCATGATATTATTGCAAGAGTGTTTCATTTAAAATTAAAATCAATGATAGATCTTCTTACCAAAGATAACATTTTTGGAGAAGTATTGTGTTATATGTATAGTGTTGAGTGGCAAAAACGCGGCTTACCTCACGCACATATCTTGCTTTGGTTAAAAGATAAGGTTCGACCTAATGATGTAGACAGATTAATCAGTGCTGAAATTCCAGATCCGACTGCAGATCCCCTATTATACGACATTGTTAAAACTCATATGATACATGGTCCATGTGGTGCATTTAACGCAAATGCTCCTTGCATGCAAGACGGTCGTTGCACTAAAAGGTATCCAAAAGCATTAGTGGATGAAACTGTAACAGGACATGATGGATACCCATTATATCGTCGCCGTTCAAGAGAAAATGGTGGTTTTACTGTTGAAAAGCGAATGTCTGGACAACAGGTTACTTTAGATAATAGGTGGGTCGTTCCGTATTCGCCTGTATTGTCCAGAGCATTTCAAGCTCACATAAATGTAGAAATGTGTAATAGTGTAGAGTCAATTAAATATATTTGTAAGTACATTAACAAGGGCAGTGACCAAGCTACGTTTGCGTTAAGAAATGAACATGATGAAGTTACTAGATTTCAGTCAGGCAGATATATCAGCTCTTCAGAAGCTGTGTGGCGGATCTTAAGTTTTAATATTCACGAAAGATATCCACCTGTGACCCATCTGGATGTTCATCTGGAAGGCGGTCAACGTATATATTTTAACGCCGAAAATGTTACAGAACGATTAGAGAACCCTAGACAAACAACTTTATTGGCATTCTTTCGACTTTGCCAAACTGATAATTTCGCAAAGTCTCTTTTGTATGAAGAAGTTCCATCTTATTATACCTACGATAAACAACGAGGTGTCTTTAACCGTAGACGCCGAGGCAGGCCTGTAGATGGCGAGACCAGTATTTTCAAAGAACATGTTCTTGGTAGAGTGTATACTGTTCATCCTAACAACGCAGAGTGTTTTTATTTGAGATTATTATTACATACAGTGCGAGGACCAACATCATTTATAGATTTGAGAAAATTAGACGATGTTGTTTATCCAACTTATCATGCAGCTTGCCAAGCGCGTCATTTGCTTGAAAATGATCAACATTGGGATGACGCTTTAGCAGAATCCTGTGTTAGTGATAATCCACGACGGTTACGCCATTTATTTATAACATTACTCACATTTTGTAATTTATCTGATCCTGTCCAATTATGGGAAAAATATAAAGAAAAATTTGCAGAAGACTTTCTTCGGAATTTATCTCACAATAATGAAGGCGCAACTAATGATAATTTTCGAGATCTGGCTATAAATCAGTGCTTATTAGCTCTTCAGGAAGACTTAACAGCAGTAGGCGGTAAATCACTTTGTGAATATGGTTTGCCAACGCCAACCTCAGTCGGAGAGGTAACCAATAGGGAATATTCCGCAGAGATTGGTTACAACCCAATGGAACTGCTGGTAACATTAGAAAACGGTGTCCCAATGATGACTGCAGAACAACGCTTAGTCTATGATCGCGTGTGCGAGAGTGTGCAGAATAATTTAGGAACAATATGGTTTTTAGATGCACCTGGAGGAACTGGGAAAACTTTTTTGACTAAATTAATATTAGCTTATGTTCGAAATCAGCGTAAAATCGCTCTTGCCGTGGCTTCATCAGGTATAGCTGCAACATTGCTACCAGGAGGTAAGACTGCTCACACTATGTTTAAAATGCCAATTGATTTAGATCGCACGGAAAGTCCAACCTGTAGTATTTCAAGAAATAGCGACAAAGCTAAGGTATTGCGTGAGTGTAATTTAATCGTATGGGATGAATGTACGATGGCCCATCGAAAAGGAGTAGAAGCAGTAGACAGAACTCTAAGGGACATAAGACAAAATGATCGACCAATGGGCGGTATTACGGTTTTATTTTGTGGTGATTTCCGACAAACCTTACCGGTAATACCACGGGGAACCCGAGCTGATGAGATTAGGGCTTGCCTGAAAAGCTCTTATTTGTGGCGTGATATACAATCGGTGCATTTGACTATAAATATGCGAGTGAGAACTGGAGACAACGCAGATAATCGTGAATTTTCTGATACATTATTGAAGATTGGTGAAGGTACCTATCCACAACTACACCAAGGAAAACTTATTCTGACACCTGAGTTATGTTGTATAGTGCAATCCCAACAACATCTTATATCTTCGGTTTACGGTGACATAACAATTATATTAAATAGGGACAATTCTTGGCTTTGCGAAAGGTCCATTTTGACTCCTCGCAATGACCAGGCATCTGAAATTAATAATAAAATACTGTCTAATATACAGGGAGAAAGCAAAGTTTATAGTTCAATAAATAGAATGGTTGATGAACAAGAAGCCACTAATTACCCGATAGAATTTTTAAATTATTTAAGTATGCCTGGACTACATTCTCATATAATTTGTTTAAAAATTGGCATACCGATAATTCTGCTCCGAAATTTAAGACCACCTCAACTTTGCAATGGAACTCGGCTAAAAGTAACCCAGTTGCAACAAAATGTAATCGAGGCTCAAATTTTAACAGGTTGCGGTGCAGGAGAAACTGTCTTTATTCCCAGAATTCCCATAATACCAAATAATTTTCCATTCCAATTTAAAAGAACGCAATTCCCAGTATCGGTGTGCTATGCCATGACTATCAATAAAGCTCAAGGGCAGACTTTTCGTGTTGCTGGAGTAGATATCGGTGTTAGCCGTTTCTCGCATGGTCAATTATACGTCGCTCTTTCCCGGGTTAGCAATTCTAGGAATCTTTACGTTCACGTGCCGGACGGGTCGACTCTTAACATAGTCTACCCAGAAGCTTTGCGCTGAAACATTTTAATTTGATCTAAAAATATTAGCAATATATTATCTTAATAAAAAACAAGGAGTTACACGCTGACCGAGTCGTGGGTATAGCGTGGGTATATTATAATATTCTGCGGTTACTTATATTTTTCAACAGTTTTGTGGATTGGCATATTATATTACTATTGCCCTTCTAAAATACGAAAGTGAATCTGCCTGTTACGTCAAAACTATGAGGGAGGACATCTGCTATTTTTTTTTCGAAAAACGACGGAAACGCGGACGAAGTCGCGGGCAAAAGCTAGTATACAATATTATTACTATTCATATTTCATCAACATGTAATTTTGTAACTAAATATCGTAATGTTAAGTAAAGCTAGGTATAATATAGGCTTACAAAAAAGTTTTATGTTTTATTATAATACATTTTTTTATAATCCTATTGTGGTGCAGCAGCACTAGCCTGTGACTGTAAATGATTGGTTGTGGGTTCGCTTCCCACTCCAGAAAATGATATATTTAATATTTTCAAATAAAAAAAATAATGTTTTCATTCGGCACAAATAATTTATTTTAATACCAACAACTGCAATACGGACTAACAGTTAAAAAAAACAAACTAAAAAGGAACAAGAGCAAACATGAACATAACTTTACTTTTATACTCAAACTACCAATTACACTTCAATTTTTATACTATTCTACTTGAAATAAATAATACGTAGAAAAGTTAAAACAAAATGTATAGTAAAGGTCCAAAAAGGTGTTGACATATGAGGAACAACACTTAATGAGACTGAAGCTGATTTTCAGCCGATGGTAAATAAAAGTTTTATAACAAATGGTTCAGCTCGGAAGAAAAGTAGAGAGACGTTTTGCCCGTCTTCCTGTTTAAATTTAAAATTGTTTATTTTAAATGCACGATTATTTTGAAATTATTGACTATTTAAAGACTGGACTGACCGTAAAAGACTGGATCGACGTGGCTATGTCCTATAATAACATTTAGTATAAAAAATATATTTAGAATAAAAACGTGTCTCAAAAACTGTGTTGATTTATGATTTATTAACATATTATGTAAATTTATTTGCGTGCGTCAAACAACGTGTTCACAGGTAAAAGTTGACTTTACTAGGTAAGGTTAAGTATCAAATATGTATGTAAAAAACTTTATTCATTTAGTAGCTGCGAAGCTAATATACAAATATAATGTTAAAGATGATAATATTAATAGTTCTCGAATATTATAATTTGGTATTTTTAGTTCAAATATCAAAACTTATAAGACGCTTCCTAGGACCTACTAGAAATTTATGGGTACATATTTAATATAAGAAAAAAACATAAAAAAATGTATCACTCACTCACTCAGCTTCACGCTGTATTCCGCACATGGCAGGGTAGGCAGAGGGAACTTAAGAACCTAGTGTTAAGACACTCCGTTCCACTCCCGTTCCCCACTTTCCGCCGAAATTGAGATATGCGTGTTCAGTGGCGGAACTCAACGCCGCGTTTTGCCTTTTACCAGAGCGAAGAAATGAAATATTAAGTATTTAAAATTTAAATATTTCATTTCCTCGAGTGGGGATCGAACCCAGAGCCACGCTTGTGCCACTGCGCCACGACGGGCCTCATGAAAATTGTAAGTATTTATAGTTAATTTTATACAACATGTAAATATACAATAGCAAACAGCAAACTTCAGCTTGTGAACTTTATTCGGTGCGTAATTAATTACTCGAGAAATTTCACAAGAACTGAAAACTCACTTTAAAAAAAGAAAAAAGATCTGTTAAACGGAAATATTTATCAATGATTCAGTTATATGATTGTAATAAATTCTATCTGTAGTGTAACTGTAGGTCATTTAAAACAAAAAGAACACGTCCGCTCTAGTACCATACCTAGGTTGTCAACTTTATAAGCTGTACTCTCCTGATTTGAGTACACAAAGTATTCTACAGTAATCCGATTCTTGAGGGACGTATTAATTTAGCTGCGCTCCGCTCTGGTGGTGCTGTAAAGGCCATTCCAGGTGAACATCAATTTTGTTCATTAAAAACATCTTTCCATTAACCTAGATTTTGAAATAGCTAAGGAACCCTCGGTTGGCGAGTTCAACTCGCACTTGTTTCATTTTTTGAAGTATAAGTTCATTGATGAATTTTTGTGCTTGAGGCCTTTGTGGCGCAGGAGAACAAACTGTCTCAGACTGTAAATGACAGGTGGTGGGTTAGATTCCTAGTCGAAGTTGGAAATATAAACTATATAATTAATATATATAATTGCAAATGAAATATTTAATATTTTAATTTCTTCGCTTTAGTAACAAGGTAAAGCGAAGCGTTAAGTTCCGCCACTCAACACGCAATGCCTCAAATTTGGCGGAAAGTGGAAAAGAAACGTTATTGGAGATGTCAATATTTTATTAAACATTAACAAAATCAATGCTCAAGGTGAATTTTGCGTCATACACGGCGCTTACGTTTCTTCTTCTTCTTCTTCTATAAATCAATTCGAAAAACTCTTAATCACTATCTTCTTTTCTATAGACGTGAATGACTATTTTACTGAAATGCCAAAACTCTATCACAAAAAATAAGACAAAATATTTAGTAACTAAATAATCGATCTAATCTTTTCAACTCTTAGCTCCATCAGGAAAAAGTGGTATATTTGTTTACGGCCAATCAGCATGGTTTCGTAACAATGAATCCACGACATATTGTAATAAGGATACGCATAATTTCCCTGACACAAGACATTAGCTTTAATTTAGATCAGATTAAGAAATGCTTATTCATCTTAATGAATTTGACAAAGGTTTTATTAAAACGATTAGGTAGGACTGCATAAGCGCGGATAGAATTAGTTTGTCAACTTTCATAAGCTGTATTTCTCACTGTCCTACAATCATGAAACTGGTAAAGAAATCTCGGCGAGTCCAGCACGTCACGTTTGACGTGACCGTTTTTTACTTAAATTTTATTCCGTTTATTTATTTAAGATTTATTTAACAGTTATTTAAGATTTGTTGCAGCGATATTGTCTGTTGGTTTTCGTTGACCAACAATACATGGAAAAAGGTATTGCAGGCCATCTTCAAGATAAAAAATAAGCTATAACCGACACCTATGTTTTAAATTTTTTTAATTTCCACATGCAGGCTTTTTAATATGAGGAAAAATTTGCTTATATTAATAAGTTGAGTTTGATACCTGTTATTAATAAATAGTCAAATTCAAAGCCAATTCAAATTAAAAGCTAAATTTTATACCTAGAGAACACAGATCATGACAACTATATGTAAAGTTATATTATAAATTCAAATTCAATTTCCTAATATTCTTTATTCAAATAGGCTTTAGCAAGCACTTTTGAATCGTCACAACATAAAATTACCACCGGCTCGGAATGCAGTTCTGCTGAGAAGAGCCAGCAAGAAACTCAACAGTTGCTCTTTTCAATATCGAATAAAGTCACAATTTCATTGTTTAATACAATAGTGATTATCCTGCATTATAAACGCACAACACTCATATGCACAAAATAAACACACAAATATTTAAAAGGCTAATTGATTTTATTTTTTGTGTGGGTTTAGCGTTTTATAGCGTTTTATAGGCAGCTAGTCCGGATCCAGAGAAAATCTTTTAACATAAATCTTTAAAAAATCAAATTCATGCTTTCTTCAAATCATTCTGTATGCAAATAGACTGTTGCAAGCACTTTTGAATCGTCAAACGAACATAAAATTACCACCGGCTCGGAAGGCGGTTTTACTTAGAAGAGTCGGCAAGAAACACAACAGTTGCTATTTTCAATACTCATTAACGTTACAATTTCATTGTTTAATACAATGGTGACCCTCCTGCATGAAATTCAAATGATCTTAATTAAATACATTTTTATCGTTCAAATATTCTTGAACAGTAGCAATTTCTTGGTTAACATTGCTTTAATATTTACTATACGTTTGAGTTGAGTTGATATTTTTGTTAAACCAATAAAATTATAAATAAAAGTAAAGATATTATATTTTTTTGATCGGTCGAAAAGTCGAGAACGATGTATTACTCAACATTTAACTTGGCTCTTACTTCTATTTTTTGTAAGAAAATTATTGCTATTAATTAATTATTGATACTTCTTTAAAACGCTTAAATAATTTATTTTCCTACGGTCCTCGATCTAACATTCCTAATTAACTTTTTCTTAACTAAAGTAACAATAATTAACAGTAATTGTCAGTTTTTTCGGTATATAATCCTATTACCTTGGTGGATAAAACATCGAGTTTCTATCTTGTCTAGAAATGTAACAGCTTTGATGAATGATGGTGTCAGTCATAAAATTGTCAGTTTATAAACGTTAATATATCAACATCTATTTGAGTTAAATGGAATTTTAGGTTAGTTAAATTAAGCCGGCTAAATTTGTTTCATTTGAAATGTGTTATTATTTGACTTAGGTTATTGGAATTTGGTATACTTTAGAAACTAGAGGGTATTAATAAATATTTTCATTTTCTTGTACATAGATTAAATAGTTAACGAGTTTTAATGGCCTCAAAATTAGTTTGTAGAGGTTCAAACAAAAAAATATTGCGCATTTCCAGCTTTTTAATTTAGCTAGACATTTTGACGCGAGTGTTGATACTTATATTAAAAACTCTTAAAACTTATTAAAACTTTATGACAGTTAAAGTGATATTATAAAAACGACTAGGCCTGTCGTGGCGCAGCGGCACAAGAGTGTGACTGAACCGACAGGTTCTGGGTTCGATCCCCAGTCGAGGAAATGAAATATTTAATATTTTCAATTTAAATATTTAATGTTTCATTTCTTCGCTCTGGTATTGAGGCAAAGCGCGGCGTTGAGTTCCGAACCTCAACACGCAATGCCTCAAATTCGGCGGAAAGTGGGGAACGGAAGTGGAACTGAGTGTCATAACACTAGGTTTCACTTCCGTTCCCTCTGCCTACCCTGCCAAGTGCGGGATACAGCGTGAAGCTGACTTGAAGCCACTCACATACGAAATCTTATTAGAGCTTCTACTTTAAATCTAAAACATTTTTCATTTATCATGCCTTGAAATAGGAAATAGTTTGTGTAGTGCTCAGATCTACCAAATAAAGTACACATCGTCTTACTAGCAAATGTTTTTCTTCTACTGAAGTACGAAGGTTGTATAAATCTTTTTAAGAGTAATTTTTTATCATAGCATAGGAAAAACGGATAAAATTCAATGTAGAAACACTGCATCCTAGATTTTCTAATTGACGCCCACTTTTGTCCTACTAGAGCGGGGAACGGAACAAATGCATTGTTCCAAAGTTTTAATTATGAATATTGAAAATGAAAAATGTAAAAGGATTTTTTTATATTTAAATATCAATACATAGTATAAAACAAAGTCGCTTTCCACGTCTTTCCTTATATACGAGTATGCTAAGATCTTTAAAAGTACTCAACGGATTTGGTGGCGAAACAAAAGGATGCTTTTTGTGTATTATTTGTACTAGACTTTCGAACAAATGGCTAAAGTATGACAGTATTTTCAAAGAGATCGGAAAAAACTATGCCGATTGGGAGCTATTTCGGCGCAAAACACTTAAACTACATATTATACTTACAATGCATTTTTATGGTATTGGAAATGAATCGTTATCCAAATCAATACTTTCGTCACTTTTGCTGTAATTCATTTGTTATTATATAAAAGGACAGGAGCAGACGGGGGCATTCTTGTGTGACGTGTTGCTTGTTACACTACTCATACCACATATGTGGCAAACCTACGGTTCTCTAGATAGTTAACTGTTTAATCAATTAATTATTATTTTTATTACAAACGTGGTTAAGACCTATTGATAGTTACATGTAATTCATCTGTCATTATAGTGGGCAAGAACAGTTAAGGTGAGTTTTAATGCATTGTAAGGCTTCCTATAAGCCTACATCTGATGTCAGTAATAAGTAGTAGAATTTAAAATTATTCACGTCAATTTAATTGTGTTGATAGAATGAGTTATACGACTAATCTTTGCTTTACCATTCCTTTATTTAATTTATTTATTTTCGACATTCTATACATATTAATAAAATAAAAATAAAAATATTAAGAAAATAATTAAACCATGCTTTTTTGTAATTTATAAAAGAACACTTATTTATTGTTTGAATGACTATTATATTTAATCCTCCTATTATTAATTTAAGTGGACGTCGACTTTATACTTCAAATTATTTTCCTCAACCTAGAGATGGTGAAGATCGGCTTACAATTCTAAACTGTGCCTTTTACAACATAAAACCATTATGTGGGCCATTATTTATAAAAAATGTTTGACATTTTACTTCTGTAAGGTGAGAAATTCTGGTCGAAGATATTTATTTAGGTTTTAAAGACGATTCTATTATCTTTTATTGTGTTTATGTATGTTTGGAACAGAAATTACGTACGCTATTTGGTCCGACTTTGAAACGGATCAATTTGAAAATTTAACATACTTACCGAGGACCGATTACAATAATACGATTACAATAACTGTTTTGTCAGAATGATATCTCCAATTTCGTTCGTCAATCGACCTCTGACAGAGGTGTCGCTCAACGAATGAGATCGGGCAAATTTCCCTTTAACCCTGCGTGAGCTTTTATCCAGAACAATGACTCTTCTGGGTATGAAAAGCTTGTCCCTAATTTCTGCGACATATGGACAAAGTGATCTTTGGTCTACCACACGCACTTTAGTCGCCTCTTACGACACCATCAGTACCAGGGTGATCCTATTCTAAGCCGGGATCACACGGCCGAACTTTCAGGGTCAGTCAGTGTGTCTATCTTGCACTGGCTATTGCCTTTATTTGAGGCCAACTTGGCCTTGCTTTCTAGATGAATGCCATACTGGCAGTCACTCCAAACGCTAAGGTCCAATATACTGAAGCTGGGCGCGGTTTAAAAAACAAGTGTTCTCGAAAACTGGTGACACGATATACGAGAGGTTTTTTTTGTTAGACTTGTCTTTTGGAGGTTGAATTGAAGAAAATTTCTTTCACTCCAATAGGAGACGTTCCCGAGTGACGCCTCAATAAAACACACAAGTTTGTTTCGGCACTGGTCTATGTTTTCTCGATAAAAACTTGTACGGCCGGTGTATACAGCGTCTACAGTGATATCATCTGCATAGCAATATATGTCAAATCCTCTACCTTGTCTCTGATTTCCAAGCAACTGTTTTTAAAATGCATGAACTCAGTTACACGATACTCAAATACATACGAATACTTTCTGTTTGTCCAAGTAGATCTCTGGAGCGAGTAATCTAACATTTATTGGTATTTTACCGTACTTTTACTCTAAGATAAGTTATGGAGCAAAATATATGTTATCTTGGAAATCCTGAATTATATTTATTGCGTGCGATAACCCACCGCCCAAATTGTTATGAAAGAAAAAAAAAATGTTTTATTTATAGAAACAAATTTTGTGAGCAAAAACAAATAAAACCCCAAATTAGAACTTATTTAGTGTGTAACATTATAGATAGCAATATTAAATAAACTAACAGTTGTCCTTAAATACGATTGAATAATGTTGAAGAAATAATCATATAGTTCAGTCAAGGAAAGCCGTGAACAACCTGCTATTTAAATAATATACATATATAAAAGAGTTTTTAAAAATGTCGAGTGCCATATCCGTATAATTTAATTTAATAATAATCCAGTATCTACAACTAAATTATGTTTTATGCTACAAGAGTTTGTACAAATTAAGTTGAAAATAACCGGATGTTGGAAATAGAATAAGGTAGTAAAATGACGCTCGTTCTAAAATATGTTACTAATTAATACCACTTTCACTTCTAGCACGTCAATCCCTCTAACGGTATTTATGATTTATTCATATTTTTCAAGTTATAACAATAACATTGGTTTATTATTAACAATTCATTTTCATTTTATCAAATTCAAAGCATTAATTTCGGCGAAACGTTCATCGCTTCAATCATTTACTTTTGCAGATTATTTTTTGTTACGTTTTAGAAGTTTGCTGGCACGATCAATCAATCAATATTCAAAATTGAAAACCTAGACTTCAATATTTAAGCTTATTTTCATTAAAGTAGTATAACGCTTGCCATCTTGCAGAGGCAGCGGCCAAATATAAACGGGACAGTCTGTGGATTTGATTTGCACTCGAGAAAATATTTTTTTAAAACTTTTATTTATTTAATAATTTCATTCTTCAAGGCAACACACGGCGTTCAGATCCGCCACTCAACATGCATTGCCTCAAATTTCACTGAAAGTGGAGACATGCCATGTGTTAGATACAGGGTGAAGCTAAAAATAATATAGAAGGTTTTTTCACTTTATGGTCAAAGGCAACACGTAGCCCGCTTATCAGTGGTTGAAGCTCACAATTAGATAATATTAATAGAATAGTGCATTTAAAGGCAGATCCAGATGAAATTAATCTTTTTGAGGAAGTGCACAAAAAAAATTATGAGGAATAATATTTTATAAGGAACAGACTTACTTGTGATATATCGTATAACGGATTCCATGCCCCATTTTCTGTCAAAAGTTAAAAACATTGGTTGATGAGTCAACAAATTTAACGCTTTGCTTTGTCTTTTTAATCAGGGTGAAGAAATAGAAATAAATCATGCCGAATGAAAATTGAAAACACAATCGTGGCGTTTACGTGATACACTATATTGCCGAGGGCCTCAAATAAAAGATCCTTATAATATTATATGTTGGTGACACTCGACAAAAATCTCATTAGATTATTTTACGATATTTTCTTGGTTTTAAGACAATAGACATTGTGTTGTATTATACATCTAAATATATATGTACATAAATATTCTACGTTATAATAAGTCTCACAGTAGGTAAACAAAAAGTCAAACTTGGCAAAATTTATTGTCATGTATCTACTCTATATAAGCTCAATTTACCAACACCTTATATAACATTATGTTTATAATTATTATTGTTATATTTTTACACTCATCAGTTATTTTTTTTTTGAAAATGAAAAATAAGTTAATACTTAATTCTTTCTGCTTTCTTACATATATGGGGAAGCCAAATAAATATGAAACAGTTCATTTTGAACTACTGTTTACTTGCTGTCTTTTATTAATTTGGAAAATACAGAATAAAAACAATACCGTGCAGTGATTATAATATTAGTGATTATAGTATTATTATTATAATACGCAATAAGTAACGATTTCAATTAAGACGATGGACTCTGATCCTTAATTTAAGATTTAACTTGTCTTTTGGTGATCAGGGTTCCGATAAATCGGAGAGCACATTAAATTTGTAACATTTTTTATTATACACGTGATCACTCATTGCTGTAATTTAGTTTTTTTACTTCTACGTTACAAAAAAAAATGTCTTTTTTTTTGCTATTTAAAATGCATGTGTATGTATGTGTGTGTGCTATGTATGTATATTGAACAGATTTAGTGATTATTTTTAGTGATTCATTTTATTGTAATGTATTTTAATATTTATTTGTGATTTAATGCTGCATTTATATAAGCCTAAGAAGTAGACATTTTGTTTATTCATAGGTTTTAGTTTGATTGATTTTGTTGTAATAATTTTCATTTGTGTTTTCGAGTGAGTATATGTTGCAGTTGTTATTAATCGTGCTATATATGTAGATGTCCACTTTGTACATCGTAGTGTCGCCTGGCAAGTGAGCTTTATGACTTTTATTACTCCATACTTTATAAGTGATTATTAACACTACTTTAATAAAAATTTTTTGGGGGCAGAAAAAGAAATATTACTTAACTCAATTTGGTAACATAATTCAATTAATCTACCATTTTATTAGTAAAATTCATCATTCATTTAATTAGCAAAAAAAGGTGTATCTATGGTATTTGATAGTGATTTGAGAGTTGACTTGATCTACGAAACTATGATTTCGTAGATCAGGACAACTCACAAATCATTATCAAATATTAACAGATACACTTTTAAATACTTACGTACCTATGTCATTTAGTTCTATTGTTGGAAAACTGGTAGTTTTTCGAGTAGATGTCATAACCCTAAGTATGCCATAACCCTGAGTATCTCTGTGCTATTTGCCGTGGTAGCTGAATGCTGGTGTGCCCATGCATAATGAACCATTTTTATATACTGCATGCCAGCGCCAGATCTTAGTATATGACAGCATGGGTTAGTATGATTAATTCAGATTTAGGACAACCAGCTTATTACCATAGCTGGAGATTTTCCAAAAGCTTTAGAAATATCTAAAAAGACGCCCAAGAGTCTTCTTTCTTTTATTAATATTTTGGGTCAATTCGTCAACTAAATTGATGAGTCCATCCTCAGTTAATTTACCATTTCTAAAATCATACTAATTACGAGAAAGCAAGTAACATTTATTAAAGGAATAAACAAGTCTTAAATGAAAGAAATTTATCCCGTGATTGTTCCGGTTTAATTTGACATTTGACAGTTTTCCGATATTTATGCTGAACATAGTGTCTAAAACGACAGGTTTCAAAAATGTACTATATTCAAGATACACTGACTAAATTTGTATTATTTAAAATATGCAATAATCGCGAAATTAAAATATTTTATTACAAGAAACAAGTCTATTGTTAATAAGCTTTCCCAAGATCTTCGATGGTGCAGTGAGGACAGGTTTGGATCTATAGTTACATCGATATTATCGTTTGTCTTATATCTTCCTTGTAAATTTGATATAGAACAGCCTTTTTAAAATTTTGAAAAAGATTCCCTGAAAAAACCAAAGGTTACAAACTTTTGTTTATAACATATATCTGTGGTGTGGGTGTCCTAAACATGAGTATTTCGTGAGTATACATCGGATAAATCCAACAACTACTCTAGGTTTAATAAACCACACATCCTCGTTAGGGAGAACCGATATAACACACGAATGATCCGTAAGGTCATTGAAAAGCAAAAATATCTTAATTTCAATAATGACGACGGTTTTAACCTTTCTCCCACCTAAACCCACTTCCAAAAAAAAATAAGCTCATTCTGTAAGAATCCAGGTCAGTACACGAGGTAATTAAGACATCGTTGGTCATAGTTTGATATAATAATTCAACTAACAGTCGAGTCAACACACGAGTCTATATACATGTGATGTATATAGACTCGTATCTGTTTGTTGAATTTGAGACCACCTCAGTCTAGACTGAGTGGTCACAAATTGCAAAGTGTTTGAAATGTCGGGATACCCAAGTGTTTAAATTTCACGATACACAATTGATCGGGTTAAATTTATTTCATGTACAATGTGTAGTTTATTTTTTTTGATAAATTTAAAAATGTATTCGAACATTATTCTAGAAACTAAAAGATGATTAATTTAGGTGATTATGTTATTCTAAAGAACTTTTTTGCTTTAATTATGTTTTATTTTTATACAGTTTTGTTATAAGCAAAATAGAATAAGAAAAATTAATAGCAATTGTATATTTTTTTTAAGTGTGGTAACTGCAAGAATAACTTTGTAGCTTTAATTAATTAAAAAAACATAATTGATATCTCATAGTTTGTTTTTGCAAAACAATATTTTGTTTTAGGGACTTATTTTTAAAAAAAGTAAGTACATCCAGTACTGAACTTTAATATTATTAAGTAGAATTTGATGTTGAAAACCGAGGGATAACAAAGAATTCCCTCGAAATATATAAACACATATTATGTGTTCCGTATATGTATACACACATATACATATATAAATATATACATATATATATATATATATATATATATATATATATATATATATATATATATATATATATATATATATATATATATATATATATCCCTGTATACATGTATCCCGCACATGGCAGGGTAGGCAGAGGGAACATGGGAACCTAATGTCCTAATGTTAAAACACTCCATTTCACTTCTGTTCCCCACTGTCCGCCGAATTTGAGGCATTGTGTGTTGAGTGGCGGAACTCAACACTGCGTTTTTGCCTTTTACCAGAACGAAGAAATGAAAACATTAAATATTCAAATTGAAAATATATCAAATCCACAATCTGTAGGTTACAGTCACACGCCTGTGCCGATGCGCCACGACAGGCTACGTTATTTTTTTTATACGTTTTCAATAAATACTTCAAACCTTCTCAGAGTCACAAAAAGGTATTTAAAGTAAATAAAAGTAAACAATTATAATATTCATGTTCTAAAACTAATGAGAAACTGTGATTGGCGTCAAGAAACGACCTCGATGATCTCTAGACGCGTCAAGAATTTTTAGTAAACAAGCGGGCGTGTAAAATAGTTATAGTTAATCAGCACCTTTATCTTAGTAAATAACTAACAAACATCTTGATTTGTATAATATTTTAAAAGGTTCATATTTATCAGCTGATTTTATCCTATTTTTTTTGCACTATATGGGTAAAAAGTATACACATGAGGCCTGTAGTGGGCAGGGGCGGCACAAGGGTGTGACTGTAATCGACAGGTTGTGGGTTCGATTCCCACTCGAAGAATTGAAATATTTAATATTTTCAATTTAAATATTGAATGTTTTCATTTTTTCGCTCTAGTAAAAAGACAAAACGCGGCGGAACGTGGGGAACTGAAGGGGAATGGAGTGTCTTGGCACTAGGTTCCCAAGTTCCCTCTGCTTACCCTGCCATGTGCGGAATACAGCGTGAAGCTGAGTATTAGATTATCTTCCTAGGTAAGATGATCCTTTACTTTTCCAGAGAACCGCTATCTAGGTATTTCTTACGGTAATGTGCCACTCTTAACACCCACGCTTTCGTGTAAACTCTAACAGCGGAAAGAGCCACTCATTTATATGGAAGCAACACACGTATTTATTATATCGTATATGTTGGTGTACGAGTATACCTTTATATGGGTATGTATGTATATGTGTATTGATGTATATGATATATATATATATATATATATATATATATATATATATATATATATATATGTATGTATGTATGTATGTATGTATGTGTGTGTGTATATATATAAATTTAGTTTGTATACCTACTAGACGAGTATGGCTTGTAGAAAATGCTTTTTAGAATAAAGCTCTCCTTTTGTGCCAGTTTATAGATTGTAAATTGTGTACAATAAAGAATAAATAAATAAATAAATCAATAAAGATTCTCACAATTTAAATAAAAAAGGATGTGACATTTGATATAATCGGTCTAACTAAGCCTATAATAAACTTTTTAACATAACCATACATTCAAATGCTTTACATAACAATTTATTTCCAGCTTCACGCTTTAGGCAATGCCCCTAATTTGGCGAAAAGTAGGGAACACACCAAGTTCCCTCTGCCTACGCTGCCATGTGCCGGATACAGCGTGAAGCTGTAGCAAATAAAATATATTAGGATACAAATATTATAATAAAATATGCCCGAAAGTATATTTAATATCCAGAAATACATACAAAAACGAGAGACGGACAAGTAAAGTAATAAAGACACTATATAAAAGCTTACATACATGTGTATATGCATAAAATGATTATTATTTAGCACACATATGCATAGATAAAATTATTAACATGATTTTCTTTTAGCTTCACGCTGTATCTCGCACGAGGCAGGGTAGGTAGAGGGAACCCGGGAACCTAGTGTTAAGACACTCCGTTCCACTTCTGTTCCCCACTTTCCGCCGAATTTGAGGCATTGTGTTTTGGATGGTGGAACTCAACGCCGCGCTTTGCCTTATAACCAGAGCGAAGAAATGAAACATTAAATACTTAAATTGAAAATATTATATATTTCTTTTTCTCGACTGGGGATCGAACCCAGAACCTATCGGTTACAGTTACACGCCTGTGCCGCTGCGCCACGACAGGCCTCAAACACATTAACATGATGCTAAGCATTAAAAAGAATAAATACTAAGAGTACATACCTGCATAAGACTATAGTGTATGTAAAAGGGAGGAGTTAAAAAAAGATTATACAGAAATACTATCTTTTTTCTTGCCTAAGTATTGAATAACACTTTAAACTTACAACACTAACTCTTTACACTTTAATAATGAAAAGATTTTAGAGAGCTTAGTATAGCACTTTTGGCAGATATATAAGCAGAGCTTTTAGAGACTTAAGACTCTTAGCACACCTAATATAGATAATAAGAGAATTTCATTACCTAGCAGCCATGACTGTAAATGAGTGATGTAATAAGAAGAGAAATGAGAAAGTATTTTGACCACAAGAAATCCTTGGATTAAGGACAACGAGCGTGTGAGCGTGTGACTAAAAAATTCAACCATTGTTTTGTATAAGGAAGACTTAAAGGATAAAACAGCTCACAGTTCAGAAGATGTAATGATGTATTCCAGTGAAGTCTAGTAGAACATCGAGTGGTATACCTCAACCAGTCAATTTTGTAGACAACCTATGACAGTAGTCTCAAAAATAAACCTTTTTTTGAAAATCATAGAAATAATATTTTTTCTCTTTTATATTTTTGTTGGACTAATAGATGACTGTTTTCTTTTGTCAATGTATTTTTTTGTCAAAAATGTATTTTGTGTCAAAGTTAAGCGCACTTAATTACTGGGGGTTTGAAGGACAGGACAGGTCATTAGCCTCCTTGACAATCTTACGTTAAATTTTGTTTATTATATATCAAGTTTCTCATATCTTAGCACTTACTTTATTGCTATATTCTCAATACTTTTTATTCTCTCTCTTCTAATTTTGTTATCGCTATGAGGAAAACTTTGCTAAAATACCATAACATAACAAAGCTTTTTACGTCAGTCATGTCTAGCATTATAACGACGCACGAGGGTGCAATTACAACGAGATTAGCGGTACCATTTTTTATTTTTCGAATATGATGATAGGAAAAAGGAGGCTTTATTACATTTTGGATATCCTTTACAAACAAAATTACAAATTTATTTAATTTATACTAAACTTAATATAAATATATAATTTACATATAATATATAATTTATGTATAAGGAAGGCGTTTGGAGCTCAGTTCTAACTGGCTACCTATAAAAAGAGCTTATCAAAACAATATAATTTTTAAGTAACGTAAATTAGTACAAAAATTAAAACATATTATCTAAAATAGAGACACTATGAAAATAAAATTTTTTTAGACTACCAAGTAGTCACTTACCTTAACGCTGACATGCTATTCTCATGGACTCTATTCTCCTGCTACGCATATGTGGATCTATTTATAAACTACAAACTCGAGATTATCTGTGAGATGTTTTTAAGGATACAGGTATTCTTACGATTGCTTTTCAATATATATATTTAACAGTATTTTGTTTGTCTGACAACATATTCAGTGCTTTAGCAAAATCAGTGACAGACACACGTTTGGGGCGAGAAACAAGGACAAACTTGTGACGCCTAGTTATCGCCTCCAAGAAGTAAATAAATCATTTATGGATCTGAGTATACGTATCTATATAGTATTCCGCAGTGTATTTTGAATTTTCCACTGGAGAAGTTTAAAGTAAAAGTTAAAGCAATGTTAATTAAGAAAGCGTACTACACTGTCGAAGAATATTTGAATGATAAAAATGTATTGAATTAAGGTTATTGGAATTTCATCCGGGATAGTCACCATTGTATTAAACAATGAAATTGTAACTTTATTCAATACTAGCTGTCCCGGCAAACGTTGTTTTGCCATAAAAAGGGAAACATTTTAAGTTTGTTCAACCTTTATCACTAAGGGGTTTGAGAAAGTTAAGAATTGTTTATAAAAACAACTTCGCAAATAATGCATTATTTTAGAACAAATTTTAGGTTAGCATAAAAAACTAACCTAAAAAGATAGATATATCCAGTCGCGGACTTTTTTAAAAAACTTTAAAAGGAGAACATTTCTATCATACATGATTTTTGCGAAACCTTAACCGTTTACGTAACGCACGCAGCGGAAATTCTCAATTAGGAAAAAAATCCCCCGATTTAGAAACATTCTTAATTGGTGCTCCGGTCCTATTGGTCTTTACGTGATGATGTATAGCCTATAGCCTTCCTTGATAAATAAGCTAGCGAAAGATTTTTTCAAATTGGACCAGTAGTTCCTGAGATTAGCGCGTTCAAGCGAACAAACAACTCTTCAACTTTATAATATTAGTATAGATGTCGTTGCAAGTACTATCTATACTGAATTGCGTAACGTAATATTTTACTTCTTGAACTCACTAAATTAATCATATCTTTTGATAGAGTGAACTGATTTTGATGAAACAAAGACTAAGTTATACCTCAAGTTGCGTATATTTTTTGTACATAAACATTGTCTGCATTGAATTCGTAGATTTTATGTGATGTGCGCGCAAACAAACATACAAACAGACAAACAGATAAAAATTTCAAAATTGATGGAAATGGTTACTTATCTTTTCACACGCGGGCTAATTTTTTTTTCAATTTCTTCAATGTACAAAAAATACTTTTCTACAGATTTATTATATGTATAGATTGAAAAGCACAACTGTTGAGTTTCTTGCTGGCTCTTCTCACCAGAACCGCCGAGCCGGTGGGTATTTTATGTTCGTGACGATTCAAAAGTGCTTGCTAAAGCCTATTTAAATAAAGAATATTTTTATTTTGAATTCATATTTGAATTTCAATTTGTGGGTTCCATTACCACCATTGTTCACTTATCACACAGTCGGCCAGTCTGAGAGGGTTAATTTATGTTGTGTTTCGTCACCAAATAGATAATTGGTAGAAAGTGGAAAATGTAGTAATCTAATACTCGTTTTTCTAATTATTCTGTGTTACGTAGAGATTAAAAATATAATAGTGCAATAATGCACATGCTATATTAAAATGATTCACTCGAAATATTTTATATGAAATTTTATAGTCCCTATTCCATTATGAACGATAGAAGGACATATTGTTATTATAGAAAAGGGGAATAACAGTACAAGTATATTATCTTATAAAGAAATGTAATGCATGAAGATATGAATCAAAAATATGTTTACCGACAAATAAAATATCTAGTATAAAGATATGATATATTGATAACAGGTTTCTTATGACGAGTTTGGCGTGACAAAATATTTAAAAAAATAATTAAGATCAAGTTCCAAATTCTTACTCTGTAATGAATATTTTGTTATATTTGACACATTTTATCAGTGTTTGTCTGTAAATGCAGTGGTAGTGGATATTACTTCACGGAGAACGATTTTATTTTTATATACGTAATATCTTATCAGCGAAGGTACAAAGTGACTTGATCTTATATTTTTTCTACCTTTTCAGTCAGGATAAAGCGTAACGTCAAAAAAATTGGGATTTTGAGTCAAAATTTTCTGCATACATATGGTTAATGTTGTGGCCAGTTAGTATGTGGTCTAAAATAGTGTACCATACTTTATAGAGAAACAACTTTTTAGCATTCCATGAATTCACCGTGTGGGTGCTGGAAGTGGCTTAAAATATGGCAAGTAAGTAGGGTCAGTGTAGGTACATACGGCTCACGGATTTGACATGATATGATATAAAATATTTCGTTTTTTTAGGGGACGCATAATGTATAGCAGAGTTATATATCCCTAGGCTAAAACATTCGTACATTCTAAATACTATTTTAACTGAAAATTATTTAATATTTTTTTATGTATACTTCTGCATTAAGGAAAAACTTCATCTATTGTATAACGTTTACGACTACATATAACTAAGGACGTCTTGAATGTTCATAATGGGGATGTACCTCATCCTATCTCTTTTATACAAATACGTGTAGCAGTCGTTTATATTTATCAGTATTGACTCTGAATCGCTGAAGTGTTCACTGGAAGTGAAATAAATTAATACAAGTTTACAATGAAAATACAACTTCTGATTTGTTTTACTGTCACTGTAATTATATCGACATGCGTTGGTGACATAGGTAAGTAATATAATATTCATAGGATGAAAAGTTATCTAATATCATAGAATTCTTAAAATTTCTTTAAAATTGATCAGAATAGATTGTTGTGTAGCAGTTCTCCAAAATTTCTGGTTCCTGCTGCACAGACCGACAGTCTGACTATAAAGGCGATCGGTTCAACACTCCTAAAATGAAATATTTTCATTTCCTCGCTCCCGTAACAATACAAAGCATTAGCAATCCCGCACTCAACAGACGTGGTCTATTTCCCACTCATTACTAAGTTCCCTTGTTTATTTTTGTTTCTATATGTGGATTGCATCTCGAAAACTAAATAACATTAAACATTAATATTTCAATAATTGTATCTATAATTTTATAGTTCGTCTGATGAGTAAATTTTTTCTTTTACGAAGAAAATAACGTTACCTTTTTATAGGTAACGTTACTTTCTTCGTAAAGGTACGTTACCTATACGTATGATGACATGTCACATGTTTATACATGTGACATATCTTTACAGGTAACTTGGTTACTTTATATGATATGATGAAAATTAATTTGAAACTTCAATTATATATTTTAAATGAAACACATTAAACCGGATTAATCCCAATTATTGAAATCTAAACATTTTTGGAAACTTGGCGTTTCGAACAGATTGCATTGATTGTCGTGGTCACGGGTAGATTGAGCAGTTGACATAATTAATATGTCAAACTAGCGCCGATGATTTCTTAATTACCGCGTGTATCTCCTTAGCTTTTTGTATTCTTGTTAGTTTGATATAATATTTGTGTCAACTGACAGACGGATGCTACCTCAGTCTACTCTACTCATAAGAAATATTGCACGATTGGTGCAAGAACTCAATGCAGCGCACATTCTACCTACATAAAGTTTAAATGTTTATTTTGAATTTATAATAATAAAAATAAATAAATTTGAACACAAATTATATATTTATCCAACGGTATATATAACATCATTGCTTGAAATAAATTAACTCCTTTTTTTGCACTGCATTTTTTTGACTGTTACATCATTTAGTTTTGTTTAGGTATGGCTCCCGTTTATTTAACTTTTAACCTTCAAGAAAATTTTAAGTTGTAATTATTTTTTTTTATGTTATATAATAATAATACATTAGATGATGTAATAAGGATGTACATTTTAAAGGTGAAAATACAATAGCTGGTTACTTATGTATTTTGTTATTTTAAAATCACTGTACGCAATATATGTTACATATATTGTATACAGTGATTTTAAAATAACAAAATACCAACAGCTGCTTCTTTTTTGTATTTTCAATAACGGCACTAACTAATAATTATTGGCTAGATATGAGGAGAGAAATCATGTACTGTTTTATCATAATTACAGTAAATTAAAAAAAATATAGTAAATTATTGTTTATATATAATGATACATTCTTACTATACTCTTCATATCGCTATAACTTTTTACATATAATGATAAAATAAACTATATGTACCTAATATTACATAAATATTAAATTATATCAAAATTAAATTATTACTTAATATTCTTTTAACTATTTAATATACTATGTGTTTATTCGTATCTTCTATACAGATACATTTATATTATATTATTTTTTTTTTATAATAGTAATCCATTGACATATTCATGTTATTTGTATTATGTTATACAAATTATTGATATACTGATCATGTCGTGAGATTTAAAACATTTTCATTTTCTCTAACAACGAGTATATCGAAGAAGTTTCATATTCTCGCAAGTACTAAATATATTTAATATATTTAGTATTTATTTTCTCCAGGCGCAACATTAAATTGTGATGTGATACCTATTGAAAAATGGGGTGGCTCGCCGTCTAAAAGGAAAAATTATTTGACGAAACCTGTAAAAATGGCAGTTGTCCAACATACTGTCACTCAAGAGTGCGCAAACGACGATGAATGCGAAAAAGTTTTAAATAATATAAGAAAGTTTCAAACACAGAATTCTCATTTCGAAGATATCGCACAATCGTAAGATTTTTTTTATTTTTAAGATTAAATTCTATCTTAAATTTGGTAAAACCAAAGAAGACGTCCCGTTTTACGATTTTCACCGGAAATCAAACATTGAGTGTTCAATGGCGTAGATCACGTACCAAATATAATGTATTACTGGAGTGGGTTAAATAAAAGTAATTTATTCGCCCGAATAATAATCGAATACACAATTTGACACACCGTGTACGTAATATATTGGCTCAAGAATTGTTTATTTTCTTTTTGTCGTTCATTGTCTTTGATGCTTATTTAAAAAGTCTTCCTCTCAAAACATGTTAGTGTGGATTTTTAAAATATTTAATCTTTCTGATTTAGTGTATTTTTCAATTTTTTTAATGAAATTTATCATGTACATTTATATAACGCTTGTAAATTTGTATATTTGTTATATGGTAATCTGAAAATTGTAATCACGTGATTATTATTGAAAACTCGAAGATGTTTTAGAGTAATAAACTGTATTTTGAAACGAGGGTGTCTCTTTACGTAGATATTGTCAAATGATAAATCATAGCAATATTTTTTTATTGTGGTCGTTTTTAACTTAAATATTTATAGGCATATTTATATTTTTTTAAGGTTTAGTTTTTATAATTTTAACTTTAGGTACTTATATAAAATAAAGAAATATATATTATTACCAATTTTCAGTTTCCTTGTCGGTGGTAATGGAAAAATTTATGAAGGCGCTGGATGGCGAGTTGGGGCTCACACCATGGGTTTTAACGATAAATCTATAAGCATTTCATTTGTAGGTGACTTCAGAGGTACGTTTGTAACTGTTTTGTTGTTTAATATATACTTACAAATGCTAGTATTTTATACGTTTATATATAATACCTACTGCATGGAAATATGTAGCAGCGGATTTGTGATTAATTCCAACTCACGGGAATGACGGAAGATTTTTTTTTTAGGCAGAGGGAATATATATATATATATATATATATATATATATATATATATATATATATATATATATATATATATATATATATATATATATATATATGCATATGCATTTTTATATATATATATAAATGCAAAATTTGACGAAAAGTAGGGAGGTGGAGTCCGACATATTACAAAACGTGATTACTAATTCACAATAATAATATGAATAGTAATTGTGCCATTGTCATATAGTCAGTCCATGTAGAACTAAACGTGATGAGAATAATTCTATTTGTAACATAAGTATTTCCCCGCAGCTAATGTTTTGTTAAACTTAATGTTCAATGTATTTGGCTTTCTGTCTATTATATATTTATTTAGTTCCTCATAAAACTTTTTTCACTTGGTGCATTGATGAAAGAAACGAAAAGAGCTCTTATCACTAGCGTGTATACTGTATAAAAAGTGTAAAATATATAAAGAAACTGTTACAGTTGCGTAATTAGCCCAAGTACCTTAGATGAAAAACGATCATTAATTCGCTTGCTGAGCCATCATCGTGGTCAGCATCCTCTCCTTGCAACCGAAAACACTGTAAAACTATGAAATGCGTAAGTGTTTCATTTTACATATTTGTTTTTCAGAAAAACTACCATCACCGCAAGCACTTCAAGCTGCTAAAGACTTTTTAAGCTGCTCTGCAGAAAACAAGAATTTAGATACTAACTATCAATTAGTTGGCCATATGCAGTTATCGTCCACTTTAAGTCCTGGTGCTACTTTACAACGCGAAATTGAAACTTGGCCGCACTGGTACAATATTAATAGGAATTAATATTTTACTTTGTGTACTTACATATATTAATGAAATGAAGATTATATTTTAATTAAACTTAACAAGATAAGAAATTAAGTCTGTAAAACGATATATACAGTTAGTACTGTAGTTATTATCAGTACAATATACAGGATAATAAGTTATTATGAAGTTTTATTTTTATCGTCCGTTTCATTCAAGTGTAAGTCAATCTTACTTATCCTATATATAAATTAAATATTTATTTTGTCCTAAAAGTACATTTTATGTATATCGATTTACGTATAAAGCATCATAAATATAATAAAAATAGTTTTTCTTGTAACAATATGCATACACGTTTAACAAGCCATCAGCTTTGTAATATTAGTTGGAACTTGAGAACCTGTGTTAAGACGCTCCGTTCGAATTCCGTTCCCCACATTCCGCCGAATACGAGGCATTTCGAGTTGAGTGGCGAAATTCAACGCCGCGCTTTGCCTTGGTACCAGAGAGAAGAAATGAAAACATTACATATTTACATTGAAAATATTAAATACTTTATTTCCTCGAGTGAGGATCGAACCCACGACCTGTCACGCTTATATAAGAATAAGAAAAAAAAATTGTAAAAGAATTATAGTTAGTCTTATGTACAAAGTTGCAAGAAATTGGTGACAATCAAACGGAAAGGTTTCAGGTCTGGCGTGGGCATAGTTATTGGTTAGATTGTCACTCGAGAAAATGTCAAATTTATCACTTTCTTTCCTGGTTCTGGTAACAAGGCCAAGGGCGGCGTTTAATTCTGTCTGACCTTAACACGTAATTCTTAAATTCTGTTTATGCCGTGTGATTCCGGCTTAGAATAGTATCACCCTGGTACTGATGGTGTCGTAAGAGGCGACTAAAGTACGTGTGGGAGAGTCACGTTGTCAGCAATAGCAACACGCATGGGCAGACTTGACTCGACTCGACTCGATCTGTGGAACGGCCTACCCGCGGCAGTATTTCCAGGTCGATACGACAAGGGTACCACTCTAAAGGCCCGCAACGCACCTGTAGCTCCGCTGGTATTACACGGGGCCGTGGGCGACGGTGATCACTCACAATCAGGTGACTCGTACGCTCGTTTGCTTTGTCTTTTCCATAAAAAAACACTTTGTTTTGCGACCCCTTATCTTGAGATCACTTGGAGTCATAAAGCTGAAATTAATATCAAATATTCAGGTCTACGGTCCTTTGGAACCAAGAGAAAATTCGAGCTAATCAAAAGCTACGAGCAATCGTGCGTAAGTTTTAATGCTTTTTATATCCCGTGCACCTCCCGTAATAAAATTGTCAGAAAGTGACAAATTACAATACAAATAAAGGAAAAAATACGAAAATATACACTTTATATATATATTATATCAAAAAAAATAATCAATTCGTTTGTAGTTTTTTTTACACAATGAGAGTTCATGACTCCGATGTTGTTTATCATGAAATGTGGTATAAAAATACTCGTAATATATATTGCAGTCTGTATGTAGTATTTCGTATATTATAGATTTTTGCTTTGTAGTTTTTATTACGGTAAAGATTTTTCTCTCATACTCTCAGATCTCAGCTTCAGGCACACGGCAGGGTAGGCAGACGGAACTTGGGAACATAGTGTTAAGACACTTTGTTCCACTTGCATTCTCCACTTTCCGTCGAATTTGAGGCATAGCGTAATGAGTGACGGAACTAAACGCCGCGTTTTGTCTTGTACCAGAGCAAATAAATGAAAATATTAAATATTTAAATTTAAAATATTACAAATATTAAATATTTCGTGTGGGGATCGAACCCATAACCTGGTCATGCCAGGCCTCACAAAGATTACTATGAAAACATTAAAAAAAATCTGTGTTTTATATTTATTTGCAACAAATATTTTTTATTTGTACTATTTTTAAAGTGTTATTCCACACTTAGGAAAGAAAAATACTATACTTAATTTAAATTTTAGTTGATCAGGGCTTAGTTGGTTAGGGCACTTGGACGGTTTCCAAGAGGCGCCTCTTGGAAATCCTGCTTCGTTCAAATTTCTATACGCTTTCAAATTTAATTAGTAATATATTTTTTACTTAGCTTCACTTTCACCAATAACTATTGGTTAGATTGTCACTCGAGAAAATGTCAAATTTATCACTTTCTTTCCTGGTTCTGGTAACAAGGCCAAGGGCGGCGTTTAATTCTGTCTGACCTTAACACGTAGTTCTTAAATTCTGTTTATGCCGTGTGATTTCGGCTTAGAATAGTATCACCCCGGTACTGATGGTGTCGTAAGAGGCGACTAAAGTACGTGTGGGAGAGTCACGTTGTCAGCAATAGCAACACGCAAGGGCAGACTCGACTCGACTCGACTCGATCTGTGGAACGGCCTACCCGCGGTAGTATTTCCAGGTCGATACGACAAGGGTACCACTCTAAAGGCCCGCAACGCACCTGTAGCTCCGCTGGTATTACACGGGGCCGTGGGCGACGGTGATCACTCACAATCAGGTGACTCGTACGCTCGTTTGCTTTGTCTTTTCCATAAAAAAACACTTTGTTTTGCGACCCCTTATCTTGAGATCACTTGGAGTCATAAAGCTGAAATTAATATCAAATATTCAGGTCTACGGTCCTTTGGAACCAAGAGAAAATTCGAGCTAATCAAAAGCTACGAGCAATCGTGCGTAAGTTTTAATGCTTTTTATATCCCGTGCACCTCCCGTAATAAAATTGTCAGGAAGTGACAAATTACAATACAAATAAAGGAAAAAATACGAAAATATACACTTTATATATATATTATATCAAAAAAAATAATCAATTCGTTTGTAGTTTTTTTTACACAATGAGAGTTCATGACTCCGATGTTGTTTATCATGAAATGTGGTATAAAAATACTCGTAATATATATTGCAGTCTGTATGTAGTATTTCGTATATTATAGATTTTTGCTTTGTAGTTTTTATTACGGTAAAGATTTTTCTCTCATACTCTCAGATCTCAGCTTCAGGCACACGGCAGGGTAGGCAGACGGAACTTGGGAACATAGTGTTAAGACACTTTGTTCCACTTGCATTCTCCACTTTCCGTCGAATTTGAGGCATAGCGTAATGAGTGACGGAACTAAACGCCGCGTTTTGTCTTGTACCAGAGCAAATAAATGAAAATATTAAATATTTAAATTTAAAATATTACAAATATTAAATATTTCGTGTGGGGATCGAACCCATAACCTGGTCATGCCAGGCCTCACAAAGATTACTATGAAAACATTAAAAAAAATCTGTGTTTTATATTTATTTGCAACAAATATTTTTTATTTGTACTATTTTTAAAGTGTTATTCCACACTTAGGAAAGAAAAATACTATACTTAATTTAAATTTTAGTTGATCAGGGCTTAGTTGGTTAGGGCACTTGGACGGTTTCCAAGAGGCGCCTCTTGGAAATCCTGCTTCGTTCAAATTTCTATACGCTTTCAAATTTAATTAGTAATATATTTTTTACTTAGCTTCACTTTCACCAATAACTATTGGTTAGATTGTCACTCGAGAAAATGTCAAATTTATCACTTTCTTTCCTGGTTCTGGTAACAAGGCCAAGGGCGGCGTTTAATTCTGTCTGACCTTAACACGTAGTTCTTAAATTCTGTTTATGCCGTGTGATTTCGGCTTAGAATAGTATCACCCCGGTACTGATGGTGTCGTAAGAGGCGACTAAAGTACGTGTGGGAGAGTCACGTTGTCAGCAATAGCAACACGCAAGGGCAGACTCGACTCGACTCGACTCGATCTGTGGAACGGCCTACCCGCGGCAGTATTTCCAGGTCGATACGACAAGGGTACCACTCTAAAGGCCCGCAACGCACCTGTAGCTCCGCTGGTATTACACGGGGCCGTGGGCGACGGTGATCACTCACAATCAGGTGACTCGTACGCTCGTTTGCTTTGTCTTTTCCATAAAAAAACACTTTGTTTTGCGACCCCTTATCTTGAGATCACTTGGAGTCATAAAGCTGAAATTAATATCAAATATTCAGGTCTACGGTCCTTTGGAACCAAGAGAAAATTCGAGCTAATCAAAAGCTACGAGCAATCGTGCGTAAGTTTTAATGCTTTTTATATCCCGTGCACCTCCCGTAATAAAATTGTCAGGAAGTGACAAATTACAATACAAATAAAGGAAAAAATACGAAAATATACACTTTATATATATTATATCAAAAAAAATAATCAATTCGTTTGTAGTTTTTTTTACACAATGAGAGTTCATGACTCCGATGTTGTTTATCATGAAATGTGGTATAAAAATACTCGTAATATATATTGCAGTCTGTATGTAGTATTTCGTATATTATAGATTTTTGCTTTGTAGTTTTTATTACGGTAAAGATTTTTCTCTCACACTCTCAGATCTCAGCTTCAGGCTGTATCCCGCACACGGCAGGGTAGGCAGACAGAACTTGGCAACATATTGTTAAGACACTTTGTTCCACTTGCATTCTCCACTTTCCGTCGAATTTGAGGCATAGCGTAATGAGTGACGGAACTAAACGCCGCGTTTTGTCTTGTACCAGAGCAAATAAATGAAAATATTAAATATTTAAATTTAAAATATTACAAATATTAAATATTTCGTGTGGGGATCGAACCCATAACCTGGTCATGCCAGGCCTCACAAAGATTACTATGAAAACATTAAAAAAAATCTGTGTTTTATATTTATTTGCAACAAATATTTTTTATTTGTACTATTTTTAAAGTGTTATTCCACACTTAGGAAAGAAAAATACTATACTAAATTTAAATTTTAGTTGATCAGGGCTTAGTTGGTTAGGGCACTTGGACGGTTTCCAAGAGGCACCCGCACCTGTTGGAAATCCTGCTTCGTTCAAATTTCTATACGCTTTCAAATTTAATTGTAGTAATATATTTTACTTAGCTTCACTTTCACCAATAACTATTGGTTAGATTGTCACTCGAGAAAATGTCAAATTTATCACTTTCTTTCCTGGTTCTGGTAACAAGGCCAAGGGCGGCGTTTAATTCTGTCTGACCTTAACACGTAGTTCTTAAATTCTGTTTATGCCGTGTGATTTCGGCTTAGAATAGTATCACCCCGGTACTGATGGTGTCGTAAGAGGCGACTAAAGTACGTGTGGGAGAGTCACGTTGTCAGCAATAGCAACACGCAAGGGCAGACTCGACTCGACTCGACTCGATCTGTGGAACGGCCTACCCGCGGCAGTATTTCCAGGTCGATACGACAAGGGTACCACTCTAAAGGCCGGCAACGCACCTGTAGCTCCGCTGGTATTACACGGGGCCGTGGGCGACGGTGATCACTCACAATCAGGTGACTCGTACGCTCGTTTGCTTTGTCTTTTCCAAAAAAAACACTTTGTTTTGCGACCCCTTATCTTGAGATCACTTGGAGTCATAAAGCTGAAATTAATATCAAATATTCAGGTCTATGGTCCTTTGGAACCAAGAGAAAATTCGAGCTAATCAAAAGCTACGAGCAATCGTGCATAAGTTTTAATGCTTTTTATATCCCGTGCACCTCCCGTAATAAAATTGTCAGGAAGTGACAAATTACAATACAAATAAAGAAAAAAATACGAAAATATACACTTTATATATATTATATCAAAAAAAATAACCAATTCGTTTGTAGTTTTTTTTACACAATGAGAGTTCATGACTCCGATGTTGTTTATCATGAAATGTGGTATAAAAATACTCGTAATATATATATTGCAGTCTGTATGTAGTATTTCGTTTATTATAGATTTTTGCTTTTTAGTTTTTATTACGGTAAAGATTTTTCTCTCATACTCTCAGATCTCAGCTTCAGGCACACGGCAGGGTAGGCAGACGGAACTTGGGAACATAGTGTTAAGACACTTTGTTCCACTTGCATTCTCCACGTTCCGTCGAATTTGAGGCATAGCGTAATGAGTGACGGAACTAAACGCCGCGTTTTGTCTTGTACCAGAGCAAAGAAATGAAAATATTAAATATTTAAATTTAAAATATTACAAATATTAAATATTTCGTGTGGGGATCGAACCCATAACCTGGTCATGCCAGGCCTCACAAAGATTACTATGAAAACATTAAAAAAAATCTGTTTTTATTTTTATTTGCAACAAATATTTTATATTTGTACTATATTTAAAGTGTTATTCCACACTTAGGAAAGAAAAATACTATACTAAATTTAAATTTTAGTTGATCAGGGCTTAGTTGGTTAGGGCACTTGGACGGTTTCCAAGAGGCGCCTCTTGGAAATCCTGCTTCGTTCAAACTTCTATACGCTTTCAAATTTAATTAGTAATATATTTTTTACTTAGCTTCACGCTATATCCCTAGCGGGGTAGGCAGAGAGAACGGAGCGCCAAACGTTACGGTAAGGGGGTTCACGATGGAAGGCTTGCCCGAAGCGACCCCTGCCAGCCCTCTAGAGGGCTGCAACGTTCCATCAACCACAATGTGCACCACACGAGCGCGCACTGATAGGGCGCCCCCCAAGGCGACGCGCACCAGTGCGTCCCCGCTGGTGCGACAAGTGGAGACGAATGCGGCGTTGGGGACCGCCACCCAGCACGCCATGTCCGGAGCGGCGGGAAGGGAGGACGGAGCTACAAATATATTTTTTAATTTTTGTTATCTGCCAAAACTTTACAGTGCACTGTAAAATTAATATAATTCCTACTCAGAAGAATGCCTGTATTTAAAATACTTATTTTGTGTTTGAGAACACAAAGGTTGAGTCATTAAATACATACCTAATGTAAAAATAGATACATTTGGTAAAAATGAAAACTTATTATTTGAACACAATTTGTTACCGTTGTAAATAAAGGAAAACAGAATTATGAAGATCATCTCTCTCCACAGAACGTTGTCGTATAAATTATAAATATAGTAAATTAAATCGTCAAGTACTTTGAAAATATTATCAAAGTAATCGTTATTTTAATGCATGCTATTGACTATTATTTTTCTGAATATGAAACCAAATAAGTGCGAATTCGGACGAAACGTGAAAAACAAAGTTTATGACAATAGTTTCTTTCTGTAATACCTGCTATACGCAGAATAAACAGTGATAGAAATTTCACTTACCTTAGCTTCACGCTCTATCCCTAGCGGGGCAGCCAGAGCGAGAGCTCCAAACGCTACGGTCACGGTATACCTCTTTCATCTCATCCACTGTCATCAACCTATTCATTTATGCCCTCCAGGGGGTTTTAATGCTATTTATGATCTGATTTCATTTTACAGAATTTATATCAATCAAATAAGGTAGGTACTGTGTTTTTCAGGGTCAACCGAGCTCTGCCCCTCCTACTTGGTTTTTGCTTAACACTTCCTTTTTCTTCATAAATCTTTTTTGCCATTCTTTCACCACTCATTGGCTCGACGTGCCAATGCCATCTGAGTCAGCAACAGCTAAACTGACTCCGCATATTCTACTAAGAGATCGCATTTACACAGTATTCATCTTTCTTTTGTCCCGCCTTCCTATAAAACCAACTAAGGCACCTTTGTAATCGGCACGCAATACGTCAAATCGAAACATAACACAATTTAAACTTATCTAATAGAGTATCATATTGATAACCAAGAAACTGTAGTTGTTTTTTTTTATATTAATATGTCATAGTTCTATTGGCATACATATAATAACACAAAATAATTGAGTTTATTTACTCGTAAAGCTGGCCTAGGTCAAGCATAATATATTGATAACCCCGTCAATCCTTTAGAAAGTGATAAAAAAGAGAATAAGATTAGAGAGATAGTATGGAAGTCCAATAAAAGTTGAGGGGCACAAGTTTATATATAATTGTAGCCCAGTTCAGCTCGCAGACTTAAATTTGTCGACTTCTATAAATTGTACTTACTGTTGACCTAAAATTAATACGGTTCTCTCGTTTGGTGAGTCCGACGAGCATTTGATCGAGTTTTTATTTCAAGATCACTTTATTTTTTTTATTTAATTTTCGATCGAATAGCCAATATTTATAGTTTATTATTATATGTAAAACTGATGTTTGTTTGTTATTTAGCAATTATACCTTGGTTATTTCTTTGTGGCAAGTACAAAATGAAGTTTAAGTAGTTTAAATATACCTTATTTTCAGGTAGATTTTGTGCCGATTGTCACACTGCGCCACGATGCCCTCACATTTTTTATAATCACTTCAATTATTATTTTCATGCTTTGTCAGTCACGTGTTTTCAGTTCAGAGGTGTTGCTTAATATCGCATTGTATGCTAATATGGTTAGAAATAAATTATTGTTCATATTTGGGATTTGAATAAAAATTAACGACATTAGGTGTAAATTTATGTAATTTTACCCATCCCTAAAATTATACAATATTTGTTATTTTGTGTAAATTGAACTTACCACGTGCGGGACAAAGCGTGAAGCTAAAAAAATTGAAAGAAGCAAACCCACTACAAAATTCACTCTAAAAGTGAAATAGAAGTACTAAAACTTGTAAAAAAAGTCCTGGGCTATCTAGCTAATGAATCCTAAAAATTGGAGCATAAAACTATTACCATATCTGACAACACTTTTCAATAATATATTAGAATTAGAACAAATACCAGACTAATGGGGTCATTCACATATGGTACTAATATACAAAAAAAGATATCCACAAGAACTCTGCAAGTACAGGCCTATCAGTTTGCCATCAATTAATTATTTGAAAACCATTAGAAATTCAAAAGATTATTCGAATGCGTTTCACAGCATCTCACATCTAAATGGAATACACTATAAGATAACAACAAAGAAGAAAAATATGTATATATATATATATATATATATATATATATATATATATATATATATATATATATATATATATATATATATATATATATATATATATATATATATATATATATATATATATGTATATATACACAAAAAGTCGAATACATATGGAGAAGAAAGTAGAACTGTCTCCCATAGTAAGAGGCATAAAGCAAGGAGACCCGCTCTCTCCATATTTTAAAATATGGACTGGAAAAACAAAGGGATACACAACAGACGTCTTATATATTTAAGATTTGCTGACAACATACCTCTCTTTAGCTTAACTCCGTCAGAAGATGATACAATGCTTCACAATTTTGTCGAGAAAAGTAAAATATCAGGACTAGATATCAATATCAAAACAACTAAATTCATGACCAGCATAATCCCAATTCCCATTAATATAGAAGAAAACAAAACAGAATGAAAATGAAGAAAACAAAATGTCACTGCATAAGTTTACTTTTAAAACTAATGTCAATTGACTAAAACAGATATTAGAATGAAGTAAACAGAAGGATAAATTTAGTATGGAAAAAATGTTGGACACAAAAATAAATATTAAAAGAAAACTACAGTCTTAAATTAAAGAAGATCCCAATGTATCCTCTCTACACATCTCTAGTCTTATTTCAACATATGCTAATCAGACAGATATTTTTAACAAGGTTAAGAACGAAATACTATCGTGCCAGCATGCAATGGAAAGAAGTATCCTAAAATGACCGAAACCTATCCTGGATATTGAGACGATTGCTACCCCGAGGACATACCGCCTCCACCAGTCATCACCTTGATCTACTGCTTCGAAAGGAGAGGCGCCCTCTCATGTATCTATGATATTTGACAGGTTACTCACGATCCACGTATCAAGTCCAAACCTGCTGAAGCAGATTCGTGGAGCCAATTAGAGCATGCCAGCGAGGATCTGAACTCGCTCTAACGTCTCCGCCACTAACTAATGGAGTCAAAACAATCTGTCTGCTACCACCTACATTGTTCGAAGCATCTACCACACTACTTCTATTCGAAGGTTTAAGCTATTCCTCCAAGAAAGAAAGCTCCGGGAGCCGATGAGATTACCATTACTTCCTTACGTTATCACCCTCGACAGCAGATCACGGCACTGGTGCGATCTGAGAATATAATATGGAATATGATTTGACTAATTGTTTTATACAACTAAAGTAAATACTTGTTAATATCAAAATGTGAAGGGAAAACTACAGTTTTATATTGATAAATTGGACATTGTCTCTTATAGCCCTGAAGTGGTTTACCAGATTATTTTCGAGTTGGGCACGGAACAATAGCCCCCTCTTTTTACGCCAATGTAGCGTACAAAACGTAGCAAATAACAACTCGAACTCGGTTGTAGAGTAGAAAGCAGGGAATCATTTGTGTATATATTTGTTATATTTCATATCACTCTATCCGATGTTTTTATAACCTATAAATAGGTTATATGAGAATTTGTCTGTTGAAATTTTAAATATTCTTTATAAAAATATTTTTTTCTAAGTTCTTTTAAATCGAATGAAAATAAAACGAACTCTGGTTTGGAAAGCAGTTCTGCTCAAATGACAAAAAAATATTTAGCACATACACAGTTACAGTATGGAAATGTATGTGCAACTTCTAATTTAATTTTACAATTTACATGTCATGTTGGTTGGATGACCGGACGTAAACTGCACCATTATCGGACCGTAGCTAGTACTAGACGTAAGTAAAGTAAGTACAAACATCACATCGATTGAAAATCAAATATACAAGCCTAAGTACCGTCAAATCAGAATTACATTATAAATAACAAATATAATACATAACTGGCGTATTTAAAATAAATCATTTATGAAAATATGTACATAAATATTTGTTCTTTCCTTTTCTACGGGTATAGTTTTATTATACGAATAAATTAATATATTGTTATGTTCTGGTGTAGTGTGTTTCAAGCCATTTACTCATATAAATAATTAAAAATTAAAGATATTTAATAGACGTATAGATAAATTTGTATAAATACTCATTACTTTGCGGTTATTAAACGATATGTCACATTTAATATATTTAATCTATTTGGCACCGGTCGGGTCAGGTATTAACAGTACATACTTTTGATATGAAAATTACCACACGTTGAGATAATGAATTAGGTTATTTCAATGAAGCAATTTGCTCTATGAATATATTTATTTAATAGAATATAATTATCTATATTTTATCTCTATCTCAAATATGGCAGTGTAGGCAAAGGAGAATTGTGAAATAGTGTTATGACACTCCTTTCCCATTAAGGCACTTCTCTTCCCCACTTTCTGCCTAATTTGAGGCATTGCGTGTTGAGCGGCGGAACTCAACTCTGTACTTACTGCTTTCTTGTTACCAGAGCAAAAAACTGAATATGTTAATTATTTGATTTCCTCAGATTTGGTAACACAAACTGTCACGTTATTAATGACATGCTTGTGCCCATGCGCTGCGATAGGCCTCACTATCTATAATAATAAAGTATTACGAAAACATATACAAATAAAAATTATCTATATATGTTACAGCTGGTGAACAGCACTATCAATATTGTCTTTTTTAAAATATCAGTCGTTTATATTTTTTTAATGGATTTGACAAATAATAATTTGTTCGTCGTGCCGTTACATGATGTTGTTTGTCGTAGGAAAACTCCAATATAAAATATCAATATTCTTCTATACAAGAAACAATTAAATAATTAATCACATTAATTATAATTTTACAGCAATAAAATTAAATTAAACAGAGTATGAAAAAAAGACGAAGCAATTAGTGTTGTTAACCGATATTTATAAATGAATAAGTAATTACACGTTATTAACTTGGCTGCTTTTTTTCTATGTAACATAGTCACGTGTGGCACCATGTGAATATAACTGGTCTAGGGTCAATGGTATATTATTATATACAATCTTGTATTTTTATTGGCTATTTGTTACAGCTTTAATGGTTGTTCCTAATTGGTAACGCCAATTTTATATAATTAAAAAAAAAATGTCTAGATCAATAACAAGGCAAAGCGCGGCGTTGAGTTCCACAACTGATCAATGCCTCAATGCCTCAAATTTGGCGGCAAGTGGGGAACGGAACGGAGTGTCTTAGCACTAGGAACCCAAGTTCCCTCTAGGTAGGGTGGGCACCGCGGTATGTGCAGTAGATAGCTATATACAGCATAAGCGGAGTTACACAAATTTTTGGGATGTCAGACTGAACGAGGGGGTTGTAGTTCAAGCCCCAGTCGAGGGAAATATTTATATTTTGTACAAGACTTTGTTTGTTTAGATGAATGCGCATTCAACAAAGTCTAATCTCAAGAATAGGATAGCCTATTTATCAAGGATGGCTTTACGTTATATTTCATTGCAGTTTAGATATAAACCACTGTAACTGCAGTGAGCACTTGGACACTTTGTATGTGTTATATACACGCAAGTCTTGGCGGCTTGGTTTGACTACAGGAGCGAGTCTCAAGTAACCTATCGGTTTACTTTTATGGAATATAATATAGAAAACTCTGATATGACTTATTGGTCATACGTTCTCCTTAGCGAGGATGTAGGGCTTATCGAACCCGATGTAGTGGTTGGATGATGTGTTCCTTCACCCGAACACCGATGCTATTCTTTGGTTGACCAATATATAATAAACCATAGTCATATTCAAGTTTCTATTAGCCCATACAAAGCAAAGGAATATGACATTAAAATTTAAAACAATGTCTTCATAATGGATCCAAAGTTAAGATGACAGTGTTTCAACACTATGAATTCGTATGATAAAAGGTAAAGCTAAACTAGCAACATATAATAGTATTATAAAATATTATTTATAGAACGTATGTTTTGTTTTTAAGTTTGAATTGAATAAAATAAAAATAGGCTAAAATTAGGCCTTTTTACGTATGAATTGAATAAAAAAAAATATTTTATTTTAATTCTTAATTATTACATTATTACATTTTTAATTTTATTAATTATAGAGCATTTATGTAGATGCTGTGCACACTTTACAATAAGATATCTCATCTCATCTTAATAATCTTTCATTTTGTGCTTTCATCAGTCCAGTTATATCTGTTGTTTTAGTAGAATGAGCAGATACAGTAAATAAACGATAGTTGATACGGCAGAACAATTGTTTTATGTTATTATCTTTCCGTAATATGGACTCTTATTAATTCGTTATTACTTTTGGTGTGTGTTTTTATTAAGCAGTTATACACCAAATATAGGTAATATAAAATTAAAAAGAAATAAAAAAAACTTAAATAAAAGTTGAAAAGAACGCATAGTTTAGTTTTTTCTTTGTTTTGTTTTAAGCCGCAGTAATATACGTATATGTCGATATCCTAGGGTTTAATTATGCAGTACAATATGTTATTTGAATATTTATTATAATATATAATATAGTTAATGAAATTTGTTCGTGTGATTCCGGCTTAGAATAGGTTCGATCCTGGTATTGATGGTGTCGTAAGAGGCGACTAAAGTACGTGTGGGAAAGTCACTTTTTTTTTTTCGATTGGGTAGTATGCTGTTGGCCCTGGGGCCTCTACAGCGTCACCGGGTTTTGTGGGAGGCCGAACTTGAAGAGTTCTGACCTTGACCTGGGAGAGTCACGAGGGCAGACTCGACCGGATCATTACCAGCCCGCCATTTGATACCGGCGTTAAGTAGTGACTTCAGCCACTGCGCTTTAAATTGGGTAACGCTGGCCCCCGGTGCCATGGTATGATATCTGCTAAACTTAGTAAAAAAAATGGCCATGTTTCATTTTTTTTAATTGTAGTGAGTGAATATGTTTTGATATTTAAATATGAATACATAAATTACAAGTACGGTCCGCACATGACTATTGAAAAGGAATTTCTATAAGTTTTAAATAATTTAATAACTTAACTTTTATTGTTTTCTATGTACGTGACGAGTACAATACTTTGACTCGGCGCCTGCGATATTGTATTTATAAATGATTTAATTTATTATTTGTATACATTTTCTTCAAGGCGCAAAAGCTGCGAAAAATATTAATAAAGGACCCTCTAAAAAGAACTCTCGACTTCTGTCGCTATAAAATTTTACACATTATTAAAAAATATAGAAAAAGCTGAAAGGTTATTTGGTCTAAATGCCTAAACTCCGAAGCTGTTAATACTTTCAGGTTAATAATTTAATGGTAAAATTATTAGAAGTTACAGTGATGTGGAAGTAAAATTCAATTTAAATATATTAATTTTTTTCAACCATCGTTACAAATTTTAATTTAAGTTAAAAAAATAACACATTCGTTGTATTTATTCCAGACTAAATACCTTGCTAACCATCGATATATGAACATAATATTTTATCCTTTTTTTGATGGATTAAAGCTGCTATTGGCCTGGATTGGTCTATACTGTTTCACCGGAAGTGGACGGGTAAGAATATTTCATTGCTAAAGAATTGCAAGCGCAAATTCACTGCTTCAAGTTTGATCTGGTCTATCAAACTTCTCAACGGTCTCAACCGGTATCAACTCAACGTCATATTTGGTACTGGGTTAGAAATTCGTGAGACTAAAGAGTGGATCCTGTCTGTAAGAGGATGCTGTGTAAAAAACCTAAAATGATAGACATAAAAGAAATGTAATTAATTTAAAAAAATATATATAAATTACGTATAGGTAAGTATTTAAATTATTATTAACTAACCTCCCCATTGTACTTACTAATTCTATTAACGTTCAAATTGTATTGCTTAGAATGTTCCAAGAAGACACTCGCAATATTTCTTTTGTCTTATTTTACGTGTCAAAACAAAGGGTTACTGCCTCATACATTATTTAATAGCTATAAAAGCAAAGGCAAAATTATGTTCCTGCATGAGATTAAATATATAATTAACTTAACTTGTTGATAACCTTTTTTATATTATCAGTTCTAGCTAATCGCAATTATTGTATGAAAATTTAATAATAATAACTCTGACATTACAAAATTCAATATTTTAATACAAATTACTTAATAGAATGGTGCTTTTTTATATTTTACATTACATAGGTATATTTCTAATAGTTGTCTATAGAAATAATAAAAAAATCAATAAAAATGTTTAAAAGCGAAGAATTCGAAAAGAATTCAATTTGAAATTGGAGCATTTGAATCCACCGTTGCACAATAAACAAGTTAATGTCTGAATTCCTCAAATATCTGTGGAAAGTGGAGAATGGAGAATGAAGTGTCTTTACATAGCACTCTCTTTAAGGTCTATTATACCCGCGCGATAAAGTGTAAAGTCAAAATAAAAACCATCCTTCTGGTTTTTATTTCGATTTTATTCTAGTCCGGCACATCATTATCTAAGAGTACTTCAAAATAGCACGCTTATTGTATGGAAGCACCTTTATATATTTTTTTTCATTCTGTTTTGTTGTAATAGCCTAGTGAAAGACGGACGGACGCATCTGTCCTGTAACCTCTTAGCTTCCTGTACCTCTTAGATGGAAAGGTCTAGAAAGCCTTTATAAGTTTCTACGGAACAGCAAAAACTGTATTGATAGTGAGTATTCTTTGTTGCATGTTGAAGCCAACCTGTTTAATAAACGACGACTGAGAAGCGGAATACGATATCATTGACCCAGAAGGTCGGTCAGAATTTTATTCTTTTATTTTCGTTTTTGAATCAGGCTTTATAGTCGGATGTACCTATGTGTGTATTTGTGTCAGTTTAGTGTAATACGCAATATAAAATATAATTTATACACTAATTTTATTTTATTTATTTGTTTTCAATCGTCCGCGGGTATTCCCCGTTAATGGTTCTGAGAGTTGTGATAGTAAAAAATATGTAAATAAAAAATATATACATATTATATTACCGCAATTTAGTAATTACGTAATCTTAATTTGGAAACCATTTGAAAAATGATAAAACATGCTCATATATTTATTTTTAGAGGTGTAATTAGAGAATAAATAGAGAGTTAGTTACAATTAGAGAATAAATAGAGAGAAACAGAGAGAAAAAAAAAACATTGTTGAAAAAATTCAACAATGTTTTTTTTATTCTCTCTGTTTCTCTCTATTTATTTTTTACTCTTTATTAATAGCTGTTACTGTTTTTTTTATTATATACTAGCTATTACCAGCGGCTCATCTCAATGTCGATCTAGTCTACTTATGAGATTAATGCACAATATATAATTAATTAAATGTAATAAACGGAGACACTCCATTTATTTTTAAAACTGTCATATCTCCTAAAATATCCATATTTTTATACCGTAAAAGAAAATTTGGATCTGTAAAAATACATGATCTTTACATAGCGTCACCAGTAATAATAACATTCTTTACTTTTCCCACTCGTATAGGTCGTAGAAAGACTTTTTTCAAATCGAACTAGAGATTCATGAGATAACCAAACTCAATAAAATAAACTTTACTCTTTGTAATATTAGTATAGATTTATCAAGACAAAGCTTTTTTATTAATAATTTATTATTACTAGTTTTAGACTTAAGGCGAGCCAAGGAGCAAAAAACTATAGAAGTATGCAAAATCTAGTAGGTACTTTCACTGGATCACTTTCAATAGGTGTAAATTAAGAGTTAATTACTATAGTATAAGTTTATACAGAATTCTATTTATTTTATTTATTCATTTTCACATTATATCTCGCACATGACACGGTAGGCAGAAAAAGTTTCAAAGTCTGGTGTTAAAATACTCTGTTCTGTTCCCCACTTTCCCCCCAATTTGAGACACTGCCTATTGAAGGGCGAAATTCAACGTGTTTTGACTCATTGACAGAGCGCAAAAAATAAACAATCATATTGAATGTTTTCTGTGTAATGTTTATATCATTTGAATATATTAAATTTTTCACGATGGGATCGAACCCACTACGTATTGTTAACAATTACACGCTTGTGCCGCTGCGCGGAGATAGGCCTCATAAGAAAAACATAATTGTTATATTTTCTGTTCAAGCCCGATTTGTCATCAATGCCGTCACCCATCTCTGTTTACCTCAAGACCAAGAAAGAGATAAAATGAGGATTCATATATTTATAGCTCTAGATCTTATTTATTTTATCACATACTGCAGAAAAGTGTCCAGTTGTGAACTTTATATTATAGACGCTTGTTGTTCAAGATGATAAAAATAATAAGTATCGTGTTTTTTGTATACTTGAGTTGTGCAGGTGCAGGTATGTTATTTTGCTCTTATTTTATATAATGGTTTTATTTTTCTTTTTGTGTAAAAAGATTATGATTCAATAATTGGATACTTAGATTTGAATGTATAAAAAGCAAATTTTTAAAATTAATTTAATTACGTATGGTGCAGTATTTAACTAAACGTAAACGCGACGATTGTTGCTTAATATCCCTCTCGATAATCGAAAAGAAAAATATTTTTACGAATTGAAAATTGAGTAGAAAATAGGGCATAAACTTTGACATTAGGTTGTCGCTGGCTGTGGATATAGTGTAAACCTAACCAAATAATAATATTTTCAGTAGAAGAGAAGCTTAATATATACTAACTTATATATTTTCCTACTATTGTATATGTCTATCAGACTCATTTACCATTTAATAGGGACCTACATTATTAGTAAATCAGGATGATTATTATTATTTTAATAGCGAGTGAGAGCTGAATGAGTGAGTGAACTCACTCACTCTGTTTTACGCTGTATCCCTTACATGACAGGGTAGGCAAAGGGATCTTAGGAACCTAGTGACACTCCGTTCTGTTCCCCACTTTCCGCCTAATTTGAGGCGAGGATCCCGGTGTTAAGACTCTCCGTTCCAGTTCGGTTCACCTCTTTGAATCGAATTTGAACCATTGCGTGTTGAGTAGCTGTACTCAAGCTGCCGTGCTTTGCCTTGTATCAGAGCGAATAAATGAAAACATTAAATATTTAAATTGGAAATATTAAATATTTCAATTCCTCGAGTGGAAATCGGACCCACAACCTGTCGGCTACAGTCACACATCATATCTATTATACGTATCTCATTAAAAAACAATTAGCTGCACGCTGAATCCCGTAACTGTTTAATACGAGCTGAGAGAATCTGATAAAATAGTGTCAAGACATTCTATATTATTTCGTTAAGACTAGGTACCGGAAGTTAACACCGCGTTTTGCCTCTTTACTAGAGCGAGAAAATGAAAATATTAAATATTATACTCTTCTGAGTGGTAATCGAATCCACGATCGTCGTGTTAACTGGTGCACGTTTATATCCGTGAGTACTTGAAAATATCAATAACTTTTTACATATATTTTCAGTTTGTCCTGGTGTAGTAACAAAGAAAGAATGGGACGGCCTAAATCCACTGCAAGTTCAATATCTCCCACGACCAGTGAGCCTCGTTATCATACAACACACTGTTACGCCTACATGCGATACTGACGCCAGTTGTGTTGACGTCGTTCAAAGTATACAAAATACTCATATGGAAACTTTGAACTATTGGGATATCGGCATGTCGTATGTATAATTATTTTTTTGTATGTGTTTTTCGTTGGCATAATTAAAAATCGGATAAAAGCGACTCGGACTCGCCCACTAAGGTTTCGTTCCAATTTTCCATACTCTTTCCTTTCTTTCAAATGTCATAATCACAGGCCACCTGTAAATGTCCTATAAATTTTGTTTACGGGGCGAATTTCATATAATATGCTTCTATTTTTTAAATACGCTGACTTAGCTTGATTTTTTTAGTGCTTCAAGCAACCCTAGAGCTGAATATTTGATATTCATTTAAACTTACCCTCAAGATATTTTGTTTAGACAGACAGACAAACGGACAATAAAGTATAAACTATTCCAATTCCATTTTCTCCTTTTGAGATTCCTCTAATAATATATTCATATTTGATATCTATTTAACAAAAAGTAATACAAATAATCATTAGATTTAAAATAAAAAATCTATTACACAATCTAAATGTAAAATATTCTCCTTTATCTATCTTTACTTTTCAACACTTTAGGTAGAAAAATAAGTTATTTTAATAATTTCAAGGTGCCATTTAAACTTTACGTTGACATAAAAAATTGGGAAAAAGGAAATACGTTGTCAACAGGTAAATAATGCTATGCTATTGTAGTGTAGCTTTACTCTATATGTAAACACGGCGCATTGAGATCCGTCAACACGCCATACCTCAAATTAGGCATAAAGTTAACGGAGAAACGAAACGGAGTGTCTTATTTTAACACCAAAATATTAAATTAATCTACTTTATTATATTTTATTTATTTAAGATTTCTCGTTGGTGGTAATGGAAAAGTGTACGAAGGCAGCGGTTGGTTGCATGTTGGAGCTCATACATACGGATATAACAGAAAATCGATCGGAATTTCGTTTATAGGCAACTTTAATAGTAAGTATCAAATATAATTAAAATTGATAATATAATAAATATAATATATATAAAAATAAAATTAGTTAATATAGTTATTAAAATTGATTCTTGATAAGACACTGCGTACCTAACTTTCTACCGAATTTCCGAGATAATGCGCGTTGAATGGCATAACTTAGGACTTTGTTTCAAAAGCGAGAAAATGAAAATTCTAAAGCCATTTCAGCACTGTGAGACAAATACTTATTTAAAATATGTATTAATGATGTCCATCAATATATATTTGAAATAAGTTTTTTGAGGCCAGTCGTGGCACAAGAGCACAAGCTTGCAATTTTAAACACAACAGGTTGCGGGTTCGATTTCTACGTGCCTTTTGCCTACAAAAAAAAGGGGGATACAGTGTATAGTAAAAAAAAGCAAAATATTTTTATGATTTTTTTATGATATGAAAAAAAAACATTAATATTCTTTTCCAGGCGATCAACCAACACAGGCGGCGCTGAAAGCAGCACAAGAGTTGATTAAATGTGGAGTAGAAGAGGGCCATTTGTCTCCAGAGTATAATTTAGTAGGCCATAAACAGATTTCGGCGACCGAAAGCCCTGGGAGGAAGCTGTACAATGAGATAAGAAGGTGGCCACATTTCTTAAATGACGTTTCGTCTATTAAAAATTAGTAAATAAGAACAACTGTATAGGATACGTTTAGTATTTATCTTATTGTATATACATATGTATAGATATTTCCTTATGTAATCTATATGTACATTTCCGTGTAGGTATGTCGAGTATGTATTTGCCAATTCTCACTAAGGTGACCTCTTGTTGCGGAAAGTACGTCACAGCGTCTACTATAATACATCTGTAACTAAAGATTGTCTGTACATGGGAGATATATTAATAAAAATCTTATAGGGGACGCTTATGAATGTTATAGGACCCAAAATAGTAATTTTATTTTTTTTTACACTACTCTTTTCCTTCAAAATGTAGTGTTCATTTTACTTAAGTCGGTTAATAAACAAAAAAATTACGTCCATTAAATATACTTAATTCGACAAAATTGTTGCATATTTTTTATGCGTTTAAATCAATTTTAGTTTTCAATGTATAGATATTGTTTTAAAAATAATAATGTTTAAAAGAAGAAAGTGATTGAGGTGAGTAAACAACATAGTATAATACAAGCGGGTGAAGCCGCAGGCGGGTCGCTAGTGTACAGTATGTTTACAGACTATGCTACACTGGTCGAGTATGATCATAAATAAATCTTCAGGTGTAAATTTACATTTACACCAGGAAGAGTTGGAAGTTAAATATAAGATATTTGTATGTAAACATAAGATTTAGGGGTTTCCGAATTTACTACATTATATAACCAGTTATGTGACCCCATATTTTTTAATTTGATAAACATAGTAATCCTTAGCGGATCGAAAATCAAAAATAATCAATGTTGAAGAAACAGAAATTCAATCTAAAATAAACCGAAATAAAACTATTAATAGTTATATTTTGTAGTTCATTGTTAATATATGACAAATATATTTTTGCATTTAAACAAAGATAAATATGTTTCTTAATACATTTTTATAATTAATAGATGACTTAAAAATATACACATTTTAAAGTACTGCAGTTTCTTTTATAATAAAGTAAATATAATACAAGTACGAAAACAATAGAAAATAAGCCAGAACTTAGCTAATTCACTTTCAAAACATAATTGTTTGTCAAACTCTAGACTCAATATTAAATTCTTTCATTTCGCCGAAACCTTTTTCTAACAACATATAATTAATGTCTTGATAATGTGTTATTTGCTTCATAAGCAAACAACCTGCTAACGTTGTTTTGTATTGTGTATATGTACATAATAAATAGTCGCCTTAGGTTATTTAATTTCTATCGTTCTTAGAGTTAACATATTTTTATATATTTTATCAGATGATAGATATTAAATCAGACGAAATTATATTGATATGGTGACGTGTTAAGTTGTATAATAAAAGTGGTAATAAAAATCTGGCGGCTTAAAGAAAAAATTAAGTTTATAAACAGGATAAGGTAGTATGACATTATACACAACTTCAATGTAGGGTATGGTAGGTTAATGCATAAGCCGACGTACATGTGTATATACATACGTACACATGAACGTGTATTGCCCAAAAATTTTGCACGCCTTTTACTATTCTATTTTTAATATGCATCGCATAAAAATATTACTTATCAGTATCGAACCGCATACGATTTTAAAGAGTCATTAATAACAAATAAGAATTGATAAAAGATTTTTTTACTTTTACGTGATTCAAAACTTGAAATATCCTAGCAGCATTGACTTCAGCACGCCGACGATACAATCTCTATTTTGTGAGATTCAATCTTCAGGCAATTTTACTTAATAAAGATGTGAATGATGCCACAGTTCCAAGGTTTTGGTCCCAAAATAAAGTTTTGGATTTTGCTACAGGATTTCAACAGAATTCGAAACCGGTTGGAGGATGTTTAAGATTGTTATCAAATTGAAAAAGTCAAACATATACAAAACTCTTATGTATATAAAAAAAGTCTAGTATTCTCGTCGTGCTTCTTGTTGATTTGTACCGTCCATATTGCTAAAAACCTCTACCTGCACCAACGCTATTCGCGGAAAATATTGACGCCGTGTTTTACGGTTGGAATTTGACACCTAACGTTGTATCTAACAATTGGTGTTATGTAATAGGAATTTAATTTTATCAATAAATAGTACATTTTGCGAATCTGGTACATTAACATCAGGTCTAGTTTTTTCTTTAGAGAGAGAGCGATTTCAATATTTACATATATTTTTTTTATTTAGAGAACAATTTAACGTTAAAGGAATAGAACAAGATACATCTCTTTTTGTTTGAAAGTGGCCGCCAAAACCTATAGGATACTTCTCGCCCTTCCCTGCCTCGATAAAATTTGGCAAGAAGTGAGAACTTACCTAAATAATACGAACAAAGGAAAAAGCCGAGTAATACATTTAAAGGTATATCAAAGAAAATTTATTTCATGCTGAATGGCTTTATAAGCGCATAAATTTAAATTCATCGGGGTATTTTGCGTTAACTTACAATTTTGAAATTTAGTAAAAACTTTTAATAAAAATAATAAATGTCATCTTTTATAAGTTGTACATTTATAAGTTGTAATCTCACCAGGTGAATCTGACTTGCACTTGAACGGTTTTTTCTGTTATACGAGTATATGTAAATTTGACTACTGTAAAAATTGTAATCTAAGAATTGTGTATAATTGTAAACCCAAAGGCGCTGTGATGAATTATTCCTTCTTAAATCTTCGTTTTCCCACCGAATTATCTAATTGAACTTACGTCATAAGCTTAAATATTATTCTCACCAACCGTACGCGTAGCCATCCACTACTGTACGGTTTTGTAGAAAGCTTCTACTATACCATAAACAGCTGTGGAATTAGCTACCTGCCACAGTTATTTCATGTCGGTATGTAACAAAAAGCGCCTCTACGAGTACCTCCATCTTAAGGGGCGGCCTAACCGGTAGATTTTCTGGCATTACACGGGGTGTTTGGAAGCGGTGATCAATCATGTGAAATATATAGCTCTTAATTTTTGATCCATTTAATTAAGTAGGTATATTAAAGGCCAATTGTAAAATCCGTATCTGTATAAAAAGCGTATCAGTTCGAAGCCGTCGGTGTTTTGCAATGGGCGTTTAAAGCGCTTGCGAAGTACGACAGAATAGAAACAGACAGAAGTAATGTAGGGTGACCATAATTGCAATATTTTTTTTTGTGGAAAAGACGACAAACGAGCGTACGGGTCACTTGGTGGTAAGTGATCACCGTCGCCCACGGCTCCGAGTAACTCCAGAGGAGCTACAGGAGCGTTGCCGTCCTTTAAATTGGAAGGGCACCGGGGCCCGGCATTACCTAATGCGAAACGCAGTGGCCAAAGCCACTACTTAACGCCAGTCTTAAATGCCAGGGGTGGTAATAATCCGGTCGAGTCTGCCCATGCGTGTTGCCATTACTGGCAACGTGACTCTACCACACGCACTTTACCTATTCTAAGCCGGAATCACCCGGCTAAAATGGCAATATAAATTTGGCGGTTTAATAGTGCAGTAATTTTATAGGAGATTTTTTACGGATCTTTTATGGGTAACATAGCGTAACTCCATTGGTAGGATACTTATGGTCTGGCAGATGGAGAAATTCTATATTATCCACTAAAACAGTTCTCTTTCCCGACCGTCATGGGCCGGAATTACGAGAGCAAAGATAGTATTCCATAATTGTAACGGTGGGAGTCGATAAGTAGTTAGGTTAGGTGAGTTATTTTTATTTTAAAGTTAATAAGTTTTTTTCTAAGCAAAGAATCTAGAGTTAAGTAATTAAAGAATACATGGCCTAACTTTACTTTACAACGCCATTTTTTTGTTATGAGCAACGCCTACTTGCCGTGATAAAAGTAACGACGATCCATCCACTTGTATGTGGTCGCAACATTAGTTATGCGCTTGGATTGCCGCAATTTGCGACGCAAGTTAAAGTTATTTTGTTTTACATCCTGACGCGCTGTTATGTAATACAGGGAACTGTGCAATACCGCATTGTAGTGCCGTCAACCTATATACAATAAAAAATCTTAATATTTTTTAGCATCTTATGCTGCATACATGGTTCATCTCATATTAAATATTAAAAGTAATCTTGGTTCAAGGATTTCATGTATTTTTTAGTTAGCTGAAAGTATATTTTTCCCAATTTTATTGCTACCGTAGATCTCTACTAGTAGTATAGGAGTATATAAAACTGACAATGACAAATGACCAGATTTTAAGTAACTAATCTAAATTAATATATTTATCTTGCGTGCGACTGTTAAAGGGACAGATTCTGAGTCCAACTACCCTCGATGAAATGAAATATATAATATTAGCATTTTTTCACTCTCATATCAAAGCAAAAGGAGGCATTTAGTTCTCCCCTCAAGATGGACTCAAGTTTTTTCTGTGACTCTTCCACATCATGCTGGATACAGATGAATTTTAAAAAAAAACATCTACCATATTTTAAAACTTATTGACTGTTGATTGTCGTATACTTAAATATTAATGTAGAAATAAGCTCTGATGTTCATGAAATTTATTAGCAACGAAATTAAATCAACAATATTTTTCTATTTTTATCGCTTTATAATTAAATATTTTTACTCTTCTTCTGGTAACTGCAGTCTAACTTCATAATGGGACCTATACCAAATCCACCAGCCGAGTGCGTGACGAGTGAGTGCGGACACAATCCAGCAGTAGTAGCACACCTGCAAAAAACGTGGTGCAAACCACGTGCTATAAATAAGCAGGTATAGCGAACATAGGGAACATACAGGGAACTCTAGTATAGTGATAAAGCTCGTTTCTTCTTGCTTTTGAAAGGATTTCAAGAAAAAATCTTTTAGTGCTCTCAAACATTCCCCATTTTCTAAATGTAAAATGCCATACCAGCCACACTATGCCATATTTCAGAGTTTTACGCCACACTGGTTCGTTTTCACGCTGTCAGTCAGATTTTTATTAAAAATATGTTTAATTTTTCTTGACAGATGGCTATTATAAAAATATAAAATAAAATACCCATTAAACTATAAGGTTGGTCTAACATTATTGTTCTGCTTGATTTATACTGTTAAGGTAATTTACTTCTAAATGTCATGCACATTGTAAATTATACGCCGTAAATATTAGTATGTTCGTCAAGTTGAAGGCAGTAGATACAATGCTGAATACAACTCCGACAAATTCTTGATTATACAAAGATCTTGAATTCTAGTACAAATTTGAAATATCAAACCGTACAGCGCAGGTGATTATGAAGTAACCTATGTGTTTAGGTACTAAGTATTCATAAATGATATATAATAAATATAAAATTCAAACCTTTTTTTTGTGATTATATATAATGTATAAAAAATAACAAGGCAATGAACCGCAGCACAAAAGTATTGTTTTTCTGAGAAAACTCATTTATGTTTAGGAAAAACGTATGGCACCTTCAAAAAATTTTTTTTTATATTGTTCTTAGTATACTTACAAGCGTCATACAAGCAAGAACAAAAGTTGAAGCCAAAGGCCACGGTGTTTCATGATCTTGTGCAACAAGCCTAGCAAAGGTACGTTCTGTCAAACTTGCTCCCACCACAGCTATAGGCGTCATTATCATTATACCAAAAAAATCGACGATCATCTAAAAATATCCACAATCATTTTTAATTATATATCAATTAGTAATGGCTTAACAAAAATATTGAATCTTATTGGAGCACTTCTTCTTTATGTTTGAAAATAAGTAAAATTAAATATAATTACACTTTTTTATTATTATCAGAGCATTACGCTGTATCCAGCATATGTCAGGGTAGGCAGAGGGATCTCGGGAACCTAGTGTTAAGACTTTCCGCCATAATTAAGGCATTGCGTGTTGAGTTGCGAAGCTCACCGCCGCGCTTTCCCTTGTTACCAGTGCGGAGAAATAAAAACATTAAATATTTTATATTGAAAATATTAATTATTTCATATCTTCGAGTGGGAATCGAACGCGATGGTTCGGTTGCTGTCGTTTACAGTCACACGCTTGTACCGCTGCGCCACGACAGTCCTCTATAATTACACGAGAATAAAATAAAAAAAAAATCAAACTATAAGAATAAAAATCTTGCAAGTAAAATACAAACACAGTTAAAATTATTAAGCACATGTTAAAAAGCCACGATATTTTTGGTAGTACCATATTTGTTATTAGCTTACACCAAAATTAAAAAAAAAAATAAACTACGTAAAATGAATAAATATATTTATACATATAAAGAATAATGCCGTTTATACATATAAAGAAGAATGGAACAGCAGTGTAATTCCGGCTTAGAATAGGACCACCCTGGTTTTGATGGTGTCGTAGGAGGCGACTAAAGTACGTGTGGGAGAGTCACGCTGTCAGCAATGCCAACACGCATGGGCAGACTCTGCCGGATTATTACTACCCCCGGCATTTAAAACCGGCGTTAAGTATTGGCTTCGGCCACTGCGTTTCGCATTGAGTAATTCCGGGCCCCGGTGCCCGTCTACCATAAAGGCCGGCAACATTCCGTTAGCTCCTTTGGAGGTAGACGGGGCCATGGACGACGGTGATCATTTACCATTAGGTGACCCGTACGCTCCTTTGCCGTGTCTTGTCCATAAAAAAAATAAAAAAAAGAAGAATAGAAATTAAGATTTCTTCAACAACGCTTTGTCTTTAATTTGATATTTCATATTGAGCTCTTATTATTAACTGTTATTATCTATTAACTCTTGTTAATTTAATTATTTATAAACGCTTATTGTTTCATTTAAAAATAACAAAAATATTTTTAAGTATTTTAAAATAAAATACGTACATTTTTAGAATTATGACTAAGAATCCACATAATGAAAGCTTTCAAAATACCAAATCGATGAACACGTTTTGTAACATATTTCGTCCCACACAACTCGCATCTCGATTTTCCCGATTCAGTTAACCACCTTTCCAAGCATTTAACATGCACTCTACCTATAGTCCCTCGACATGAACATGCCGATATAAGATTTCCCGCATCTGAAATGGCGTCGCCGCTGTGACATATGCGGCACATATTTCCTAAAGAATGGCTACTAATTTCTTCTTCCTCTCGATCGGTGTTTTCACCAACTTCGGAAACTTGTTTTATAATTTCTAAGTTAGAATCAATTTCATTTAAAATTTCTCTATGATCAGTCATTTCAACTGTAATGCCAATGGATTTTCTTTTAACTTCTTTGCTCATGTATGATACTTTGCGTTTGGGACTTCTGACTACAACTCGGTGTAAATATTTGTCACGATGTAGTGTCCTTTCTCTCCGAGAATGTTCTTTTTGATTGTTCTTGTGTTCAATTTCTGGCTCGTTACCAATTTGGTTATTCATCATTGTATATAGATTAATGTTACTAGAACTAGCTGTGATTTCTTTATCAGAAGTACTTATGGCAGTAACTTGAGCGGTTGTAGATGCAGTGCTTTTGCTTTCGGTCAAAATTTCCAACGTCGATATATTTTTGTATACACTTGGATGTAACTTGCTTTTATATTTAACTCTATTTATGTTTTCAGCCAAATTAATCTCTTCCAGCTTAACGCTGTAATCGTAAGATAAAGTATATAAAGTAAAATATTGACCAATTTGTAAAATGTTCTAAACTTACCCGAATTGTGTTTCATTTTGTTCCGTATTTACTTCTTGATTTCTATTTTTATTTTGCACTGAGAACCGTCTTCGTCTCGAACTAGGCATTTTACTAGAATTTAAAATTGATTTTTGAATCTGATATTTAGTTTATGTTGTAATTAATTTGACGTTAATATTTTTATGTAATCAAAGAGAGCGAATTAAATAGGTGCTATATTATTATATAAAATTAAAAATAAATTTAATACTATACATTGAGGCTCTTTTAATAAATTTTAAAGACCCTCAATGTACATTATACCTAAGTAATGTGTGTTATACCTAATAAGGTTATATACTGGTAATAAGGCAAAGCGTGGCGTTGACTACCGGCACTCAACACGCAATGTCTCAAATTCGGCGGAAAGTGGGAAACGGAAATGGAACGGAGTGTCCCAATACTAGGTTCCGGGGTTCCCTCTGCCTACCCTGCCTCGTGCGGGATATAGCGTGAAGCTAAAAAAAAAAGAAAAAAAAAGTTATTTTGTTATGTTTGAGTAACATACTTACTTATATTTCTTTAATATCACAGCTTTTAATTCTTGTCAGTAAAGTTTTAAGCGTGCTTCACTATCGCACATATATAACTTCCAATAAGTATTGAGTATTTTTTAAAATATGTATTTAAAAAAAAAACACGAGTATAACCTTAGTCATTCATAGAGACACCATAAACTGCAAACATATGAAACTACTTTAGTGTAGTTTCGTGTACTTATTTGAGGTTAAAAAATAAGTCGATAAATTCTAATAAGATGTAATTACAAAACAGAATCTTAATTTTAAACTTTGGAAATATATATTCTATATATATTTCCAAAGTTAGGAGAAAACAAAGTTTACGATTTAACACTAATTCATTTACTCACCCACTAGACTTATTTATGTGCTAATGTATTGGAAACAGAAGTATTTTCAAACACACAAATTTTCATACACACACAAAAAAACATCCCATTCAGACTAAATAATTTTCATAAATAGATAATACAAAAATCTGCACAGGATTCAGAGCTGGAAAAAAAAAAAAGACAGATAACTAATAAAAGTAACCAGTGTCTAATAAAAAAAATAAGACTAACAACCTGATTTCTTTAAAAAAAAGTGAACTCCAATCAAAACATTATGTTAAAAATGAATACGAAGTCTCGATGAAGCTAGTTTCTCTATATAATGTAATGAAATCTCTAGGTAAAGCCGAGCCAAGTCTAGTTTCCTTACTTCAATATTTATTTTTTTGTTAACTGCAAAAATGTAATGTAATTTTAAACGGAAATTTGAAAAGGAATTTAATAAATACTGAAGCGTAAAGCCACCCCCGTTTTCTCGCTCGCTTGGCGTCGCACCCCAAAACGCCAGTTAGCACGATAAGCTCACAGGCGACGGTCATAACGAACGTTAAACGCCAAGATCGTTACGTGCTCGTAATAAAACTTTTGTTGATAATCATTTGAAAATTGTGTGTTTGATATTATTATTTTTACTGTGTCTTAGTGTGAATTTTAAAGTTTGTTTTATATGTGAAATTACACATTGTGGTAAGTTTAATCTGTTTTGATCATAAAATATATATATATCTCTAATGACTAAATTATTTAATTTAATCCTATTTATTTACTTAAATAATTGAAAAGATTTATGTTAAAAGTTATAAGAAAATTAAAAAATCGTGCGTCAAATAATTCTTAAATTATTATGTCGACTTAGTCGACCATTTATGTCTTAGAAATGCGCTAGAACATAAAAAGTTTTTTTTTAACTTTTAAGTTATGTTTTTCTTTAGTTATTTATTTGACGCCGGTTTTGACTCTTTTGTTCATATTATTATAATCATTCCCATTTAAGCAACAATAAGTTTTTATAGTTTATATTTTATTTTACTCTTACAACAATTTTATGTAATTATATGATATTATACACATATATGTATATGTATGTATACAATATAAATAAAATTCAGAAAAAGTCAGGCATGTCGCTTTAACAAAAAATATTAAGCTCTTTTTTAATGATGTATTTATGTATGTGAAACGGAAGTCATTTCACACACTTAAAGAAACAGAAAAAACTAGTGGTGACCTTATTTGATAACGTAAGAGCACAATCAGATTATAGATAATAAACGTGAATAGGTACTACATAATATATACCTTTTTTTATACATAGCTCGTCGTTGGTCATCTATGTATATAATTGTTACGACTAAGCAAGACAACCTGCTGCCGCTTATTTTAATAGAATTGACGATTACACGAGAACAGTCAAAATCAAAATCAAAACATTCTTTGTTCAAATTTTATTTTTGAATCGTCATTTCACTTTTGAATTGTCAAGTTACATAGAAGTGTCTGTAGTATCAGTCTTAGAGGAAGCTACCACCGCCGGCCACAGCCGGCAAGAAACTCAACAGTTGCTATTTTAAAAATATCAATTAAAGTAAATATATAACATAGCTAGCTTCCTGAGTGAGTACCAACAGCATTTATTCCCACGCATTCTTATCATAGTAATATTCTTGAATTGAATACTATGCTTTGCCCAACAATACATTAATAAGTTTTACCAAAATTTTTTGAAGTGGCAAATTTAAAGTTAGTTATATAAAAATCATTACTTTCGAAACATAATTTTCGTTTTAATTTAAATAACAATAGGATTTTTTTAAATTAAGGCAACGAAAAACAATATAGAAAATATTACATACTATTAGATACTTACTATATTTGTGGCCTATAATAATTTTGAAAAACATATAAAAACTTAAATTAAAACCAGTAATTTTTCCTTGTATTAAAATTGTTGGTTGAAATTCCGCTACGTTACAAATTTTAATGTTTTCTAAATGAGCACCATTAAACGGACTAAGGAAAATGAAAAAGAATAATTAATATGTCGAGTAGATTTAAATACTCAACCTTAATACTGAATACATAGGTAATTATAATATATCGTTGGTAAAACTAAAATAAAAAAAATATCAATATTCATTTGAATATAATATATTTAGTTTTGAATCCAATTGATTATGAAAAATCCAATTGATTATGATGCAGGGTCACTAGTAAGTTCAGACAAAAAGTGGGGAACGAAACAGTGTCATAAAACTACGTTCCCAAGGTTTCTTTACCTACCTTTCTATGTGCGAGATACGGCGTGAAGAAGAAATGAAAAAAAACCTTACTATATCAGTTGTCAGTAAAAAAAAAATAATTTTTATATTTTTTAATCAACTGAAAGGGATTTTTTCGACCGTCGTTGGTACGTTGTGATTAGAATCAAGCTACTAATATTACAAAGCAAAGCTCCTCCTAGTGCATCTCTATGAAATTTGCATAATAACGGCTTACTGGGTTTCCTAAAGCATAATTACGATAGTCAGGCAGAAAGTTCAGATAATATAGTAGCAAAGTAATATAGTTACGCCGGCTGACTTGTAGATTTATTTTCTTAGGTCGTTTTCAAATTTTCCAATTTAGAAAAAAAACCAATTGATTATGATTTGAAGTACATAGAGTAACAAGAAATCATTATATCGTTCGATTAACTACAAGATCGTCGCGGTGGAAAGACTACGATTGTAGGCTTGATTTCGTTCAACTCGAGAAAAAAAGGTTTACTCTGTTTATTTATATATATATATATATATATATATATATATATATATATATATATATATATATATATATATATATATATATATATATATATATATATATATATATATATATATATATATATAATATATATATATATATATATATATATATATATATATATATATATATATATATATATATATATATATATATATATATATATATATATATATATATATATATATATATATATATATATATATATATATATATATATATATATATATATATATATATATATATATATATATATATATATATATATATATATATATATATATATATATATATATATATATATATATATATATATATATATATATATATATATATATATATATATATATATATATATATATATATATATATTATATATATATATATATATATATATATATATATATATATATATTATATATATATTATAATATATATATATATATATATATATATATATATATATATATATATATATATATATCTGAATATGAGATAAAATGTATTTAACAATTGTCACTGCAGTTCGTTAATTAAAGAATTTATCGCACTGTTTTTTTATTAACATTGTTTTAACAAGTGACTCAAATGTGTTGTAATAAATTTTCTTCGAATTTTATATACCATAGCTTCCGTAGTTGTAAGTAATGAAATTGTAAACTCAATATTGAAAAGAGGAAATCAATGTTGAGTTTTTTACAGGTGCTAGTTTTACGTTCTTGCGGCGATTGAAAAGTTGAATGAAGAATATTTTTAATTTCAATTTGAAAAATTTGAACACATGTTTACGCTGACATAAATTACGTAGTATTTTATAAACCTATGATTATAGGATTGCATATATGTGGAAGTAATGTTAGATAATTTAGTTTTATATATCTTATAAGTGGGGAACGGAAGTGGAACGAAGTTTCATAACAATAGGTTCCCGGGTTACCTCTGCTTACCCTGCCTCGTGCGGGATACAGCGTGAAGCTGATAAAATAATATATATCTTCGGTACTTCGACTATAACTAAAATGACATCTATCTGATTGACTGATACGCTATTAATCCGGTTAAGGAGGTTTATTTAAATGATTCTTATCACTAGGTCCCCAAGTTCCCTCTGCCTACCTTACTATGTGCGAGATACAGCATGAAGCTGAGTATGAGGCCGTTAGTGAGGCCGTCATGGCGTACTGGGGCAGCATTTTACGATAAACGCAAATCTACAACCATTTCGACCTCCACTCGTTGAAATGGATATATTTTGAATTATTTTCATTTTCTGAGGCCAGTCGTGGCGCAGCGGCACAAGCGTGTGACTGTAACCGATAGATTCTGGGTTCGATTCCCACTCGAGGAAATGAAATATTTAATATTTAATGTTTTCATTTCGTCGTTCTGGTAATAAGGCAAAGCGCGGCGAGTTCCGCCACTCAACACGCAATGCCTCAAATTCGGCGGAAAGTAGGGAACGGAAGTGGAACAGAGTGTCTTAACAGTAGGTTCCCGAGTTCCATCTGCCTACCCTGCCTCGTGCGGTATACAGCGTGAAGCTAAAAAAAGAAATCATCATTTTCTCGCTAATTTCTTCACTAAGATGTCAAGGTGTGTTAAGAAATAAACAATTCTACATAAGAACTAAACAAATTAAAAATAATTTATTATTATGTTACTTTGTTGCAGGTAAAAAAATATGAATGGTAGTGTATGGACTCCTACATATAATGGTTACGGATTAAAAAAACAAGACAAAAACATATTAAATAAGTGTTTTTATTGACAAGAATGTACCAAACTAGGTCTAATTAAGTATAAAAATATCCCTTATTCTGAATACCAATATATGGATGTGTTATTGACTTTTTGTAAACAACATCCTCCAACATGAAAGAACATTTCTGGTGAAACATGTAAATAAAATTGTTCAAATTAATTATTTGCAGTGAGTTGTGTAAATATTAATTATGATATTTATAAGGATACACGTGTAGAATGGATCACATGTATAATTTAAGCCAATGGAGGCGCAATTTTTATGCCACAAATACCTTCAAAAATTCATCCGACATGGAAGACGTTGAGGTAACTAAATATTTATCTTTTATAGTATATTTTAATATTACAAACAATATTTTTATTACTTGCCCAAATGTTGTTGCCGCCGACTTTATTTACCTAACTGCGAGCTCGTAGTTGTTGAAATTTGCAGGTTTTAACAATATATACTGTAGATAAAATACACTACGAATTTCAAAATAATATAGTTAATCCATTAAGAGCCAAGTGTAAGCAGGCGATAGAGATTGCATTTTTTTATGAAATTGAAGTTCATATGTCAAAAGAGGAAAAGAAACTAGAAAAAAATCATAATAACTACCAAGATAAATCACGATAACAGGAAATTACATAGATATTTCCAAATTAGTGCATTTAACATATACATGGGGGTTAAGATAGATAGATAGATAGGCATTGTGTTTGATGCCTAATCCGTAGTTTTATATATGAAATTAAATAATAAGAAAGATATTTTTGTTTATAATTTATTTTTATCTAAAACCGTACTGGTTGTGCTTTTCAGTTGTATAAATTTTGACAAATTATTTAATCAAAAATAAATTTTCACAACTAAAAAGTTTATACTTTACAAAGTTTATACTTTGCAAATTGGGATCTTAGACACGATATTTTGATGAAAATGTAAGCTATATTTGTCGTTTGAAAGAATAATACTGAGTTTTTTCTTTACGAGGTATATTTTCCTCTAAGCGTTACAAATTATTACACATAATAAATTAAATATATAATATAGCTGTTCCACTGTTTCTATATCTAGAATGATTAATGCTAATTAAAAGGAACCTTGCAGCTAAATGTGATTAAATCATCATCGGACTTTTAGTCTAAATGTACCTACATATAACATCTTTCTCTTGAATTGCTAAGTACGGATGGTAATTATTAATTTATTGATTTAATAACTGGAACTCAAAATAATGTTAAAGCTTTGGAAGATAAAATAACAATAATCAAAAATCAAAAGTGTACATGTTCCTTAACACCGAACTAAATATATTACACAATTAAATAATGGAAAAAGATCGAACATCTTAGGCGACTTTAACATCGACCTGTTAAGTACTGGTATAAATATTACGCAATATTTATTTTAATTAAAAGAGCTAAAACTCACAACACCCGTGAAACCACTAAAACCAGTATATTACTAGATCATATATGTACTGATATAAATGAATCCGCCTTGTCTGACCACAAGCAAATATATCTTGAAATTATCAGTTTATCATCACAAAGAAATAAAAAGATAGACTATCAGGCAGTTAATTATAAGCAACTATACTAAGATGCACTAAATGCTCCATACAATAATGAAAGTGTTGTCACTTTCATATAGAAAAAAATATGATCTTATAAAAAAAAATATATCAAAATACAAAATAAAAAATAAAATCAACAAAAGAAAATACTTTACCCACCTCGAAAGTACTGGATAAATAAAAATATTATCGATTCTTTTAATGGGCGCAATAACCTATGAAAGCAAATTAAAGCCCTACCTGGGAATGAAATCATACATAAAAAATTTAGCACAAAACGAGGCAAAGTAGCGAAGCTCATTATTTATTTATTTTAATTTATTTTATTTATATATTTATTAATTTAATCTATAATAAATACATTATCTTCGTGGTCTTAAGCCCGAATTGGCTTGTGTGACCATTGCACAATCCTAAGCATATAGTTAAATATTTAGATACATACAAATAAAACTTACAAATTATAAACAATATAATATACAAATATCCCTTTAGAATAAATAAAATATAAAATCAAATGAAAAAATAGATAAAAGAATAAAAACAAAAACAAAGTGTAATTGTGAGGTAGGTTGAGAAAATTCGACGAAGTAAGTTACACTACAGCATGTTCATTTAAGTAATTTGATATTAAAAAATCCTTTATTTTGTATTTTATATTGTATGTAGTCAATTTATCTCTGAGCATCTTTGGTATTCCATTATTTAATCTTGGGAGTATATAATGTGTAGTCCTATTACTATAAAAAATATTAGCCCCAGTTGTTTCTATAATATTTTTTGAGACAGATCGTTTAAATGTTTTGTGTTCTTTGAAGTTTCTGTTATAGCGAAAGAAATTTTCTACTAATAACATGTATTTTACTTTTTCTTGTACTGGTAATACCTTGCAATTCTCAAAAAGCTTATTTTCGTTGTTGTAGAATTTTTATCTTACTGACAATGGAACAATCATTTTTAGTATTCTTAATTGTATTATGTAAATTTTATTCAGATGAGTTTTGAATGTTCGACCGTAGCTATTGAGCCCATATGCGATTATGCTATCCATTAACGATTTATATAATTGCAATTTAGCTTTAAAGTGCAATTTGTTTCTTAGCAAATAAAGTTTTGCTATCATGAGCCGTAATTTATTGCATATATATTCAATATGTTTGTCCCAATTGAATCTTTTAAAATGCATAAAAGCGAATATTATAATAATCTATTTGATAAGGTAAATAACAACCCAAAAAAAATGTGGGAAGTGATAAATAGTTTGAATAAAATTAGAGAAAGTTTTGCTCCTCCCAAACTGATGTCAGATTCGGGGATGGTTTCCGAGTGTAACGTAACTCTTTAATACTTTTTTCGTCAATTGGCGCAGAGCTAGCTTCTAAAAGACCGAAGCATACCATGAAAGTACACAGACCATTTTTATGTATGTAGATGGTTACACACATAACAATACATTAACAAACTTCACACATTGCAGATCAGACGAAGTTTCTAAAATTATTGATATATAGAATGTAATACATGCACAGGTTTGGACGGAACTAGCACTAAAGCAATTAAATGTCTTAAAGGTGTTATACTTGTAAGACTTACAAATTGTATAAATGTATGTCTTGCACAAGGAATTTATCCCGACTCACTTAAGATCGCTAAGATCAGTCCTATATTCAAATCTGGTAGCCGATCCAATCGAAGTTATAATAGGCCAATATCTAATTGGCAAAATTGCCAATAATTGGCAATTTTACCAATTGCGACTCTAGTGTTCCGTTCTGTTCCACACTTTCTGCCGAATTTGAGGTATGGCGTGTCGAGCAAAAAAATATTTCATTAAAATATTAAATATTTGACTTCCTCCAGGAGGCGTCGAATCCACAACCTGTCGCGTTTATAGTCACACTCTAGTCTCCCTGCGCAACAACAAGCTTATATAAAAATAAATAAGCATAATTTTATTTTTATTCTTTTTTAAATATAATCTCTAATTTTTATTACTAACAAAATTATACTATCATATCAATTATAGTATTTGGTAAATGATCAGAAAAAAGCCTAGTACTAGTTAATCTTATGACCTTGTACTAGTTAATCGTATGATTTTATTTATTCTATTAAAATAATGTTTTTTAATTTAAGGTAATAGTCGGGATATTCTAAAATATTTTTTACGATTTACCAATTATAATCCATCCATGACGCCTAATCATTAATTTTGTTAAGACAAAATTAATTTCAATTATTTTAATTCTATTCTAAGGTGAATTTTTATTGATTTAAGAAAGCGTTTATTTTGTTTTTACAAATATGCACATAATTATACGTCAGCTAGTGACTTCCTTATTGTAAGGAATGGGGTAACTTTGCCAAGAAAGTTTAGGTTTTCGTATAGATATCTATTGTTTGGTAAGTTTTAACTCTGATTATGCGTGCACTACTGTAATGGCCCTTGCGTGGCTATAATCGCAGTATATACATACCTTATGCCTAATAGAAGGTTTATCAAAATACTACTTTTTACCTTTTACTGTATCATTTCCTAAATTCGAGCTTGAAAATTAAAACTGTAGTTATTTTACAATTTTCATATATTATTGATACATCGGATCTAAGTTTAATATCTCCAACTGTGCCAAAAATAAGTGCCTTATAAATTTATTTAGTGGGTCATCGGCTATTGAAATTTTTACGAGAGGAATTTTCATAGTAGTTTACGGCATTAAAATTCGCTTCTTAAAATTTATCGAGTTAGTATTCGTTATATTTTAAATTTTCGGCCAAATCATTGGGGGTAGAAAGATTTTGTGACCCAAATTAACGATAATTATTTTTCAATTGAACTATAGTAAATCTCAGTCGTATTTTAAGTTTTAGAAGAGTAAATATGCTATAAATTGGTCAAAAATTATAGCTCCCTAGCTAAAAGTACAACGCCTAGGGAAGATTTAGAAAAGTCAGTATAATAGTCTTTAGAAAAGTAAAATATGGGGTCATTTTATACTTTCACGACTTTATACATTTTTGTGTAATCTTTATTTATAGTAATTTTATAAGCTTTTTAAGCATATAAAGCATTTCAGTAATGTAAATATTTTAGGAATAGGATATTGAATCGAGATTCAGCAGAGAACGTATGGCTTAGTTGGTCAGAGCGTTTGGACGGTTTCAAAAGAGGCGCGGGTTCAAATTTCGCTACGTTTAATTTTCATACGTTTTTAAATTTAGCATTTTCTTTCGTAAGTGTGGAATAAAAACTTTAAAAACCGGTTAAAAATAAATATTAACATTATACAGGTATGTAGTAAGTATCATATTCAACATTGTTTTGTGTTTTTAATTTTTTTTTGTGTTTTGATTTGCCGTTTATGCATTATTTGCTCATTAAAATGGATATGCTTTATAAATACTAACAGTGTGTGTGTTGCCTTGTGTCGGGAAATGTGAATGTGAAAAACAGCCAAGTTTTCTATGATGTTTTAGGTGTGAAAATTTATTAAGTACGTAGGATATATTGGATACTAATTCATTTAATTTGTTTTTTTTTTTTCCAGGTAATTGTTCCTCGCCTTTAGCCAGAAGATTTTGAAAATAATGAATTAATTCAACTCGAAGAAAAGATGGTGATGATCTTGTTCTATCGACACTTTGAGTTTCCTTCTAGTTTGCTGTCGCCTTTTGAAGAAGGGGTTACTTTTGTTTCGGAAGGCATTAATGAAGCTACGTCAAAAAGTCCTCAGCAAGGTACTAGTAACTTTTGTATTTCAACTAGTCAAAATGCTGTCCATTCTTCAGATCAAACACCAATATCGTCTCCAATTAATGCGCACGATAGGTGCCATAATGAATTTTGCCCTCAATGTAGCCCTAACAATGACGACTTTTAAACCGATGTTCCAACACCGTCAACTACATCCATTTTAAGCCCCTTTTGCATCCCTTTACTCCGAATACTCCTAGTCGTAAGAAAAGATTTAAGACTGAGTGTGATGTGCATTTTAAGCCCCTTTACTCCGAGTACTCTTCGTCGTAAGAAAAGATTTAAGACTGAATGACTGGTAGAGAAAATTGGATAGTAGTTCACGCAAAGACTTTAAAAAATACAGGTCAAAGGTTTGTCAATAAGTCAGAAAAAGTTTTAGAGGTTAAGAATATAAAAGACGCATGCAGTTCTAAGTGCCGTCTTAAATGTAAAGAACTAATTACTGAAGAAGAACGAACAAATATTTTTGAAAAATTTTGGGCTCTTGGAGATCGCAGTCGTCAGTGGGATTTCATACTAAAATATACAAAAAAGATTACCAAACGCCGTCAATCTACGGAAGTAATGAAACATAATCGCCAAAATACATTTGTTTATTATTTACCAGATAAAAATAAAGACAAAAAACCTTTGTAAGATCATGTTTCTCAATACTATTGCCACTAGTGAAAGATTAGTTACTACTGCTTGGTAAAAAATTGATAGAGTTAAGATTGAAAAAGATAAACGTGGCTGCTATGAACATAAGAAAAATGTGATGAATGATGAGATGATTAAAAGCGTATGTGACCACGTCAAGTGTATTCCCTTAGTCGAGTCATATTACTGCAAGCAGAATTCTAAGAAACTGTATCTGGAAGGCATTAACAGTGTTTTCAAAATGTTCGACTTGTATCAAGATTGGTTTGATAGTCAAAAGTATACGACAAAAGTTCAAACTAAAATACAATATAGAGAAATTGTTAATGCCAATTTTAATACAGTAATATAAAAGCCGAAAAAGGATACGTGAGATGTTTGTCATGTATTTAACAATAAGACTAATACTACAGATGAAGAAAGAAAAATATATGAAGAACGTTTAATGAACAAGAAAGTTGCTAGGAAACTAAAAAAGTTAGACAAGGAAGAGGCTCAGAATAATAGCGATATTGTAGCAGCCACCTTTGACTTTCAAAAAGTGCTTACTACTCCTCACGGAGAAGTGAGCATTTTTTACTATAAAAGGAAGTTACCAACCCTTAACTTTACCGTATATAAATTAGCTGATATGGTTGGCATGTGCTACGTGTGGTACGAAGGAATCGTTACAAAAGGATCTAACGAGGTTTCTAGCTGTCTATATCATTTTATAAGAGAAGATGCTTTCAATGGAGTAAAAGATTTTAAATTTTGGTCGGACAATTGTGGGGGTCAGAATCATAATCAAATTGTTTTTGCATTTTATTTAGTGGCAGCAAGACAATTCACACAGATTCATGAAAAAGGGACATATCAGAGTTAGGGGGATTGTGTGCACTCAACTACAGAAAAGTCAACTCAAAGAAAATTAATTTACGTTCCTGAGGAGTGACAACTGATGATATATTTGATTTTAAGGCAGTCCGACAAAAATTGGACGAAAATGTGAATAATGAAAAAGTGCGTTAGAATCAGGTAAGATAGGCAAGAGTAGATGATAAACAGAGCGATAGAATTGAATATAAATATGATTTTGAAGAGAAAGAGAGAACTATTATTGTTTTGCGAAATGTCAGGCGAAATGCTCATAGATCACACAATTTAAATGATATGTGTAATAGTAGAATTATTCCTCAAAAATATCATGTGTTCTACGCAAATTTACCGCACGTCCAAAGATCTCAAGCAAACCAAATTCAAGTCAATGAGATTGAGACAAAGACTTACGTGAGTAAGTTGTAGCTATGTATTAGTGTATAAGTAATTCCTTTATGTGAGCTTTTAAGTTCTTTATTTAAATTTTTGATTGTTCATTAATGTTGCAATGAGAGGTCTTAAGACTTAAAAGTACGATAAGAAAAGTACAATTTACTTACTATTTTTATTTAAGAAAACGCATGTGATGCAATGGTTCCTATTTATAATTAGGTAGTTATTTTTTTATAAAACATAATATCTTTATTAATATTCCTATAGAATATCTATCTTTAATTACGCAATAGGATGCATAACTACCTACTAACTATAGGTACTTGCATTTCTATAATTATTATAAGGAGAGCAGTAATTTTGAAGCAGTAAATCTACATTTTATTGTAACTATTTAATATTTTATATTATTTTTTATTTATTTTACTGTAGGTAAGATAGTAACCTACATAAGATGACTAAGCCAAGTTCAATGAAAAACGTAGCAAGTGCCACATTACATTGAAAAATTCTCCCCGATTAATATAGTCGGTAGTAGCATTTCCTACAATTTATCTTTTTAGTTTTCGATTAACAATGTTACATGTGATTTTTTTCCTTCATAAATTATTATTATTTGATTATTTCACTACTATTTGTTTATATTTTATTAATATTCACTTTTGCCAAATTTAATTTCTCTATGTGAAAAATAAACAATTTTATGAACAAAAATGTTTTTGATTACTACACTTAATTTTCTGTCCTAAGTGTGGAATAACACTTTAAAACATAGTAAAAATAAAAAAAAATGTCTTTGATTGCTCGTCCTGTAAAATAACCATTTTGCACTTCCAACATTCTTAATAGTTACCGGCAATATATCCTCTCTGGCATTCTTTTATTTTCTTGCTTTAAATACGATTTAATCTATCTTTACTATTCTGGAAGGATATTTACATAAAGGTAAAAAAATCCTAACTCATTCAAAATGCAAATAAAATATATTTCTGTAAAATGAAAATCATATCAGAAGGCCTCATTAATTTAGCAAGCATTAAGTTTGAATTATGTATGTAATGTACAGTATTACTCTCATTACAGTTAAGAGTCAAAAGCTTTAACATAATAATTAGTATGTGTACGAACCAGGCACACATAATCAACTCATGCGGGTTAACGTAATTTTCTTGCCTCGCAGCTTGAATACAAAGTAGAGTAGCCTTGACTTATCCAAGATAGTTTGTTCTACATAATTTGGATATAATATGAGGAAATATGGATATAATATGAGAATATATATGTAGTTAATGCCTGCAACTCGCTCTTTGGTGATGTAATGAACACTGTGTCATCTGCGTACGGCAGGCAAAATATGTACATTCAAGTCACCTACGAGTACTTTATTTGTACTCTTACTGGACACTTTTAATAATAAGATGTTATATAAATACAAGCCACAATTGGTAGACAAACACATAATTTTTAATATATGTTTACAATATATCAACATTTTGAAAAAAAAAAAAAAACTCGCATTATGACAAATAAGCAAATAAATAATAATACCCATCATATACTTTGGGATTCGAAATAGTGTCTTTTTAAGCTTTTCAAAAAATTTTTGTTTTTCAAAAAAAAACCCAAGGTCAAAGCGCTCTTCCTCTTCCGCTTTCAGCCCTATTAAGTGGCAAAACTTGATACTGGCTTTTTCTTCTTTAAAAATAAAAAAAAATACTTAAATATACTTATGTATATACAAAAAATTTAAGAGACGAAGAGCTATCATATTTACTTAATCATTTTATAGTGAAAGAAAGTAATTCTTCGTAAGCACCGGAAGGCTATGTAAAAATTATACTTCATATTTTCTCATCTAATTGACAAAGAAACAGATGTATTTTAAAAGGACATTGACATTTTTCTCTTTACATATATTTTATCAAGTCTAGTTATTACTGAAGTCTATATTACAGAAGAAACATAAAAGTATATTGAACAAGTCCTCTTAAGAATCATTGGTTTTCCGAGGCTCATTTTTTATTACAAGCTGGACTTTTGATTACCGATTTGGATCAATTCGATTTTCTCTCTGTATTTGGTAGAAAGGACTCCTAACAGTCGGCGTGATATCCAAATTGTTAATTTGCTTAGTCTTATGGAAAGGCACTAATTTCCATTCAAGTTATATTTAAAATTTATGTAATGTAATTTTCTATTCAATGTAATAGTAAAACACTTCTGATGGTTCGATTTTAATTGTTTTTCATCTCACCAAATAGCTAATATGTCTAGGTCTTGTTGGATTAATAATGCGTTATTTATGTTGTTTATCTACTCATAAAATTTAAGATTATATATGCAGATGATGTATATAAAAATGGCAATATTTAAGACATTTTGCTATATTTTTTTTTTTCAGCTTCACGCTGTATCCCGCACTAGGCAGGGTAGGCAGAGGGAACGGAAGTGAAACCTAGTGTTATGACACTCCGTTCCACTTCCGTTCCCCACTTTCCGCCGAATTTGAGGCATTGCGTATTGAGTGGCGGAACTCAACGCCGCGCTTTGCCTTATTACCAGAGCGAAGAAATGAAACATTAAATATTTAAATTGAAAATATTAAATATTTCATTTCCTCGACTGGGGATCGAACCCAGAACCTGTCGGTTACAGTCACACTTTTGTGCCGCTGCGCCACGACAGGCCTCAGCTATATCATTAATAAAAGTTTGGTACTTCCGATGTCGCAATAAATGTATTTGATTGATAATCTGCAACAACAACGGTCATTTTCCTATTATTTAAGTATGATCTAAACCAGTCTAGAAGTTTCCCGTAAATACAATATTTTTTTAATTTATGTATTAGAATTGTATGACTAACTACGTCGAACGCTTTAGCAAAGTCTGTGTATATGCAGTCTATTTGACTACCCTTGTCTAGTGATTCTCACAAATTATCTACAAATACAGCCAAAGCCTCGTAAAATGCCATAAATACCTCGAATTTCTTAAAATCATTCAATATTATATTACAATATGATATAAAATGTATGAATTATTTTAAAATTGAGGCATGTCGTGGCGCAGCGGTACAAGCGTGTAACTGTATCCGACAGGTTCTGGGTTCAATCCCCAGCCGAGGAAATGAAATATTTAATATTTTCAATTTAAATATTTAATGTTTCATTTCTTCGCTCTGGTAATAAGGCAAAGCGCGGCGTTGAGTTCCGCCACTCAACACGCAATGCCGCAAATTCGGCGGAAAGTGGGGAACGGAAGTGGAACGGAGTGTCTTAACACTAGGTTCCCGGGTTCCCTCTGCCTACCCTGCCTCGTGCGGGATACGGCGTGAAGCTAAAAAAAAACTTTAAATAGCCGTAAAAGAAAGATGTATATTGCTACATAGTATGTAAAATGGCATGCTTACGTAGAATCTGACTTTATTAGTAATTAAGGTTTGTTACTTTAGGATTGAGCTGAGCCAGCTTTAAGTTGATTGACATTTAGTATACACCTATAAGCAAGTGTGCAAACGATTAATGCTGAGACGTTGAACTTAATATGATAGTAAAGAAGATAAAAAGACATTTAGATATATGCTATAACAAAGCCAACATTTTAAAATAAATTATATTTAGTGTTGACTAATATCATTTGTAGGATTTTGTATCTGAAAATAAAGTCATGATTATCTAACACAAATATTTGGTGCCTATTGATAAAGGAAAGTATTGTATAACTTTGTTTTTTTAACGTACAACCTCCTTAGTTTTCTTTCGAAACAACGTGACGATGGTTAAAATTATTTATGATCAACTGGCACGCCGATTTATGATCAACAAAACACTACGATTTACACAATATTTATACCATTTACCACCCTACCTACTATCAACTCTTATTTTAATAATTTTAAAAAGAAAAAAAAGAAGTGATTGTGTGATTTATATATATTATCTTTTTTATTCAAATGTATATATCCATTTAAATTTTCATTTATTATTGAAATGTATAATTTTTAAGGTAATATACACATGGGAGATGGATTTCAATCGAAGCCTACTTGGGGCGGCTACTCTCCTAGTGCCCAAGAAGCCTACATCGTCGTCGTCAACATCAACCTCAATCATGCCAGTCTGGGCACATAATTCCTGGGTTTGTCTGTTCGCTGCCATGCTAACAGTGGCTATTGGAGGCAACGCTATAGTCATATGGATTGTGACAGGTACTAGATATTTAAAATTATTGTTGTAAAATATCAAGATGAAATAAATATATATATATATATATATATATATATATATATATATATATATATATATATATATATATATATATATATATATATATATATATATATATATATATATATATATATATATATATATATATATATATATATATATATATATATATATATATATATATATATATATATATATATATATATATATATATATATATATATATATATATATATATATATATATATATATATATATATATATATATATATATATATATATATATCTATATATATATATATATATATATATATATATATATATATATATATATATATATATATATATATATATATATATATATATATATATATATATATATATATATATATATATATATATATATATATATATATATATATATATATATATATATATATATATATATATATATATATATATATATATATATATATATATATATATATATATATATATATATCTATATATATATATATATATATATATATATATATATATATATATATATATATATATATATATATATATATATATATATATATATATATATATATATATATATATATATATATATATATATATATATATATATATATATATATATATATATATATATATACAAGGCAGAACGAGGCATTGAGTTCCGCCACTCAACACGCAATGCCTCAAATTCGGCGGAAAGTAGGAAATGGAAGTGAGTAAAGTACGAGTACGTTCAAGCCTGAACATCGTTCGTAGAGGCAGTTGTTAATTTTTTATTTTTTTGGCATCAAGGGTGACGTGCCTCATTATATCATAGTAAGTTATAATTAATATTGCAGCCGATTTATTTGTATTATTTAAATACAACTTAACTTAAATACGCTTATTTTTTTTTAATATTTAAATGTAATAAATAATACCTGTAAATATGAAATGTATAGTCAGATGCTCTCCTAATTTATCATGATGGCCTAAGTCTTTACTATGGAATTTTGTTTTTTCCTTAACTTTATTATATACAATTAACACTTATTAATACAATTTCAGCGCACAGACGAATGAGGACGGTGACAAATTACTTTCTCGTCAACCTATCGTTCGCTGACTTGATGATGGCGTCCCTCAATTGCCTCTTCAACTTCATATATATGCTGCACAGGTAAGCCCGCTTAATACATTACCTTAATGTAGACCTTCTGAATGTAAATTAGTCTATTTAAAATTATTTTTTCTGCTTATAAAACATTTTTTTTAATGGACAGTCTTGCTGTTGTTTACTAACTTAACTGCATGACATAGCTGAGCTCAGTGTATTTTATATAAATTATGTTTTTTTAAAAAATAATATAAAATACATACAAAAAAATGGAACTGGAGAAAATTATAGACTCAAACCAAGGTGGTTACTCGATTCTGACTATTGAGGAATATATGTTATTATTAACCATTATACACTTATTGTACATTTCTAGCATATTTAAACTTTGTTGAGTAAGTGAGTGACTTTGAGTTTTATAATTGATAAGTGATATAAGGCATACATTAAAGGAGATATAGAAGTAAAAAGTATTTTATTATTATTTTGTAATGCGCCTGTCGTGGCGCAGCGGCACGAGCGTGTGACTGTAACCGACAGGTTGTGAGTTCGATCTCCACTTGGGGAAATGAAATATTTAATGTTTTCCATTTAATTTTTTAATATTTTTACTTCTTCGCTCTGGTACAAGGCGAAAACGGCCGCCACTTAACACGCAATGCTTCAAATTCGGCAGAAAGTGGGAAACAGAAGTGGAACGGTGTGTTACACTAGGTTCCCAAGTTCCCTCTGCCTACCCTGCCATGTGCAGGATACAGCGTGCAGCTGAGTAATTTTTAATATTATATGTACATGTATGCACGTGTCTCTTTTTATCTTAGAAAGAAGAAAATATTGTAGCAAAACTAAAAAAAAATACAAAACTTGATGCGAGCCTTATTTGCCTAACGAGGATTTCGTACAAAAAGTCAATATTTTAGATCCTCGGGAAGTACAATTTATATGAAAATATACTACAATTACAAATTTATAACTATTTTTATCAGCAATAATAATATATTTTTTATTTTTCGGACTATTTCCTGCAATTTTCCTTATGTGTACTGCAAATTCTTGCATCTTGCGTATAATTACATAACTGTAGGATTCTTTATACGCTTGACGATTCAAAGATGTAATGCCCCATTTTAATATTCCGCACATGGCGGGGTAGGCAGAGGGAACTCGGGAACCTAGTGTTAAGGCACTCCGTTCCACTTCCGTTCCTCACTTTTCGCCAAATTTGAGACATGGCGTGTTGAATGGCAGAACTCAACGCCGCTTTTCGCCTTGTACCAGAGCGAAGAAATGAAAACATTAAATATTTGAAATTGAAAATATTAAATATTTTATTCCCTCGAGTATGCTTATGCCGCTGCGCCACGAATTTTAATTATAATTTAAAATAAACAGTTTCAGCGCTGCCACCATTTATAACACATTTTATTTATGACCGACAAATTATTAATTATGGTATTACTTTAAAATCACATAAACTCAAAGTATATTAAACATATTATTTGTTTCTAAATTACTATCATTTCATTATTAAAAGTATCTACAATTTTTTACTTCCGCTTCCTGCAAAAGTACAATTAATAACTTCCCATTATTTTACTAAGCAACTCAATTTTTAATCACTAGTAAAATTTTGAATTTACAACACATATCTGATGATTAAAGTGTTTTTTATTTATAAAATGTGTATTTTCCTATAGCAATTTCATAACACATTTTATTCTGACACTGTTTCATAATAACATGTCTTTTAATTCATAATTAATACTGCCTCGTACAATCCGTATAGTAATAAAGCGTCAAATTCATATAAAGTAACACTAAAAGAGAATTTCAGGTCTCCATCTATTTTATGTCGTTTAAATTTAATACGACCTATCTCGCTGTCACCTTGTTCAATTTTAATATGGAAAGGAAGACGTAACGGCATTATTTCTTAATATATTTTAAAGTTAAAGTTTTAAACTTAAGTGTTTTGACTTCGTGTTAAAGTTTTGAAGAAGGTCAAAAGTTAGTAAGTACATTTAAGCTTCTAACTTTTTACTTTCTTCAAAAGACTTACGTTTAATTAGAAATGAAGAAAGAGAATCATTGTTTTATATAATTATTATTTTAGACATTACAGACACGGGCTCTTTTGTTAGGTTTTTTTTTTCATTAAGTATTTAGAGAGTACATTAGAATATTTAACACTACTTAAAATATACTTACCTATGTGACTTCAGATAATCGACATTTTCTTTTTAGGTTATATGAAAATAAAATCGTAGTTGTGGGTGACTTTTAGAAGTATATAATATCACTACTTAAATACAAAAGGGCTACAAGTCAAGTTTTACGCCGTGTGATTCCGGCTTAGAATAGGATGACCCTGGTACTGTTGGTGTTGTAAGAGGTGACTAAAGTACGTATGGGCAGATTCGACCTGATTATTACCATCCCCTTCATTTCATACCGGCATTAAGTAGTAGCTTCGGCCACTGCGTTTCGCATTGGGTAATGCCGGCCCCCGGTGCCCCATCCACCTTATAGACCGGCAACGCACCTGCAACTCATCTGGTGCTACACGGGGCCGTGGGCGACGGCAAACGAGGTATAAAGTACAGGTCACCTGATGGTAAGTGATCACACTTACCATCAGGTGACCTGTACGTTATACCTCGTTTGCCGTGTCATTCCATTGACATCAAAAAAATTGAAAATACAATATTTTACAGTAGAACCGTTTAAAATTTCACCAATAGTTTATTGTTATTTACTCGTATATTATATTTTGTACATATAAGTGTTATATCTTATTACTTGCATTTTACTTTGTATTTTAAGGCGTTTAATAACATATACAACGTTTACCTAAGTAATATCATGAAAGAAATATGCGCGTAAAAGGCCCTTTTGTATATAAAAAAATATTGGTAGCTATTAGGTAAATTATAAAAATAGTGGACACAAATAGGAAAATAAAAATATTAGTTAAAAACTTAAAGTCGTTATACTCTTTTATGTAATAACATTATTATGTGACATGAAAAAGATAGCCAAGTTATGAAACAAAAATAGCTGAAAGCAATTTCAACAGAGAAAGAATATAGATATATGCAAAAACTAAAAAGTATTTCCTACTTTTTAATATATAAAATTACTTTCTTAACTTAGTTTATAACTATAAACTCTTAACTCCAGTTTTAAATATTGTTATAAAACCCTTCATAATACTTTGATACTACATTTTTATTTAAAGTTTAAGATAACATTGTTTCTTTTTCTGGGAAATAGGTAGTTTGGTATAATATTTATGAAGGAATTTTTCCATTTTTATGTTTTTTATTTGTATATTAACTTCAATTATGCTCATCAATTTTAATCACTTTTATATCAATCCCTTTTATCTTTTCTCCAATTTATTTTTTTTGTATAATTACCTACGGCCAGCAAAAAAAAAACAATCATTTAGTTCTTTAACTGAGCATGACATGTCTCTTCTTTTGGTAGTTTTTATTAGAGTAACATATTATACAAAGTAACTGTAAATCAGCTTGAAATAAAATCAATTTTTAAAGTTTTAAATCTGTGAATTCTCTATTATGATTGATTTTTTATGTATAACTATAGCAACAGTCCCATGTCGACTATTATTTTTATTCTACTGCTCATTAAACACAAAAGAATAAGAAAAGTGTGAAATTAAATAATTTGCATAAAATAATTATATAATCTATATTAATTGTTATACTATTTAAGTTCATGTATTTATTTATTTTTCTGTATGATATTGCATAATCTAATAAATACAATAGGTTGTTATAGTTTATTTGTTTGTTATATTCTTTAAAGTTTACTATGCAATTTAGATACTACCTATTAATATATAATAGGTATCTTATTACTGGACCTAAATAAATCTTTGCTTAAAACTATTTTGGCTTATAAGCCTGATTATCATAAATGTGACTTTCAAAATATTTTAACTTTGACGTTACTTGTAATATTTTACAGTGCAAAAACCAATTGGTTATTACTTAATGAAATAATATAAAAACCACCGAAACATTATAATTGAAACGGCCGTGTATAACATAAAAAGCAGTAATAATTAAAAAAAAAACATTTATTAAACTTAAACGACTGTCATATACAAAACACTCTACTACTAAACTTATAGCTTTTATTATATAACACCCGTTATATTTACCTAAAACTTTATTGCAAAATGGCCAGATTTGAAATATGGCACTTTTGATTATAAAAAATAAGTCATAGTCATATGAATCTTATATGCAAAGCGGACGTATTTTAAAATAAAAGTTATTTTGATATTTTTCGAATTGTGGCCCTGAACCAGAAGGAGCGATATGTTATGTTCTTATATCGTTAATGGTAATCTAATTAAAGACCAGTAAAGTATGAATCCTATTAAGGGTTCCGTACACACAAAAAAAGTGAATCGCCGTCCGTCATCGGGTATCATTAATACAATACAAATTCTTGATATTTACGAGTAAGTTTAACGTATTCTTAAACTATAATTTACAACTTTAAAGGAAGATTTCAATTCAAAATACGGCTAGTAGGATACAGGGTAAGCCAAGCTAAATAATTTAAAATTAAGAAACTATATAATTAATTTTAAATTAATTATATAGTTACGAAATAAAATTGAGTTTGTTTTAGAGCGTAGTTTTAAAGCGAAGTCGTGTTATTCCGTAAGTTCTAAAACAATTAAAAAGATTTGATAATAGGTTAAGGTTACTATAATTTGTTTTGAATCTACTCTTAAATTTCAATATATTTCAAATGGGCTTTCCAATTATCGTGCGTTAAAAATGGGTTTGTTGTCAATTTTATTACGACATAAACATATATATAAAATTAACACCTTCAGTTATTTAAGATCTTCGTTACTATGAAAATATATTAAATAATATTAATAGTGAATTTACGTACATTTTTTTTTACCTTCGTGTTTTTTCCGCATTTAATAGCATAAACAAAAGAAACCTAGTGTTAAGCTTCCGTTTTCAATTTTTCGGCTAATTTACAAGACACGCCATCATGCCGTACCATCATCTATGTTTTGCCCGAGCAAGAATGTGAAAACAACACATGTAAATATGGCCTCATAAATAAAAGCATTTTTTATGTTATAATGAAATATATACCTAAATCATACATAATATTAAGTATAAAATATACGAATGTACTATAAAAAATATATTTAATATTTTATTACATCAACAATATTACACAAATTAATAATTATATAGTAATAAAATATAAAAAAAAGAAATACAATTTTGGTGTAAAGGCGGCCTTATCTGCACAGGACCTAGCCAGGCAACCCTTATCAAAGGACGCAAGGAAAGTGGTTGATTTAAATGTCTTAAAAATAAAAAAAACATAGTATATAGAACATAAAGATATTGTCCCAAATCTTCTGCTCCATGTACTTACAGATTAAATATTGGACTGGAGCGTATGAATGTCGATTATAGGTACGTACATAGATAGATCTGTAAGTCATCGGTATAGAGATGAAATGGTAAGGTACATAAAAGTGTTAATGATACAATAAAAATAGAAAAGAGAAGAGGAAACAAAATGTCACCTTCGGAATCACCAGCTCTTAGATAAAATTAAAACGTATATTTATCATTTACTCTTTGCACTATTTGCCATAACATCAGGTAATGCGTCAAATTCTGCGGAAAATATAGGAAGAAAATGAAATGTCTTCACATTACGTTTGCAAGTTCCGCTGCCTACCCTGCCATGTGCGGAATATACGTAAAGCTGAAAAAAAAAATCAACTTATTGTTAACCATACAGAACACCTAGAATAATAAGTGATCACCGTCACCCATGGCCAACGACAGCACCAGAAGAGCTACAGTCGGGTGCGTTTCTGGCCTTTAAGGTAGAGGTAGACACGCTTTTGAAGGTACCTATTTCATGGGTAGACCTTTTCACAAAATTGTGCCATTTAGATGGAAGTTCCTACGTAATCACGCAGTAGTGGAGTGCCACATATTCAGACAATTAGGACGATAATTCAGACTATAACTGTGTTACTACTATCCAATGTATTTTGAATTTGCCACTGGAGAAATTTTAATTAAATGTTAAAGCAATGTTAGCTTAAAAAGCTTACTACACTGTCCATAAATATTTGAACGATAAAAATATATTTAATTAAGATCATTTGAATCATCAAGCAGGATACTCACCATTGTATTAAACAATGAAGTTATAGCGTTATTCAGTTCTGAAAAAAGTAACTGTTGAGTTTCTTGCCAGCTTGAATTTATTGTAAAGTTAACAAATTCAGCAGCAAGTACCAAATCAAATAGTTCTACGCTAAGCCAAATTCTCAAGCCCCTCCCAGATAATTGGCCATCAAATTATTTGAACGGCTATATGCAATTAGATAGTTTAAGCTCATACTGGGCTGCACTAGCTAATATATTAAAACAGCACTCCGTATGAGGTTGAATCTGGGTTCAACCTGTATAGAGTTCAGGTTTGGCCGACAGTCCTTTAAGCCAAAATACTTTCTTGTTAAACTGAGTTGAATTACTGTCTCGTTCAACTGATTACCCCCAGTATATTTGAAGTGGACAATTTGGTTGCTAGATGTTCCCGATACCACCACCACTTGAAACGCTAAAGCTTTATTTACTAATGCTGGGCACGGCTTTAAGAAAAGTATTTACATAACTTAAATGAGGATTTATTAGGGATTACTTGTATATTTTATGAGACAAATTAATAGAACTAGGTTCCTTTCACCCCATAAAGAGACATTCCCCAGAGATGATGTTTATTTCGGCAATTGTAGACGCATTTCTGAGAAAGATTTGCACGGCCGGAATGTACTGCGTCCACAGTATCATATGAACAGAAATGTATGCTGGAGTCATGCTTTCAAAATGGAGCATGCATGAAAGGGCTTAGATGACAGCACGCAGTCTTGTTCCACCAAGGCATTTCTAGGGTAGCCAGTAAGATGAAAGTTTCACACGGAATGTTTGTATCTTCTGACTGTACTGCCAGATCCATATTCCCTTGCTTTCAATTCAGCCGCAACCCTACGGTAAGTTTGCCAATTCTCGCTGCCTGCCTTACCCAGTATGGAAGATTTTCTTGTCCAGCATGGAAAAATCACCAATTAATAATCAATATCGTCCCTGCCAGGATTGCTCAACCGGTGATAATCAGTTTATCTAAGTAAGGCAGAAGATCACCGGTTTACCTAAGTAAACCAAATGCTGGCTGTTTATAATGATGTCAATGAGTGTTAAAAGCCGAAATATTAAGGCAATAGGTTTGTAGTTAATATTTTTATTAATTTTTAAAGTGTTATTCCACTCTTAGGACAGAAAATATGCGCTCTGACTAACTAAGCTGCTTAGTTGGTCAGAGCGCTTGGACGGTTTCCAAGAAGCGTCGGTTCAAATCCTGCTACGTTAAAAAATTTTATACGCTCTTTAACACGCTTTTATTAGCTTGGGTTGTATGTATGTATATATGTATGTATGCATGTATGTATGTAATGGAATCTTTGAACTGGATTTTCAGCAATTTCCAGAAGTCGTTAATTTGAAACTTTTCACACCTATCAAGGACCAGTGACAATGCAATAATATAAAAACAGTTTCCCATTACCAATATGGATTAATAAATTCTGTTACGGATCCTTCTATCTCTTACTCCCCGATAAACTAATAAAGCCCGCGCATTTGTGCATGTTAAAAACACCAAAACAAAGTAAAAAACGAGAAAAAAGTAATACTTTAAAGGACTAAGCGTAATTTTTTAGTTTTATAAACTATGTAATTATTAAATTTAAGTTTAGTAGGTTTGCAGTTACTTCGATGAGAACCATCGCCTTTTTTCGGGATCAGGTGGGTAGCCACATTCTTAGCACCAGTGTCAGTTTAGAAGCTAATAAAATTATTCTGTGAATGCAAAATCAATTTATACCAATTTTAGGTCAAAGAACACTTGATTGTTACTGATAAAATCAGAACAAAAAGAGAAGCAGAGCGTTTCTCTACTTTTCCCCCAATTTTCTACTCAATGCGTATGTGCAGTTAGAATTCGATGTATAATTTCCATTAGCTTCACACTGTATCCCACGCATAGAACGGTAAGCAGAGTGAATTTGAGAATCTAGTGATAAAACTTCGGTTCGGTTTCCACTTTCCGCCCACTTTGAGGCATTGCGTGTTAAGTGGCGGAACTCAACGCCGCGCTTTGCCTTGTTACCAGAGCGAATGAATTAAAATATTAATACATTAAATATTTCATTTCTCCGAGGGGTGATCGAACTCCCAATATGTCGTATATACAGTCACGTGCTTGTGCCTCTGCACTACGACAGGTCTTTCTACTAAAATTAGACTATTATATTAATATATTCGATGTCTGACGATGTAGTGGACTCTGTGTAGAATATCTGCTGCCAACTCTGAAATAATAGAATGAGGGTATTGTAATGTAAAAATATACAAATTATAACGACTGTCGGCTCATGATAAAGTTATTATTTTTTATTAGTGACCAACGCAAGGTCTCATCTGCATAAATTTATTACTACATTGTAACCGAATTATACAATATCTCTACATAGCTTAAGTGATAATCTCATGTATAAGCTATATTACTGTAAATTTTTATCTTATTCGTTCAGTGGTAATAAATAGATATAGTTAGTAGGCAACATAGCAAATTCTAAGAGCGTTTAATCTAGTGTCTTTTGAGATTATTTGTTTACTTATTAGAAAATATAACACATTTTTTGAAACGAAGTTCCTTATCGCGCGTTGTGAGAGGGGGCTAAACGGAAAAACTTCTCACGAAAAGTTGTAACGACACTTTTTGCTAAAATGTAGTAAGGCGTGTGGCATGCGCATGATTTTCTGTCTCTGTCTCTCTCATATAAAGCAAACTAATTGCTTTCTATGAGAGAGAGAGAGAGAGAGCGAGAGAGAGAGAGAGACAGAGAAGCTTTTGCTTTATCGCGATGATTATTTTTGTTTATATTATGTTAAGCCCACAACTGTCGCGCTTACAATCTCTCTCTCAATTGTGCCATACGAGTTACGCTATAAAAGTTTCTAAATTAAATCAACAGGGTGTTGTTGTTATTGCCTCTAAAATTAAAAAAATATAATAACTTCTTTATGAAAACTTAAATCAATTAAAACAAACGAAATACAACAAATACAAAATGAAACACAAGTAAATATAATATATCCCCTTCTTGTTTCGCTATATCATTTTCTAAATAAAAAGTGACAAATCGGCAACGTTAAGAATACTGTATTTGTAGCAATAGAATGTCATTGAATGATCATAACTGTCTTCCAGATACCAAACTGTGGGTTAAAATCATGAAATAAAAAAAAATTCTACATCAAAGCTGTTTTATATTATTTTAAATGAAACACTTTTAAACGGATGGCATTTGTCTATCATTTGCCACCTCAGTCTACCCGTGACCACGGACTACTGTAAAGTGTTCGAAACGTCGGGTTTCCAAAAATGCTTACCGATCAATATAAGCGATTAATCCGTTTAAAAGTGTTTCATTGAAATTAAAAGATTCGTCAGCTTAATTAATTTTTTTTAGGCACAGCCTTAAAAGATTTTACCTTATATTGCACTCGTAAAAGAAGCGCTGACGTGAACGCCGGGATTATTAAAGTTTGTAATATAACTTTATAATATAACAATATTAAAAATTCTTATCTTCAAAAAGATTTAATTAATGGTATACAGATTACGTGACAACAGATTTTTGGACAATATATAAATATTGCCTAAAAGTCATACAAATACAAAAATAAAGTCATACATTTTCGAAATACATACATTACATTATGTAACTCAAAGTAAGTATCACTATGCGACTCAAAACTAAGTAGATGATTATGTGTTTAATTTCTGTTCAGAAAAAGACTTTTTTGTTTGTTGTCGTTCTCTTGCTGTGATAAAATGACAAAGGCTCACTTACATTTTAAAAGTGTTGCGGAAAGTGTGCGTATTCTTAAAATCAGACTTGCTCAGCAACCCTCCTTATTTATAATGGAGCGTCAGTCAATCTAAGAACAACCAATATATATATTTTTTTTATATTAAAGTTCCACAAACTTAGTAATGTGCGACATAAGATAAGAGATAAAAACGAAGTTCCAGTATATTCTCTTTCCTTATCATACATAATACGAAAGATGCTAAAAGTTAAATAAAAACATATATTTTGTATATATGTATCTACTGAGCTTAGTTTTGATATTTCAAAGTAATCTACTTTTTATACGTTATTTATAAAATCAAAAACAATGTTTAAAAAATATATATTGATCTCATATCAGTCATCATATCAGTGAGATTCTAAAGAATTTCATTAGCGATTCAGACTTTTTAAAGAGTCAGTCCAGTTTTTTACTAGCTCTGACTGAGGATAAAATCAAGCATGAAATACAAAGAAACAAGCAATGTGTTCAACCGAGTTTACTTTTCAAGATATATTGGCACATTGGCCTGGTTCTACTCATGATGCCATGATTTTTAATAATTGTAATGTTAAATTCCACTGTGATAATCATGGATTAAGGAATGGAATAATATTTGAAGACTGTGGTTATCTAGGAACAGACTATATACTGATTCCTTATGAAAATCCACAGACACCAACTGAGACTTTATTTAATGAACCGCAAATACGAACAAGGAATGTCATTGAAAGATAGGTGCTTTGGAGTGTGGAAGAGACGTTTTCAAGTGTTGAGTTTTGGATTAAGGTGTAAGCTGCCGCTAGTACATGATGTGATCGTGGCTTGTTATATATTACAAACCCTGGGATGAACAAAAAATGAAGAGGAACCCCTATTAGAGCCAGAAGTTATTGTCCCAGCACAGTCAATAAGTAGTAATAATCTAAGTAGCCAACCCTAAAGAATACCTGTATCCTTAAAAACATCTCACAGAGAATCTCGTGCTTTAAGATTATAGATAGATTTTACAGTTCTTTTTGCAGTATAAATATTGAATTTATATTTGCGGCGCTGCCTCATAGTAGCATCCCATAAGAAAGAATACTATGAAAATAACTTAAATTAACTAGTCGACTTGTCGGGCAGTATTAACGTCCGTCATTTGCCTTACTTTCTTAACTGTGAACGCGGCTTTGCTGAGTTTATCTGCGAGTGTTTCTATATAGGAATTCCACTGAAGCTTGGAATCTATAGTTATACCTAAAAACACCGTTGATTCCGTCACCTTTAATAGTAAGACAAAAATTTTGTTTTTTAACGTTAGGTAATGTAAATTGAATACATTTCGTTTTTTTGTATTTGCTGAAATATTCGGTCAAATAGTAATCCATAGAATTAAAGTGAATTGAAAATTGGTGACTACTTATCGGTCGATTAAACAGGCAGATAATTATATTCGTTAGGTAGTTATTACGCCGTTTTACAGAGGATTGAAAAATCGGCCCTAAATGTATTAAACGAAAGATCACATCTGCAACACACGAGTGTCACAACTGCAACAAAATTAAAATACATACATACATACTGTTAATAAAAAAATATTTACATTAAAGAGTAATTAAATTAAGTACTTAAAGAAAGTCAATGTTGAAAGCATAGTCAAATTCAAATCAAGACAATGTCTAAATAAAATCTGATAGTAGTGGGTTCAAAGCCTTTATTTAGTCACAATTGCCTTCTTCAGTAAAAGAAATCAATATCTCAAATTCGGATGGAAAGCGGAAAACGTTTTTTTGTTAATATTTAGTAATTTTGGCTTAGCACACTATAAAGGAAGAACATAGAAATTATTGAAAATATTACACAACGAGTTTATCACTGAACATTAATTTTGATCCCAAAACTTTTTACTTTTATTATTTTTCAATCCAATTTAAAAACTTTTAATAGGGTTGAATTTAAGTCCGTCATGGTTTATAATACTTATAAAAGCATTGTTGTCATTTAGAGGCCTTGTTATAATTTCAACTTTAAGGTACATTTCCTGCCAGGATCAACTTCACTACTGACAAGGGTAGAAAATATTCGTATGTATGGTTAGTTTCCTTGTGCTTTTAAATTTCAACCTAAACGTAGTAGGGATACGTCCCTTTAATGTTTTTATGCCTAAATTTCATGGACTTTTTTCATCAGCGATCAATTATTTATTTGTTAGATTTGTTATTTTTTTGTATATTCAAAGTAGTAAGAAGTATATTAATTAGTATTATAAATATATTAGAACATCATATTTTTATATAAAAAAAGTAAATTTTAATAAAAAGTGAATTAGGCGTAGAGGCTGAAATATACATATATATGTAAATATTTTTACAAATATCATTAATCACAGATGGGGAAATGACATAGGTTTTCAACTACATAGGAACTTAATAAAAAGTTTAAAAAATCGTCTAGGGTTGCCAATCATAATAAAATCAAAATTTTATACTTTAACTCGTATACCTAAATAAACAAAGAGATGAATAAGATATCTCCAATTTATTCTCGTAACTATAAAAGTACATACTAATTCATTTCATGGCAACCGTTGGTGGATTTTCTTGCTTTTTTTATCAAATTTATCTGGGATTGAACACCTTTTTTATTGCCACGTCTTCGAGAATGAAATATGTACGTAGGGAAGTTTTACAAAAACGAATACTTTATCCATATTTTCTGTGTGAAATCAAATCAACTTATATAATACTTTTTGTATTATGAAATAGTTTCTATACATGACCTTTGCTGGCATTAAATGTCTAATTCGGTTTTTCTTCAGTTTCAGTTGTTATAACCTACACATAAATATACTTAAGAGGCCACTTTAAATACACATGTTAAACAGTTAACAATAATAATGTATCATTTATAGTTTAATCTGTAATTGTTTTAATGGACTGACATAATGTGGGTGAAAATTATGGTGCTTAAAGTATAATTAACGACTAAATAGTAAATATTTGTTAGTAGCAATTAAATACAATACTCGTACTGATTTTAATGTTAATCACTGAACTAAAACACTAACCTTTATAATATGTTATGAAGAAAGTCAGCTTCACGCTGTATCCCACACATGGCAGGGTAGGCAGTGAACCTGGGAACCTTGTGTAAGACACTCAGCAATGGCAAAATGCATGGGTTGACTCGACCGGATCATTACCACCCCCGAGATTTAAAATCGGCGTTCAGTAGTGGCTTCGGCCACTGTGTTTCGAAGTTGTGAAACAGAAAAAAGCATTTCATATGGAAATAAACGTATATAAAAAATATTTATATACAATTCAATTTTCAGTGACTGGGTGTTTGGAGTGCGCTACTGTAAGCTGAGTAACTTTATTGCCAATGTGACGGTGGCAGCAAGCGTCTTTACGCTTACCGGGATATCTTTTGACAGGTTAGTTACTTTTTGTACGCTTTATTTGTACGTTATATTATTTAGTATAAAATATCTCAATTTATGGATTAACAGTCGGCTATATATGTCGGACGCTGGTACCTAGTAGTAAACACTTAAACGTAATCTCTGTACATCTACGCTTTAATCATTTACGACACCATCAGTATCAGGGTGATCCTATTCCAATCACAAGTGCCGAAATCACAAGACTGAAAGTGGTTTTAGTTAGGGACAGTAGGTTTACGCAGTGTAAGAAATATTTTTAATCTATGCACAAAATATTTTCTGTTTTGTGCATTGGCAACTTGCGTTTTTACTGCACAATACGATTTTGTTTTACAAGACTGTCAATTATACGTTTTTGTTTTACAAGACTGTCAATTATAGAGGAATTATTACTTTATACGTATATTGATGAAAATTTTGCCGTGTGATCCTGGCTTAGAATAGGATTACCCTGGTACTGTTGGTGTCGTAAGAGGCGACTAAAATGCGTGTGGTAGAGTCACGTTGCAATGGCAACACGCATGGGCAGACTCGACCGGATTGTTACCACCCCTGGCATTTAAGACCGGCGTTAAGTAGTGACTTTGGCCACTGCGTTTGGCATAAGGTAATGCCGGGCTCCGGTGCCCATCCACCTTAAAAGACGACAATGCTCCTGTAGCTCCTCTGGAGTTACATGGGGAGTTACGTGGGCGACAGTGATCACTTACCATCAGGTGACCCGTACGCTCGTTTGCCGTCTCTTCCATAAAAAAAACACACACACACACACACTTAAAACAGTTCCAGAAAAAGTACGTACCGCAAAATCACTAGTTACTATTCTGTTTTACTTTTTTGTGCAATAACACACCAGTATCTTCATAATATAATTTGTTAGGAATTAAAATGCGCCTGGGAGGCTACATGAGGAAAAAGCAAATATGTTATGTCGCCTACAAGTTTGCTCATTGTTGTGTATTACTCGTAAGTCATTAATAAAAATATTATAAAGTAGCTTCGCCTTATATTTCGCATATAACTATTGGTATAAGTAACCTTAGTATTAAGATTTCTCAATTTTCACAAAAAAATGTGATATTGTGTGTACATGTTGTGTCGTGAACGCCACGTTTTTGTCAAAACAAAACATAATCAAATGAAAACAAATTGTATCTTACTTTAACTGTATATTGAAACAACTCAATAATGAGGTAATAAAGGTATAAGAAATTCTGATGGGACTGATTTAGTGGTCAAAGTACTACGGATTTCAAGAAACGCGGGTTCATATCCCGCTAAGCTCAAATATTTATACGTTAAATTTTAAATAAGCAGTAATTAGAAGGCAAAAGAAATATTTTTATTTCTTATGCGTTGATCCTTAAAAAACAGTGAAAATATTGCTTGTTAAAAGTTTATATTTTCTTGATATCTTCACCATTCAAATTAATAGTATAGACATTTAAAATGGAATTAAAGCCTTTTGCTTCACATTCCAGGAATAGACACCTTAGATAGAAATCTTTGAGTTAATTTCCCTTTAAACATTGCACTGACCCTGAAGTGCACCAAGCCGGGTAGCGAAGCAAATATTGTACTAAACTCCACTTTGATTCTCTTATCTATATTACATACAGTATATTTACAGTATGTATTTTTGTACAGTATATACAGTATATATTTTTTAATGAACAATAATCTTTACATAGGCAGTATTTTTTTAAATATTCACTTATTCACTCTGCTTCATCCCACAAATGGCAGGGTAAGCAAAGCTCTATTCTACTTCCGTTTCCCAGTTTCTGTCGAATTTGAGGTATTGCGCTTCGAGTGGCGGAAATCAACGCCGCGTTTTGCCTTGTACCAGAGCGATGAAATGAAAACATTAAATATTCAAATTGAAAATATTAAATATTTGATTTCCTCGAGTCGGGATCGAACCTATCGGTTACAGTTACACACTTGTGCCGCTGCGCCCAGACAGATATCAAGAGATAACATTTTTAAATCGTTTACCGCAAGACATTAAATAAATAAAGGCAGATATCAGATTTTATGTATTTAATGAAAAATTATATATTAGTATGGAGAGAAAAATGTATAACATTGAAATTAATCTCTCAACTTGGTACAGAAACGTACAATATCATTTTCAGATTATAATTTTGATGCTTAATTTTTAAGGTTTAATTAAAATATTAACATCTTAGTTGTAATATATATTTACAGAGATTTTAACGAGAAATTACATTTTTATTATAAGACTTCTGGTTAGCATGCGATGTCTTGAATACAAAGACAATGTTCAATGTCGCTCTTGGTGTTACCAGTGTGGAGGAAGTAAAGTAATTAAAAAATAATATAAAATAATAATACTTTCAAAAGTATTTAAATAATTCCTAAAAAAAATATCCAATGTATGAAATAATTATGTTTACCATATTTTTTGTGCTATTTATATAACTAATCACGTTTTTATATCTTGTTTAGCATTGAATTAGAAAATGATTTTCTATCTCAAGGGAAATTTGCTTACTAAATAGGTAGAAGTATTTTTTAAGTAAGCAGTACTTTGTACCTTTCGCCTTTAACAACATTATTTTACCAGTTTATTTTTAGTATTACGTATGTAAAATTATTTTACATATTTCATTATTACATGATTACATATTTTATTCAATTAATATAATACGTTTTTTTTTTACTTTTATATATTATTTTAATATATTAGTATTTTTTTCTTCACAGCAAATAATCCTTATATTATAATCTGTATATAATAGTGTAGTACAAAATGAGACTTAGAAACCTATTATTGAAACATTCCGTTCCCATTAACACAACATAGAAATTTTCCAATAATATGAATTAAATGTAATTTACAAAACATTAAAACAAATATGTCTATAAATATAAAATATACAAAAATAATATACAATTTTAACTATTGTGAATAAGGGATTTGCTATATATTCAACCTTTATACACATATAGTTATAAATCAAAATATTAGAGGCACCATTATATTTACGTTATCTGGTATCTCACAGTGTTCTAGAGACGTGGCAGTGAAATTTAAAAATGTTTACCATAAAGAATTTTGTTGACATTTTATAATTAAAATGCTTAAAATATTTTTCAGCCTTTGTTATATTTAACGCAAAGATCTGGAATACATTGTTATAGTTTTAGTATCATCCAACTTTTAAATGTGTTATGTTTAAAACAAAGGCTTAAATAATTTAAAAGTTGGAAAGACATTTTGACATAATATGTAAATTTACCTAATATAATTTATCAATATCTGTTAAACGAGCTATAACTTTCAACTTTGCTTGGAAAAAATAATGTAAGATTTAGTTTTTCTTTCAAAAAATCCCATTGTAATGGTAAAAATACCTATTAAAGTGAATTTAGAGGCCTACCGTGACACACAAACGTGTGACAGGTTGTGGGTTCGATCCACGCTCTAAGAAATTTAAATATCTAAAGCCACACATATATACATCCTATTATATCTGTTGCTTGGTGAACATTTAACGCAAAACTTTTGTACATACGTAATATATAATATATATTATGTAGTATAGAAAAGTATTACAATGAGTACTGAGTAGTACAATTAGTAATAAGCTCAGATATTGCATTTTCATCTTGATATCTTTAAGATATGCCATTTACTGTACACTACATATATTACGAGTATTTTCACATACAACAATAATAAATTCTAACTACATAGCGTTATAAATATTTCATAGCTTCACGCTGTATCCCGCACGAGGCAGGGTAGGCAGAGGGAACCCGGGAAACTAGTGTTAAGACACTCCGTTCCACTTCCGTTCCCCACTTTCCGCCGAATTTGAGGCATTGCGTGTTGAGTGGCGGAATTCAACGCCGCGCTTTGCCTTATTACCAGAGCGAAGAAATGAAACATTAAATATTTAAATTGAAAATATTTAATATTTTATTTCCTCGACTGGGTATCGAACCCAGAACCTGTCGGTTACAGTCACACATGCGTTATAAATAGAAAGCCAAATAGTTCATTAGGATTAACAGTCGGGATCTATTAAAATTTTACTAGGCTACTGTTAATCCTAATGACCTATTTGGTACGTTTTTATCTCTGGAGTGTTATGGGCTGTTCGTTTTTTTATAATTTATATGTACATAATGTATATTATATACATAATGTATATTATTGCATGTGGTATTCACCTTGGGCATTAAAGCATTAGTTAGTTATAAGACAATAGTGAAGTAAAAAATAGTGTTACTATATGATTTGTATAAAAATAACTACCACTGGTGAAATAGAATGAAATTGTTGCCTCAACTTTTGTAATAAGGCTGATGAATAAAATATTAAAATATATCTGTTATAAATATAAAAAAGGACAGGAAAATAGGACGGGAAGAATGGTTGTTAAAATTGCTTTAAATTTATATATACTGAATTGTTACTTAAAAATGACGTTAGATAGGTTATATTCATTTTGACAATATGGCGGGTGGTTGTCGCTATGGTGAATTTTGCTTACTGATATGTGTTTAGTGACACTCAGAAGGTTAAGAAGAATTAAAAACTTAAGAATCATTACAATTGTCCAATGATTTGGTCTCTACAACGCCACATAGAAACACATATAAGTTCATACATACATAGACTGAGAAACACATTTTCCTTTGTGTTACACGCAGTAAGATAAAAAAATCTTATTAAAAGTATTAGTAGTTAGTAAATTTTTATGATACTATTTATGTATACTCATGGTTGAATCAAACAAAATTTAAAAGTAGTTTTGCAATTCGCGAACGCGCTAGCAATTTCTTTCTAAAATATATGTTTCGTTATACTCGTGATATACTGGATTTTTTTTCGATTCTCGCAAAAAATATTTACTGATTTTTATTCAAAAATACATTGAAATTGAAAACAACTTTATACAAACTTACTGCAACTTTATAATGTAGTTTCAATCTCTATGTTAATGATCATATTTTTCCGTCGAAGTTCAAAGCACAGTTATTTGCCATATTTAATAACTTTACAAGAAAACTTCTTTATAAGTATAGAGTGCTATTTACTAAGAAAATAACATGTGTTCAATCTACATTCCAGGAAAAAAAATATTTAAATTTGTTGTGCGCCGTGTATTGCGTCGTTAAAGGCCATCATTTCGTTTCTACTTATAAGCAATAATAACTTTTTATTAAATGTTTTTAAATTGATTAAAAGAAAGATTATTATAAGAAATTAAAAAAAGAAACCATTTTTTATATTTTGTTGTCTTGTAAAATTTTTATCAAAATAAAGTTTATACAAATAATTTACTGTCTTTTTTGTTGTAAAATTTCTATCTAACATAGTGTAAGATAGCCCTCAAATTATCATTGCAATACAAAGCATTGATGACAGTCTTCACAGAATTGGAAAAATAAACTTCAATTAAAAATGAACAGCTATATTAATTTCTTATAGTAATATTTATATTTATTCTAGAAGACACTGCTTCGTTACTAATATAGTGAAAAAAATGTTTTAAATAAGTAACACTTATTGTGTTTACTTTTTACTTAAATGTTGGCTCGAACTATTAAATATTAACTTAAATATTTCTCTAAGCACTTGTTAAATAAAGTTAAAATAAAGAAGTGAAAATTACGTGAATTTAAAGTACAAAGAAATAAATAAAGAATAACGACAAAGAAAATACATTATGTATAATAAAGAAATTAAGTGAAAAAATATTAGAGGTAAAAGAGGTAAATGGTAAAACTAAAGCAAGTTTTAGTACTCGTACCATTACGTGCCATTGTATTTCAAGTAAGTAAGGTTATTTACTAATATAAGTCAGTTTGATCTATTACGTGTTTTCAAACACCGACGCAACCGCAGCTTCACCTGCTACACAATTACTTATTTAAACTTAAATTAATTTTCTTATTTCTTTATCTATATTCATTTTAATTCATTTAAAAGTTAATATTTATACACGCAATGCCTCAAATTCAGCGGAAAGTGGGGAACGAAAGTGGAACGGAGTGTCTTAACTAGGTTCGCGGGTTCCCTCTGCCTAGGCTGCCTCGTGCGGGATACAGCGTGAAGCTGAGAGAGAGAGAGTGAGAGAAAAAATCTATACACTAAAACCTAATCGTTTAGCCGACTCAGCTAAATAAAGTTATTTTGTAACATTTTTGTTAAACAAAATGACGATGGACGTCTGGAAAAGTGGGGGTGGTCTGGGGTACTAGACGGATGGGGCAGTAACCAGTTGAAGATTCTGAGGGAATCTTGGCATCTAACAACATTTTTTTAGAATATCATTTGGCGACGAAGGATTTCGTGGTGTAGATCTTATAAAATAAATCACTTAAGGTCAAAAGAGTAAATTCGTTATATTCTTATAAGATCTTTATTTAATATTCGAATTGTCATATAGTTTTATTTTGCTCCATAAATCAGTAGTTTGTAAAGATTTATCAGATGAACTTAGTGTCCATGTGCAATACAGACTTGTCAGGCGATCTTAGTGCACTTGTAAAACATATTTTAAAATCAATAGAATTATGTAAACCCATTAGTCAATAGAGTTTACGTAAACGAAGGACCCTGTTTGAAATATTGACGACTTGGTATCTTACTTAGAGAGCTACGATGTTGACGCAAAATTAATGTTTTCCAAGTGCAAAAGCCATACAGCGGCCATGCTATTAATGACTTGACTTTGCTAACATTCGATTCCGACAATTACACATTTGACGATGTTTTTATCGTATTTTGGCCATCTTTCGGGTGAAAATCTGATTTTATTACGTACAGACAGTCAAGATGGGAATTATTGGCTATTGAGGAAAATTAAAAATTGGATCCTTTTTTCGGGGAGCAGCAGGCTACGTCAGCCTAGATCCGCATCGCGTACCTTAATAGGTGGTTTGATCAAATCCTTGTTCAAGGATGCTGGTGTGCCAGCTATCCCAACATCCACGGTTGACTCTAAAAATTTGTTTTGACAAGCGCCCCTTGACAAAATTCTAGCTAAAGGAAATTAGCGATCCTGGGTAACTTTTGCAAAGTTCTATTTTCGATTGATTAAATCCGCTCATCCACACACAATAATTTAATCCTGTCGTGTGATTTGTTTAAATTAGGTGGTTTAAACGAGTATAACTTAGAATGGGTATGGTTGTTATATTTTAATGATAAATCTATAAATTATTTTTTTATAAATAAATATTTTGTTATTAAAATTCTTCTCTACTAAAATGCCTAGTTATAGTTTTTTGAATAACAATGCTGCATATTAAAAAAAATATGTATTTTTTACTTAAGTAAGGGATCACCGACTAAATTGTTGTTTAGAATACGCTTTATCACATTAATTAAAAGTTTGATATTGCATTAGATCTATACTGTTTTCATACTCTAGTATTACTGTCCCCAAATAATCTTTAGTGCAATCACATTGGCGTCTACCACTATCACTAGGTGATAACAAAAACTTCTCATTGTATAAACTTTAAATAAGGGACAGTCGCCGTGACAGTTTTAGCCGTGTGATTCCGGCTTAGAATAGGATCAGCCTGGTACTGATGATGTCGTAAGAGGCGACTAAAGTGCGTCTTGTAGAGTCACGTTGCCAGTAATGGCAACACGCATGGGCGGACTCGACCGGATTGTTACCACCCCCGGCATTTAAGACCGGCGTTAAGTAGTGGCTTTGGCCACTGCGTTTTGCATTAGGTAATGCTGAGCCCCGGTGCCCTTCCACCTTAAAGGATGGCAACGCTCCTGTAGCTCCCCTGGAGTTACAGGAGCGTTGGTGACCCGTACGCTCGTTTGCCGTCTTTTCCATTAAAAAAAAGTCAATTAATAAGTTTCGAATCAAATACTTAAATAAATAAACGTTTTATTTCAAGTAAAACGTTGCTTTATTTAACATATTTGCGGTTAGATTATATTCTATCCAAAAAAATAAGCATACATTTGTAAAAATGTCATGTATGTCAGAAAAATGTCATGATTTTACTAAATAGTTAATATAAATTACATAATGAATACTATAAATGCTCTGTAAATTAGTGCACCTCTAACTCGATCAATGGGTCCGTTATTTTTATACTGGACAATGTATCTCAGAATGTCAGGCTTAGAATAGGATCACCCTGGTACTGATGGTGTCGTAAGAGGCGACTAAAGTACGTGTGGGAGAGTCACGTTGTCAGAAATGACAACACGCATGGGCAGACTCGACCGGACCATTACCACCCTCGGTATTTAAAACTGGCGTTAAGTAGTGGCTTCGGCCATTGTGTTTCGCATTGGGTAGTGCCGGGCCCCGGTGCTCATATACCTTAAAGACGGGCAACGCTCCTATACCTCTTCTGGCTGCTAAACGGGGCCGTGGGCGACGGTGATCACTTACCATCAGGTGACCCGTACGCTCGTTTGCCCTGTCTTATCCATAAAAAAAAAGAGAGATAGGAAGCGTTGTGTAATTAAGGTACGTACATGTTGTGTATTTAAACATTTCATTTCCAAGTTCCAGTCCAATCAAAACGTAATATTGTCACTATTAAATGAGTGTAAATATTTGATTTTTTGATTTAAAAAAACCCGCTGACTTTCTTGCAACAGTTCTTCTTATATTTGTGCCAATAACTTTATTGAATTAATGAATGTCCAAAAAAATAAGATGGATTCTTATTTTAAATGAAGTTATTTTATTTTGACTTTAATTTCTATGTTGAAAGTGATAAAAATCTATGTATCTACATTATACTTACAACTGGTAAGTATAATGTAGATACATAGATATCTGCTTCATTAACAAAAAAACTCGAAATCCAAATCTATGTATTTTTTGTAATTTTTGTAACATAACATTGTCCTTATCAAAAGCAAAATGAGTTGTAATATTTCTCATTATGCGCGTAATATAAATATGAATGCAAAGCAATCGTAATAACTATAAAGATATTTAAATTATGGACATAATTATAATAAAAGACCCGGTTATTTTGTACATATAATAGACGCTTTGTATAATACCAGACCACCTATTTATAACTAAACCGAAAACTAAATAATAAATTTGGATGTATAATAATTTAGTTTCTTGGAGAACAAATGTGCCTAAAAATCATCTTTAAAAAAATCTACTAAGTGAGTGACAAGAAAGAATAAGAGGGTGTAACAACAAATAATTGTTAAAAGACCAATACTATAATTAGGTAACTACAGTTAGGTAACTACAGAATATGTCTGCAAAATCGTCTGCATATGTAAAATATTTGTTAAACATACAAAAGATATATAGATTTTAGTTAAACAGTAATGAGAAAGCCAATATTACCTTCTAATATCGATGCATAATAAGTGAAAAGTTAAAATGAGTGTTGTTAAAATTACAAATCAAATAGACATCTCGAAACGACACTTTTAAATTTTATGCTACAATTTAATTATAATTGATTTTTTTTTTCAGCTTCACGCTGTATCCCGCACTAGGCAGGATAGGCAGAGGGAACGAAAGTGAAACCTAGTGTTATGACACTCCGTTCCACTTCCGTTCCCCATTTTCCGCCGAATTTGAGGCATTGCTTGTTGAGTGGCGGAACTCAACGCCGCACTTTGTCTTATTACCAGAGCGAAAAAATGAAACATTAAATATTTAAATTGAAAATATAATTGAAATTTCCTTGATTATATTCAATTTCAAATGGAATCAAACAATTTACCCGGCTTGTTACAGAAGCAGGGAAAATATGAACAAATTTGAGAGTTGTTAAGACTTTTAAAATTGTTTTCTACACCTTTATCCCTTTTATAATAACTTAAGAACTGAACTTAAGCACACCTTTGTGAAGATATAAAACCTGAAAGTTTCTCTGCGTTAGTAAATTTGGATGATGGTTACTTTGGCAGTTATTAGGTAAATAAAGAGAGTTATCAGTTGAAAAACAACATAAATAAGATTTGAGCTGTAACAGATAGGAATAAACCAAATTCACAATCTGACTATCATCTGCTTAAGTATATGCGCCTCACGCTCTGTATCTGGCTCGTGCTCCATAACTTTATCGCATTTTGTTAAAAAATAAAAAAGTAAAAAAAAAGAAATATTATAAATCGTTTTTGGCGTTATTAGTGAAAAGATATTATAGTACTCGTACATCAAATTAAATACAAGATGTATAGCATTAAATAATAAATGATCTATATTATATAAATATAAATATAATATTTAAGTTTTACATTTCAATCAGGTATCAAGCAATAGTGCGACCAATGAGGCCTAGAATGTCGAAAACTTGTTCTCTCATCATAATTGCTGGCATCTGGATAAGCGGTATGCTGTTGGCGATACCATGCCTTCTCTATTCTACTACTAAAGAATATCGGTAAGCCTCAATTATTTTATTTTTTTTATATTTAGTGGCCATAGTGTGTGTGAAAACGAAAAACATAGACTCGACCCTTACTCAAAATTGATTAATCTTGGGATAGCGTGGAGATATCAAGTTGAAATTAACATCAAACAAACATATACGGTCCTTAAACATTGGAAATAATCTAGTATCTAAGTCAATAGAGTCGAAAGATATTAGTGTTCGCTATTCCTATATTTCGTACAGAATCCGCCACATTAAAATGAACTTTGAGTAAAAATGCATTTGGCATCTTTTATAAGTTGTTATACTGATTGACCTATAATGAATTCTTAGGAATCCTAGGTCAAAATCAAAATCATATCATAAAATCCAAAAAAAATTTGGTTGTTTTTTTTATTATAATTTTAAAACATAATATAAATTGAAAACCGTAGTATCGTTCTAAGAAGTTATTGAACCAATTAGCCTGTATTTGTTTTGTATTAATTCCGACGTCCCCTTTCATCTATGCCAATTCAACCAAGATCGTGTCTAATTTGGTACTCGGGTGTAATAATTACACGAATACAAATTAAATACAGCTAGGTGATAATATATAATTGTTAACGTTTAATGTTAATTAACATTGTTTTGTTACGTTGCAATTAAACATTGAATAATGATAAGTGCTTAAGATTAATAATATTTTTTAAAATACTATGTTTATTATTGAGACCTGTCGTGGCGCAGGGACACAAGCGTGTGACCGTAAGTGATAGGTCGTGGGTTCCATCCCCACTCGGAGAAATGAAATATTTAATATTTTCAAATGAAATATTTACTATTTTCATTTCTTCGCTGAGGTAACACGGTGTTGAATGCTGCCACTCAACACGCAATGCCTCTAATTCAGTTTAAATACACCAGGATCCTTCTGCCTACGCTGCTTCGTTCGGGAAACAGCTTGAAGCTGTTGATTGAGTCAATAATTACTATACAATGATATTTTGAGCAATTTCCCGCTTCAATAGGCAGAGTACGATTGAGTTCCACTCGTGTATGCACGAAGCTGAAATGTGTAGAGAGGAGTAAGACACTCCTCTGGACACAAAATTTATACTACTTTATCTTATATACGATAATACATGAAGCTTAAATAGCAGAGCTTATTTCTATGCACACAAATACATTAAGTAAGCACTTTTAATTAATCGTTTTCTCTCAAGTTGATAGTAATACAAATTTCTAAAGCAAATATAAAACATCTGCTTAATAACTTTAAGAATTTTGTCGTGAGGAGCTGGGGAACAAGCGTGACTGTAATCGTGATAGATGTGGGTTCGATCCAGCTTGAGGAAATGCAATATTGAATATTTTTTGCTCTGTTTGTTAACTAGACACTACAGTTGAGTTGCTTCACTCAATTCACAATGACTCTACAAATACGATTCCCCGTGGTTATAATTCTTAATATAATGTATTCAATAATTTACTGTTTTGCAAAATTCATAATATTTCTATGTTAAGGCCATGCCAACGTTATAGTTATGTTAAAGGCTATGTTTAATTTCGAAATGTGGGTTAAGTTTGTGTGATAAAGGCAAAAATTAAAATATAAAACTCATAACATAATATTATGAGTGTAATGTAAAATATTTACTCTCTAAATGTAGGAGTATTTAGAGAGTAAATATTTTGCTTTAGTTTCAAGAGCTTTCTAAGGCTTAAGAAAACTACTTTCAATAGACTTGTGTAGATACACAAATGTGCTTTACACAAAATAATTGTTTTATCCTTCACGTGACGTATTTAACTTTAGGGTAAACTTGTGAACAAACAAAATAACATAAAGGACGTTATTATATTTACAAAATAATAATAGTTTTAGTATAATAATAATGTTTTTTTTATATTAAATTATTATTATTTTTGTTTTTATTATAATAATAGTGATTTTGTATATCTCACAGCCTGATATTGTACCGGATAGCCCTATCTATCAGATAAGCAACATCTTTTTAGCATCTCGTCACCTATGTATTACGAGGGTGATTATTGTCTACCAGATTAATTGTAAGACAATTTGATGGTGAGATAGCATTAATTGTCAGATTACTATCTGAAATTTAATTCATAACAGTAGAACTGGTCCTTAAATACAAACTGAAGTCAAAGATTAGCCTAATCTACAACTTCGGTCTTAGCGAGAGGCTAATAAGCCAATCTGCACAATATTGAAGACATTTTTAAATGTTTGAAACAAGATGAGTGACGTAAATCGACAATACGCTTACTTGTTACAATTAAAATAGCCGTAACATTATTATGAGTAATTTTATATAAAACATTGTTTTTTTTTTCTTAGAGTGCCACTCTATACCTGCTTTAATATATTTCCTATTTTTATCAGGTCAAAGGGCACTCTTAAGACTGCGTGTTTGCTGTTATGGCCTGATGGTTTACCTGACGTTTCTTATATGGATTTTATGTAAGTATTTTTAAATATTTGGTTAACTAAATTGCATGGATTATTTGATGCATGCCAGCATGGGTACTGCCATGTAACAGAAATGTAAAATAAATCATTCGTCTAAAGACCTTAGTGAAAAATTGGCCTCTTGCCTCCGGGACACCCGAACCTTCGATGATAAGCAGGAGGTTCGCCATGACTTTCTAGTTAGGATGAATGTCCTTGGCCTACTGCGGTGAAGTGCCAAACTCGCGTGCACGTTCCGTGGCCACCTTTAGTGCGATAGCTACCGAGGCATGGCCGTGTGTCATGTGGCATATATTATATATAAGAAACTGAGCTGCTTCAATATTTTCTAGATTTTTTCTTTAAAGATTTATATTGAGCAATGTATTTTTTTTATTGTATACTATTTGTTCTCACTCTTTTATTTATTTTATTTAGCATACATCATAAAATTGAAACAATATATACATACTAGTACATTATTGTTTAAATTTCATAACTTATTGTATTGTATTTATTTATTATTATTTTTTTTTAAAATTGCACTGTTAAGCTATTCTTGTTTTCTCAAGTCCATTTTTCTTAGATATTGTATCTTAGAGATCGCATGAAGCAATATGGTCTTTCCTTTCTCATTTACGTTTCTGTTTTTTATTGATAAAAAACAAACATCTTTCACTTATTCATCCATTTATGCTTTTTGCTAGTCTCTTTTTCCTTTACCACCATCACCACTAAGTACGTCTGTTTCTGATATTCCTCTGCAATTTCTATATTTCATTTGATTTTAGTTTCTAAGATTGGATACCTCGTGAGGGTCTATCAACCTGTAAACAAACTATTACTCTAACAAAGACTAATTGGTTTCTACGTCAGCACACGTAAAACAGTCCACAATTTGGCTTTCAATACGTTGATTCACTGAGAATAAATCAATCATAGTACTCTTTTCTGTTTGCTTCCATGTATACAAAGTAATTTGTTTATGGTCAATCACTGTACTTAATAACCATTAAATGCCACTCTCTTTGTAATATTCCAATATAAGGTCTGGCATTATTTACTCTCCTGTCACAACGTAAGTATAACATATCCTATTACATGTTACGAGTATATCAGTACAAGTGGTATGTTATATAATACGAGTACATTATACACGTTGCTTTGGCAAGGTCAATTGGTTTTCTAGTGCCTATTGATAATATTTTTAGTGTTAAATTTATTATTACTGATTCTTATTATACGAATTATACATAGTCTGGTAATAAATACTGTTAGAATTAAAAATAAATAAAATATTAGCGTTCATTTTGTGATATAGGTAATTGAATCTCCGTGATATGATTACATAAAATAGGTGTGAAGCCAAATAAAATTTTTAAACTTAAGCCTTTTTCAATTATAAACGATCATTTTCTATATGATATTTTTCGGTCATAAACCCCCTGTGGGTTTATGACCGAAAAATATCTAATCGCTTGCGTAGTATTTGTACGATAAAGGCGTATTTTAAAAATGACTTGGGAGTTGACGTATTGATCATATCTTACTGATAATTTAAAAAAGAAGAGAGTGGTTAAACCAAAATAACTATTAAGCAGTACGAAAAGGAAAAAAAACACAAAAAAATATGACATTCATTTTTTTTGTGATAAGGAAATTTTAGCAACCGAGCGATATTCTAACAAACGAAATAACTGCATTTATGCTGAAAGCACTAAAGAAGCTTCCTTAATAGTCATTAGAGTACTACGTGGGCATTATCCAAGTTCAGTGACGGCTTGGTGCGATGTTATCTACGCAGGAACTTATTAGTGTTTCCCTATAATACCTTGGCTTCTGATATGTATGTAGTAGTTAGAAACTTTTGACGTTGTGACCGTGAGTAATCCAAAATATATTAAGATATTCAGAGGTAACAGTGTTAAAGAAAACTTTTATTACATGAATCTTATAATATTTAAATCGAATGTTACGAATTTGCGAAGCTTGCTTTAAACGCCTGTTTGGAGCTCCTTAGACGATTGGCATAAAGAAATTTCTCGAGACCAGCTTAAAAGACTGTATTGCAGCTAATGGAGACCACTTCTATAAGATATTAGATTTTTTATAGCTTTACGCTGTATCCCCTACGAGGCAGGGTAGGCAGAGGGACCTAGTGTTAAGACACTTCGTTCCACTTCCGTTCCCACTTTCCGCCGGATTTGAGGCATTGCGTATTGAGTGGCGGAACTCAACGCAGCGCTATTGCTTTATTACCAGAGCGAAGAAATAAAACATTAAATATTCAAATTGAAAATATTCAATATTTCATTTCCTCGACTGGGGATCGAACCCAGAACCTGTCGGTTACAGTTACACGCCTCAAGTAATATAAACCATTAAAGTATTAGATATTTTAATGGTTTATGTTACAGTTGTAATGTAGTTGAAGAATAAAAATATTGTTTTTCTCTGTAATAATATTTAGGGTAAACTTGACTATACATGTATAAAAAAAATATTTATACGTATTTTATTATGTATACATCTTCGTTTATACATCAAGTGTTCTTTGCATTAAAACAAAAATCGAGAAATTTTGTTCTACATCTTTTTTACTACTCCGCACAAAGTATAAGCTTTGCTTCGTTGACTTTTAAAATTTTTCTGTAGCTTCAAGTGTATAATTTTGAAAATAGGTTGTCTGTCAAGCGATACAATATTTGCTTGTTACAGGAACGTTTTTATAGTTTTAAAGCAAGTATAGCTAGGCTATATTAATTAGCCATCAGCTAATCAATATATACTTTACATCCGATATGTATATGGACAGTCAGACTTTCAGCTCAAGTTTAAAAAGAAATCAATAAATGCCTAGAAATCATGTGTAGAAAATGATCGTGATAAAGAATATTTGCCTTTGTTTTTTTAACAGCTTCACGCTGTATCCCGCTCATGGCAGAGAAGGCAGATGTAACGGAACTTAGTATTAAGACCCTTTTAAATAATTGAAGACATATTTAATTTCCTTGAGTGCGGATCGAACTCACAACCTGTCGTTTACAGTAACAAGCTTGTGCCGCTGCCCTACGACAGACTTAATTTTCCTTTGTAACATAACCATTGCATACATTGCATCTTTTAAAGGCAAACACAACTTTCATTATTTGGCTAACAAAAAATATACACTAAGAGTCAAACCCAAAGTATAACTTCTCTAAAGCGTAAATGCCAATATACAAAATACAAAATTGGTATTTTTACCATTTAATTAAATGGTAAAAATACACGAGTCTACCCGTGACCACGGACTACTGTAAAGTGTTCGAAACGTCGGGTTTCCCAAAAATGTTTACCATTCAATATACGCGATTAATCCGTTTAAAAGTATTTCATTTAAAATGTATAACAATCGCGAAAATCAAAGACATTATTACAATGCCAATTTTATGCTATATTTCCACATCTCCACCATACATGATTCGAATTAAAAAGTTCCCAAATAGACATTCCTTTTCAGCTGTTTTATGTGTAACATTTTTGTACTTGTAATGTTACAACATTTTTGCTTATTAATCTTGTTACTTAATAACCAATAAATATTTTTGATCAATTTAAAATGATTTAAAATATTATTATAGATTTGCTATTGTTCATATTTATTGCCATTATATAAAACATTTTTTCTTTAAGCTGAAATATTTTATCTTAACCTAAGTGATTATACATCGCACATCACATTGTTACATATTTTGAGAACATGATTTATTGTTTAGCATAATAATGCTAAACAAAAAATGCGTAGGCTAATAAGCCTACGCATTTTTTAAAAAAATAATATCCATATTTTTTGTTAACTTGAGCTTGACAGATAGCTGTTCAAATTTGTTTCTTTAAGGGCATTATTTATTCACTAAAACGTGTCCTTTAAGAATTAGTCTTGACATTTAGCGATAAAAAAGTGATTGATTTTATGTTTGTTTATTTATTCACATAATGGAATAATGGATTCGTTTAAGTTCTCTTTGAATATTGATGGTACAAGTATTTTTGACACAAGCAGTGTTTTGTATACATAATAAAATTGGTGCAGGGGCACAAGCGTGTGGCTGTAAATGCGACAGGGTGTGCATTCGGTCCCCAATTGAGAAAATTAAATATTTAATTAAGGCCTGTCGTGGCGCAGCGGCACAAGAGTGTGACTGTAACCGACAGGTTCTGGGTTCGATCGCCAGTCGAGGAAATGAAATATTTAATATTTTCAATTTAAAATATTTAATGTTTCATTTCTTCGCTCTGGTAATAGGGCAAACCGCGGCGTTGAGATCCGCCCTTCAACACGCAATGCCTCGAATTCGGCGGAAAGTGGGGAAAGGAAGCGGAACGGAGTGTCATAGGTTCCACTTCCGTTCCCTCTGCCTACCCTGCCTAGTGCGGGATACAGCGTGAAGCTGAAGAAGAAGAAGAAGAAGAAATATTTAATGTTCCCATTTCTTCGCTCTGGTAACAAGGCAAACTGCGGCGTTGAGTTTCTTCATTCAACACTCAATGCTTCGATATTCGGTATAAAGTAGGAGACGGAATAGAGTGTGTTAACGCTAGCATCTTAGGTGCCTATCTTACCTGTGCGGAATACAGCTTGAAACTAATAAAAAATATATATCTAATAATTGTGAATTTATTTTGTGATCATATCAAATAACATAGTACTTTATTAAAGATATTTTTGTTTTTATGGATCTATATTTTTTTTTACGAAAATTAGGCATCAAAGGACATTGAAAAGGTAATTTTCTTAAAATCTTGCGACCCGCCCCCGGCTCCCGCCCAAATTTACTAATCTCAATCACTTTCTTGTTCTAATAACATTATCACTTTCAACAATCTATACATTGAAAACTAATATTTCAGTAAAATGATAAAATTTCATATCAAAAAAATCTTACAATCTTATTAAACTAAATATTTGAAGTTGACGTAATTTTTTTTATTATAACTGTTTTAAATAAAACATATGAAGCATTAGAAACTGTGTTTTAATATAGTTAGCCATTTCTGTAATTAAAGCGTACTATTTTGGGTACTACCTACACACACGTATACGTACATAATACGTCTATATTGTTTCAACAGTCAAAGGTAGTTTAAATTGAAGTGCCTTTCAATGTGTATTTTCGATGTCGTCTCTACTGATAGAGCAAAATAGACAAAAATAATACTCAGCTTCACGCTGTATCCCGCACGTGGCAGGGTAGGCAGAGGGAACCCGGGAACCTAGTGTTAAGACACTTCGTTCCACTTCCGTTCCCACTTTCCGCCGGATTTGAGGCATTGCGTGTTGAGTGGCGGAACTCAACGCCGCTTTTTGCCTTACACCAGAGCGAAGATATGTTTTTTGTTTTGACAAGTTTTGATTATGTAACTATTTTCATACAAAATGCATAAACGATGCACTGCTATTACTATTAAGTAAAGGATTGACAGTTTGATATCTCTACTCATTTGAAAAAAATGGTTTTGACAAAGTCACGAATGAACAACACAACCCTTTTTAGGGTTCCGTTTACATAATGTTACTACCCCAAACAGACTTAATAATGTTTGATGTTAATAAATTAAAATTAAGAATTGGTAACGTTATAGCGGGTTGGATGGGGAGCAGTTGTATAATTCACTGACATTTGAAGTGGTATATACCTAATGCTACCTACACAAGATTCATGATCTTACATTAAAACTTAGATCAGTGGCTAAGACTTGCGTCCAAACGCGTAGGCTTTAACACTCGCTTTTACTGCTCCAGACTACTATAACGACAGATCAGTCAAGGTAAGCTAGCGGCAGTGTACAAGTAATCTACCGAGAGCCAAGCATGCTCGTCCAATGTCCTTGCGACCTTTTATGTAACCGTTAAAATTTTATTATAGGGTAGAATGTATAAGAAACTTGTACCACATACAGACAAGAATAAAAAAAGAAAACTTTATGTAAGCTTTTCTTATCATACTTAGTTTATTGGATTTTTTATACACATTTCTATAGATGTGTATAAAAAAAAATCCTGCAATCTTTTGCTTATTTTTGCATAAAATATTACACAGGTATCAAGTATTATTCTTCGTGGTAACGTATGCTGTGCCAATGCTGGGAATGACATTCTTCTACTCAGCCATGGGAAAAGTTCTATGGGGCTCTCGGTCTATCGGCGAGCTTACACAAAGACAAGCTGATTCGATACAATCGAAACGAAAGGTGAGTGGACATGTTTATTTTGTACTAAGATTATTAACTAGATACATTAAATAGGAAATATTTAAGATACTATAGTATTTTACCCCCAGCTACACGCTGTATCCCGCACATGGCAGAGTAGGCAGAGGGAACTTGGGAACCTAGTGTCAAGACACTCCGTTCCATATTCGTTCCTCACTTTCCGCCGAATTGGAGGCATTGCGTGTTGAGTGGCGGAACAATCAACGCTGCGCTTTGCCTTGTACCAGAGCGAATAAGTGAAGACATTAAATATTTAAACTAAAAATATTAAATTATTAGAGGCCTGTCGTGGCGCAGCGGCACAAGCGTGTGACTGTAACCGACAGGTTCTGGTTCGGGTTCGATCCCCAATCGAGGAAATGAAATTTAAGCACCACAATTTAACACATAATATCATCATATAATACATCACAACACATATTACATCAGAAATCATCGAAATCGGAAAGAGGGGAACAGAACGGAGAGTCTTGGCACTAGGTTTCCAAGTCCGCTCTGCCTGTGCAGGATACAGCGTGAAGCTGAAAAAAAAATATTATTTTACCTTCAACAAAATTCAATTATTCAATTTAAAATTTTGATATCCATTCACTCTAAAGTAACTTAAGGATAAAAAATTAAACATATTTTCATGAAATGGAATGCTTGTTTACCCTGTAAAATTTTGTTTGATGTTAGGAACACAAATGTACGTACACACAACGTTTACGTTTTAAACGTTTTTTTAGTGAATATTTAACTTTTATTATATTTGAATAAGATCAAAGAGATCTTTTATTAAATTGTCCTATTGTCACCAAAATTATTTCGGCATTCCATTCCCATTCTGAGTTAAATAAATTGTATGTTTATTATAATCCACGTGTGGTAGGCGTTTATTGATTTTTCTGGAAAAAAAAATATTAATGTTGATATAAATTCGGGTAAATACAACTAAATTTGTTTCACATCGTTGTACAGGGTGGACCAGAAATAGTTGCGAATTTGAAAAAAATATAACAAAAAAACTAAACACAGTTTACATACAATTTTTATTTCAATTAAAAGAAGACATCCGGGAAATTCATTTCTTAAAAATAACATCATTAAGGTGTGCACCATCGCGCCGCAAACATTCCTCGAATCTGAACCTCAAATTGGTAAAAACTCGCTCGCACATTGCGCGGGGAATAGCTGTCATTTCTTCTCTGATGTTGGTCTTCAACTGATTTATTGTTGCTGGATTATTGGAATACACTTTACTTTTTAGGTACCACATAAAAAAGTCCGGTTGCGTTAGATCTGGACTTCTAGGCGGCCATGCAATGTCACCTCGGCGCGATATCGGTTTCCCAGCAAACATCTCGTTTACGACCGCCAAAGAGGCATTAGATGTATGGCATGTCGCGCCATCTTGTTGAAACCACGTCGCACGATTATAGGCTTCAAATTGTTGCAGTTGCGGAAAGAAATAATCCCTTAGCATGGCTATGTATCGGTCAGAGTTTACAGTAACAGATTGCCCTTGTTCATTTTCAAAGAAATAGGGTCCGATAATTTCGTGCGCTGATATGGCCGCCCCAACGGTTACTTTCGGCGAATGCAGAGGTTTTTCATGTTTTGCACGTGGGTTTTCTGCAGCCCAGTAACGACAATTCTGTTTATTGACATGCCCATGTAAAAGTCACTTTTAAGTGTTTTTACTTTGAAAAACACTTAACTTACTTACGTAAGTTTTTATTTATTTTATCTAATTTACGTCCATAAACATTTATTTATTTATGAATTTAATTATAGAGCTATTATTCATTATTAATCAAAATATGATTGGTAAAGGTTGAAGTTGCTAAATTATCTACGAAAAATTAGATATCGTGAAACAATGACATATGTGACTTGGGACTGAATCATTTGAACTATATGAAATAAATGCGAGTTCAAGTCTATTACTTTATTTTTTTGTAATATACGTATTGTCTTTCTAAAAATGTGCTCACCAGAAAATATAGATATTAAAAATATATTAAGTATACGTTTTTGTTATACTTGTTTACCTCAAGAAATAGTGTAGAATAGCAAATAAAAGTGTTTTTTTTTCTTTTTTACGGTTTCACTTTGTATCCCGTTATTTTTATTCCAAGGAATAATATGTGACAGCAATATTAAAAATTCTTAGTTTATTTTTTTCTATAGCTTCATACTGTAATTTGCCTTTCCATATCAAGAAAGCATACCTATGTAGAAATATTATATGTTGATGAATATATTATTATATTAAAAAATAGAATGATATAATGATAAAGAGGAAAACATAAAACATATGTTTTTTGCTTATATTTATTTTTTTTTATATTTATGTAGACAATTAAAATGCATTTTTATAATATAGTTAAATAATATTGTTATAGATAGATCAAGTGGGACGAGTGGTTTCTTTTTGTTTCCTTAACGAAAAGATCGTTAAGGAGACAAAAAGAAACCACTCGTCCCATATTTGTAGGATGAATGGATATAAAATATTCCAAGAGAAGCCTATGGAAGCAGCAGCTATACAAATTCTTATTGTTCCTTTTATAATTCACTTAACTTTTTGAAAATAGATAAGGTAATATTGTGGTTTATTTGTATTATAATGAAATGTTATTGCCGTGGATAGACTAGAATGTGTATTTCAAATCTGGCCCAGCTATGGTGTTTGGACAGCAGTTATATGTACAGCCTCCCTCCAGTAGTATTTCTAGGTCGATAGGACATGGGTACCTTCAAAAACCGTGTCTATTTTCACCTTAAAAACCGCCAACGCACTTGGAGCTTCTCTGATGTTACGGAGTCTTGGACGATGATGATCTCTCGCCAATAGGCGACCCGTACGATCGTTTGCCTCGTCTTCGTTTCCAAAAAAATATCAATCTCTATATAAAGTGCCTCACGTTTTATTTATTTAATTATGTATATTGAAAAATAATTTGTCTTATTGTTTTTTTCACTTGATCGTGGAATTAATTCAGTCTGATACTAGTTTGAGACATCTCTATAATCTCATACATGCAAGGTATAAATAAATCAATTGAATTGCTTAAATTTGTTTTTATCATTTATCAGTCTAACGAAAGTAAAAATATACTTATATAAAGAAAACATTCCACTAAAAGAAAACGCCGTTAATAGCTCAGAAATTTGTATCTGCAGGATAAAATCGACTATAACCTTAGATAACAACTTTATTCAGAAATTGTTCGACGAAAGTCTATAAAGTCAGCAAATGTATCTAACTGTCGTAAATACAGATCCAAATTTTATTACGTTTGCTTATAACATAATGAACCACAGTTTTTCAATAAAAAAATAACTATTTACCGCGCCGTACCGACGTAGTCTTTTGTAGACAAAAAAAAATACGATTTTAAAATTTATAACAATATTTAACCTTACCAAATACATACATTGTGAAAGGATGTGAATCCAAATAAGCACAATAAGTTTATAAATAACAATTATTGTAGTTCAAGTGGCGGCTATAGGCCACTGTTTAATTCATCATAATTCTCCATTATGGTCTGTTAGCTTGTGAAAGGTTGTGGGTTTGATCCTCATTCGAGGAAACAAATATTTGATATTTTCAATTCTTCGCTCCGGTAACAAGAAAAAGCGCGGCGTTGAGTTCCGTCACTTAACAAAAAATGCCTCAAATTCGGTGGAAAATGGGAGTCTCACTAGGTTCCCAAGTTATCTACCCGGCCATGTGTCTCATATATTTTAATAATATGACACTGACTGTAACAACAAAGAAGAATTTTCAATTAAGTACAGTATAACCATTTATTAGTTGACTGGGTTGGCACACAAATCAAAGTTATTGCGTTAGATTCAATTGGTGTTGTCATCGACTATTTTTCGGCAAACGTTATTTTTCTTTTGATAAATCTTTTGGTTTCTTTTGATAAATCTTTTGATAAATCTTTTACTTATACTGTTGTGATTTATTAAAACGAGATTAGTAATTCTGGATATAGAAACTCATTGATTTATAAATGCTTAATTTTATTTATTCAGAATTCTACGAAATACTTCTTAGTTTTTTTTTGCTTCACGCTGTATCCCGCACGAGGCAGGGTAGGCAGAGGGAACCCCATAATATATATATATATATATATATATATATATATATATATATATATATATATATATATATATATATATATATATATATATATATATATATATATATATATATATATATATATATATATATATATATATATATATATATAAAATTGGGTTTGATCCTCAAATGAGGATCAAACCCACAACCTTTCACAAGCTAACAGACCATATGGAGAATCATGATGAATTAAACAGTGGCCTATAGCCGCCACTTGAACTACAATAATTGTTATTTATAAACTTATTGTGCTTAATTGGATTCACATCCTTTCACAATGTATATATTTGGTAAGGTTAAATATTGTTATAAATTTTAAAATCGTATTTTTTTTTGTCTACAAAAGACTACGTCGGTACGGCGCGGTAAATAGTTATTTTTTATTGAAAACCTGTTGTTCATTATATTATAAGCAAACGTAATAAAATTTGGATCTGTATTTACGACAGTTAGATACATTTGCTGACTTTATAGACTTTCGTCAAACAATTTCTGAATAAAGTTGTTATCTAAGGTTATAGTCGATTTTATCCTGCAGATACAAATTTCTGAGCTATTAACGGCGTTTTCTTTTAGTGGAATGTTTTCTTTATATATGTATACTTTTATTCTCGTTACACTGATAAATGATAAACAAAAATTTAAGCAATTTCATTGATTTATTTATACCTTGCATGTATGAGATTATAGATATATCTCAAACTAGTATCAGTGTGAATTAATTCCACGATCAAGTGAAAAACAATAAGACAAGTTACTTTTCAATATACATATTTAATTTATTAAAATGTGAGGCACTTTATATAGAGATTGATATTTTTTTGGAAACGAAGACGAGGCAAACGATCGTACGGGTCGCCTATTGGCGAGAGATCATCATCGCCCATGACCCCGTAACATCAGAGAAGCTCCAAGTGCGTTGGCGGTATTTAAGGTGAAAATAGACACGATTATTGAAGGTACCAATGTCCTATCGACCTAGAAATACTGCTGCAGGGAGGCTGTACATATAACAGCTGTCCAAATACCATAGTCGGGCCAGATTTGAAACACACGTTCTAGTCTATCCACGTCAATAACATTTCATTGTTATATAAAGAAATTACAATATTACCTTATCTATTTTCCAAAAGTTAAGTGAATTATAAAAGGAAAAATTAGAATTTGTATAGTTGCTGCTTCCATAGGTTTCTCTTGGAATATTTTATATCCATTCATCCTACAGATATGGGACGAGAGGTTTCTTTTTGTTTCCTTAACGATCTTTTCGTTAAGGAAACAAAAAGAAACCACTCGTCCCACTTGATCTATCTATAACAACATTATTTAACTATATTATAAAAATACATTTTAATTGTCTACATAAATATAAAATTTGAAAGTTCACAATTATACATTTGAATATGTGATGGGAATTACTGAATACGAAATTGTCTCCGTTGTTGACGTTGAGCAGAAGCATAATATTATACTTGACTAACATGACTCCTTAATAATAAATCATTATAATGTACTTGTTATATATACTTACTCCCTCTCACTCAGCTTCATGCTGTATCCCACACATGGCAGGGAACTTGGGAACTTGGGAAACTAGTGTTCAGACACTCCGTTCCACATCCGTTCCCCACTTTCCGCCGAATTTGAGGCATTGCGTGTTGAGTGGCGGAACTCAACGCCGCATTTTGCCTTGTACCAGAGCGAAGAAATGAAAACATTTAATATTTAAATTGAAAATATTAAATGATGAATTAGATTAAATTCGAAATACTGAATTGCGCTCCCGCAAAAAAAAAACGGTGACGTGGAAGTTAAGGCGATAACGCTAAAATCTGTCGTAAGCCTAAAAAGTCGTGGGCGAATACATTTATCGAGTCGGTTCCAAACTCTAAAAAGAGAATCGGTAGACCAAAACGAAGATGGCGAGACGAACTGGACCATTATAAACCTGACTGGAGATCAATAGTTTTAAATAGACAAGAGTGGAATAAATAGATGATGAGATGATGCCTTTGTTCAACAATAGGCTAGAGAAAAAAATATATAATATTCCATCACTTTGTAATATTCAAACACTTGTTCAGGTCCAGTCACAAAATGTTGCTACATGTTAAATACAATTCTCTTAAATTCTCTCTTTATTGATCACTACTTCAAAAACCAGAAATTTAACATCATACATCCTAAAAAATAAATAATATTATATATATATATATATATATATATATATATATATATATATATATATATATATATATATATATATATATATATATATATATATATATATATATATATATATATATATATATATATATATATATATATATATATATATTTATTGGTAATTAGTAAGTTCACCGTCACCGTGTAACTCCAGAAGAGCTACAGGAGCGTTGCCGTCTTTTAAGGTGGATGGGCCAAGCATTACCTAATGCGAAAGGCAGTGGCCAAAGCCACTACTTAACGTCGGTTTTAAATGCTAGGGGTGGTAACAATCCGGTCGAGTCTGCCCATGCGTATTGCCTTTGCTGGCAACGTGACTCTACCACACGTACTTTAGTCGCCTCTTACGACACCATCAGTACCAGGGTGATTCTATTCTAAGCCGGCATTCTAATACGGCAATATTTTAGGCACCATCAGATATTCTTTTTAATAATATAAGAAATATTTTAGCGTAGCTGAATATTGCAGACTAGCGAGGAGGCGCGTTACATCAATCATCCTACAAAGTGAATAACAATATGGTATTCACAAAAACAAAGTAGAACGAAACTGAAATTCGGGGAAAAGAACTGAACGGGCCTTTAATAAAAATAATGTAAATCGCTAAGGGGTAGCGATGCGTCTGTTTTTCTATACTGTAACCAAGGCCATATGCTATCTGCAGTGATACTTATTGAGATTCAGTATCTAAATTTTCTGTAAATTAGTTACTTCTACTATCTTCCTTTTTAATAAATTTTATTAATATTTTGAACAAAGTTTATTGAGATGCCTAGCTGAATAAAAAAAAAGGTAATTTAAGCAAGGGTATCAGTAAATTTTAAACGTCTATAAATAACCACACGAAAATAGATCTGTGTTATTTTTAAAATGCGGAACTCATCGTTGCTATGTCTCGCCATCAGAGCGATGTAACGAAAATATAAAGTGTTTCATTATCCCCGATAGGCAAATTAACCGACAACCGTCACGTATAATCTTAATTTATATAAAAAATTATATATATTTAAAAATCCGATCCAGTGCAAGATTGTCTCGCACACCAAAGATTTTGTACCGATTTCAGGAAATACAACTTATAAACGTTTATAAATAGAAGTTTTCAGCTTTATCGTTTTGTATGAAGTAAACTAAAAATATAAATCTGCTATGATTTTTTTTTTAAGGAAAACCGATTCATTTTAACTTTTCGCTGTAATGTTAAGTGCAAACTTTTTATAACTGTAGGTTCTCGAGAAGTAGTCTATAGGTTTTGATAACGCGACAAAGTTCATACGAATTCAGTAAAAACGATACATAAATCTTTTAATTACGTTGGCTTAGAAAAAATATTTTTTTCTATGTAAGAGACCGTAAGCTTGAATATTAGATGTAAATTTCAGCTCGATACCTCGTCCTGATCTCCAGATACACTATAATGTTATGATTTTAAACTATTTGAACCAGAAAAATCGACCAAGACCTTTAGGCAGACTAGGGTTCTATGGTATTGTAGAGCCACGGGAGTTACAACACAAATATAAGTTTGTCATATTATGTAGTGGACAAATTTATATTTGCGGGCAAATTCAAATCAAATAATATTTGATATAAAATAGCTACTAATTTAACTTCTTTTTTTTCTTTTTTTTTCAACACTTAACGCTGTGTCCTGCACATGGTAGGCAGAGGGAACCTACAAGCCCAGTGTTAAGCCTTCTTACCAGAGCGAAGAAATTAAAATATTAAATATTTAAATTGAAAATACTACATATTTCTTCAATTCGGGCATCGAACCCAATCCTGCCGCGTTTAAAGTCACATGCTCGTGCCCATTCCTTTAATTTATACTGCTTTAATTTTTTTGTTAAATTTCTTAAATGTAGCCATGTGTCATGGAAAGTATTCATTAGGTTTTTATTACGTGATGAAAATTAAGAAAAACAGAAAACGATACATTAACACACTCGTATCTGTAAAATGATATTTTTTTCTATGCCCTAAAGAACACTTTGATTGACTCTTTTTAGATATTTGATGTAAATTTCAGTTTCGTAGTTTTACACAAAATAGAAAATATTGATGGGAACACGATCTGACAGAGATATGAACGGACAGCAAAGTGATCCTATAAGATTAATAGTTCCGTTTTTCAAAACCTTAAAAACAGTAAAAAATGCTTGTAGGTATTGAGGCCAAAAAAATGTTTGATAATTATAAGTCTAAGTAATTGTTATAAATTATCTAAACTTATTAGTGAATTAGCTTACTGAATATAATCCATGATGTAAAGTAATTTTCTGCTTGTCAACAGGTGGTGAAGATGTTCATCCTTGTCATAGTGATATTCGGGATATGCTGGCTGCCTTACCATTCCTACTTCATTTATACACATTTTAACCCTTCTATTCTATACATGAAGTATATTCAACACGTATATCTCGGCTTTTATTGGCTTGCCATGGCTAATGCTATGGTAAATCCGATTATTTACTACTGGATGAATGCCAAGTAAGTAAAATTATATAAAATACTACATTAATAATATATAATTTCCAAACGCCGCCAATATGTACACTGCATTAGCGAAAATGAAAAATAGTGAAAAGATAAGATATATATTATATAATTTGCTTAAAGAACAAAAGGTGATTTTATTTACATGTAGTTTTTTAAGTGTACACTAAAAAAGTCACATAAATATTTTAAAACGTTGGCAAAAGTTAAAACAAGAAGTTAAAACAAAAGTGCAAACGCTAACTTAGACAAACATTTAGAAGTAGAAAATAATATTAAATATTTCAAACTAGATAATGCAAAAACGATCAACAATTACATTGATAACTAAAGTTTATTTAAATTATTTATGACATTGATTTTCGCGATAGTTACATATTTGAAATGAAACACTTTTAACCGGATTAATCGCGTCCCGTGACCACGGACTACTGCAAAGTATTCGAAACGTCGGGTTTCCATAAAACATGTTTAACAATCAATATACGTGATTAATCCGTTTAAAAGTGTTTCATTTAAAGTTTATATAAACTATTTATGACATTATTGCCTTAGCATACATGTGTGTTAATACTAAGAAAATGAAAATAAAAATTTAAAACAAAAATTGAGATAGATACCAGCCAGAAGTGAAAGCTCAAAATTACAAACCTCAAAAATTCTTTCTAATAATTCTAATAATTCTATTTTATAGTGCGTATTTATAAATGCTTTTGCTTATTAATTTATTATTATATTGCTTATGCACACATTTATGTACCTCATATCCTGTCTAGAGTACCTAAATTAAACATGTCCCCTAGAGGAATGAGCCATATACAAAAACTACTGAACCGATTCTATTCCAATAATATCATATAAAACATTAATATCAAACAGATACCTTTCTTGAGGTCGGTTTAAAAATAAGCACAAAGTATTTGTTTTATATTAATATGGGTTGTATTTTTATCATAATTATAAAAATTATGATTATGATAATATTTTTTTTTATAATTATGATATTATAAGTCATTATGAGTGCACTGCATACGTGCATACACATTAAATTCAAGTGGCTAAGATATATAAATAAGCATTAAAACTGTATTTCAATTACAGAAATAAATATATATATTACATATAAAAAACTAAAAAAAAAAATAATTAAAGTTAAAACCATATTATTGATTATTAAAAACCTTCGATGAAATAATTCTGAAAAATAAAGAAGTAACCAAGAAAGAGCTGACACTTAAACTGCTGAATTTATTGAAATGATGTTCAGGAACACCCCAAGCTACATTACATTCAGAACAAAAAAACAAAGTCAAAATCAATTCTTATTTTTGGAAGCTACGATGCTGTTGGTAGATAAAACTGAAACTTATAATATTCCTTCTAAAGGTGTCTCTTCATATTAGCTTTTATAAAGTACATGTTTTGTATATGAGAGTAATATGGCTACAGTTTGCTTGGTTAATATATATTTTACCCTAAATATGTAAATATATTTTCCTCCAGTAGGTATTTCCTTCCTTCTTACTTTCTATATTGAATTATTTAATATAATCTGCACACAATTACTTTATGTATGAAGTAAGGAAAGAGTACTATATATCTCTTGAATGTTCCGATCTGCGCTATTCGAAGACTTTGATTATGCGTCTTTGGCGAATAACGCACTCTGTTATAGGCATGATTTTATGTTGGTTATGGTTGCATAGATAATCTTTTAATTGTATTCTTAAAAGTAAATAAAATTCAGAATATATAGAAGATAGTAATATCTTCTTCCTTTTAAAACTTCTGCAAATTTTTTGAGTAATACAATTTTATCATACATTCGTTGAAGTAAATTAAGTCTAAGTCGTGTCTTGTCTTGTCTTGAGTCAAGTGGAAAATGTGACAGTATTGTAATCAGTTTTTGTATTAAATATTTTCAAATGATATTTACAAACAAATCTATAAAAAACATAAGATATTAAATAAATAAATAATTTTATAACAATAAATAGCCTGTCGCAACGCAGGGGTACAAGCATATGACTGTAAACGTTACAGGTTCTGGGTTCGATCCCCAATCGAGGATATGAAACCCCTGTGGGACCCCCATACTGATTAAGGAACCAAGAGATTTCCTACCATTCAAATCAACCCTCTGAATCCTATTAGTTAAATAATAAGTCAGAAGATCGAGTGCTCGTCCTCGTGCCGTAATGGTGTAGCTTCATGACCAATGTGGAGTGCTGCACGCAATCAAATGCCTTGGACAAATCACCAAACATGCCAAGAGCATCCTGCGATCCTTCCCATGCCTCATAAATACTCTTTAAGAGAGCTATACCAGCATCGGTAGTAGAGTGACTCTTAGTAAAACCATACTGTTTATTATGCATGAGTTTATGATATTTAAAATGTATTAATATTTGATGTAAAATATTTTTTTTCAAAAATTTTACTAGATGAAGGTAGTACCGATATAGGTCTAAAATTGTTAGGATCCGATGTACTACCCGATTTAAATTTAGTTATGATTTTACTAAATTTCATTAGGTCAGGAAACATACCATACTCTATACAATTATTAAATATATCAGCAAGATGAGGAGCAACAGCGTCTATAATAGAACTAATCTATTTGGCAAAAATACCCCATAGATCTGATGTTTTCTTGTTATGTTTTAACAATGTCACTCGAGTTGATCGAGTGAAATTTAAAGTCTATATTACATTTGTCGATGCACTCTTTTAGCAATGATTCAGCGACAGTTGTGGATGCTATAAGGGTTTTGGTTGTGAAAACTGGAATATCAGCAAAAAATTATCAGCAAAGAATAATTTAGATATAAAAATGAAGTAAATAGAAAAAATCAACCTAAAATATTTAATAGTGTCAGTGGTGATATATAAAATATGTGTGATAATAAATAAAATCGCTTACGTGATATTTATAATAGGATTGTGAGCAATTTATTAATCAATATTGCTAGTGGCGACCGTGCGAAGGAACAGATGTTGGTATTCTGTTGCGTCAGTGCTATAATCTTTTTAAACTTTGCTCATATTTTATAATATGTTTTTTTTTGGTTTGAAAGTAATAGATTTATTGTTTGGCAATAATTTGTTTTGTTTTTCAGTAAGTATTGTTTATAATTTAATGTGTTAGTGTTAGTGTTGTGTGTATGTGAGTGTGTGAGTGTGTGTGTGTGTGTGTGTGCGTGTGCGTGTGTGTGTGTGTGTGTGTGAGTGTGTGAGTGTGTGTGTGTGTGTGTGCGTGCGTGTATGTCTATATATTTATATATATAGACACACACGCACACACACACACACACATTTAAATTTTAATATAATATATTTAAATTTCTGAATCTTTTTGAGTTGTCATGTCCCGTTGACCTACAATACTGAAATTAGTACTTAACAATCTAACTTACATTCCGGTTCTTTTATAGTTAAGACATAAAAATATTTGAAACATTTTTTTTTCTTTTATTTCTGATTAGATTTTAGGTATGGAATGGGTCTTTGGATTATGAGTCTTTTCAGGCTCTACAAATGATAAGCAACGTAGATTATTCTATAAATTAAAAAACTCGAAACGTCACAACTATAGTACATTTCTAAAATATCCTAAACACATAAGATTTTTCCCAAGTTTCTTTTTGCGTTAAAGTAATTTATGTCTGGTCCCTCGTACCCTCGTAAGTTATAGGGGCGTAAAAAGGTTATTTCTAATCAGTAAGTTATTTGTAAGCTTCGTCACTTTTGCTTGGTCCATTTATGTGTTTTTAATTGTTTTTTTTTTTTTGTTTTCATAAAGAATTTTGTAGTAACAAAATATTAATATTCGACATGATACTCATGGATAAAAATTAATTTACAATGTTAAAAGTGTATAATAATTTTTTTTACAAGTATGTTTGCTTAAGAGAAAGCTATAGCAAAATAAATTAAAGTAGCTTTTAGACTACTACTTGTGGTTTACCCAAACTTCTGTTTTTGTTAGATAACGTTATACGAGTACATTCTATGAAATATGAAGTATGAAAAGTAGCACCCTCGCTCAACATGCATTATTTTAAAAATAAACAGAATAGACAACAGTTTGTGTGTCTTGTTATTAGATTTTAACTACTTACTACGGGAGAAAATAAAAGTGTATAAAACTTAATATAACCATTTTTTTTCTATTCCTAGGTTTAGATCGTATTTCCGGACGGCCATTCTCTGCAGGTGGAGGGACACGTGCTTCCGCCGGAAGCGACCGCTGCCAGAGTCACCTCCAGAATGCATATCCCAGTCGGGAAGCAGATCCCGATCAGGTTTTTACTCGTTAACGTAATTATTAAAGTGATACATTTGATATACTTACACTTATATTTCACTCAAATGAATCGATCAATTTAAATACATTTTACTATTTGGCCTGACAATTTAATCGAACGATAACATTGTTAATAGTACTTATTATTATAAGATGTTAATTTTGATAGTCCAGTAATTTTCGATATAATTTATAAAAATATATAAATATGGGAATGGGTGGAAAGATTTTATTTGAAGATACTCACTTGTCGCTAGAGCAGTCAACGGCACCAAGTAAGCTCTACTAACAGTAGACAGTTATGGTAAAGGACCTCAGTGCTGAGAAGAGCTAGCGGAAGAAACTCAGCAACAAAAAATATTGATTAATAATTAATAATTGACTTGTCTCCTTAATGTCAGTCGAATGCCGCATTGTTTTCTACGACAAAACAAAGTGTTAGATGGATAAGCAAATAAATGCGCTAAATGTTTTATCGTAAACGATCCTCTCAAGCAACCTTGCAGTGCTTAAACACTGCTTTGTCTCTTCTCAGAAACAGATCATCCTCTTTCAATTCCACCCGGTATCGAAGTAAAGGTCAATAGAAAGCAAGTCTCATGTCCGAAAGAGAAATTATTCATCACACACTAATTCGTAGGGTACAGTGGAAGCTGTTACATCTTTGACCAACATCAAATTAGCATTGCTAACTCACAGCAATCGTATAGTGAAACAGCAGTTATGATGTAAAATTTTTGATAAAAAAAGATATGTCCCGCTGAGTTTCTTTCACCGGTTTTTCTCAGGTCTGAGGCAGTAACTTTAGTGAATTGATGGCAAATTGTTTGACATTCAAAAAACGAAGGTTGTAACTTCTTATTTTAAATAAAAATATTTGAATTTGATAGCATTGGACACGATATAGATAACAATATTAAATACAATTTGCAATTAATCTAGCCAAGCATATTAGACTCGGCGACGCGAAAGATAAGTTGGCTGTTACACCGAGAGTCTTACCATACTCAATAAGTTATAGTAATATACCGTATATACCTTTATAATATTTAATTTAAGAGCGCGACAGATGGTCTTTATTGTCAGACATAGAGCGTATTTCGATAATATGAATAAATTGTAAATATATATTTTAGGTATTATAATGTTTTTATACATTATATAATAATTTATGATATTATTTTATTCATACTTGTTTCGTATCAATATTTAGAATTTTTATAAATATATAGGTATAATTTATTTTTTAAAATATAATTCACAAAACGTTTTTCACATACACACATCCAAAGATGGCGGTATACATTCTACGCCCAGTGTTAAAATTTTAATAATATAATAATGTATTTTTTGTTTTGGTGTACAATAAAGAGTATTTCGTTCAATGTAATTTACATAGACGGTCTTTTGTAGACGAGCGTTCTGATATATTTTTACGTATTTCCCGTGAAAAGTTGGATGCTTAAATTTTTTTTTTCATGCCTTGACTTCCCTCTTTAATAGATTATTTTTCTTGATTTTGAATTCTTTTACACAATAATGTGGTTGTGTTCACTTGGTTTTACTACATCAAATAAACACGTTTGTGTATTATTTATTTTAATCTAAATGGTATACGGGTTTAAACCTGTAGTCGTCACTATCAATCCAATACGATCGAAATATATAAATTAATTGTATTTTTGTTATTAAAATAATATCTTTAAAAAATATTATAAAAAATAAAACGCGCCTAGTATGCGCATCGACAGGTGCCGAAGAGCCCAGAAGTTTAAGAGGAAATGCAGTGGTCGGATGGCAGCGCTCGTATCGCGACAGCCGGCCATCGCAGAGACCGCGTTTGCTTGCTAGCTGTCCGCGGTGCCCACATCGCACTTACGATGGTAAGAGTAAACTATTAATAATATATATATATATATATATATATATATATATATATATATATATATATATATATAATATATATATATATATATATATATATATATATATATATATATATATATATGTGTATATATATATATATATATATATATATAATATATATATATATATATATATATATATATATGTGTATATATATATATATATATATATATATATATATATATATATATATATATATATATATATATATATATATATATATATATATATATATATGTATATATATATATATATATATATATATATATATATATATTATATATATATATATATATATATATATATATATATATATATATATATATATATATATATATATATATATATATATATATATATATATATATATATATATATATATATATATATCGCAACTGCCACGCAAAATTTTAGCCGATAAGTGAAATCCGTTTATTATTCATTGGAGAAACAAATGGGAGTTACCGTTCGCGTGGTCGGAGTTAGGAAAAAACAGTTTCTTTCTATTATAGCATTGACAAAGGCACGACAGTTGAGCTTTTCGGTTGTAAAGGTTGACAATAAATTTTACGAATACAAATCTTTTACGAAATGGTGTATATAATTATATTTAGAAGTGGCTATCTTTTTTTACGTTTTGTTTATTAATTTGTAGTTTCACGCTTTGTTATCTATATAGCGTTGGGATGACAATCAGTTATCCATTTTTAACTAAATTCTCGAGAAATTTCATAGCCGAACAAAATACAATTCGTATTTTGTTCGGCTATGAAATAACTTTGCCTCAAGATAATAGGTATATTAATTGAATCGCTTAAAGAGCAAACAGTTTATAGCGAGGATAAAATTTTGTGGTTGATAAATGTAGTTTGAGCTGCGCTGGCCTTAATCAAAGAGCGTAAAGTTGAAGTTAGGGATACCTACTCTATTTGAGTAAAACTTTGATATTTTAGTGCAATTAAGTATTCAATTTCTTAACGCAACTTGTTGTTTGATTATATAATATAATCTTGAAATATGGCATCAATCTACTAAATATAGTATATGTCCTTACATATTAAATTGCCGTCCGGTATGGGATATTAGTTAAATACAACTCGAGAAATTTTTCGCCCTAACAGCCATCGGTTCTGCTTTTTATATGTCCCGCCCACTGCTACTTCAGCTGAGCAATCTTCGAGAAATACAACCAGTAACTTTTTTATGCCTATGTATCCTCAAAGAGACACAGGGCATTGTTTTCTCCATTGCCGGCTGTGTAACCTTGACCTTATGATGATGAGTTTGGATGATAACATTCGGAAAGTTGCGTTCCGGAAAAGTATATATAATTAAAAAAAAATGTAGTTTTTTTTTTAAATTGGATTGGAGTTGAACTGTATATCACAGCCATATTTATTCATATTTATCGGAAGAAATAGTCTAAAAGCTATTAGTCCTCACTAACATAGGCTATATACTTTTTGGAAATTCGCTCTTTAAGGGGGTAAAAGGGATGCGAGTAAATTTGTAAGATACTCAGTCAGTTTTAACGCTAATTTGATTAAAATTAATATTTGGCTATTTGGTTAGAAATTAAGAACGACGTAATAAGTTAATTAATATTTTATATTTTATATCAAATTTTTGGTATATATAAATTTGGAAATTCTGCCTTAATGAGGGTAATCAGTTTTTTTTCAGCGATTTATTTTGACGTTTGGTATGGTGGGAGTAAAAGTGTCCTGATCAACATGTATGAGAAGTGATTATTTTAAAGCTCTGTCCTCCGTCTGCCTACCTAACTGGCATATAACACCAAGATGGCTTCACTTTACATACGGAAATGACTCTATTATAATAGTTTTTTTATCTTCGTTTGGCGCATAAACGTCCCTTGGCGAGACGAAGTTCACGGGCCAGCTAGTATAATAATAAAATGACTCTAATAGCATCACTATTGACTATACTTCCAGTTATGATTTTAATTATTGATCCTAAGGGATTGATTAAGTCTCGTTTAATTGTAATAGTTGAAGAAATAGGCTCCAATTTAGTTACAGTTATATTTCTTAAATAATTGGCGTGAATACGAATAAATCAAAAAATATTTACGAAGTTTTTAATAAAATCAATGATCGTTTAAAAATTTCATTCTTTTTAAGTGTACTTTAATTGTTTGTTGCATATTTCTCAAAATATACATCGAAAGTATATCTTGCTTTAGTGTAACCTAATCATAAAGTGTAGAAAACTGATTGTCGAGTGTATTAAATGAGTATAAGCCATTACTGCAAATGTCATTACGGACACGGCATCAATATATTTATGTTCGTATTTGGCTATTATATAAATTTCTAAAATTGTTGTACGAAATTTTTCTTTAATTTGAATTATTTACAGTACTTATATAAATTTTAATTCTGTACATTGGTAACAACCCTTTAAAAAAACATTACTACATTTGGTACTGGGTCGCAATTAGTTTTATGTGGAAAACCATAAAGTTCAAAATATTTTACCAATGTTCTTACAATTATTGGTGTTGTTCCGTTAGGAATTTCCAACGCTTGGCTTAATTTACGAAATGAGTAAATTATCGTTATACAATAATTTTCAATATAATATATATATATATATATATATATATATATATATATATATATATATATATATATATATATATATATATATATATATATATATATATATATATATATATATATATATATATATATATATATATATATATATATATATATACATATATATACATATATATATATATATATATATATATATATATATATATATATATATATATATATATATATATATATATATATATATACATATGAAATTTTCCTGTAATCAATCTCAATCTATTGTATTAAAATATGATATCTTCGTGCTGGTAATAAGACCAAGCGCGGCGTTGAGTTCCGTCACAGCACATAAAATGTTTCGGAATTTGAACAAGAATTTAGAAACCAGAAATGTGTCATATTGGATCGTATGGACTGTGCAGCTTGAAGCATAAATATAAAATATTCAGACACTTCAGGTTCAGTACCACAATAACGGAAATGTCAACAAAGCATATCAAATATAAAACAATGTGAAACACATTTGTGATGTACATATACGATACGACAGAGTTAATTATATATACATTTTATCTGAACAGCTTATTCGATATTTTCTGAGAGGATATTTTTAGGAATTTAATTATAAGAGTATCGCACAATATACTTAGTTATTATATTTTTATTTATACATTATTGATGCACTACCATTTTGTATTATATAGGGACACATACACATCACTAAAAGTGGTAGGGGAAATTTGCATTTTTTTTTTGTTATTTATTCATTATTTTTTCTTTGTTTATATGCAATACAGAAGTTTATTTTTTATATGATTATAAAAAATGTGTGTGATCTAAGCGTATATCGTAAAATTCGAAAATATTTTATCCCGTTACAGTCGGAATTTGGGAAAATGTTCCTTTAATCTAGGGTAGCTCCCTAGATTCCACACATCCCAATTGCAAGTTATCTATGTCCTACATCGCACAGTCGAAGTGATTCCAACTGTGCTTTGTCAGTGTTAAAACACTGACAAAGCACAGTTGGAATCATATATAACATATAACTTATAACTCTCCCGTACTTTAGTACGGGAGAGTTATAAGTTTATATTTAAGTTATTTTAGTTAAGTTATAACTCTCAAGAGTTATAAGTTATATGTTTAGTAGTATTTTTTAAAAATAATATATTTTTAAATTATAATGCACACTTAAGGCCTGTTGTGGCGCATGGGGCACAATGTCTGACTGAATGCAGCAGGGTGTGGGTCCGATCCCCACTCTAAGAAATGAAATATTTAATATTTTCGATTTCGAGTTGCCAAATTCCCTCTGAATTCGCTGCTATGTGCGGGATACAGCGTGAAGCTGATAAAAATGTACACTTAGAAAAGATAAATATTAATTTTGAAATCTCATCATATTTTTAACGTTGCACTATTTGAAACGTAAATTTGAATTTACAAACGTATTAAAAACAAGCTCAGATAAAAGTTAATCATGAGCGATTGGAAGGTTTTAAAGAGTCGCGGGTTCAAATTTGCTGCGTTCGATTTTTTATACACTTTCTAAATAAGTATATAAAATATTTGACAGGTATTTATTTTTATTTAATTAATTAAATCATATTTTTGTTTCAGCATACATTCATGGGCGCAAGGTGTAATAGTGTACAAGTAATTTTAGGTGATGATCTACAGACTTCATAGTTAGACGTTGATAAATTGAAATAAAATTTATTAATTTATATATTAAGTATTTAAGAATAGTAACTATTCTATATTGCTGTGTTTAAGTGTAAATAATATATAAAAAAATATGTTGTAGCGAAGTGTTATTCTAAAGTGAATGTTTAGAATATAAGATGGATTCTCAATGAATTTTAATAAATGTACGTATAAAATACCTACTTTACCTATTAAAAATATGAAATATTATTTTTAATAACGTCAATTACATACATCTTTTCTTATTATCGTTTTTTTGCATTTGTAAAAATTTTATTGTTATTGTTTATTATAAAACTTTTATGTGTGCTCTATAAAGAGACCAAAGTTATTTAAAAATACGCTCTACAAGGTTTAATTATGAGATGTTGATGTAATATAATTGTAATCTAAATATTAATATATTTATTAATATATTCAGAAAGTCTTTTTCACCTTGAATGAATTTGATTTAAGATGAAGAAGGCTTTCTTCTATGAGAGTTTTAACCCCAAAATATTAAAAACATTTATCGAAGTAATTTTGGAACTTGGAAAATGTATTTGGAAAAAAATTAAAAAAGGCGTTAGCAAACTATACAGCAATTATGTTTTTAAATGCTATATTCGTATCACTTTCATCATCCATTGATGTCATTCATGTCTTGCTACTTATCAGTCAATCAATTAATATAAGAAAATTTTATATCGTCATTTCGTTCCATATCCTTAAGTTTGATTAGCTTAAGAATATACATTTTTGATTCCTCCTTACCTTCTATAAATGTTCCTAAACTCCTAAACTTTTTACTTAATATTTACAAGACACTGGATGTCGGGTCGCAGAAGTCAACACTGTGCTTCAAATCTAGCGAGCAAATAAAAACTAACTGTTGCATTTACATTTATTTGCAGTGCTGTCGCGGAGAAAATAAAGTTTATATGATACGATTTTAAGTAACAATCCATTTAGTATTTCCAGTATTAACTCAAAAAAAAAATATTTTACAATAACGAAATACAAACATATCATCGAAAATGTTTCTTAAAACTGTGTGTATTACTATTTTATAATAATAACATTTCGTAAACAATCTGTTCATTTTCAAGATTTGAACATTTTATATTTAATTTACGATTACAAAATCTCAATTGTATTTCTTTTGTCTTAAAGCTTTAAATACAGTGAATGCTAAAAAGCTTGAAAGTGAACTGATTAGGTATTGAATTAGTCATTATATTGTATTGTTAATAAATATGTATTATTTTTGTAAAAACTATTAAACGATATTTTGACCATTAAAATCCGAATTCCGAGTTGGAGTTTTATTTGCATCACCTTAATTGTGACATATATCAATTTAATATATAATTTTCTTAAAATTTAATTTAAACTTAATTTTCTTGAAATAATTGCTAGCTATGTATATAGTGTATATATATATATATATGAAGCAAAAGTCACTTTGTTCAAAGCTTATTGTACAAGTTTCTACACGTGCAGTTTGTGGGCTAGGTATTCGCGGAAATCGTATAATGCCTTACGCGTGCAATATAACAATTCTTTCAGAGTGTTGTTGGGGCTGCCCCGCTTCTGTAGCGCATCAGGGATGTTTGCGGCAGCTAGAGTGGTCTGTTTCTTTGCCACAATGCGTAAAAGGTGCGTAAAAAATTAAATTGGGACTATGGAATGTAGTTTGGATGTTTCGTTCCCACAAAGCGGCGTAATGCCTCGGGCGCAACATCGGCGTGGTCGGCTAAGGGTGTAGAGAGGTGTGCACCGGTTTCACCATCACGAGAAACTCGTGAGCGGGTTTCCCCGTTATTTCGCAGATTGAGCACTTCCACCCTTTCGAGCATATAGCTCTTGCGCTCCACTCTGCCGGCCAACAAAGGCAAGCCAGAGGCGGGGTATAGATTACAATTCCCCTCTGGAGGACTCAGGTCTGTGGGGTCGCCACTCCCCAACAGCTCGCCACAAGCTGCCCTGCGGGTTATTATTATTATTATTATTATTATTATAGTCATTATACTTATGCTAATGTACAATACTTAACCATATTTAATGTAAAAAAGTCGCCTTTTTAAGTCAATAGGCTTATAATAATACATAAATTCTAATGTGCCTTGAATATCAAAACTTTTCTTGGTTTATTTAGATATTATTTTATTTATTTGACTGATGATGATTTTCAAGACAGTAAAAAATTAAGTGCGATGAGTTTGGTTTAAATTAATGTTTCTTCTCTCTACACCGACAAAACGCGGTGTTCAATTTTATCTCTGAAAGTGCTCTCTGCTTGAATTTGAGATACAATGTCTCAAATTCAAACCAATTTAATACCACTTTTCAGTCTTCCTTACTAACCTTAAAAAAATAATAACGTGAATATGATTTTATTATCTATATAAAATGTAGCACAGTGATACAGAATTTATCGGTACATGCGACCGCTATAGGTTCGTTTCTTACTGAATTGGATTATCTTTTTCTGTGAGAAGCAAACCTAATATATTAATTATTTAACTTTCTCACCTTGATAATATGCAAAGCGCGGTGATGAATTGCGCCATTCAACGCCCACTGTCTCTATAATTTTACTTTGTGTAAAATTAAGTGTTTCATCACTCCATAAAATAAGTAATTCCTTTGCAATAGGTAATTCACGTGGGAAGCCAAGAGATTCTAGGAATATTGACGAACTGAGAAACATTATTTTAGATTTAAATTAATTACTTGTTCGGCATCCAATTTTGTCACTGTCAATCAAATAATCACAAGTAATTATCATCTTAATTAATTATTAAGTAAATAAATTAAAATATTTTTAAAAGAACCCTTTATAACGCCCTAAACTTGACTGAGTTTTGTTGTTTACTTCTACACTATTGTATTTTGTTAAGATAACTCACAACACAGATAAGTTGTAACAAGCATATCAGAATTTCGATTTAGCTTCATAAGAACCAAGAGGATTCAATTTACTACGTTAATTTTTTATATGCTTTCTTTCCTACGAGTTAATTTAGTTCCAATTTAAGCTAAAACCGTTTCACACATATATTTTCTATAATAATATGTGTATGTGATTGTGTGTAGGTTTTAGTTATAGGTACTCTGACTTTTCATCAACACGATAAATTAAAGTACGTTCCATTTAATATATGATACTAGCGAGGCGACCGCCGCTTTGACTTTCAACTACACATTTACTTATTCAATAATAATTTGAATTACTTTAGTATTCTAATATTTATATTTATTATCATTCAAATCAATATTCATACATTAGAAAACTAAAATTTCAGCCTAATCAGTAAAACCGGTTTTTTTACAATTTTATGAACAAAAGCCGTAGCATAAACGATTTCGAAGCCAAGTTACAGACACGCAAGTTTTTAGGGGTGCTGAATTGCGAACAGACCATTATCTAGTCGTAGCTAGAATAAGGGGTCTGTTTGCAGATTGGTACAGCCGCACTTATTGTCCAAGCTTGGCACCAAATTATCGCATAAGAAGCTGGAATCTTCAAGATCCACCGATCAGAGAGGATTATTAAGAAAGAATTTCCAAGAAGTTAGACAGCGGTGAACCTAAGAAATTGTATGACGGAAGAAGTGGCAGAGTTATGTGGTAAAGGGAAAAGCTTTAACAAAAAGTTTGGCCGTACACAATGCAGTATTGGTACCGACGCTGCGGGGGCGAAACCTGGGTAATAAAAAGAATGTAAGAGAGATCAATAGTGTAGAGAAGCGATCTCTTAGTAGGATATGCGGAGTCAGTTTAGCTGATCGTATACCCAATAAAGAGATACATATAATGGTAGGTACTAGCGTGAATGTCAGAGTGAAAATGAAGAAGAACGTGCTCAGGCGGTTTATATGCATTGAGTGAAGAAAGAATGGCAAAAAAGATGTATGAAGGAAAGGGAAGAGATAAGAGAGACAGAGGGGGAGACCTCGGTTGACCTTCGAAAATACAGCATCTACGAAACTGGAGGAAGGTCATTTAAAAACCATGAGCACTCCCCGGAAAGCATGTATGAAGAGGTTGATCACAGTGGACGAGGCCAAAGAGGTTTACCGAGACCGTAGCGTATGGTAGCGCTTAGCTTAGCGCTCCGTTCTGTTTGTCTACCCTGCTAGGGATATAACGTGAAACCAAGAAGTGAAGTATGAACAAAAGATATTGGTCTAACGTTCTTCTTTCAAAACACGATATCAATTGAAATGAAACAATCACTAAAAAAGAAGAAAGATAAAAAGACGCCCGAAGTTTAGCACAGATTTTGAATGATCAAACCCCCTTTGAACTTTTTATAATAATAGTGTAGGAAGAAGGAATACCTAACAACACTTAGATGATGATAACTACGTATGATAATTTTATGTATCATTTCAGTCTTAATCAAGAAATATTTTTAAAGAAATATTTTTTGGTTGTCCTTTTCTATACATTTTTTATTTATTAGAATAAGATGTGATGTTTTGGCAATTGCTTAATTAAGTCAATAAATACTAATAAGTGAATAAAGACAAATAGTCTTTATTTTATGTAATTACAAGACTAGACAACTAAATTCAAACATGTTGAACTTTCTACATTAGGACAAAATAGCTATACATTGTTAATATTACTATTTACCCTTCTACGTGGGCGATTCAACGATCAATAGCATAACAAAAGCATAAACAATGTTGGGAATTCACAGTAAACTTTATTCAAAGATATAATCAAACTTATAATTTACCCTTGTAATAATACCTAATAGTATTGACGAACATATTAATAGCTAAATTTTAATTATAAGCTAGTTATTATGAATCTGCCATATGTTTTATAACAATGTTTTCTTAGTTAAATATTGGTCAGACATACAAAATTTTTAGTTTTAAAAATTTTTAATTGATATACTCTCTTACTCAGGTTCACGCTGTATCCCGCACGAGGCAGGGTAGGCAGAGGGAACCCGGGAACCTAGTGTTAAGACACTCCGTTCCACTTCCGTTCCCCATTTTCCGCCGAATTTAAGGCATTGCGTGTTGAGTGGCGGAACTCAACGCCGCGCTTTTCCTTATTACAAAATTATTAAATTGATATAATTTTAACATTATATAATACTAATGTTTCATTTAAGTTAAGTTCTTATAGACAGAACGATCAGAGCACAGAGCGTAGAAACAACATTTTAAGAATTTTTAATTGTAATATACGTAATATTATACTCAAAATATTATATTTGTAGAGCTTGCTAGTGGACTAGTAAGTTGTTTATTACTTTAATATTAATCATAAGTAATTATGATTAATATATAGGTAATAAACGAGCTTATTAGCTTTCTTTCATAACTAGTAATCTAGTATGCCTTATATGATTTGGGTTATCTTAGGATAAGATATTTAAATATTAACTATTAGAATAAAAGAAAAATACGTGTATGCATTTTTTATTGATTTTATTATTCAGTTATAGAATTAAATAAGTGTAAGCCATTTATATATATCTATATGTCGCTCATGCGAAAAAAAGAATCCTAGCCTAAATTTAAAAATATTATAAAATATATATATATATATATATATATATATATATATATATATATATATATATATATATATATATATATATATATATATATATATATATATATATATATATATATATATATATATATATATATATATATATATATATATATATATATATATATATATATATATATATATATATATATATATATATATATATATATATATATATATAACATTCGTTTTTGCTTATAAGACATAAAAATCAAAACGTTCGTGATTCAATTGGGTCTTTACAAGTGCTTTTGAATGCGTCAAGTTACATAGAAATATCTGTAGTGTCAGTCCTATAGGTAGTTACCACCGGCTCGGGAGAAAACTCTGTTGAGGAGAGCCTAACAGTGTTTTCAAAAAAATATATAAATTTATTATGCATACGTGTACTACTCGTATGTCCCATAAAAATTTAGTAAGTTATTGAATACAAAAATGACACGGATCAGATTACTTTTATTTCTTGTATTAATATCATGTCTATTACTGTTCTTCAAATAATTATTTGTTGTTTTTGCCAGCAAGCAATGTTTTTGTGAAGGAGCAATATAATACAATAAAGATTTTTTCTCAGAGATTCACGATGTTCCATGATGTATGTTATGTATATTACGAAAATATTTAAAAACATACTAAAATCGGTGATGTACATAATATGAATACAAGAAATAGGCTTCAACTTAGTGCGTCTGTATCTCGATTGCATCGAGTCTGTAATTCTTTTATGGGTCAGGGTGTACGCTTTTACAATAGTATCCCAGAAAACATCCGAGAATTTTCTGTTTCACAATTTAAAAAAGTGGTGAAAAGACGTTTGTGTGTTCAAGGTTATTTATTACCAAATGATAACTAGCCTTGGGAATATTTTATTCCGCCCGCTCCAGGCTATATCAAATGTATCATTATCACTTTTAGTAATATTTTGTAAACATTATTAAAAAAAGACATGTCCCGCTGAGTTTTCTGCGCCGGTTCTTCTCAGGTATGAGGTAGTAACTTTAGTGAACCAGTGGTAAACTGTTTGGTGGTAAACGGATTAGTCGCGTATATTAGTTTTTTAACATTTTTGGAAACTAGACGTTTCGAACACTTTACGACAGCAACAGAGCAGAGCGGACAAAAATATGTATATTTTAATTTTTTATTAATATACTTTAACATAATTAAATATTCTTGATATTTTAATTTATTTATTTAAAGTTGTTGATTATAAATTTTTATATATGTCAATAATAAAGGGTCTGAGACTCAAGAATATTTGGTAAGGCAGCACTTCATTTTTTCTTATAGTTTACCTGGACTACTGTGATTCTTTATTCAAATACCTCCGTCAATTCAGAAAATATGAGTTTACAAACGGACCAGTAGACACAAAAATTGTAGCGCGTTTTTTTGCATTTTCTTAATACCCTACATGATTAAAATATTCTATGTACATACACATATTATTATATTGAATCATTCTGGCAAAGACTAGTGGCGTGAAATAAAAGAAACGGGCACTATAACAAGAAGTCCTAAAAAGATTCTTTATTTTATTTATATGTTTGTACAGATGTATCCTCATCTAATATTCAAAATAGGTAGGCTTTGTTTTATAGTCCATGTATCAAAGAAGGCTAAAGCTATATAACATGGTCATATTATGAGCAAAATCAGTAGAGTAATAATCAAAAACTTTGTAAAAAGGCGCGAGCCCGAAATATTTAGCTACATGCCCTGCATAAAAGTTTGTTAAACAAAAATCGTATATGATAAATATAAAAGTTAGTGACACACATACTGTCGCTCTTCCACAGATAATATACGATAATAACTAATATCAAACCCCACAATTATATTTGGTAGGTTGACAAAGTCTATGATCAACTATAAGATGTTGTGGTGGACGTTAAAGAGCTAATTCGGATGTGAACACATGTAATTCCCGTTGTCGAAATATTTTTTATGGTGTTTTATGTATAACGATAATGATGAAATGTCACTTACGTGTATACTGCATATAATATGTGATTCAAGACTGGTTGCAATTAAATAACATCAGGCGTTTGACCTGAAAAGATATATTTTATTTCCATAAGATTAATAAATCCTCATAGAAATCACGGTAATGTAATTCAAGTATTGATATTGTAATCAAAGTGTTAAATATTTTGTATTACTATAATTATTAAATATTACTAATGCTATCCTACATATATCCTAAATTTATAAATGCGAAAGTGTGTGAACAAACGTATTGATTTTGATTTGATTGATGGGTGTATGTTTGTTACTCATTTACGAAAAAAAACTTGACAGATGAAACTCTACAATAATGGAGGTTTTACATCAGGATAACATGAAGGCTATAATATGAAATAATATGAAATAATTTTGGTCATAATAGACATGTACGATACATGTTCATTAAGTCGGAAAAAAATCTGCCCTCTAAAAGCTATCTTGACGTACGCTGTCTAAACTATTGGAGTTATACAAAGATGGTGTACCATAGGGATTTTTGCCTCAAATATTACATTCTGAATAAAAGTCCATGACAGCATAAACCTATCTATGCACAAAGTTGCGAACCATAAATTGATATCAATTGGATACTATTCTATAATGTACATTTCAGTATATTTATGAAATTCTGATCAAAATCAAACGTTTGTTGCTTTAAGTATTTAATGTAGATAAAGTTTGTCTTTTACATAAAGTAATTTTGCCTAATAGTTTAAAAGCTATCATAATATGATTTACTTGAATGGAGCGCCATAGAACGCTCAATAGGCGCGACGCTCTACGCGCCAGTTGTCACTGAAAATACCAAGCCAATATCTGAGCTTTTCTAGTTCGGCCTCCCACAAAACCCGGTGATGTTAAGGCCATTAGTGAGTGGCCTCTACAGCATACCTTTACTATGGCAGCATCTTCTCGATCTTTAATTTTTGTATCTTATTGGAAAATGCTGGACGCATTTTATTATTTCTCATAGTTTAGCTGGTCAGGTAACAAATTTTTCAAAATTTTATTTAGCCTTAATTCTGGCCTATACTTAATAGTTATACAAAAAAAGATTCATTTAAATAGATTAAAAGTTATTCGGGTACATCCAAAAATTGTAAAAGCATGGATTTATTTATAATGATTTATTTTATGCCACTCTTTATTGTTTTTTTTTCCAAATATGTATTTTTTTTACTGTTATTTATATTATAGACTATCGGACCAGCACTGTGGGCAAAGCGCCCACGTAACTTTTTTATGAATATTTATTTTATTTTACTTAGTTAAAATTCATAAAATATTTTATTTCTGTTGTAGTTATACTTTTTCTGTTTATTCCGTCATTAATCCCAGTGTATACTTTCTTCTCAGCTTAGTCCATATTCTCAGTCTTTAGTCATGTCCTGCTTTACTACATCCAAACAACGCTTTCTTGGAGCCATCAATCCAGAAAAAGACGTAGCACATCCATTTAACACAATTCCTAGACCATAACAACTCAAGCGACGCTCTTGAATCTTATCTGCTACGTCATGCACTCTAAAACTACCATCAATGAATATGTTACGTATGACATTAGACCGCGCTACGCCGCACATCTACCTCAGCATTTCACTTCAGACTTTACCCGGCCATGGATATCGTGATTGATGTCTGCATAACGTGCTTATTCAAGGTAATTTTCTGATTCAGCCACTAGTTCAGCATTTACATATATGGATATAGTGTTCGAGTCAAGGCTCCCTCTGTCTTCGATACATTTAATATAAGACTATCGTTTCCAAGCGTACACCTACGTACCCTTACACGTACATTTCAGCATCAGTCGGTTCTCGTAAATATGGGCAACTTCATCGGCATGGACTTGTATATGAGCTGAGATGCTGTCCTGCACAGGATTAAATATTTTATATGTACCTACTGTTATACACTTTTCATGCACTTAATTGATCTAAATTGCTATCTTTCAGTATTAGTCCCATAAAAATCGATTCAGCTATTCAAGAGGTTAGCTCGGACAAGCAAAGAGATAGATAGACATTTTTTTATTTATTGGTGTGTTGATATCGTATCCATGACAAACAATATGCACTTGAAAAAGTATGGCAATTTTTAAATCAAAAACAGATTTAAAATTTTATTATGCAATTTTAATTTATCTGCCTTTCCATAAAGGTTAGTGTTTCTCTAATTCAAAAATGATTTATAAGAGTCTATGTCTTATTTATAAGAGATAAATACGTGTGGATGGTACGTTTTTTTTTCTGTTTAGGAACTGCAACTAATTGTATGTACTTGCTTATAATAATAATTTAACATTACTTCCATAGTCATTGCTGTTCGGTAGCGTTAAGCATTATTTAATTTCGCTATTTAAGAGTAACTAAGAATTATACAAAATATTATTCAATAGCAATTTTGAAGAATGTGACTTATATACAAACTATTTAAATTTAATCGATCGTTCTAGATATTTCAGCGTCAAACTCATAAACACACAAAAGTTCACCGTAAACACACAAAAGTTGTGATTTTATATAATGCGCTTTAATAGCAAAGGCGAGACTATTTGCATTACGGTAATGCTTCTATACTACTTACTTGGTTTTTTAAATTATATATCAGTAACACAATAACAATCATTATCTAATTATCTTACTATCATATCGAATTACAGTGTAATGAGATACTCTTATTGCACAAGTATTTCATCGTCCCTGTGGCGCAGAGGATAGCGCGTTGGACTTCTAATCCAAAGGTCGTGGGTTCGATCCCCACCAGGGATGTTGGATTACCGTACTTTTATTATTGTTCACAGATAAGAGTATAACGATTATAAGATTAAAATTAGTGAATTCTTTATTCATTTTTATTATAGCTTCTTTTTATAAAAAAAATCTACATTTTTTATTGTTTGTTATTTTGAAAATTTATTTTTTATAATATTAGCATATTTTATATATTTTGTTTTCACCTTCACGCTTTATCCCACACATAGTAAGGTAACGCCACGAAAGACCACAATCAATATAATTATATGTTTAAATTACAATAATTAAATTAATTTATGTTCTGAATCACCGAAATAATCTGAAACTAAATATATGTATGTATGTTGTTACTTTTACAGTAATTCAAAACTACAAATGATAAAGTTGAAAACCTATTCGATTTTCACAAAGCTTTTAACTCAATTTAACTTGCTGAGACTCTGTAAAAGTCGAACGATCATGCTATTTTTATTTTGTAGCTATGTATACCAAATTAAAACTTGTATTTTATTCGTATAAAAATGTTGATTAAAGTGTCAGATTATTTAATAGGTTTTTAGATAATATATTATATCTATATAAAAGTAGAGATAGAGATATAGGTGGGTAAAGAGAACAGTCAAAAAACTCTGTTTAAACATCTGTCTGAATTTGAAATTGAATATAAAGTTAGAGTTATATTAAAATCACGGCTCTTAAAATCTACGGTCAAAATAATCCAAAGTTGATCATCCGTTTAATCACGAGAAGGTTTCAATTTAAATGTAAATATACCTGTCCATACGTCATGCAATGTATACAAAGTTGGTTACATATAAATACTTCTATGTAGATATATATATACATATTTTCAGGAATCACGTTTCACAATATTATTGATATATCTTTAGCTGTATGGCATCTGCACCTAAGCTGGTAACGGAGTCACTGAGACTTAATAACCAATGAATAACCAATAAGGAGGGTCGGTTGTGTTGTATATTTCAATGGTAATCCTAATTTATACCGTTTGATTTATGGACATCGATACCTTTCCATTTGATAAATAAAATGGACATACATATTTTGAAAAATGCTTAGTCATTTATTTGGAATATTTTTAAATACGTTACATCGGGAGCGTTTTAAATTAATACGCTCATGCACGCGTCCTACTTTATATTAATACAAATAGCTTACTTAAAGTTAACTTTTAATCAAAAAAGTCGCAAAATATGTTATTGTATGTGCAGAAATACTTAAAACTCTATATCTATGTATGAAAATAAGAATTAAAAGAAAAAATGGCAATATATTGATAATACCAATAAATTGATTATGATTATATATGCAATATTTTTTGCATATATATGCATATATATGCAATATTGATTACATATGCAATATTTTTTTTCCAAATACCAACTCTTTCAGGTTAATAGCCGAAATCATATTTAAAATTATCGGGAATTATTAAAATCAGCTCCATTTAAAAGAACACTTTCAAAAAACATGTAAAGCAGGTAGTTTTTCCTGATCCGTTGCCGCACTCGCTGAATTAAGCCACTGGATGTCTTCTTGTTGTTTTGTCTTGGCTTGTACCTGTGCCGACGTTCTTTTTATCTTCTAATAAATGAGAGAATTCTGTAATAGTCCTAGCTCTGGCCAGTAGTAGTTAGTGCTGTTCTTCCATCATATCACTAACGCGTTCATTTCCTCCAGTACCCCCAGTAGCCTTTGCCTTCAATAAAAATCTTTATATCTTCTGCTTTGATCAAGACACTAGACACTATTTATAAAAAGCATTTAAAAAATGCAAGGAACATTTTTTAAATGCTTTTTATAAATAGTGTCTTGTTCGTCCAGATATATAGTGAATACTACATCATTGATGCTAATTAATGCAGATGTTCTCCTTTCTTTTCTCTTAAAACATTAAAATATTTGAACAAACAAACACTAAATACGCTACTTACTTTTATGAAGTAAATCCTTAACGTGTTTTTACTTAGAACTTAGATAACAAATACTCTTGTGTCCGGCAAAATAGATATTCAAATTTTGTCGTTAATTAATTTATTTGGGGGTTCACGATGGAAGGCTTGCCCGCAGCGACCCCTGCCAGCCCTCTAGAGGGCTGCAACGTTCCATCAACCACAATGTGCACCACACGAGCGCGCACTGATAGGGCGTCCCCCCAAGGCGACGCGCACCAGTGCGTCCCCGCTGGTGAGACAAGTGGAGACGAATGCGGCGTTGGGGACCGCCACCCAGCACGCCATGTCCGGAACGGCGGGAAGTGGAGGACGGAGCTACAAATAGCTACGTAGAATGTAAGAGGAGGGATGAAAAAAAAGATGAATGAATTACACTGGTCTGCAACAAAATCCTCCTTAATATAAAATATACATTTCTGAGAAGAGTTAAACGCGCTGAATCCAAATTTGCTATACATTTTTTGCTAACAGGTACAGTTTTTTTTAAAGGGATTTTTATTGTTTCTTACGATTCAATTTTTTTTGTACTACTACTACTACTTATCTCTGCTTCAATCAGCTTACATCGTATTTTTCTACTTAATACTGATTTACAGTGTTAGCAAGAAATAGAATAATATTGTCTGACAATATTTTTAAACCATTGCACGCGCGTGCGCAGTTTGCAGACTCCATGACGCTCAGTTCGTTAAAAAGTTGCTTTTATTTTACACCAGTTATTTTGATAAGTATCAAATAATATTAATCTGTATAGTAAAAATTAATGAGTATTCAAACATTATTCTCATTTTAAAATGAATTAATTTTGTTGTAGATACAAAATGCCAAGAACAAAAATTCTCCAAAAATATTTTGCTACGTATGTAGTGAATTTGTTGTGAAATCACAACAGAATACATTGTCATTTGTCAAGCCTTGACAAAAATGCAAAAACGTTACTTTGGGATTTCAATAGGCGAAACGAATAAAAATTGGCTTCCGAAAATATGCTGCAACACACAGTTAGGGAAATAAGAGAGCTCGTAAAGGACCAAAGTTTTAAAATTAAGTTAAATAACGCTGAAAAAAGAGTTTGGACTGCTTTCGTAGAAGTGTGCCATAATTTTCATCTTATTTGTTCCCCACAAATAAGATGAATATTATAAAAATATTGTTCAAGAGCTTCTTGCGTCATACAAAGCGTTAAAATGCAACTTGTCCCTTAAAATATTTTTTTGGACTCTCATCTAGATTTCTTCCCCGCAAATCTTGGCGCAATATCAGACGAGCATGGAGAAAGATTTCATAAAGACGTATTACATATAGAGAGACGTTATAATGGGAAATGGACAGAAGCAATGCTTTCTAATTTTTGCTAGTTAATTTACCGCGAAACGCCTATGTAAAACAGGAAAAGAAAAAAAACTACGAAGTAAAATACTACATTCTACTTCGTATTAAGATGAGATAAGTTTTATTTAAGATATGAATTATAATTAATACTTGCACAGTTATTATTATTATAGTTACAATTTAAAATTCAAGCAAAAAAGAAGATTACATTATAAATTTACAAAAAAACTGTACGTAATATATAAATTTTAAAATTATTTTCCTTTTTAGTAGTATCAAATTTATAATTATCCATCACAATAATAAGAAGGAGAACAAAAAAATATTTTTTGCAGACCAGTGTTATTAGATGTGATGGAAGACAGAGATCTGGATGATATTTGTATGATTGAGACCAAGCAAAAAGTTAATGACACGATCGTTTTACCTGGCAACCGGATCGCTCTCTGGGCCGGCGTACCAGAGAGCGAGCGAGGGAGTCGAGGAGTAGGCGTGTTATTGTCCTCTCGGTTAGTTAGTGCAATGATAGAGTACAAGACGATCAACTCGAGGCTGCTTTGGGTGCGCTTCAAGCTGGGGATAACAAGAGTTTTCTTGTTAGCGGCGTATGCGCCGGTATCCTCAGCTCCATTATGCGAACTCGAAGAGTTTTGGGAGAGTGTGAGGGACGTTCTAGGTAGTGTTAGAGAGAATGAAAAACTAATAATATGTGGTGAATTGAACGGATGGGTCGGAACTGCGCGTAGCGGTTATGAAGGAGTGCTAGGGAAGTATGGTGATAAGAGAATGAATGAGGCTGGAAAGCTTATATTGGAAATTTGCAAGGAAAAGAATTTGTTTGTGGCAAACACGATGTTTGACCACAAACAAATTCACATGTATACGTGGGAGCGAACGGAAGAGAAAAGGTATGATTGATCTATTCCTCGTGGATCAGCGTATTCGTAGCCAAGTTATGGACACACGAGTGTTTAGGAATGCTGAATTGGGAACGGACCATTATCTAGTCGTAACTAGGATAAGGGGTCTGTTCGCAGGTTGGCGCAGCCGCACTGGTTGTCCAAGCTTGGCACCGAATCATCGTATAAGAAGCTGGAAGCTTCAAGATCCACCGATCAGAGAGGAATATCAAGAAAGAGTTTCCAAAAACTTAAACAGCTGCGAATCTGGAAGTAAAAATGTCAAAGTATGCTGGCAGAACCTAAGGAATTGTATAACTTTGGGAAAAGAGGCTTTAACAAAAAGCGAGATGAATGGTGGGATGATGAAGTGAAAGATGCAGTAGGAAAAAAGAGGAAAGCATGGCAGGATTATAAAGCCTCGGGTAAGGATAAAAGCATGAGAGAGATAAGAAAGAAAGAGTATAAGCTGCAAAAACACCAAACGAAAGTACTAATAAAGATGAAGCGTGAAAACTCTGAGAAAGAAAGAGATGAAAGGTTAACGAACAACTTTCGGGAAAACACAAAGCTTTTCTGGCGAGAAGTGAGTGGTTCCCGGAGTTGCTCGCTAACCTGTAGAATGAAAGGGGTGCTTTCGAAAGACGGTGAACTTTTAACAGAACAACCACAGGTTTTGCAGCGATAGGCGGAATTTTACAAGGAGATGTATGAATGTGATGACGCCTCTAACTCAAGAAACAGCGAAACGCTGAGTCTTGATGTAGCGGATGGCGAAATCAGTATAAAAGAAGTTGAGAGTGCCATACGAAGTTTGAAATGTGGTAAGGCAGCGGGAGCAGATGGAGTTACTGCCGAGATGATCAAATATGGTGGGCCACGCGTCTTGGACCTGTTCAGGTTTTTGTGCAATTTATGCTGGAAATCCGGGGAGGTCCCAGACGATTGGCGAGGTGCAGTCATCGTGCCTTTGTATAAAGGCAAAGGTTCACAGATAGATTGCACAAGCTATAGGGCTATCAGTTTGATTAGCTTAGGTAGTAAAGTGTATGCTAAAATATTAGCGAGAAGAATGCAAGATAGATATGGAAGGCTGTTATGGGAGGCCCAGGGAGGCTATAGACCTGGAAGAGGTTGTATGGATCAGATCTTTTCCCCCCGCATGATTACGGAAAATTTTTTGGCAGTAAACCAAAAAGTTTTCTGTGCTTTTGTGGACTTGGAAAAGGCGTTTGACAGGGTTGTAAGAAAGAGATTATGGGAGATACTGCCCCGGTACAATGTGAGCGGACCCTTGCTGCAGGCTGTAAAGTCTCTTTACAGAGATCACTCAGCCTGCGTGCAAGTAGGAGCTGGCATGTCGCCTTGGTTTGTCAGCCAATCGGGTGTTAAGCAAGGTTGCCATGTCAGCTTGTTCAAGTATCAGACCAGACAACAAGTACATTAGGCCGCAATAAAGAGGAGAGCAATGAACTTTTAAAATAATATACTGAACAAAATAACCCACTGTAATTTATTTCATCAAATCTTCTATTTTTTATTAGGAATTTTCTTGTTGCTCCGTCGTGAATTTTTGATTTAAGTACGCAGTACGCATCGTTGGCCTTAGCTTTTGGCTTATAAATAATTATGACACATACACATCTATAGGTGATAGATCTTGTTATCTTGAATATAATATGTTTTGGGTAAGTGATACAAAAATAAAAATGGCATCTCATGGCATGGCAATAAATTTTTGCACTGTTTTTTTTAGCTTTGCTTACTCTACTAAACATATGAAATAAAGGTAAAGGATTTTTTTGCAGTAATAAAATGTAGCATATCACTCACTATTATTTTATGATATAAATACCAATAAATTTGAAATTTTACTATCGAATTTCGAATTATAAATGAAAAATTGTTTAAGGTAACAGGAAACCGTTGCGATTTAACACGAAATATCGGAATATATTTCATTTACCGTATAATAAATTATTAACTCACGCATGGCAGGCAGATCCCTCTGCTTCCTAGTGTTAGTTGAGCGGAGAAATGACCCTCAATCATTTTTTGAAGCTTAATGCTCGATGGCACACACAGCAGGGTAGGCAAAGAGGACGTAGTGTTAAGGCACTCTATTTCCGCATTTCCGCCGAATTCTTAAGGCATTGCGTGTTAAGTGACGCGTTTACAGTCGAACGCTTGTGCTTATTATTCCCAGACAGGTTCTTTGAGAACAATAACTGCTTAGAATTTATAAATTTATTATTGCCTTGGTACGATACTTACAAGATCTTGTTTAGTAATTTTTCTTTTTTAGGATTCTGTATACCAAAGGGGAAAAATGGAACTCTCATTTATTTAGTTGTCCCTCTGCTAGTATGTCTCGAGAAAACTCCTCTCATGTAGATATCAATACGTACAAATCAAGTGGTTCCTAAGCGTACAGAAAAAAAACTAAGTTCAAAGTTAATACAACTAATGTATGATGTTACAATTTATATGAGATTCACCGCGTAATCAAAAATCTCTAGGGTACTTCCTGTGAACAGTTTGAAAATTATCTTTGTTTTGTCGAATAAGTAAAATTGTTTTCTTTTTACTTTTCTTTTTTATATAAAAATAATCGTATAGTATAGTTAAATCGGAAAAGAGCAAAAATTCATGAGCGATAAAATAACGTTTATATGACAACAGAGTCAGTTGAAATATTACTTTCGTAATAAACAGCTCTTTGCTTTCAAAGGATGTATTTATTATAAATAGCTAAAACCGGAAAATGTATTGTGTACGCACATAAGGGTAAGAGGAATGATTGACTTATATACATTGTTTCTATGACTGGCAGGAATATATGGTAACCAACTCCGAACATAACAACAAAATGAGTGGATACTATTATTTATTCAATACATATACGTACATACATATATTTTAGGCGCCGTACTACCGTATAATGAACCTCGGGCATTCGGTTGATCATATAATCCACATATTGTGTGATACATGTATTTTCAATCATAAACGTTTGATACTTTTTATTGACTCTACTCAGCTTCACGCTGCATCCCGCACATGGCAGGGTAGGCAGAGGGAACTTGGGAACCTAGTGCTAAAACACTCCGTTCCACTTCCGTTGCCCACTTTCAGTCGAATTTGAGGCATTGTTGAGCGGCGGAATCAAACGCCGCGCTTTGCCTTGTTACCAGAGCGAAGAAATGAAAAAAAAAAATTAAAATAGACATTACAACCTTGAATCGAATCGATATCGAATAATATTTTCGATTTAATATTAAATAGGTTACAATTGTCGCTTTTTGTTATTTACTAGCGTTGATCCATTAGGTAGGGTAGGTAATGTTAAAATAACAAAAAAACATTTTTATAATACTTTACCCGCTAGCGCTTGTACTTTAAATCGGCTAATTGTATCCTCGAAACGCAATTAATCGCCGAGTTGCGTAACGAAATATCCCTTCATGAAAGATTTCATTACCATCTTAGTTAGACACAGAAATGATTGGGGGTGTTAGTGGAGATCTATAAATAAATGCCCACATTGTTCTGTCGGACGTATTTATAAAAATAGAAATTAATTTGAGGATATCATTCAGGTAAACGTTGATGATCTCAAATTGTAATAGAGACTGAATATAAACAAAAAGTAATTCAAGTTATTATTATAATTATTTATTTGATCATCTATCCATCTCCTCGATGTCCTCCATGTATATATCTGCTATTACCGGGGACACAGGCGAACCCATAGCAATGCCATCTATTTATAAATAGGCCACACAGTATATAGGAAACCCACGCATACCAATAGATACCTCAATGATGAATATAACCACCACCCTACACAGTTGTCTACCGTTGGCAAATCTTTGTTTCAGAGAGCCCACCACCTCTGCGATGCTGAACACCTAGGGGACGAGCTTCGACAGGTGAAGACTGCTCTTCATCAGAACAAGCTGCCAGTACCCCGCCAGCATTGTCAGAAGACCAACAAGCCACCCACAGTTGAGAGGCAACCAGCACTTTTACCATATGTAAAGGGTGTTACAGACAGGATCGGCAACATCTTAAGAAGAGCTTCTATTAAAACTATTTTCGAGCTTAACAATAAAGTGAGCCAATTCTTGAGACCAGTAAAGAGTAATATTCCTTTGCAGTGTTCAGGTGTATAGAATAGAATAGGCAAGTATCAAAGTCAGCTGTGTGTGAGCATACATCAAACAAATCCAACCATTACATCAGGTTTGATAAACCCCACATACTCGCTAGGGAGAATAGATATATCCCTAGAATGATCCGCGAGGCTATTGAAATACAAAAACATCCTAATTTCAATAGAGAAGATGGTTGGAATCTTTCCACCACCTGGGACCTTAAAAAATTTAAAGTCCCCAGCACACCACACTATAGGACCAGATACAGTTTGCTCATTTTGTAAGAATCCAGGGCAGTACGCGAGGCAATTAAGGAATCGTTGGCGGTAGTTTGATATAATAATTATATCAACTGACAGACAAATGCCACCTCAGTCTACCCGACACCACGGACTACTGTAAAGTGTTCGAAACGTCGGGTTTCCCAAAAATGTTTACCTTTCAATATACGCGATTAATCCGTTTAAAAGTGTTTCATTTACTATAACTATTCTATAAGGACTGTTCTTAAGTAACCTTTCTAGCGAATTTTCGAAGCATTGGGTTTTGAGTGGCAGAACTCAGTGTTGCGTTTACTAGAGTGAAATGAAAATATTAAATATTTTCCGGAGTGAGCATCAAATACTCAATCTTTGCGTTTATACTAGCATAATTATGCTCTTGCGCCAAAGATCTTCTACTATTTTTCAATTTAAACTTACGAGTATATTATAATTATTTAAAGTTTTGCACTATTAACTACTATTAACTACTATTTACTACGTAATGACGCAGTTAAAACTGCGCCACGATATCATTACACAAAATGTATTTACATATAATAATATCTTGTTTACAAGATATCATTGGTATGCTAATTTTGTTTCTAATTTGGTTTCTTCCTTATAAAACGTTGTTCTGACTTTTGTTAACGACAATCATAAAACATAAGCTCTAATAAGTCTGACAAAATGTTCCTCTTTATTATAATTGCTTAGCGCTGTTGTTGCTAATGTACCTCCAGTACCTCCCTTGGTTTTATATTTAAACAAATACATACATTTATGTACACAACTGTACGTGTTCAAATTGAAACTCTTAAACTGGATTAATCGTGTATATATAGAATTATTTATTTATGGAAATTCGATGTTTTCAACACTTAGTACGTTTGTCACCGATAGACTGCAGTTCCAGTTAGCATCACTATTGGATACACCATATTTTAGCGACACATCTTTGTCTTTATGAGATAATGTCCGGCTAAATATTTAATGTCCGGCCTGTATGGTTTTGTCATGTGACGTGTATGCGATGCAAGCATCGCGTTCAGAACTACTACAACGCAAGTTCAACACATTATGTGTTATGAAAGACAGACGGAGGACAATGGCTGTTGAATAGCCATAATTCTTGGAACATGGTCAAATATTGAAAAAAATGTAAAAACACAATGAAATAAACGTGTGACTGTAAACGCCAGTCGTGGCTTTGATTACCACTTAAAGAAAGAAATATTTAATATTTTCAATTGAATTATTTATTATTTTTATTTCTTCGCTTTGGTAACAAGGAAAAGCGCAGCGTTGCGTTATTCCTGAATTTCAGTCGGAAATTGGGAATGGGGCATAGTATCTTAACACTAGATTTCTTAGTTACCTCAGCCTACCTGCTATGTGCGGGATACAACGTGTGTAGCGTAAAAATATATCATAACAGTCGGGAAAATATCGGGAATGTTTGAAAAACAACTTTAAATTTTAATGCCCTAAAATAATAAATAATATATGTTTTATTTAAAAAAAATATGAAATATATTAACTCTTATATAACTATTCCGTGTTAAAAACCTCGTTAAAATCCGGTTCGTGCGTGGTTCAAAATGAGTCTGCTTCGATTCCGTCGAGAGACCACAACATTCTGGCTGATGGGAATATTAATATTTGATCCCTTTTCCTTTTTTTCCGGTTGTATCACATTGACACCCCACTGACTTCAGAAAGAAACAAAGCAGAGTTCATATTATTCAACCTTCGCATTGTATAATGTCGTTGTTATGTTGATAATAATCATGGAATATATTTTCGAAATTCCTGCATTGAGTACTTTATTTTGATACCCATTTTGTAATATTAGAAGAAGAAAAAAATATTATACTTAAATGATTTAAGACTTTTCCGACATTTTGAATACATTTGATGTAAAGCCAAACATACAATTTTTTAGAAAATTATTAGTATTATTAAATGGGTAACGTGTAATAAACAAAGAACTTTCATATCAAGCTTTTTGGCATTGTAAAATTATGTTTAATAAGGTATATCCTACGTTTGGCTTTTAGAGCAAAATGCACGGCTTTATACAGTGCCAAGTTATTCTTTTTTTTTTTTAGAAAATGACAAAGTCAGTTGCTGGCCTTTGACGTGTCCAGTATGTGATTGAGGTTTGTGCGCCTTTTGAAATCACCTGTGTTGTATGTATATAAGATAAATACCGTGCTGTTCCATTACCAAGCACGGAATATCTTATTATTTTTAAGTATGATTTATATTACTGTAAAATTAGAATAAACATCACAAAATCCTCACAATTTTTCATGTTTATATGTAGAGAAAGAAAAATTCAATGAAATTTGGAAAGAAATGATTTTGCAAAGCTTCATAAAAAATCGGTCTAAGAAAATAACTCCATAGAATTTCATTACGCCGAAAATGAAATTGAAAAAGTTAAGTTTTCGTGCGTATGCACTTTGTGTATTATATATATATATATATATATATATATATATATATATATATATATATATATATATATATATATATATATATATATATATATATATATATATACATATATATATATATTGTAGATCCACATGAAGTATTTTTTGACGAATTTCATAAAACTGAATTGACATCAAAAATAAATTAAATTTGGTTCGGTTACTTGATGTCAATTTCAGCTTGACATCTTCTCGCTATATTAAGAGAAGAAATAATCTTGAAAAATGAACCCTAATCTTGAAAAACGAAACCTAAACAATATTGATTTATTAACTAGTGTTATTTTTTTTTTAGTTTCACACTATCCCACCCGCAAGGTAGGCAGAGGGAACCTGGGAACCTAGTGTTATGACACTCCGTTCCACTTCCGTTTCCCACTTTCCGCCGAATTTGAGGCATTGTGTGTTGAGTGGCGGAACTCATCACCGCACTTTGCCTTATTACCAGAGCGAAGAAATGTAACAATAAATATTTAAATTGAAAATATTAAATACTTTATTTCCTCGACTGGAGATCGAACCCAGAACTTGTCGGTTACAGTCACACGCTTGTGCCGCCACGACATGTGTTCACGTCCATATATTGATATTAATTTGTATAATGACTCTAATGATTTTGTTCTAGAGGATAGTTTATTTATTTTGATTATAAAACTAATAAACATAAAAGTATATGGATATATTGAATTCAAATTAATAATATCAATATTGTTTAGATAAATGTAGAAAGGCAATTTAGAGTAACAGTTGTTTATGTTTGTAATTTTGGGAAAAATAAACTAACTTCGACCAGTTTCCTAACAAAGTTTATCAAAAGATATCTTCATAAATGTTGTCAATTTACAAATTAATAAGTTACACCTTAGCTTCTGAGATATTAAGTTAAAACTGTAAATATTTTGGCTTTAAATACGTTTCACTTCGCGAAAAATATATTGTACGTTGTAAATGTTATCAGGAAATAAATATACACTGAACTGTAAATGAAAACAATTGATAATTTATTCTTTCTATTTTACGGATGTTAAATAAAAGTTTACCATGCTACTTTGATAGTGATATTAATCACAGATTTTCGGGGTTGATAAACTTTTTTTCAGCTTCATGCTGTATTCCACACGTGGCATGATAGACAGGAGCAACTCGGTAACTTAGTGTTAAGACTCTGTTCCCATTAAGACACTTTCTGCCGATAGTAACGCTTTGCGTATTGAGTGGCGGAACTCAAGTAAGTTGGCCTTGTTAGCAAAAGTAATGAAATAAAAATATTAAAATTTTAGTTCCTATTAGGTTGAGAGTCGCACGCTTATGCCCTTGTATTATAACAAGCCTCACTACTTCAATAATCGATATAATCGGTAACTTTGATAATAGCAGTGTTTTTTTTATATCCGGTACATACCGGAGAACTAAGGAATGTAACAGAGTCCTTAATACTTACCCAAATTAAAGAGTCCTTAATACTTACCCAAATTAAATTTAACGACCTTAATTGTCAATTGCAATATATAAGTACAAAATATGTTAAGTGAAAAATTGATTTTGAGTGATTTTTATGAAAAACTAAATTGAATTGGACTGGATCGGATCGTTAATACAAACAATAGTAATATTTTCTTTTTTCATCTTAGTTTTGTTTCCGCAAAGCAAGGCAGTGACATTAATGCTAAGACACTCCGTTATCTACTCCACATTGCAAATAAAATAACTATAGATATTTATTTCCTTTTTTAATTTATTTTTTTAGTATGTTGAAGTGAAAAAGATTAGTTTAAGATTATTTTCGTAAAAAACCTTTTCTCGTTCCATTATTGAAATATAGGTATTGACTAGTATTATTGAATAAATATTATAATAATAGTCTTAGAAAATTTAATACTATTATGTATATAAAGTAAATATTCGAAAGTCCTAAAAAAACTTTAGTAAACGAAAACGTTGTCTCTATTTAAGCTTTCATATAGTAATCAAATTCTTAAGTTATTTCTTAAATAAATAATATAGCTGTCGTTATAAAAGATATACCTAAATAATTAATTAAGTCTAATAGAACATTAGTATGCCTAAATAAATAATACGCACCAACAGAAAAAAGGAGCAAAAATACGAATAGGTGTTTGTTCGTGTTCTAATTAACACGAACAAACACCTTGTGTCGTACTTTAAAAGTAAAAATAGAACCCTTATAGGATTGCTGTCGTTGTTGTTGTTGTCACTCTGTATGCCAAGACTATTTATTTGAAATTAGCGAGGAGATTTGAAGTTGAAATTTATTTTTTTCTTTTTCCTCTTAGCTTCACTTAAGAGCCTAGTGTATGGTGTGTGGAGTATTTTTCACCAAATTTAAAGCGTTGCGAATAAAATATTTCATATGAAAATGTGATACAAAGCTGATTCCTACCGCTTAGCTTCACGCTGTATCCACGAGGCAGGGTAGTCAGATGGAACTTGGGAACCTAGTGTTAAGACACTCCGTTCCACTTCCGTTTCCCACTTTCCGCCGAATTTGAGGCATTGCGTGTTGAGTGGCGGAAATCAACGCCGCGCTTTGCCTTATTACCAGAGCGAAGAAATGAAACATTAAATATTTAAATTGAAAATATTAAATATTTCATTTTCTCGACTGGGGATCGAACCCAGAACCTATCGGTTACAGTCACACGCTTGTGCCGCTGCGCCACGACAGGCATATAAAGCTGATGCTGAGATAAATTAAAATTAATATCAAGAGATCGTTGACCTAGGTCAACGATCTCTTGGAGCTCAGAAAAGAATGAACTTCTAAGTCAATACAATCAAAACATACGAGCATTTGAGTGAAGTGTTTTTGATGCATTTTGTATGTAAATTGTCTGTAAGAACTGTGTAAGTATTCTATAGATTTACTTTTCAAGGGCTTATAATCATGAAATTCGACACGAAATAAAACTAAAACCTTACGATGCAAATAAAAATAACTTAAACTATACGATGCAAATAAAAAGAATGAAACTTAGACATATTTACGAATATAGTTCATTTCATACATTTGTGGGCCGATCTTTTCATGGCAATATCATAATAAAAGCGTGCAACTGTAAACACGATAGGTTGTGGGTTCGATTTATTCACTCTAGTATAAAGGCAAAGCGCAGCCAAGAGTACCGCCACTCAACACGCACTGCCCCAAGAATTAGGCGGAAGTTCGTAGCGACTTAACACTAGATTCCCCATTTTCTTCTGCTTACCCTGCAATGTGCGGAATACAGCTTGAAGCTAAAAAAAAATATAAAATGAGCAATAGAATACCACCGCAAAATCATTGTCTATTTCTGTACGTCTTATCTCCTTTATAAATTGTATCTGGTGAATCTACTATCTTCAAACTGATACTGGCTGATATTGAAATGCTAAAAAAATAATTCTAAACAAAATTGTCATAAAAATTAGATGTGAATGCTAAAGACGTGCGACCGTGCAGAACAAGAATCAAGAAATCACCACCCAGCCATTATTGGCTGAAAAAACAATGAACATATATACATTACTTCACACATTATATACAAAAACATACAGTCGATTTTATAATCTCTGTCTTTTTAAATGCAATAATGATCCGAAATCTTAACACTAACTTATTGGTGCATTATCATTATTAAATGTTTATAACAATGATTTCAGCGTGCTTGAAATCAAAAAAAAAATAAACATTTCATTTTTCATGATTGCATTATATATAACATGGAGTATAAGTAGATTCAATTATTCTTTAAAGCCCACTTCGATAGCTCTCTTTACCTGATATTCCGTTCTTAGGAAAATATTTGTGTTATCAGTAATATTACTTCAAGGTAAACTGCTTTATTTTATTGTTTAAGAACACAATAAACATAAGCGCCACGTGGATATCAAAACCAATTCACGCGTCAAAATATACCGTAGATATAACAATTATTAATACTTTGATGTTACTCGTGAAATATCAGGTCACGTTTAATTGTATTATAATTTATAGATTTTTGGAGGCTGTTTAAGCTGTAAGAGATTGGTTATATATATAGCAATACATTTAATTAAAATTCTTCTTGATATATTCTGTTATGTGTTGTTATATAAAACACTAATATGAAAAGAGGCCTTAATCCTAGGCTTGTCGTGGCGTTAAGTAGTGGCTCCGGTCTCTGCGTTTCGCATAGGGTAATTTCGGGCCCCGGTGCCACCACCATCCACCTTAAAGGCCGGGAAGGTTCCTGTAGTTCCTCTGGAATTACACGGGGCCGTGGGCGATGATGATCACCATCAGGTGACTCGTACGCTCGTTTCCCGTGTCTTGTCCATAAAAAAATATATAAAATGAGTGTATTTCATATATAATAAGCGCAAACTTAAGTTTGTCAACTTTATTCGCCGCGTAATTAAAACCTTGTATTTTCCCATAGACATACTAGTCAAAATGAATGTTTACATTACAAATAATTGTCAATTTGTAAAATAGAAATATTATTGTAATAATTTACAAAAAAATACGCCTCCAAACTTAGATTTGCCAATTTCACAATTGTTGTTTCCAATTTCTTTGGAATAGGTATAGGACCCTCAGTTGACAAGTCCAACTTGTAGTTTTATTTAATATACTGACTTTAAAATTTTGAATTTTTGAGGTGTATACGTGAAAAATATTAATTTTCGTATGTGAAATAACAACTAACGGTTAAGCACACAAATGTTTAATATGCATACTACTTGCTCAATATGAAATATCAACTTGATAACAAATCACATTAAAATATACTTATTGGCATACCGAGTCCTAGTGATAGAGAGAGAAAAGGATCTTATCATAAAATTTAATGATTTGATTGAGGCTGTCATGGTTGTAAATTTCGTTTCCCACTCGTATATTTCCCATCGAATATTGCTTCGTCGCATATTCTTCGTCGCATTGTTAATACCGCCCGACTAGTTTATTTTAGTTATTTTCATAGTATTCTTTTTTATGGGATGCTACTATGGGGCAGCGCCGCCGATATAAATTCAATATTTATACTGCAAAAAAGAGCCGTAAGATCTATTTATAATCTTAAAGCTCGAGATTCTCTGCGAGATGTTTTTAAGGATACAGGTATTCTTACGGTTGCTTCTCAATATAATTTTTACAATATTTTGTTTGTCCGGCAACATATTCAGTGCTATAGCAAACACAGTAACAGACGAGGGACGAGAGATTGGGACGAGAAACAAGGACAAACTTGTGACGGCTGGTTATCGCCTCCAAAAAGTAAATAAATCATTTATGGGTCTGAGTATACGTATCTATAATATTCTATAATATTCTGCAGTGTATTTTGAATTTGCCACTAGAGAAGTTTAAAATAAATGTTAAAGTAATGTTAATTAAGAAAGCGTACTACACTGTCGAAGAATATTTGAATGATAAAAATGTATTTAATTAAGGTCATTTGAATTTCATGCAGGATAGTCACTATTGCATTAAACAATGAAACTGTAACTATTCAATATTGAAAAGAGCAAATAATGAAAAAGTTGAGTTTCTTGCCGGCTCTTCTCAGCAGAACCGCATTCCGAGCCGGTGGTAATTTTATGTTTGTGACGATTCAAAAGTGCTTGCTAAAGCCTATTTGAATAAAGAATATTTTGAATTTGAATTTAAACAAAAAAAAACTAATTGGAGTTCAGTCTCAGGTGCCAGACGAGGTAGCTATAGTTTAATGGAAGTGGTTATTGGATGTTAAGGAATATCTTAAGATATTTTCTGCAATCTTAACAATATATTTATTCCATACTGTGACAACAGAGCCATGGCTGATTTCTTGTTGATAAAGTTAATCTTATTCACATGTTGTTTAGATGACTCCTTCTCTACTTAAGATAGTTATTTAATTTAATTTGTTTTAAAATATTCAGCATAAAAACATTCAGTTATGATGGATGCCTTTTGAATTAAATTCTGAAAAGTGCAAAGAAAATATTTTCTGTTTGTTTGTCTATTGTATGACATAGTTATTGTACTCTATGTCATACAATAGAGTGTTTTCGTTATGTCATACAATAGAGAGTTCGGTGTTAAATATAGTAATACAAAAAATCTTAAATAATTATTGTCGAAAACTGAATGGATTTTCATTTTCACGCTGTATCGCATTAGCACACGGTAGGGTAGGCAAAGGGAACTACGGTATCTAGTATTAAGACATTCCATTCCGTTCTCCACTTTCCGCTTAATTTGAGGCTATGCATGCTGAAATGAGGAATTCCGCCGCGCTTTGCCTTGTTACCAGGCAGCGCGAAGAAATAAAAATATTAAATATTTTAATTGAAAATATTTAATTCTTCGTTTTGTTGCAATCTTTTATAAACGATATAATCTCGTAATTCATCATTTACTTATCACAGTGCAGGGTCACTTGCCGCAATAAACGCCTTTTCTATTATGACAATTTCGTCTTCGTTGTAGATTGAATAGTTGGCGTCGCTACTATAGGATACTAGTCCTATAGTAAGAATGACGGAGAAACGGAGAAACGGAGAATAAGCAAACCACGGTAAAGGGCCCAGGGCAAGAAAATTTTGGTCATAGTGCATTATTCGTCACCGTTTCGTTCCTTTCTACAGAGTTCGTAAAAAATGTGTCTAGTTTACGAGTATGTTTTAAAGTGTTTTCTATCTTCTTTTCCTTTTCTTTTGCTTTTTTCCTGTATTCTGCTCCACTTGGCTTTTTACTATCGAACTACTCTCGTTACTACTCATGGTCTTAAAAAACACAATCACTAAACTACAATAAATTCTAGCCGGCTGATTCCGGCTTAGAATAGGATCACCTTGGTACTGGTGGTGTCGTAAGAGGCGACTAAAGTACGTGTGAAGAGTCACGTTGTTAGTAATGGCAATACACAAGGGCAGACTCGACCGGATTGTTATCACCCCTGGCATATAAAGCCGGCGTTAAGTAGTGGCTTTAGCCACTGCGTTTCGCATTAGGTAATGTCAGGCCCCGGTGCCCATCCACTTTAAGAGACGGCAACGCTCCTGTAGCTCCTCTGGAGTTTCACGGGGCCGTGGGCAACGGTGATCATTTACTATCAGATGACCCGTATGTTCGTTTGCCGTCTTTCCCGTAAAAAAAAATAAAAAATAAATATCAATATACAAAATAAAATATATGCAAGCGCGCGATATGATAGACAAGACGAACGAAAGTTAATGAAGGAGGTAACACAAATAAATGAAGCTCGGCGACAAAGTATACCTACTATAACTTAAAAGCTGCGGTCCGTATTATGCTTACAGTGCTCATAGCGCGTCAACGAGCGGTCTGAATTGTGTTTTTCATGTTCACTATTAGCGCGTCGTTGATGTGCTTTATCCATGGGAATTAAACTATATCTACTATTTGAATCCCAAAAAAAAATTATATATTTTTTTTTGTTGTGGCAAGAAATGAATGTGGCAAGACCACACAAAAGAAAACAAAACAAAACTATATGCGTATTAGTGTTTGTAGATTTGTTCTTTTTGTTACAATTCATCTTGATTAATTTGAATAAGAAAGTGCGTACAAGTCGAGGTCTATTCTCCTCTGCCTTAGTGTAGCGATTTCACCCCGAAATAGTGTTATAGAATATTGCGAAAGGACGTTGTATTAAGTAATATTTTTTTATTTTGCGAAAAGACACTATTTTCTGTTCTGTGTAATTTTAAGCTGTGTAATATTAATTATAATATAATATTATTTGTCAATTTCGTATTAAAATATGATATAAGTTAAAAAAAAATGTGTATGGGTCTGGGTACTGACAAAATGTTTTAAATATATAATCTAGTCGTATAAAAAATGCAACAATAAAAAAGTAGTGTAAACAACCGAACCCAAAACAATAATATATTAATGGAAACGTCAATAAAATTCATATCAAACGATGTTACATTGTTTTCATATTCATACAACATAATGCCGAAATTTTTGAAAGAAAAATGTTCTACAATATTAAAACAATATGTAATGTAATGTAAACAAATATGTAAAATTTGTTACAGATTGGTTCATAAGATGTTTGTTTTTCTTTAATTTATATTAACATAAACATCGTTCTGAATAAGTAGTGTAAATCAATCTAACGTATTTTGAATGTGTTTATAAAGTTAGTGATGATGAAAAATTTACCGATAAAGTTAGTCATGATGACTCAAAAGTGGGAGCCCAAAATTGTTTCAAGAAACATGTTATAAAATAAAAAAATAAAACAATATCTCTTGTTTCATTTTGAATACCTATCACACAAGTAAATAAAATAACGATGTGTATGTAGCGAGAAGTGTGTGTGTGTGTGTGTGTGATTATATTGATTTTATTAAAGAATAGTTAAAGGTGTTATTAAAAAACATTTTGAGCATACCCCAAAGAATCACTTGTAACAAGCATTTGTAATTGAAACTTTGGAATTCTGTCTTGTTTCATAGACGCAACGGCTACGCTGGACCCTCTCAGTCTCCTTCATTGAGATTCACGTCGGGGCTTCTTCTAATGAAAAACACAAGCGTCGAAGGTGAAAAAATGTATTGGTACAAATATAAAAGTATTAGCTGCTTTAAATTTTTATTTTAAGGAAGCGCTAATAACAATGAAATGTGTTAATTTAATTAACTATTTACCTTTTTGTGTGCAAAACTCACTTAACAAATTGGAATTCATTTTGCTTAAAGTAAAACGATGGTATAAAATTGAAATACCTGTCGAAACTGGCAATGTCATTAGGGAATCCTTTTAATTAACTTTTCCACAGAACTGCTTACATAAGGATAAGAAATACTATAAAAAGTTTATATTTTGAATTTTTCTTTTAATCCTTTTAGACGTTGGTTATGGTTTCTTACAATGTTATATTTTTTATACTTTGTTTTGCGATTGTTTTAGTTTTGTCGAATAAAATGAAAAATCTACTCGTAATTTGAAGCCTGTCGTGGCGCAGCGGCACAAGCGTGTGATTGTACCCGACAGATTGTAGGTTCGATCCTCAATCGGGGAAACGAAATATTGAATATTTTAAATTAAAAACTTTAATGTTTTCATTTCTTCGCTTTTGTACAAGGCAAAACGCGGTGTTGAGTCCGCCAATTAACACACAATGACTCAATTTCGGCGGAAAGTGGGGAACGGAGGTGAAGCGAAGTGTCTTAACGCTAGGTTCCCAACCCAAGGTACCCTGCCATGTGCGGGATATAGCGTGAAGCTGAGTATCTACTTGTAATTTTGCTGTAGGCGTTATAAGTATTGATTTCAGTGGATCAAATTTTAACTAATAACATATTTTCAACAACATCAGCGACACCACATGGATGCATTCTATTTAAAAATATATTAACTATAAATAATAGGCAATGGTATTTCAATTTGTAAGTGTAAGAAGACAAACAACAGTGTAACACATAAGCTGTAAATTTTTCATAAAAAAAGTATTGTAAGTACACTAGAACCATTGTACTTTTTTTTTTAAATATTGTATAACATTTACTTAGTCATGTAGTAAGTGTTTTCAATTAAATTATACATAATAACTAATAATTATATATCAGGAATCTAACATACATTGCTATGCAAATGATAGCACCGTACAAGTGTTGTACAAGACTAGCACAGTGCACAGTGCAAGTCTTTCTCTAGAAAACGTCGACCAGTGCTCGTTTGTCTTGCTTTTTCCATAAAAAAATATAATAATGTTATGTATTTCCAATTTATTTGTAACTTTCCACTATAATTACACATTTTAAATAAAATTATTTCAACCGGATTCATGTTATTTAGAATTAGTGATCCGTTCGTGGCTTCGCCATTTAACTAAGGGATACTAATGGCCTCATAAACTCAATTATTTTATAAATGTTGAGTGATTAGTACCTCCTCATGTAAACATATCTATTACACATAACAAAATTAGATGATAAATTAGTATTCATGTAAAATATTAATTAGGTATTACTAACCAAATAAGTACACACGTACTTATTGTAAATATTTCTTTATTACATCATATATGATGTAATAAACAAATATTTACAATAAGTACGTGTGTCAATGCTGTATTTTTACTCAATATTTTTTTGTTTCTTTACAGTTATTTCTTTCTACTGGTCAGTTTCCTTCGTGAGTTTTCTATACATCGTAATGCCTTGGCAAAGTGAATTGTGCTCAGCTGGCGCGCTGTGGCGCCATAAATAAAGAATTGTCTGAATTAAATGTCCTGTCACATATTGTCCTTCTTTGCAAGATACCACTGCTATTCCTTTGATCTGATTTCTAAATGTTTTATATTGATTGCATAAAAATAAACAAAATCTATTAAAAATATCATTATTTATACAAAACTCCTACACGAACTATCTGAGCTATGTAATTTTTAAAAACTTTGCTTATTTACAATATTTAAGAATAAGATTTTAAAATATTATATTTTCACCAAATATATTGTATTTTTTTTATTTTTATAAATATTAATAACGTTTTATCAGTCGATTTAAAGATTTTTACTATTAAATTTTAAACTTATTTAATCAAGGTGGCCTAAATGACCATTAAGTAATTGAATCATAGTGCATTATGGTATAGTGAGGATTTTTGTAAAGCTAGGGCCAAGAGAAATAGAGCTTTTGCTAAATATAAAAACAATCGTAGCGATTTCAACTGGTCGATTTATAAGGCTGCAAGGAATCGGTGTAATCAGATGTGTAGAAAATTAAAACGCCAATATATCTTCAACAAAATTCGTGACTCTTCCCCTGAAGCAATTTTAAAAATTTTAAAATCACTTGGTATTGGTAAACTCGCAGTCTCCCCTATTGACTCTAACCTTAATTTAAATACTCTCAATCTTCATTTTTCCAACACCTCTATTCTTGATTTTTCTACTAAAACATGTTCTCTTTCTGAGATTCATAGTTTGCCAAAACCAAATTTCCCAATTTTCAACTTTTCTTATATCAATAATGATGATATTAAGAGGACCATTCTTGCTATCTCATCTAAGGCAGTGGGTTCGGATGGTATTGATCATAATTCAGTCGCATTATGATCACTTTAATTATAGAAATCCTTCTTCCTGTAATCACACATATAATTAATTTTTCTCTTTCCTCAAATGAGTTTCCTGAGGCGTGGCGTAAGGCATTTATTCTCCCACTTCCCAAAGTAACTAATCCTACGCTACCGTCTCACTTCCGTCCTATTTCCATTTTACCTTTCCTCGCGAAACTTCTGGAATCCACTGTCTACCATCAAATCTCCAAATATTTTGCTAAATGTAACTTTCTAAACCCACTTCAGTCCGGATTTAGAAGTGGACATAGTACTACTACTGCTTTGATGAGAGTTACTGAAGACATTAGATTAGCAATGGAGAATAAGCAGATTACACTTCTTGTTTTAATTGATTTTAGTAATGCATTCACTGCAGTAGATCATGATCTTATCATTGCTATTGCTTCCAAAACTAATGTCTCCAGTTCAGCTTTAGAATGGTTTTCTTCCTATCTTTAGGGACGCCAGCAGTCAGTCCGTGTAGGTCAGAATAACTCTGACTGGCATGATGTGAAGGCTGGTGTGCCTCAAGGCGGTATCTTATCTCCCTTACTTTTTTCAGTTTCATTAACTCCATTACTTCCATTTTAACCTCTCGATACCATCTTTATGCTGACGACTTGCAGCTTTATGTGCACTCTAGCGTGGAGCTCATTTCCGAAGCCATTCACTTTCTTAATGAAAACCTATACCAAATTTAATTTGGTCTCAAAAATATGGCATCGAGGTGAATCCCAATAAATGTCAGGCGATAATTGTCGGCAGTTCACGTCAACTGACTAAGCTTGACTGTCACCATTTGCCTGATCTGAAATATAAAGGCACAGTGATCAATTTCTCTAGCACTGTGAAGGATCTGGGATTAATAATTGACAATAAATTGTCCTGGGGCGTATATGTTACCGAGGTTTCGCGAAAGGTATACGCATTCCTGCATTCTATGATGCGGTTAAAAAAATTTTTACCGGTCAACACAAAGAAACTACTAGTTAGCACCTTGTTGCTTCCTATTATTGACTATGGAGATGCTTGCTGTTTGGATATGAATAAAAAACTCTTAAACAAACTTAAACGGATTTTTAACACCTGCATACGTTTTATTTATAACCTACGCAAGTATGATCATATATCGTCTTATAGGAAGTAGCTTGGTTGGCTTTCGATAGCCGATCGTAGGAAGTCTAGGGTCCTTTGCTTACTGTACTCCATCCTTTTTAATCCTAATTCTCCTTCCTACCTGTCCTCCAACTTTTCCTTCCTTTCCGATTTCCATAATAAGTCCTTGCGATCCCAATCCAATCTCACGCTCTCTACACCCAGCCACACTTCTGATTTCATGGCCAACTCATTTACAGTAGTAGGAGTCAGGCTGTGGAATGACTTGCCTGAAGAAATTAAAAGAGCTCCTTCCCGCGAGGCTTTCAAGAGCCGAATTAAAAAAATATTTTTTACTTGAAACCACACTGAAATATAAAATATAGTTTATATAGTAATATTATATGTATTATGGATTTGTATTTGTTGTTTTATATCATATATATTGATGAGTATACGAGTATGCGTTTATATGGTTATGTATGTATATGTGTATTTATGTATAAGTATGTGTATGTATATGTATGTATATATTTATATATATGTATGTGTATGTGTGTATTTATGTATATATATGAGTGTATGTATGTAATAATAGTGTACACCTACTTCTACATTTCCCACCTGACGAGGTTGGCTGGCAGAAAATGCTGTTGAGCGTTAAGCCCTCCTTTTGTGCAAATTTATTGATATAAATTGTGTACAATAAAGAATAAATAAATAAATAAATAAATGTTATTTTGACTTCTACTTGCTATACTTACTTGTATCGTCATTGACATTAAAACCAATACATTTCACATTTGTTTTTTTTTTTCATCTCATACATGATAATTATTTCCAACAGCGGCCCTTGACGAGTTGCTACCAATTAACAATGCTTTCTTTCTATCGACCTAGCTTAGGTCCAAAAAGTCCAACGTGTGCTGCCTATATTTCCAAATATTTATAGATTAATTTTAAAAAATATATATTTAAAATTTTATTTATAAAAAACTAATAACTCAAACCTACGTACGATTACCGAAAACTTTTTTATTTATTCTTATTTAAGTGGCTATATGTGGTCTATTTTATTTAGTTACATGGTTTATCCCTGGTTGAGTAGGCAGAGATAAAGCTCTCTGTGTACAGTACTAAGTTTCAAAGACCTGCATCCGTTTCCGTCAATTTCTTCTTACGGCCCTTATAAGATTTCAATACAAATTAATTTCAAGAAAAAAATCCAAAAAGTATTTTATCGGCTTTTTTATATCATGATAAACAATTTTTGATTTGCCCTCTTAAAATATAACGTAAGTACTACTTTAGTTCTTACAAATAACTAAATAATTAGTAACGTATATCTTCATTTAAATTGTAAATATAACAGATTGTGGGTTTCCAAAGCAGAAAACAAAAATACTTATTTTTTTTATTATTTATTTGCTCTGGTAACACGAAAAGATGCGACGTTTAGTTCCGTCATTCAACATGAAATGCCTCAATTTCGGCAGAATGTGGGAAACGGAAGTGTTTTAATGGAAACAGAGTGTTTTCATTCTGGGTTCCCAAGTTATCTCTGCCTACTCTGTCGTGTGTAAGATACAGCGTGAAGCTAAAAAATAACTTTGAGTAACATTTAAATATCTGCTTAGATATTCTAAATAAACATCTTAAATTATTTTAAGTAATTAAAATTGTCAGGAAACAATTTTGCTATATTAGGCTTGACAAGGCAATCGACAATTTAAGAGTAATCGACCTTTATGTAATGACCTTCGAAAAGAATCTGTGTCTACGATATATTGGTTAACAAAACATTTATATAGTATTGTATATATCAGCGAATCAAATGTATAAGAATATTTTTATTGGAAGTTACCCAAGATTTATGAATGAATATTGAAGACTAGACAAAAGGCCGTACTTTAAGTAAAATAATTAGGAAATTCATATATTGTAACTACTAACTAAAACATATTATATTATTATATGATTGCTTTTAAAATGAAAACAGATAGACGATTTTATATTTCAAAATTATATAAAACCAAAAATTTTACTTGAACCTTAATCCTTTGAGTTAAGAAAAACGAATGAGCAAAACAAGTTGTTATTGGAGGGGAGCGGCTCTCGCGCAGTTTGACGCGAACTGCCATGAATGTACGCAGCTTAATCATTGGATTCTATAAAAATACACAATTCAAGTGAAAGTGGTTACATTTGTTGTATATAAAATATAAGTTGACTCAAGAAAAGTGTGATACTATGATTTAAAATTCTATGGTAGGTTTAATAATCATGATTTTCAAATAAATACAAATACGGTACGCGAATGAACGAGTGATTATAGTCTGTACCTGTTTAGGTTATAGACTATATTCGCGTGTAAACATATTATTTACTGCTAATGATGACTTATCTGTATAGCATCCGATGTAATGACTAATAATATGGATTGATAGAGGCCTCGTTTTAATTATTACTTATAGACAATTTGTATGGTTGCTTAATATTATTTAAATTGTGTTAAGTTTTATGCTTCATATGTATTTACAATACTAACATTGCTATAATATTTAGTTTATACCACTTGCCTATTAAGTTCAATTTTATATGAAGGTTTAAAACAACAAAGGGACTCGCCAGATAAGGCTGGAAAAGCTTTATGAGACGCCACTCGGCTTATAGTGAATTGTTTTTAATATGATTTTGTTGGTTTTTATCCAAAACAGCGACACACCTAATTTTGTGCCTCTTTTTTACAGTAAGGGAGTTATGGGGGCTACAGCCCCTTATTACAATTATATTTATGAAATTTAAATAGAATATAACAGAAAATCATCTCATAATTAAATATATTTTTTAGAATGTATGGGATATTAAAAAAAAAAAAAAATATTTCTTGATTACGCTTTTATATACTACCCCGTGAATTGACAAAATTGTAACAGAATTTTATTACTTTGTCTGATTGAAATGGTAACAGTAAAACATATTTCAAAATAATAAAACCTTCATTAGTAGGTACGATCATGCGTAAAAAAAAATATATAGACACTAGCTTTATAGTCGAATAACTAAGTTTTATATATGAGACATGACAAATTCCAAGAACCCGTTAACTCTGACCGCAGATACAATGGATTCTTCAAAACTATTTACGTGCCGTAAATAACCTAACCTATATAGCCACTATCGATAAATTGTCTATTTCACACACAAAGATTATATCTTATATAGTAGATTTTGAGATAGAGGAGTTTTTTTTTTAATTAATATAAATAATGGACATATATGTGCCTAGGTGTCGCACCCGCCGCCTTCGTCCACTATGGGACACTTTGGCGTAGGTACCATAGTGGACGCGTCGATACTCTGCTCCCGTATTTCTAAACAGTGACATCTTCTAAATTGTTTTTTTTTTAAATGTAATAAAAAAATAATTTTGATCTATATAAAAGGCACATCAACTTATCTAACTAATTTAATAGCATAATCACTAATACTATCATAGCGCGGCGTTGAGTTCCGCCACTCAACACGCAATGCCTCAATTTCGGAAAGTGGGGAACGAAAGTGGAACGGAGTGTCTTAACACTAGGTTCCCGGGTTCCTCTGCCTACCCTGTCTCGTCCGGGATACAGCGTGAAGCTAAGAAAGACTAATACTGTATTGTTCAAAATATGTTCGAAAAAGTTTCTTCATTTTATTGTTTCGTAAGACGTAGTATAGCATAATATATTTTGACACTTTCAAAGATGATCAATCCCGTTACAAATTATTTTTTTCCTTATCTGTCAAAGGACTAAATTAGTATAGTGGAAAGTAAATCACACTTATTGCTTTTAGGGAACGCGTGACGCCCGCGCTACAAGGATCCTTTAAGCTTTCTTTACCTGCACATGATTTCATTATAACTTAAATTGGAAGTTAAGTATCGATATGAGGCCTGCCGTTCTTGCAACATCACATCTACTCGAGGTAATGCCATACTTAAAATTGCTACTACATACTACTACTATATGGCGCGGGCGGCACTCGCTCCCTAAATGCTATAAGATAAAGTAGACTTGTGTAAATCACGGCAAAGCGCGGTGTCGAGTATTGTCACTCAACACAATGCCTCATGAATTCAACTGAAAATCAAGGAAGAGCCCTAAGGCCTTCCCTGCTATTTGAGAAATACAGCTTAAAGAATAAAAAAGGTATAAAAATATAATTTAGTTATTATTAAAAACATGCGTGAGAGAGTCATAAACTTATGTATTAAAAGCATTAGGCATCTAAAGAACGCAACGCTTGGCGTACTTACAGTAATTTCTCTCACGGGCAAACAAGAATATTACTTAATAAGATAAGATCTGTAATTTTTGTAATTATTATACATTTTCAATGAAACAAATTTAACCAGATTAATCACTTATATAAATTACTACATATGTTTGGAAATCCGATGTTACGAACACTTTGCATTAGCAAACTAAAGGACTGACTTCTGGGAAGAAAAAATGCGAAATTAAGAAATTGACAGTCTTGATTATCTATCACTTTTCTAACAATTACATTGATATAAATGAAACGTTGCGAATATGTAGAAATAATTTTATTTTAATATTTCAATCAATAAGCAAGTTTAGATGGTCTATAAAAGCTCTATTAACATATTTTACTGCAAAGGTGTCAACAAAAAACGAATGGCGCCACTTTATCTGTCTGCTTAGATAACCTTTTCTAAATTAACGTACAATTAGAGAACTATTAACTGGGAATAGTGACAACTATTTAGTTTTAAATATATCTCTCTCAGATAGGTCAGGCTAAATAAAAAATAATAATATATTCACTTTTTATGTAGAAATTTATAAGCTTTCTGAAAATGATTAACACACGACGCCCATATGAAACTACTCAAAGTAGATAAGGCGAAATTTGCTCAAACGGAAAATTCTGGCTTAGTACAGACACAATTTTGCGTATTCAAGTGGGAACGGGAAAAAGTAGAATTATATTTTTTATTTCATAAACTTCATGTTATCCAAGTTGCAAGTATCAATTACTTTATATGTACATATATCTTTCTTTATTGAAATACAAATATATTGACATATTAATGTGAACATGTATCATTAATTTTATTCCTATACGAATATTTCAAACCACCGTTACTCAAATTTATATATAAAAATAATATTTCTATTATTAGTATTGTCGTTGAAAGTTTTAATTCTGTTTCACATATTTAAGCTGTGTGTATCGTTACAGTTTTAAGGTCGTACGTCATACATAGGCTTGGGTTCAAATCCCACGACGTTCAAATTATTATATGTTTTTAATAAAGTAGTATCTATGTAGTGTATTTTAATTCTATTCGGGGTAATCGAAGAAAATGATACGTTCTTTTATCTACAAAAGTTACATTAATTTTTAATATATTTATTTAATAATTTATGAAATTTACACTTTTTATTTGAAATTGAAGATGTATAAATAAGATGGAAAGCTTGCTTGCAGCAACCCCTGCTAGCTCTCTAGAGGGCTGCATCGTTTCATCCGCAATGACATGCACCATACGAGCGTGCACAGTTAGGGCGAAATGCAGTTTGTCCCCGCTGCTGTCAAGGGCAGACGAGTGTGGCGTTGGGGACCGCCACTCAGAACGCCATGTCTAGACCGGCAGGATGGAGGACGGAGCAACAAATAGCTACTTGGAAGATAAGAGGAGTTATGGAAAAAAATGTGAATTAGTAGATGTTATAAATGACAGAGATCAGCCGAAAAAGCAATGACACGACCGATTCACTGGGCACTGGGTCGCTTTCTGGGCCGGTGTACCAGAAAAAGTACCAGAAAGCGAGCGAAGGAGTCAAGGTGCAAGCTTGTTATTGTGTCCTCTCGATTGGTTAGTACAATGATAGAGCACAAGGCAACAAGCACGTTCTATGTAGTGTTGGAGGGAATAAAAAACTAATTCATGTGGCGGTTACGACGGAAAGCAAGTCAATCATACTCTTGTCACCAGACAGGAGAATGAATGAAGCTAGAAAGCTTGTATTGGAAATTTGCAAAGAAAGGATGTTGTGTGTGTGTTAAACACATTGTTTGAGCACAAACAAATGCACATGTATACATGGGAATGAACAGAAGATAATAATATGATAGATCTATTCCTAGTGAATTGAAACTAAGTTAAGGACACTCGAGCGTTCAGGGGTGCTAAACTGAGAACAGATAATTAATTATCTAGTTGTAGCTAGAATAAGGGGACTCTTCGCAGTTTGACGCAGCCGCACTGTTTGTCCAAACATGGCGCCAAATTATCGCATAAGAAGGTGGAAGCTTCAAGATCTACCGATCAGGAATATCAAGAAAGAGTTTCCAAGAAGTTAGACAGCTGTGCATCTGAAAAAGAAAATATGAAGCTATGCTGGCAGAACCTTGGGGATTGTATGATGCAAGTGGTGGCAGATGTATGTGGAAAAGGGAAATGAGGCTTTAACAAAAATCACGATGAATGGTGGAAATGGAATATGAATTGAGAGATACTGTAGAAAGAAAGAAGATATATAGCAGGATAGCAGGATTATAAAGTCTCGGGTAAGGATAAAAGTATGACAGATAAAAAAAAGAAAGAAAGAATATAAGCTGCAAATACACCAAATACAAGTACTGATAAAAATGAAACGTTAAAAATCTGAGGAAAAAAGAGATGAAAGGTTAAAGAACTTCTTTCGGGCAAACTCGAAGCTTTTCTGACGGAAAGTGATTGCTTCCTGGAGTTGCTCGCTAACCTGATATATTAAAAGAAAACTTACTAAATAAGGTGATCTTTTAACAGAACAATTACAAGTTTTCCAGCGATGAGTGTAATTTTACAAGTAGAAATATGAATATGAAGACGCTTCTATTACAAGTAAAAGCGAAACGCTGAGTCTTGATGTTATCAATGACGAAATCAGTATAAAATAAATTGAAATTGCAATACGAAGTTTCAAATGGAAGAGGATAGGTGTTAATGCGGAGATGATGATTAATTATGGTGGACCATGCGTCTTGGACCTGTTCTGGTTTTTGTGCAATTTATGCTGGAAATCGAGAGAGGTACCAGACAATTGACGAGGTGCAGTCGTCGTGCCTTGTTTACAGGCAAAGGTTCACAGATAGATTGCGCAAGCTATATTATATTTATAAGCTATAGGGCTACCAGTTTTAATAAACTTAGGTAGTAAAGTTTATGCTAAAATATTTGCCAGAAGAATGCAAGATAGATCTGAAAGGCTATTGTGTGACGCCCAGGGAGACTTAAGACCTAGAAGAGGTTGTAAAGACTTATCCTCCTCATGATCACGGAATTTTTTTTTCGCGTAAACCAAAAGTTTTCTGTGCTTTTGTGGACCTGGAAAAGACATTTGACAGAATTGTAAGAAAGAGTTATAGGAGATACTGTCCCGGTACAATGTGAGCGGACCATTCCTACAGGTGACCGTAAAGGTATGCCAAGACTGTAGCGTTTAGCGCTCCGTTCTCCTTGCCTGCCCCTCTAGAGATACAGCGTGAAGACAATTATTATGCGACTGATGCGATTATGCGATTGAGAGTTAGTATTGGTTTAGCTTTTAAACATCCAAATATTCTTTGAAAGGAGTCGTAAATATAAGTAAAGAAAAAACTTAAGAGTTTAATGTAGGGGAGATGTTTTACGTTTTAAGCAATAAAATACATAGCTGAGTGGTAAAAAGTAGGTTTTTTTTTTTCTATTAAAAGCAAAAATAGAAACAATCCTTGTCAAGTTAAAAAAGAAAAGAAATCAGACTCCTCCGTAAATATCTTAAAATTTATCTTAAATTACACATTCGTGTTTTCTAAATGACAGTATTAAATGATCGCATAGTCATTGAAAAAGATAATTACTAAGTATACCATAGAAACTAAATAAAGCTTTTAATTTTAAATTTCATTACGATTTTTCCTCAATTTTTTTCAATATTAATGTTTTCTTCAATTATCGTGATTGGCGCTATAGCTTGTCACCAGAGTGAAAAAATTTAAAAATAAAATATTTTATTTCTTCGAGTTTGGATCGAACCCAAAACCTGTTAGGTTTACAGTTACACGTTAGTGCCCCTGCACTACGACAGGCTCCAAATATATGCATATTTATATTTCGGTTATTTATTATATTAAGATCGATTATTATAAGCTATAAGTAAAACCAACATTTCTATAAATTCGTGATTTTCCACTTCGTGCATTGTAGGACCCTTTTACATTATAGTTCGTAAAATTGAATTTCTTCTCCAAATTGATACTTTGAAAAGTTATCCTATAACAGATAATAAGAAGTTTTCTAATCATTTTTGATGCTACTATATACAATACCTACACCTACAGCTAGTTATAATTGTTATTGTTGAAGCCTGCTGTTGCTCAGCGGCACAAACGTGTGGCTGTAACCGACAGGTTGTGGGTTCGATCTCCACTCGAGAAAATAAAATATAGTTTTGCGTGTGGTAGAGTCACGTTGCCAGTAATGGCAACACGCATGGCCAGACTCGACCGGATTATTACCACCCCCGGTATTTAAGACTAGCGTTAAGTAGTGGCTTTGGCCACTGCGTTTCGCATTGGGTAATGCCGGGCCTCGGTGCCCTTCCACCTTAAAGGACGGCAACGCTCCTGTAGCTCCTCTGGAGCTACTCGGGGCCGTGGGCGACGGTGGTCACTTCCCATCAGGTGACCCGTACGCTCGTTTGCCGTCTTTTCCATGAGAAAATAAAATATTTAATATTTTCAATTTAAATATTTAATGTTTTCATATCTTCGCTCTGGTACAAGGCAAAGCGCGGGGTTGAGTTCCGCCACTTAAACACGCAATGCCACAAATTCCGAAAGCGGGTAACATAAGTGGAGAGGAGTGTCTTAACACTAGGTTCCAAAGTTCCCTCAGCCTACCCTGTCTTGTGCGGGATACAGCGTAAAGCTGAGTAGTAATAGTTTAAATCACTTTTATTACCATTGCAATAGAAATTGTAAATATAGCCGAATAAAATTAATTATACTGGAAAGAAAATTTGGCAACAGAAAATAAGAATAATGGATTTTTTACCTATGATATGACAAGGTAAGCATATAAAAATATTGTTTGGAAATGTGAACTGAAGAAATTTAATTACCACAAAATTGTGTTATTTACTCAATAAACGCAAATTATAAGAAATAGAATTAAAAAGATGACGTAAATATACAAATATTTGGTAAAATGGTCTTTTTTTATTATGAGAAAATAATAAAAATTACCGAGACATTAATGTTAATATTTATTCGAACATACTCCAAATTAAATCGTGGTTGATTTTAATTCATATCAAATGGGTCTGAGGTAACAGAAGAATGTTATTTCATGCATGTGTTACATACAAGTGTAATTTTTCCACTGGTATAAATTAAATATATATTTTTAGGGCCCCTGTGGCGCAGTGCGACATAGACTGACTGTAAACGCTATGGTTGTGGTTTCGATCTTCTTCCTGATCTGACTACCGAGGGACTGATTTTATGTGAACAATTTTCTTTTTCTGTTTTTCTTTATTTGACAAAGCGCAGCGTTAAGTTCCAACACACATCGTGCAAAGCCTAGAAAAATAGGCACAAGGTGGGAAATTACGTAGTAACAATAGATTGTCTCTGCCTACTCTAGGCTATCACATTTAAAGATTTTTTTTTATATATTTAATATTATAAGCAGAAAGAATAAATAATATTTGAGCTGAAATACCGCTATCAAATCAAATTTACGGCTGGCTTTGGCTGATACATCAAGGCAAATGTAATACTCGTAAAATATATCGTGAAATATTGTCAACGTGAATTTTTTAGGACAGTTTTATTTAATTCATTCAATAAAACAGTATCCGTACGGCTTCGCCTGCTATATTTATTTATTGAATATACAAAAACACGGAATAGCTGAGATCAATAAGATATCAGTTTTAGATAACAGAGATATGTTGTGGCTTAAGAATATAAGAGTGCGGTTGTAAACGCTACAGGTAGTTCGATTCCCACTCGAGATATATCTTGAGATATTCTTTTCCTCGCTCTGGAAACAAGCTAGCGCATTAAGTGTATTAAAAAGTGAAGTTCTCTCTGCTTATCCTAAAAGGAACCGTTCACAGGAAGTTTATTAATTTAAAAGCTTTGAAGTTGTTAGATTTTCATTTTTATAGCAAACAATCATACTTACCAAAATATATTTTTCAAATACTACATAGGTAGAATGTAAATTTACAAAATTTCATGGTAATCGGTGGCGTGAAAGTCAAACAAGCAAATTATCATTTGCATTTATAACATTAGTACCTACTTAATATCCTGCTCTGATGCTCACAATTTATTTTTATTTACAGCTTGTATAAGATCTAAGACGAATTTTGTTTAGTAACTTTTTATTATACAAAGAATTCATGTTCTCGGAATAAAATATTCATATTGAATATATTTTTAAGAGGAATTCGGAGGATGGCGATAGTACATTTTTTTTAAATATAAATAGAATAGAAGCCCATAAAATACCTTGTTTGGTTATATACTTATATAAAAATATAGGTTTGCCGCCGTTATTCCGCTTTGGCGCATTGATCGGGGATTCCCCATCCACAACTACCGAGTTTCAAACTGGCGGAGAAATTAAAATTCCCACGATTAAAAACTAAACCTACAACTATAGTAGTCAGATATTTTTGATACTACTGATTATAGTGTCATAGTTTATTACTGTTAGCCCATATTGGTGATTACTAGAAATATAGCAAAAAGTATTAACTTATCTCGAGCTTTACGATAAAAACGTAACAGGTAAAGGCGTTTCAAGCCTATATTAAAGTAATTAACAGATAAGACTATTAAATTAATAAACTGAATGTAGACTGATAAATAACAAATTGTCTGTATTCTATTAAATATTATGTTTCTTTTATTATAGTAATATTATTGCTCAGTGTTTAGTACTCTTCACGTTTATTTTCGTAAATTTGCTAGTTGAAGAGTGGTGGACCCCAACGTAGCACTTTTATCTTATTATCAAAGCAAAGAAAAATATATTCATTCTCCTGAGTGATAAGCAAACCCACAACCTTCGCTTTTACAATTGCTCTGGCACAGTCACTGCGCCAGTACGGCATAATGGCGGCAAAACTACACCAAATAAGGTTTTCTTGGCGTATTTGTCTTTTTCTCGTACTTTTTCCAAAAAAATATGTGTTTATTTGGTTCAATCGGACAAGGTTAAGTAGTCAGGATATCCGGAATTTTACTTTTTTGGTAGTAGATTTCTATTTAGATCAACGGATGTACATACATACTCGTAAGTATAAAGTTCCTTCCTGACTTTCACAGCATTATATACTTCGTATAATGTTCTTGTTTTCTATAATACCTCTCTCTCAGCTTCAGGCTGTATCCCGCACATGGTAGGGTAGGCAGATCCACTTCTGTTCCCCAATTTCTGACGAATTTGAAGCATTGCGTATTGAATGGCGGAGCTCAACACCGCGTTTTGTCTTGTACCAGAGCGAAGAAATGAAAACATTAAACATTAAAATTGAAAATATTAAATATTTCATTTACTCGAGTGGGGATCGAACCCACAACCTGTCGGTTACAGTCGAACGCTTGTGCCACTGCTCCATGACAGGCCCCGTCTTCTATTATACATATAATAACGTATTTTCAATGTAACATTGTTAATGAGCTATTTAGAAATATATCTCTGGGGGAATCAGACGAAACGCTTATTTTAGTTTGTTGTCTAAAACAACTTCATTTGATATTTGTTTTTGTCAAATCTAAAATTATGTAGGTAATTTATATCCACCTTCTAGCAGCAGCTTTGGCAGTTTGGTTTAATGAATTTTGTAAGATTTACTGAGGCATTATTATATATTTACAATTAAAATTCTAAAGTGTACTACTTTAGTAGCGTTTCTTATGTTTCACAGTAATATGTAAGATTATTTATTAATGAAATCTCTTGTTTAGTTTTATTGGAACGATGTTCCTTATCGCCCGTTGTGAAAGGGGACTAGGCGAAAAAAATTCTTACGCAAAGTTGTAACGACAATTTTTGCTATTGTAATTATTGCGACGTGTTCATGTGTTTCTGTCACTCTCTCCCTCTCTCTCTCTCTGTCTTATAGAAAACAGGTCAGATATTTTCATTTTTATTTCGCATGTGTAGTATAGCGACGATTATTTTTGTTGAGAAAAACTTATGTTTCCGACTTCAATTACCACTGATTAAGTTTATATTAATATTACATTATATTTGTTATTAATAAAAAAATATTATTATAACTTACAAAAAAAACAAACATAATTTCTTCACTAATTAATCGAAGGGCACTTCGTTCCATCCGTGTGTCCCTTGACACCTCTCATTATATTGAAGTAAGTATATGCGTTGCCGAAGGCTATGTTATGTTATATATTTCAAAGTTACTGTGGTATCTACGGTCGTTAATAAAAACGAAAACAAATTGATCTTTAGCTTGGGCACTTGGTCGAATACTGCTAAATTCACCTACCGCTCACGCTGTATCCCGTACAAGGATGATTAGGCAAAAGGAACTTGTGGACCTAGTGTTAAGACACTCCGGTCTGTTCCCCACTTCCTGCCGAAATTGAGGCAATGGCGTGAGGCGTGTTGAGCGGCGCAGCTCAACGCCGCGCTTTGTCTTGTTATCATAGAATCAAATATAAACATTAGCAATTACCATGTAATTTGAAACTATGAAATATTTCATTTTCTCGACTGGGGATCGAATCCACAACCGGTCGCTTAAACAGTTTTATTTTTTGTTTTTTTTTATAAAATAATAATACAGGTGCAAATAGAAAAACTGTTATAATCATAATCACATTTTATAATATTAAAAGATGACACATAAGAGTGGCTTTTTAATTTACCTTCATAAATCTGTGTCCACAGAGTATCCTACTATATTATTACCGTCTATTCAGCTTACATCTAACGACCTTATATTAAGCTCGCATACAAATTAACATTTGTATCCTCTTAGGCAAACCGACAATGCATTCCGAGATATTCACATTACGCCAATACCACGGCGCATACCAATATAATGTTGAGTAAATGCTTCTACAGACACTCGTTCAAAGGCAGTGTTTATGTTTAGCAAACTCCTTAGGCTTGCTTAGTAGCGACAATCACGTAACATTTACTTTCTCAAAACGTTTTAAAGGAAACTCGATCTTAATGACATATGATAGTATGAATTTTGAGTTTAAATTGTAGGATTGCTTGAACATAATTGTTTAAGAATATTATGAACTTTATGGCTAAGAATATAAGTATTTTTGTTCGTAGAGTTGAACATTAGTTCGCTAACATCCGTCTATGGATTTGATGTATTGACGTAATGGTTTTTGTTAAGGTCATTCTGTGCGGATCTGGTGTTGAAATATTAGAAACTGTGCTGCTATCGTTGTGATCTATACCAATTTAATATTTCAATATTCTCCTCATTAAGTAGATAGTTAAAGTATGGTTATTTTGTACTTTATATGAAATTTGATATAATTATCTTGTTATATAATAATAAATCAATTAAAATGTATAAAATGTAAATATATACATACCCCTTATATATAGAACCTACAATATAATAAATAATCAAAGTGCATAAAGAAAAGCCTAAATTTAATCATTACGTCTAGAATATGTTTTATGCAGTTACTAAATTTAAGTATGTTAATTTTATTTTAAAGATAATATTATATTGTGTTTTTACTGAAAAGCCCGTTTTTTATTTACATTGAAAAGTAAAATTTCAGCCAATTCAAAAAAGCTGTTATTTACAGCAATTTTATAGTAACGATTTTTAATAAAACAAACTCAACTCAATACAATGATGAAACCTGCAGTTGATTGGTTAAGCCATTTCAAAGATTAACGTGAACAAATACAAAAAAACACATTTTTAAAAATGTTTTTGTTTGGTTCTATTACGTTATTAAATGTAATTATTAAATTATTTTTATACAAATTATCAAATTTAGTTTTATTAAAACGATTTGTAAGATGCAACGATTCATGAAATCTAAGAATCTGAATTCGATCCTAGTAATATCTACTGTATCATTATGAAACTTGCCAGTTACTTTAACACCTTTAGAGGTTGCAGTTAACCATATAATTTGAGAGAACATTCTATAGAAATTAAAAAAGAAATCATAAGACAAGAAAAGTATATTTTTTTTACTTTTCTTCTAGTATAGAATGTGATTCCATATTCTAGTAAGTAATATTTTTAAAATGGTAATGAAATAGATAAAACAGGGATTTTACAGCTTTTGTAAAAATCAGATCTAAATTGGCTCTCCCCAATCATTTGGACGACATTTTTTTTTACGTTTTCAAATATTGTTATTTACTTAATGTACTTTAATATCTTTTTTTAATAATACACATATCATAACGTACTAAAGTTACTTTTCTTATAATATTTTCAATGGTTAATCAAAGATGTATATATTTTATATACATCTTTGATTAACCGTATTATACTTTAGCTATTTAAATGTGTCTATCTACTTAGGATCATTGAACTCTACTCATAGAGTCTTAAACCGAACCACGGTCTTCGTTCCATTGACTAAATATCATTTCTCGAGGCAATATTAAATATTTATATTAGAAATTGTTAAAATACTTCTATAGAATTTTATATACAATAATCAGTATGGAAAGTTATTAATAAAATTGGTTATAAAGTATCCTAAGTAATGAATGATCAATGCAATTATTTAGAATTTGACATCCAATGTTCATCCTTAACTCAGTAGAAAGTAAAACATAGGCCATAGTAGTTATGGTTTCTGTCTACTTAAACTGTTCTGAGTAAAAAAAGTACATATTATATTAACACTTGTCTTTACCTAAGAGTACTGTCTGTGCTACATTCCTTAGTACTAATTATCTTAATTATATCTGGCTCTATTACTACCTGCTCCCATGATATATGTAAAAAATGTCAAGTTAAAATAACGATATCAATTCGGGGTACAATTCCAGCGTTTACAAACGTTGAAATGCTGTCTCACGATTCCGATTGTCTTTTCGATTTTATTCGAACGGGTTACTTTTTTCAACTTTCATTTGGTTTCATTCATCTATTGTTGTTTCTACAATATATACCAGTCACAGTACCTTACACCGAAATTATTGTATATTTGTACCTATAATAGACTGATAAAATACTTTTTATGGTTTTTTACGAACAAATAAATAAACTTTTTCCTTTATTTTACTCATACTCTCATACTTATACTCAGCTTCACGCTGTATCCCGCACATGGAAGGAGACAGAGGGAACTTGGAAACCTAGTGTTAAGACACTCCGTTCCACTTCCGTTCCCCACTTTCCGCCGAATTTTGAAGCATAGCGTGTTAAGTGGCGGAACTCAACGCCGCATTTTGCCTTGTACTAGAATGAAGGAATGGAAACATTAAATTTTTAAATTGAAAATATTAATTATTTGATTTTCTCCAGTGGGTACGAACCCACAACCCATCGGTTACAGTCAAACGTTTGTGCCGCTGCGCCACGATAGGCCTCAAACAATTTTTTTTAACAAAAAAATATTGTACACATTATTATGTATAATATATCTTAAATATTATAATGGGAGAACCATTTACTAACCTCACTCAAAGATTATTTCTTTTATCATCTCCTGTTTAAATGAAATTTTTTGTGTAGTTTTTTTATATTTAAAAATAAATCCAATATCGTAATTGGTGAAAATAAAGACATATAGATATTTGAATTACAAATATTTCGTTGGGTAGGCAATGTATACACTGGCTATATACATTCTCTCTCTCAGCTTCACGCTGTATCCCGCACTAGGCAGGGTAGGCAGAGGGAACGAAAGTGAAACCTAGTGTTATGACACTCCGTTCCACTTCCGTTCCCCACTTTCCACCGAATTTGAGGCATTACGTGTTGAGTGGCGGACCTCAACGCCGCGCTTTGCCTTATTACCAGAGCGAAGAAATGAAACATTAAATATTTAAATTGAAAATATTAAATATTTCATTTCCTCGACTGGGGATCGAACCCAGAACCTGTCGGTTACAGTCACACTCTTGTGCCGCTGCGCCACGACAGGCCTCAAACATTAGTAAACCTTACATTAGTTAACCTTTTTGTTTATTTACAAATCTCTAACTAAGCTTAAAATAAAATAAGAATAAAATCAAATATGGTGCTGTTCTTGTGAAAATTAAAGGAAATTTACAATTTCTAAATACAATACAGTCTGGCCATTCCCACGTCTATTCGCTACAATACAATGTAAACGAAACCCGATTGCTCTTAATCTATTGTTTGGATTATCTCAAATTCATTGAATATGAATATTGTTAGTATTAAACATTTACTTTAAGTTAGTTAACCAGTTAAAGATATTAATATAGTTTAATTTTTAAAATAAAATGTTATACGTTTTTGAACATTTATTACTTATTTAAAGTACATATCATCTTTTAATTCCTTGAAATTGGCGGATTGTGTTGGTTATATGTTGTCGGTAAAAATGACTGCTATTTCAGTTAAATTTCATCACCGGTTGGATTTAATATCAATCAAGGCTTTTATTTATTACATCATTTTCAACTAGAACTGGAATTTCCAAATGGAAATATAGCTGAAACAACATATCTAAAGGTAAATCTTCATTTTGATATATATTCAATAGGTTTTTATATTTTATGAATTTTGTACAGCAGGTTAAAATGGAATATATAGGATTACTTTGTTGTCCGTCCGTTTATCCGTTTGTTTATAGTAGAGATTGCATTATATATCAAGCTAAAGTTAAAATCCAATTTGCCTGACGACAGTTTGTTGGAGTACAGATAAGCTTCTTAGTCAACGATACTTAGATACGAGCATTTATTGTTCTATACAATCACATGAAGTGAAAACTTAAGGCAAATAAAGTAAAAATATTGAAAAGCTTATAGATATTTTGTAGTCAAATATAACACGCTCATATTTATAGTTCAATACATAGAAAACGCCCGCAAAATTGAGTTGGTCAAATTCTCTGAGTTGTACTGACCCGTTTTTCTATAAATCTGTAAACAGTAACAGATAGCAGGTAGTTCGATACCCTACTAAAAAAATGAAAAATTTAACAAGATAAAGCGCGGCGTTGATTTCCGCACTCAGCTTAAAAAAACTTTTCTCCTTTTTAAAAAGCAAGTTTTTTTATGGATAAGGCAAAAGAGCGTACGGGTCTCCTGATGGTAAGTGATCACCGCCGCCCACGGCCCCATGTAGCACAAGAGGAGCTACGTTGCCGATCCTTAAGACGAATAGGACCGCGACCCGGCATTATCCAATGCGAAAGGCAGTGGCCGAAATCACTACTTAACGCCGGTTTCAAATGCCTGGAGTGGTAATAATCCGGCCGAGTCTGCCTATGCGTGTTGTCATTGCTGACAATGTGACTCTCCCATACGTACTTTAGTCGCCTCTTACGACACCATCAGTACCTTTTCTAAGCCGGAATCACACAATTAATTATATACAACATAGCTCTATGTCATACCAAGGCTATCTCTAGACCCACTAAACCATGATAGCATGTGAAAATTATCCCGTACTTATTTAGTGAACTGATGACGATTTGAGATTTTCCTTACAATGCATAAAAAATATATTTACTAAAATTATCCGAATACGGAAAAACATTTTATATTTTCCTGTATACAAATTAAAGTCTCCTTAAGCTTCGAAGCAAGAAGAGAGGTCTCATAAGTTTGACCTGTTTAACTTGCGTCTGTTTGTCATTTAAGCTCCTGAATGAAGAACACAAATCCTCTTTTTGTTTGACCAATGTATGATAAGCCAAAGTAACAATCTAGTTTGTATACGCCTGTATATGTAAACTTGTAAAGGAATATTCGTTTACAGTGGTCTAGAGAATTGGCTCAATTTCTTATTACACTTGAACGTCTATAGTTTTATTAAAAGCTATTCCTAAGATTTTGCCATTCTGTCTGTAACTCTCTTCACATATGATAAATTGTAAGTAACTTGAGGTTCTTCTGAAATGTTTATTTTTTATTTTTTGAAATTATGAGTTTATAAGTCAATTTTTTTGACTGACCAAATATTTCTAAAATAATAAGATAAATATCGTTAAAAAAAAACATTAAACTAAACAAATAAATACATATTTCGTTTTACGTATTTAACTTCCTTATTGATTGGCCTTATAAAATATAACCTGCTAACATATTTAAAATACATGTACAAGATACTTTCATTGTAAATGCAATAAAAATAATGTTATCTGCGTAGGAATTTCTCTTTTTGAAGTAATAACTCACGACTTCGTGACTCCAGATAAGACGTTGATCAACTTTCTTTACTACTTCACTTTAGTCTACGTCTATAATAATAATGAAACTAACGGGAAAAAAATGTGCATTAAATGTTTTTTTGTTCCGCTTTTGTTTTTGTCAGTTGAAAAGATTCACCGTATAAGCGATGTTGCTACACTCTATAAATATATATTTTTAAAATTCTATATCTTTATATATTCTGTATCTCTGTCAATCCATTCTTATATGAATATTGCTATCACAATTATTATAATCTATATATTCTTATGAGAACACCTACATAAACAGAAAAAAAAAATAATTTTCAACATAACTCTACTGCTTCTACTTGCTACTCTGACGTTGAGTTCCGCCACTTAACACGCAATGCCTCAAATTTGGCGGAAAGTGGGGACTGAAACGGATGGTCTTAACATTAGGTTCCCAAGTTTTGTCTGCCTACCATGACCAGGATACAGCATGAATCTAAAGAAAATAGATCCTTTTGTTTTCTAAAATAATTGATTTAATTAACAAAAGCCAACGTTATGATTTGTTTAACTTGGATTTTAGCGTCAAAATTATTACTTTTGTCTTGAGTATGAACCAACAATTATTACGTACAACCACGTTAACTACACCACGGAAGTGTCAATGAGACAATATAAATGTATATTTATGGTAAACAATGGCTACTTAAACTTTAAGGCTAAGATACAAAATACATAAAATGGTTATTATAATAACTGTCGTGATGTTGTGAGGCGTGAGCTAGGAAGACTTCGAGAAGTTCCATTAACATTTGGGTCGTGTCTATATTTTAAGTCGAAGAATCAAGGGCCCAGCGTGTGACTGGAAAAATGACAACTGGGGCTTCAATCCCCACTTGAGATAGTGAAATGTTTAATATCTTTAAAATTAATTTGGTTTTAAATTTTATATTTGGTAATTTTTATATTTTTTTATGGCGGCGTTAAGATCCAAAATTCAACACAAATCTCAAATTTGGTGGAAATTGGGAAATGGAACGGACTTAACACTAGGTTCCCAAGGTTCCTCTGCCGACCCTGCCATGTGCGGGAAACAACGTGAAACTAAAGAAAATTATCTTATATAAAGCATGTTACTATTAAAGTCAAGTTAACACAATATTTTTATTCTTATCAAACTGTAATGAATTAAGTCTGTCGTGGCGCAGCGGCTCAAACGTGTGATTGTAACAAATGGGTTGTGGGTTCAATCTCCACTCGAGGAAATAAAATATTTGATATTTTCAGTTAAAATATTTAATAAAAACATTAAATTTTCTTCGCTCTAGTACACGGCAAAATGCTGCGTTGAGTTCCGCCACTTAACACGCTCAAATTCGGCGGAAAGTGGGGAACGAAAGTGGAACGGAGTGTCTTAACAATAAGTTTCCAAGTTCCCTATGCTTATCCTGCCATGTACGGGATACAGCATGAAGCTAAGTAGTAGTAATGAATGAGATTGAGTACAATCGGTATATAGTAGAAATTAGGTAAAATTATTCAGTAGGTACAGACTGTATATCTGCGATGCATATTTAAAATGTTTATTTATTAATACCAAGGCTTTAAAATGACATCCAATTTAAGTAATTTAATTACTATGAAATATAATGAAGTAAGCCGTAATATATTTTAAAATATTACCGAAAGGAACGATTTTTCGACACTGTTTTGTACCTACTTCACTAATATAAGAAGAAATTAAATTATAACAACGTTAGTTAAAATCAATAAAAATAACGTAAATATTAGAATATAACATTTATTTCATTTGAAATAAATTAAGTAGTAACTAGAATAAAAGTTAAGTTATAAATATTATGGTAAAAAAACTCGTTATAAACAACTGAAAGCTGCGTATAATCAATATTAACTTCGAATAGGTTTTGCGTCTATCTTCTTCAAACCTACCATCACTTATGATCTGTCTCAATTGTGCTATTCAATGCCAATCAATGCCTCTACTAGGACTTTGCTCGATACTCGTTAGCGAGAATCGAAGTTATTTTCAAATATTTTATAATGATATAAATAGTTTCTTCCGTCGATTATTGATTTCTACTACTACAGTAGTAGTAGTAATATCCTAAGAATTCGTAGTAGTTTTACCTCATGTTTTAGTAACGCGGTGCTTAGCTTGCACGCTCACGCTCTGGCCACTGACTTTTCTAACGGTAGCGTGATCGTCATGGCATCTGATCACAAAGAATTCACTAATCTTTTTTATTTTAAAAAGGTAAATTGTGTTTTTTTTTGGAATGGATAATCAAAAACTACTGTATCGATATTATAAAAAAATATTTTTTACAAAACAAAAAACGAGTTGCTTGATCTAAGTTTTTTTTATTTGGAAAAGTTATGTGTAAGATATGTAAATATCTATAATTGTGAGTAGAAGAATGGCCTAAAGAATGTCCGTATATTTTTCTAGCCACAGAAATTAATAAAAGCATCGGCAGTACAATGTAGCAATTACGATACGCCCGGACGCGAAAGAGGAAAATTCTATGAAGAAAGAATCAAAACGAACAAACGTTCTCGTGTGGAATAATAACAGTTTTGTTCAATTGTAATGACGATTACACACTTGGAAAATTATCTTATAAGATAATCATTTTATTGTTAAATTCTTATACATACATTATGTACGTAGATTATTGCATCGTCATCTTTCTTCTCTATTAGGTATCTTTTGTAAGTATAATAATATACAATGCTAAAATACAATATTAAATATATTAATATTCAAAGCTATTTATCTAAATATGTAGAGATCCCTTGGGCATATGCCCAAACTAATGCAAAACAGAATAGAAATGACTATTTTTAAATTCTTCATTCTCAGAGAAATTAACTCATATCATTCAAGTTAAGGCACTTATCAAATATTTCATGATAGCGTCCAGTCCCCTAATATTTTGTGTAAACTTAAAATATAACTAATCTGCATATGTCGATTCAGGTGTAAAAGTTTAATACAATCATCATCTTTCCGAATTCCACATATTTTCGTTTTACATATATAAATTCAATTGCCTAGCTTAACAAGTATTATGATAGATAAATATTGTCGTTCCATACCTTATTAATATTCCATATTTGAATAAACTAAACTTTTAGGTGCACATGCTGTTTGGAAAAATATTCATATTTATTAGTAATGATTGAGGCCAGTCGTGGCCAACAAGTTAGGAACGGAAAGAAGTGTCTTAAACACAGTGAACACTAGGTTCCCAAGTTCCCTCTGTCTAACCTCCAGTGTAAAACTAAAAGAGGAATAATAAAAAAAGTCAAGGTGCAGAGGGACAGCAAATGGCTGTAAGTGCAATTTGGGTTCGATTTTCAATATGGAGGATGAATATTATTATTTATTTGCTCTGGTAAATAGGCTTAGTGCGGTTTTAAGTTCCGGCACTCAATGTGCAATCTCTTGAAGATTGGGAGGCAAGTAGGGAACGGATTGTCTTAACTCTACCTCTGCCTACCATAGCGCTAAGTGCTCTTTAAAAATATATATTAAAACTGTACTTTGATATGATTACTTATACTTACTTATAATATATCTTTTACGTTTTATAAAGCTTGATAATCTATTTCTATTCATTTGTTTTATTATGCCGTTACCGTTCATGAGGGATACACAAAGCTATTTCCTGAAGTTGTCAGGCTTTGTGTCTATCTAATTAATTTATTGTAAGAAACGATGTTTATATATATTCTTAATAAATAATAAATAATCATTTTAAATGAAACACTTTTAACCGGATTAATCGCTTATATTGTTTGTTAAACATGTTTTTTGGAAACCCGACGTTTCGAAGACTTTGCAGTAGTCCGTGGTCACGATAAAAATGTTTCATTTAAAATGTGTTACAATCGCGAAAATCAAACCAATTAATAAATAATCACTTTTAATTCATTACAACATATATACGTACTCGTATATGAGTATATAGGATCACCTATATACATACATATATGCTGTGCATATATGTATGTATAGGATGACCTTTGTATGTATATGCATATATAAAATTAAACCATTGTACAGTTTTTTAATAAAATAACATATTCATGTAACTTATCTTAATACTAAAAAATATTAGTTATATTAAATGTTATGTAAACATGCGAAAAGTTGAAGAATTATAACTTACAATAATTATATAAGACATTTTATTATATGGATATCTAATTGAAAATAAAACAATAACGCTATTAGAACGGGTAGGCCTCACAAAAAGTAATAAACTATATAGAGAAAAATAAACGCTAGTTGCCAAAGAAACTGAACCTGTGTTTTCCCCAATACGACGTCAACCTGCTAATTCTTGATGCGAAACGGATTTTACAATACTATTTTAAACTTTAATGGTAATGAAATAAAGTTTCTTTTTGCTCAAACAATTTTGTAACAAGTAGTGGGGTTTGATGACATTGTCATGTCTTAAGTGAGCAGTCAGTCGCGAGATCCGGTGCGCACACGCAGTTCGTCGCCATTTTATACTTATTTTGTTTTAAAGCCTTCACTTACTACGCTCTATTGTTAAATAACTTAGATAGATTTGTTGAGTTAGCATTTTTATACTTTTAATTGTGATGCAACTTACATTGTGATGTGATAGTGATTATAGAGTTTTTATCTTTCTGGATTACAATTTACTTATATGTAAGTAGTTATTACAAAAAATGTTTTCTTTTTTATGATTAACTGTTATACAGTATATTAGAATACAGTAAAAATGTATATATTTTTAGTGAATTGTAAGAAAATAATAAGATGTTTTCGAATATATAATCTTGGCAATTACTTGACTTTGCTCTGGTTTTATTTTAAATTTAAAATGCTCAACCAAAATCAGAGCAATAAAAGATACACATGTCGTGATCAATTAAATTGAATATGTCGATACCATAAAACTTTCTATTGATTAATGAATGGAAGTTGAACGCGAGTCCAACGACAGCTTTCCACCGCGCCATTACACTTTCTCTAGACGTTGCGTCATTGCGCATGAGTTCGGTAAATTACACCGTGGTACATTTAAATTATTCTTCTTGTATAGGTAAACCTGGGGATCGATAAATCACTTTTTCTCTGGTAGAATAGACTAGTGAGACTATTAAACGCTTGTTATGTAAAATCATTATTCATTTTTTTTATTTATAAAAAAAAAAAAGGAAATGTTAAAATGAATCCGGTCCTCTTTGTCCTCTTTTGAAACAAACTTTGAGTGAATTTATTGTTATGAAATCTCATACCGTTCTATTTATAAGAAAATTAAATAAGTAAATAAAAACAAACATATAAATTTAAAAAAAACACAAATACCTAGTTAAATATAACTAAAATTGAATTTGCCAGTGATGTTTTAATATTAAAATATTTTGTTTTTGTGAAATTATTTCATTAAATTTTTATCTGTAGAAAAATACCTACTGTAAAAAAATATTAGGTCGTTTAATCAAACGCCCGGTCTTTACAAAATAAATCACCTTTTACTTGACCTTTTAAATTTCATTCTATTATAAATTTATAATATTAACGAACATTCTGTGAAATGATCTCTTAGTTTAATAATCTCTTAGATTAATTATTTTTTAATTTGACATGTAGTTCCTTTGACAGATATGCTTCTAATGTCAATGTAATTTGGAGTCTATAACTTAAGTTTTTAATATTTAATGTTATCTATAAATTATTAATATTGTTATAATAAATACTTTTGAGGCATCAAGATAATGAAAATGTCAAAAGTATATATATTTTTAAAAAGGCATGTTAAATAAATGTCTTTTTGGATTTAAATTACCTTTAAGGATATCGTGTGATGTAATTTAAACAGCTTACGCGTCATTTTATGATCGTGCCACAAAAGCTCGAAGACCAAATTTGGATTATATCATATAACTAGCTACCGGCCCGCGGTTTTACCTGCCAGAATTACACTATTTTGTTTACTAATCTCAATTACTTTTCGGTTCTTTATAATATTATCACTTTTATATTCATTTGATTGATAATATCTATACATTGAAACCTAACACTTCAGCTAAACGAATAAAGATGTTGTCAGACTTAATATCTTTAAATGATGTAACTTTTTTATTTATTAACCAAATTAAATAAACTCTCTTAGCTTCACGCTATCTCCTGCACGAGGTAGGGTAGGCAAAGGGAACCCGGGAACCTAGTGTTAAGACACTTCAACTTTCCGCCGACTTTGAGGCATTGCGTGTTAAGTGGCGGAACTCAACGCCGCGCTTTGCCTTAATATCACAGCGAAGAAATGAAACATTAAATATTTAAATTGAAAATATTAAATATTTAATTTTCTCAACTGGGGATCGAACCCGGAACCTCGCGGTTACAGTTACACGGTTGTGCCGCTGTGCCACGACAGGCCTCAAATTAAAATAAAATAAAACTAATACTAAATATTGAAGAAAGTTTGCCGAAATATAATAGTTAATACTAGATTTAAAGTTGCTTAGCCGTTTCTGAGATAAGCGCGTACAAACGCACAGACAAACAGATAAAAAATAAGATTTCTATATATTTTTTATGTACAGATGATACGACTTGCTCGCCGATTATCCTTCTTGTCTAACTAGATTGTCTTTGGCTTGTAACATATTGTTGTATGCAGTTCAAAAGTTATGGACTGTATCATTATATATAATATAGTTTTAATATTTTATTAATAAATTATGTCAGTTAACTTATGTTATCGAAGGTTAGGCTTAATTTGTTATCAATGTTTAGAAAAATGAAGAACTAGTAAAGAGTTATTCTATTTTTTTTTTATGGAAAAGACGGCAAACGACTCCAGAGGAGTTACTCGGAGTTTTGCCGTCCTATAGGGTGGAAGGGCACCGGGGCCCGGCATTACCTTATGCGAAACGCATTGGCCAAAACCACTACTTAACGCCGGTCTTAAATGCCGAGGGTGGTAATAATCCGGTCGAGTCTGCCCATGCGTGTTGCCATTACTGGCAACATGACTCTACCACACGCAATTTAGTCGCCTCTTACGACACCATCAGTACCAGGGTGATCCTATTCTAAGCCGTAATCACACGGCAAAAAAATCTACTGACGCTATTGTATGACATAAGTAATTTTTCTGCTCAAATAAATAGAGAAAATAAAAAAACGAATGTTGTATGACAAATTACAGCGAAAGCAAAACCGTATACAACACAAATTGTATTTTTCACGGTTAATGTCGTACGTTAGATCTGTTAGACATAATGGAGTTGAACGTATCGGCATCGGTAACTGGTATGTAATATAACTGGACGTCTTAGAAATATTTATAATCATGTAATGCATATGTTTAACGTTGTTCATTTAAACCATTAGTTTATATAATGTGCTAGATTATTTTTCACATGGTTATTTTTTTATTACTGTAAAGAAATGTTAGCATCAGAAATCCCATTTTCTACATTTTCATAGAATTCTTTTCTATTACAAAAAAAAAGACTTTTTTTTTTCTACAAGAAAAAAAATCTAGTCGATAAGTCTTAACTTATTGTATTGCTACATACTATACCTACTGAACTTACTGTACTGACCTATAGTGGCTTGTTGTAAACTAGCGATTCGCACGTGAATTGACCTTTTTGTCTTATCTAACTAGCTTGTCTTTAAGTTGTAATATATTGCGTATGCAATGCAATTATAGTGACTAACAAAAAATATAATACTTACATTGAGTTAAATTACATTTGAAGAGTAACATGTGAAATATAATAATGATTGTATATATTTATTTTATGTTTTTTCAAAAAATGACCCTTCCTTATTTAAGACAAATTAGTTATAATATGTGAATGTATTCTGCTAATGTTTTATTTGTATTGAAACATTGTTTAAACAAAAACAGTTATTTAATTTAACTTTTTTTGTTGTAATTATTATCATTGTAAGAACTGATAATTAAATATAAACAAAAAGATAATTTAAATAAAGTATAGCTGTATTATAACGATTATAGCTGATCCAAAATAATGCATAAAAATTAAATTATGTAAAATCACGGAGTAGCTTTATTTTAGGCCTGTCTCTGTTTAACAGTGCTGAGTTAATCCTTGAATATTAAAATATCTTTGCAAAATTTTTGTCGATCATGTTTACTCTCTTTTTATATAATGATTAATAACTAAAAACAAATAGATACTGTAAAAATGATAGATTTTGAGTTTGACCTCAAGAGGTGGAAATGAAATATATAATATTTTCGATCGTGTGGAATATGACACGGCAAAATGTGGCGTTGAGTTTCGCCGCTCAATACGCAATTCCTGTAATTAAACATTAGGTTACCAAGTTCCCTGTATCTACCTGCATGACTACCCCACATAAGCATGTATGGTAGTCATGCGGCCTACCCACATAGGGAAAGAAAGATATATAGAGAAAGAAATTTAAAAATATATAGCTGCAATCAAGTGTTTCCTTTGATAAAAAAGAGAGTACTTATAGATAGTTGCGTAGCATCATTACATCCTCCTTGTCGTGATTCAGGATATAGATGACGACCTAGAACATTACAAAATTAAATAAACCCGTTCGTTTAGCACCAAAAATCACGATGTAGCGTCAAGGCGAAAAGGCATGTTCCATATTTTTTGCCGAACCCTATGATGGATGACGTCTCTTGGGAAATTGATTCCAATCGATGTAAAAACTAATGGTAAATCCGAGCTATAAATTGTGTACGTGCAAAATGCCATCTCTATCAGAGCTTTTTGATTTTATTTCAGTTCATATAATAATTGATGTTAAATCTATCTAACTGAGCATAGATACCTGGGGGCATTTTATTTACAACTAGCGACCCGCCCGCGGCTTCACGCCCTTAAATAATTCAACTTTATTTACTAATCTAATTACTTTCATAACGTTATTATTTATCAACCGATTTTAATAAAACAAACACTAAATACTAAGTTGAAGTGCATTTAAATCTAGTTTGAGATTAGCACGTCAAAACACAGACAAATAGACAAAAGTTAAAAAAAACTCACTATTTTGGGTCCTTTTACATACGTCCTCTATATTTTTTATATATATTTCCCTGTACAGACAGTGATACGTTACAGATTTACTATAAGTATAATACATATAATTAGGTACAGCGTTAAATGCAGTTTTAATATTTTTATTATCTGCACGTTTTTTGCACTTATAACAGATTTGATTCTGTGTTGTGTTGATTTTTTATAATTACAATAATTCTGAAACTGAAGATAAAAAAGCACGAGATTGTCTTAGTTTTATGTTCATCACAGTTAAATCAATTATAACTAGAAGCATATAATTGCAGAATGCGTGACGTATCGTAATTATATTTTAATTGCCATACTTAATTACAAAACATGGTTTAATCTATATTTTTTTTTCATTTAATAAACATAATTAAAAGATCAATCTAAAAATTCCTTTACGGCGTTGGATTTACCTAGTAGTAGGTAAATTCCATGAGTCTTATAAATCACGCTGTATCCCTTATATGGCAAGGCAGGCAGAGGGAAATTGAGAACCTAGTGTTAAAGAAATCCATTGTGGTTCTCATTTTCCGCCAAATTTGAAACATTGCCTATTGACTGGCAGAACTAAACGCCGCACATTGCCTCGTTACCCGAGCGATGACAACGATATATTAAATCGCATTTACTTTCACAGTCGTATGCTTGTGCCTCGGCACCACGACCGACCTCTTTCAAGGTCTTATATAAATAATACCCACGTTATAATTTCATTACATTTTTTCTATTTTGATGTTTGTATTATTTCGAGGCCAATACGTTCATAGGTTTTCTCAATAACCTCAAATCTGAAATATAATCTAGTACAAAATATAAGGTATGATTTATAATAGGATCAGGATGCAAGTTATTTATTTTCCTATTTGCCATTTGAAGTTTGAAGTTTTCAAATCGAACCAGTAGTTCGTGAAATTAGTGCTTTGATCGAAACATAGGGTATGTTTCCCATGACAGGAAAATTATTCTATACATTTAGGATAAAAATATAATTTAGGATACGAATTTGGTCCGTTAATATATTGGTATAAGCCGATAGTAGAAGTTAAATATCCACTTAGTAGAATTTTTGTTTGTGTGTCCTGAGTTTGTTTGCCAATCACACAAATATTGAAAAAAAAATATGAACTTTGGTATGGCAATAGCTTATAATCTCTTTTTTCAGTTCCATACCGAAAATATACATTTAACAAACATTTCTAATTAAGTCCTTATAGCAAATACATTTTGAATTAATTTATAGTAATTTTAGTTTCATATAATATATTTTAATTCATAGCTCTTAATATTTAAAGCGGCAACAATCACAGTTTTGTAATAAAAATATGAAAGTAGTGATTGGTTCATATCAATTCATATGGCTAGATATAAAGTAGTGATTATTATAAAAAATAAAATTATTATGGAATGAATTTAAAGGTAAATTCTATTTCACAGTTAATAGTTGAGAAAAGTTAACATTGTGTTTAATGTATTAATAAAAATCTACAATTCTTTGTCCATTACAATAATAGGCGGGCACTAATATAATAATGCATTTAATTAAGAAAATAAAAAAGTAACTGCCACCACACGTCATGTGAGCCAGCTGCCATTTCTCCTGGCACTCTTACTCAAATAGGCGTACTCCCAGACTCGTGGAGTCAGTCTCTTATTTACCAGCTACCAGAATAAGGCGACTAACTAGCCTTAATTGGTTCAGTTTTTTTATGGAAAAGACAAGGTAAACGAGCGTACGGGTCACCTGATGGTGAGTGATCACCGTCGTCCACGGTCCAGTGTAACACCAGGGGAGCTACAGGTGCGTTGCCGGCCTTTAAGGTGAAGGTAGACAAACTTTCTGGAGGTACCCATATCGTATAGACCTGGAAATACTGCTGTGTGTTGGCCGTTCCACAGATTTGTGGCGTCTGCAACCGCAGTACCACGTGTCCAGATGGTGTGGATGGTACTTTAGTTTGTAATGTACTCTGCGGTTAGACAATTTGGCGGTAGGTACCAAGTCAAACAGTTCTTTAAAAGACTCCCCGTAATAAATGCGGTAGAGAACGCACATCGAAGATACGTCTCTACGCAAATCCAAATCATCAAGCCCCACACAGATCATTGGGTCCTCAACGATTCAATCAAATGGTTTAAATTGATACCGGTGTTGACCGCTTTCCCGAGAGAGACTTGCATGGCCTAAGTATACAACGTCCACAGTGCTATCATCTCCATAGTAATGTATGTTAGAGTATTCTAACATATTCTTCATATGCAGAAGAACCAGCGTAGCGGACAGCATGCATCCTTGGAGGATGCCAGCTTTTACGGGCATGTATTTAGATCAGAGATCGTCGACAACGACCTTATTACTGCGCTCAGTGGAAAAGCTAGCAATCCACTTCTTTTCTCGGGGGAAATTCTCGGGATGCCCGTAAGATTTAAATTTCGCAATGAGCGCCCTTCTCTTCAGACTAACTGTCATGCCCTGTCCATTAGTTCCAATAGCCGCCCAGCGGTGGGTAAGGTAAGCCAGAAAATCACCGGTTAAGTGACCCTTGTGAAAGCTATATTCCTCCACCATCTATAGATCTTTTAGATAAACTAAGAGCTGGCTATTTATTACACTTTCCATAACTTTTAGAAGAAGGGAGGTGATAATGGCTGCTGTCACCATACGTCATGTGAGCCACCTGCTATATTCTAATAGCCAGCTCTTAGTTTATCTAGATTTATACAAAATCGAAGACGATCCAGTGGTTGAAATACATTAATCCGCGAGTGGGTCATTAGTACAATTATAAGACTGGAATAGAAAACAAATATTATTCAAATATTTACAAGGTATTTGAGGTTAACTTAATTTTTTGTTATTTTTTTATTTTTCTTCAACAATAGTATCTTTTCCAATAACCTTATACAAATATGTACCGTAAAATAATAAAAATGTTATTGAATTTTTACACTGGCAATTTTGTTGCGTAGCTATAAAAATATCATAAAATTATATCACAGAATACCGTTTTATGGACTTTAATGATTATTTTACACCACATCAAAGATAGAAACCGAAGGGCTGGGTTACTCAAATAGTTAAGATGTTTCGTCTTGGACTTGATTATGTTCTCACGTATTATAACTTTATTTTGGTATGGGGCCTGTCGTGCCGCGTCGAGCATGTGACTCTAAACATGACAAGGTGTGGGTTCAATCACCCTTAAAAATATGAAATATTTAATATTTTTAAATTAAATATTGCAATATATCGCAATGTCTTAAATTCTAGGTTCCCAAAATCCCTCTGAATACCCTGCCACGTGCGGGATACAGTGTGAAGCTGCTAATATAGAACCTAGTGCTGTTGCCTAATTTAATACTAAAATGTAACTTTACTCTGTCTAAATACTGGAGTGTGACTGTAACCGACAGGTTCTGGGTTCGATACCCAGTCGAGGAAATGAAGTATTTAATATTTTCAATATAAATATTTTTGTTTCATTTCTTCGCTTGGTATTAAGGCAAAGCGCAATGCCTCAAATTTGGCGGAAAGTGGGGAACAGATGTGGAACGGAGTGTCTTTACACTAGGTTCCCGGGTTCCCTCTGCCTACCCTGCCTCGTGCGGGATACAGCGTGAAGCTAAAAAAAACTGGAAAACAAATCAGGGCGGTACCTAACTTAGATATAAAATTTTAGATAGTTACTTTGAAGTTGTAACTCGTTATATACGATAATACTTATTATTGTATTATATATTAAATATTTATATTTGTAGATTATCTATTGTATACGATTCTTTAAAACCGACTACATGGTATTAGGTACGAATTCCGTACAGCCTAGCGTCTTTGATCCCAGATAAGCCCAGAAATGGCTATATTTAACATATTGCTTTGGATTTGTATCAACATAAATAAAAGCAAGATCCGAGAGTCTTGTTTCATTGTAATATGTCGACAATCTCAAACAAAAGATTTACATAAAACATTTTAGGATTGTATTCTATTTTCCTAAACTTTTAATATTATGAAACGAAATTGTAATACGCATTTAAATTTATTTGTTAGCAACGCCTGTCGTGGCGCAGCGGCACAAGCGTGTGACTGTATCCGACAGGTTCTGGGTTCGATCCCAAGTCGAGAAAATGAAATATTTAATATTTTCAATTTAAAATATTTAATGTTTCATTTCTTCGCTCTGGTAATAACACAAAGCGCGGCGTTGCCTCGTGCGGGATACAGCGTGAAGCTGAGAGAGAGAAAATATAATCTCCTTATTTTAAAAAAGTTTGACATATCTATGTGTTTGTTTGTTTGTCTCTTTCTGTGTCTGTCTATATATTTTTTTAAATCGCAAGCATTGTTCATCGCGGTATTTTTAAACTTCGTTTTATGAAAATCAGTTTAGTGTAAAAGCTACTAACGCTTTGCCAGGATGAGGTGAAATTTTTATTTGATTTTTTAATTTTAAAATTTGTTATCAGCATTTGAATGTGTAAGAGACGACTTATTGAGCATTTAACCATTTTTAATAATTATTATACAAAATATAAAATTGAATGAGACTCGAGATGCTTTATAACACGATGTATTTACAGACTTATCACTTCTGCATATTTTGTGCCCATATGAGATACGTCATATTATGTCCTACTATATTTATAAAATATTATCCTTTTAAGTCTACAAATTGAAGTGTTATTATTATTGTTCTACCGAAAATACCACTTGCTATTATAAAAAAATCTAATTAAAATAACTATTCCTTTTTTATTAGTATCTCTTTTAGTCAATAGATTGTAATGTGTACACAAATTTAGAACTTAAAAAAAAAGTTTATCCAAATTAAGGATATCCTGTTAAAATTATCGTTCATGTAGTGAAATTCAGCTATTTATAGGGGTCTAACTATATCATAATCAAAAAAAATCAAAATCAAAATATTCTTTATTCAAATAGGCCATTACAAGCAGTTTTGAATCGTCTAGTTACATACAATTGTGTGTAGTGTCAGTCGTACAGGAAGCTGCCACCGGCTCGGAAGGCGGGTCTGCTGAGAAGAGCCGGCAAGAAACTCAACAGTTGTTCTTTTCTATATATATATATATATATATATATATATATATATATATATATATATATATATATATATATATATATATATATATATATATATATATATATATATATATATATATATATATATATATATATATATATATATATATATATATATATATATATATATATATAATATATATATATATATATATATATATATATATATATATATATATATATATATATATATATATATATATATATATATATATATATATATATATATATATATATATATATATATATATATATATATATATATATATATATATATATATATATATATATATATATATATATATATATATATATATATATATATATATATATATATATATATATATATATATATATATATTATATATATATATATATATATATATATATATATATATATATATATATATATATATATATATATATATATATATATATATATATATATATATATATATATATATATATATATATATATATATATATATATATATATATATATATATATATATATATATATATATATATATATATATATATATATATATATATATATATATATATATATATATATATATATATCTATATATATAATATATATATATATATATATATATATATATATATATATATATATATATATATATATATATATATATATATATATATATATATATATATATATATATATATATATATATATATGTATATATGTATATATGTATATATATATATATATATATATATACATATACATATACATGGTTCGAACTGCTCTTTTTGAATTACGAATATAGATTCAATATCACCAGCATTGCTCTACCCTAGAGTAATATTCCGTTGGACAATATGCTATGAAAATAGCTAAAGTAGACTAGGCGTGCAGTATTAACATCCGTAAGCTGCCTCACTTTTCTAACAGCATAAGCAGCGGAGCTCAGTCCTCCCGCAAGAGAAGACAGATTGTGGCCCTATTGTAGTTTCGAATCTAGGGTTATTCCCAGGAATACAGCGGTATCAAATATCGATATGGGCAACATAGAAATCCTATGAAATTAAATAACGTATATCACTAAGTACTTCTCAAATCAAATTTCTCAGTCAAATAATGTTTTTCATTACTTTCAAACATAATTATTGTTCCAGTGCTAAGGCTTTAAATAATATTAATATTTTAATTGCCAAGAGATTGAATACATGGCTATTTGGCAATAAATATATATAATTATAAAATTATAGATAAGCTACAAGCCATGGCAAAAAGCTGGGTATTTATAATCAATTTTATCTTGACGAGACAGGCATTTGATTAATAGAGGAAAATCTTCAATCTTGTATTCTTATTAACGAACACGTTAAGTACGTACGTTTATTAGATCAGCAACAACATAACATATAGAAAGGTTATGTTAAACATTACATGTCATCTTTTAATAATATCTTATTGAATAATTGATCCCGATAGATAGATCCGATTAACGTTAGACAAAATCAATCAATTTCGTCTCACTTGTAATTAATTTGGACCTATATAAATTTAGTGATTGTTGTAGCCAAGGAGATTCGTATTGTAAGATATAACAAAAACGTCCAATTATAATTTTGTCATAGCGCAACGGCACCAGCGTTCCCACTCGAGTAAATAAAATATCTAATATTTTCAAATGAAATATTTAATGTTTTCACTCAAATTCGACGGAATGTTGGACGGAGTGTCCTAAGACTAGGTTCCCAAGGTTCCCGCATTAAGCTGAGTGAGTGAGTGAGTTTGTATACATCAATTAACAGGGAACATTTAAAACTATTTCAACACAAGAAATATTTGAAACAATGAGTATTTATTTATTTTTTTCTTGTATAACTACTAACAACGACGTGCAGAATAATCTTAAGTATAGGTGCACAAAAAAGTGTTTTTATTCATCTCAACGTTCGAACGATTTGTTTGTTTACATTTGACAAAATACTCACAAAAGAAATATTAAATGTTTCATAATTATAATACATTTACATGTAATGATATTTTTAGATATTATATAAATAGTGTCGGTTGGAAAAATATCAAATATCTGTGCTATGTTTTTGTTCTTAGAACATTTATCGTTTTTTTATTCAAGTCAAAATAATGAGCCGTCTGACCTTCTATCTATACCTTCTATATATCTACTACATAAAATTTAAACTTAGGTATAGCCTAAGTTAACATAGCTCCTTAATCATGAAACAAACTTCGTTAGATACATTCACATATCATTAATATTTGATAAATTTAAGTGTTAAGCAATTCAAGCAATGGGATATCAAATGATAATATAACTAATCTTCCTGTTAAAAATATATTCTAAGTATACTTTAAAAAACAAAGTACTTTGTAATAAGTAATAAAATCTATATTTTGTATCTAATAAAAACTTTTTTTACTTAACAAAGTTAAAATATTCCACAACATACAAGTTAAGAAAACAATTGATGAGTTTATTTTATTTTTAAAGGCCATTTCTTAGTCATCAATAATTTATATTTACAAACATATAAATATCATTGAAATATCGAGGCCTGTCGTGGCGCAGCGGCACAAGAGTGTGACTGTAACCGACAGGTTATGGGTTTGATCCTACACGAGGAAAATGAATTAATATTTCCAATTTCAATTAATTTAATGTTTTCATTTCTTCGCTCTGGTACTAGGCAAAACGCGACGATGAGTTCGGATTCGGGATTTTGTTTGAGATTCAGCGGAAAGTGGGGAACGAAAGTGTTTCAACACTAGGTTCCCAAGTTCCCACTGCCTGTGCGGGATACAGCGTGAAGCTGAGTCATCTGAACTTTTTTTTTTATAGTTAGATAAAGTTAAGACTTAGATACAGAGAGTTTAGTTTGACGGACATCTTAAATTAACTATAATTTTAAAGTGTCTTCTGCATGCAATACAATATGATGTACACTAATAAGTGTTATTTAATGAAGTATAATAATCTCATTGATATCAGATAATAGTTTAACTTAGAAAGAGCAGTTATTTTATGGTATTTTCATATAAGTTGTTAGAATTATCGTTTTAATACTTATCTGGTATATAAAGAATTATCTTTATATAAACATACGAATTACGTTAAAATGATGTAGGGTATTAATATATAATTCCTATTTATGTATATATCAAGCCTTGAGTTTGGTCATCTTTGTTTTACTACTTTTTAAACATTGGAAAACGGATTGTAATGCTATTTATGTAAAGACAATCCGTATTCTTTAGCTAAACAACGCTAATGAGAAATTATCATTAAGCACCAAACTTTCTTTTTAAAAAAATATTTTTCGTCGTTGACGTAAATAATGTAATGTTTCTAAATTAAATTAAAAAATGTGATGGACAAGAAAATACCTATTTATGTTTTATATTATTTTTCTTTTTTATGTTATTTATAAATACTTAAGTATAAAACTATATCGCATTAATATAATCAAAAGTCACTTTAGGGCAAAAAAAAATCTCGAAAATATAAAAATGATACACTCTTCATAAACTACTAAAACTAGGTGACATAAAGTACGGTACTTCTTAAAATACTATAGTGTCGATTCACCGTCATTATAAATCTTTAAATATGAATAATAATACGACAAAACAAGATATAAAAGTATGTATTATTCGATGTGAAATTGACAAAAATATACGATATCACCGAGTCTTAAGAGAAAGCAGTACGGCACGCTCTAATGCTTGTGGTCAAGTGGACCGCTAGAGTTTCGTTCATTGTTTGAAATACATAGTTTCTAATTATTAACGGTTTTTATTTATATTCTTCATAGAAATTACCTTGTTTTACATATATAATCTATTAAGTATATTTATTTATTAATTTATGTGTTATTTAAATAATAATAATATTAGAGTTAAAAATATTATTATCGGCGGAAAGTAAGGAACGGAAGTGGAACGGAGTGTCTTAACACTAGGATCCCGGGTTCCCTCTGCCTACCCTGCCTCGTGCGGGATACAACATGAAGCTGAGCTGAGATGAGATGAGAGTTAAAAATTTCTCTTATTTTCGAGATGTCTTGATGTAATTGGCGGTATTTGCACCACGCTTTATCTTCTTACCAAAGCGAGAATACTAAAACAATTTAACCGTCCCAGTGAGAATCAAACCCATAACCGTTGCGCTTACAGTTAAATGCTGTGTCAATATCTATACTTTCAATTTCTTTAATAATTGTTTCTGCTTATTTTTCGATTTCAAGTAATTATTATCAAATCATTTATTCATGTAATAATAACACATATTAACTGTACACGACCTTTACAAATGAAAAGGGTATTTTCAGTGGTATTAAAATGAATATTAAATATTGTTCTATGGTATGAGGCCTATTGTAACGCAGGAACACAAACGTATGACAGGTTATGGGTTCGATCCCCACGCGAGAAAATTAAATATTTATTATTTTCATTTCTTCTCCCCGGTAAAAAAAAACATTTTCGCCACTCCACCTGCAATGTCTCAAGTTCGGTGGAAAGTACGGAAAGAACCGGAGTGTCTCAACACTAGGTTCCTTAATTTTTTCTGCATATCCTTGTATATGCAAGACACAGCGTGAATCTGAAAATAGTTATAATTTTACTAAATTTAAATTTTAAAAGCGTATAAAAATTTTTGAACGAAGCGGGATTTGAATCCGCGCCTTTTGAAAACTGTTCAAGCGCTCTGACCGACTAAGCCATCCGTTCTCACCAAGCTCCGTCAAAAGGAGGCGCGGGTTCAAATCCCGCTACGTTCGAAATTTTTATACGCTTTTTAAATTTAAGTTTAGTATTTTCTGTCCAATGTGTAGAATAACACTTAAAAAATAGTAAAAAATAATGATAAATTTCTTTAGTACAAGATAATCGATGTCGATACACTTAACAGTGATGGATGATGGCATTTTCATGGGAATAATTGGATACTAAATAGCCAGGCAATTCAATGTACAATCATCCGTTAGTATACGCACAATTATTTATTTAGTTGAGACCTGTGTGACGTGGCGTGTCACTGTAAACACGATATGTTTTAAGTTCGATCCTCAGTTAAGGAAATGAAATATTTAATATGTAATAAGGCAAAGCGCGGCGTAGAGCTCCGCCACTCAACACGCAATACCTCAAATTCGGCGGAAAGTGGGGAACGGAAGTGGAACGGAGTGTCTTAACACTAGGATCCCGGGTTCCCTCTGCCTACGCTGCCTCGTAAGGGATACAGCGTGAAGCTGAAAAAAAAAATTTTTCACTCTGATGACAAGGCGATGTTGAGTTCCACCACTCAATACATTAAATTTGGCTGAAAGTGGGGAATGGAAAGGAGTGTCTTAACACCAGGCTCTGCATTCCCTGCCATGTATGGGATATAGCGTGAAGCTGAAAATCCATCCATCATTTGTTATAATAAGCTTGTACAATAACTTAAGATATTATACGGAAAGGAAACGTTTTCTTTATGTCGAGCCCGCTACGTTCGTGCATATAAACATGTTTAAAGTGAAAATTTAAGATAGTTAAACATCGATCAGGTAAAGATGGTCTCTAAGCATACAGTTAGAAAAACTTATAATATCGGGTAATATTAATTTTATTTCGTAATTTACTCATTTCGTCATACAAAAAGACTTCTAGTCTTTTCAAACATTTTTATTTCACACCTAAAATACAACCCAGTTGAGAATGAAATTAAACAGAATATAAACTGGTGGCTTTATCAATAAAAGTACCCGAAATGGTTTTCTAAGTTTTCTTTGATCCGTCATGGCATGGGGTCACAAGCGTAAGAAAAGCGTAATGTTTGTAAGTCGCTCAAGAAAATTAAATATCTAAAATATTCAATTTGTCGCACCTAGTTTTTTTTTGCGCTTTGCCTTATTACCAGAGCGAAGAAACGAAATGTTAAATATTTAAATTGAAAATATTAAATATATCATTTCCATGATTGGGGATCAAACCAAGAAACTGTCGGATACAGTCACACGTTTGTGCCGCTGCGCCACGACAGGCCTCAAGTAACGAGGTAAAAACGTGTTTTTGAGTTCTGCTAATTAACACGTAATACCTCAAGCATTCGGCGGGAAGTGGAGAACATCTTCTCTCCTTAACATCAAGTTCCCAGTTTCTCTATATCTTACCTGCTATGTGCGAAATATACTGTGTATTTATAATAAAAAAAAACGTTTTCCTTTATATACAAAATTTACTTAATAACTATTTAAATATGGCTAAGTAAAGACAAATAATAAAGATTAATTATTTTTACACCCGACGCAGCCAAGACGTGTCGTTAATCTAACATAAATGTCATCAGATCTAGGATATGTAATAGTTTTTAACGTGTCAACCGCTTCAATAGAAATGATTTCTAATGAACTTGTGAAAGTACGAGGTTTACCGCAACTTGGTCAGATATAGTTGATACCACATTCCTTCAATTAATTTACTTTACTTTTAAGGATTTTTTTTAAATATTTAAAGCCATAACAGAATTAGTATTACAGAAAATGATATATAAATAATATAAGATAAGAAATCCTTCAAATATTATTTTTATAATATATACATACATGAACGTGTACGTATATATAGTATATCAATATTAACACTCAGCTTCACGCTGTATCCCGCACATGACGCGGTAGGCAAAGGGAACTTGGGAACCTAGTGTTAAGACACTCCGTTGCACTTTCGTTCCCCACTTTTCGCCGAATTCGAGGCATTGCGTGTTGAGTGGCGAAAAACAACGCCGCCTTTTTACCTTACTTTATCAGAGCGAAGAAATGAAACATTAAATATTGAAATTGAAAATATTAAATATTTCATTTCCTCGAGTGCGGATCGAACCCACAACCTGTTGGTTACAGTCACGCGCCAAGACAGGCCTCAACAGGTCAATATTAACAAAAATACATTATAATATCTCTAACAAAAATACATTATAATATCTATCTTTTTATTGAGGCCTCCTGTTGTGGCGCAGAGGTGCAAGCGCGGCAGGTTGTGGGTTCGATCACTTCTTAAGTGAATATTTAATACATATTTTAAAGGAAATATTTAATATTTTTAATTTTTTCGCTTTGACAGAACAAAAGAATTACAATATTCAAACGCAATGCCTCAAACTTGACGAAAACTAACGGAACAGAGTGTTTTACCACTCTGTCTCTCTTGCCATGCGCACGTGTGATACAGCGTGAAGCTGTATATTAACTTCTTCCTACTAACTATGCTTGTTAACTTAAAAAAAAAAAAACAATCAATTTAAAATAAACTATTAACTTGTTTCAGATCGAAGAAGACATTACAGTGAAATAAAATTTCAGAAAATATATAACGAAAAAATCAAATAGTGACATACTTGAAGTGTAAAGTGATAAAGTGATGAAGATTTATGTTTTGTGATGTTTTTTGATCGAGGACCAATGAAGCGACGAAGGCGTTATATATTCTATACAACTATTCAATGAAATCTTTTACAATGAAATTCGCCATTTGGATTTTCACAGGATGCCTCGCATTAAGTAAGTATTTTTTTTTAGTTCAGTTATATATATAATATTAAGAAGACGTACGCGACCGTTTTAACATATAATTTAACTGTAAATGTAATGTATGTGTACTTGTATGTGTTCCCCATTCGGGGGCGGTTCTCTGATAAAGAAAGCCTGATATTAAGTTACGTCAGTGAAAATGCAATGCTATTGAAATTACGATAAAAATGTGCCTTAAGCTTATATGTAGCTTATATTTAAATATATTTTTCTTTACTGAATTAACACATCTAAAATAGAATCAACTTATATTAAATCTTAGTGCAAATGTTCCTTGTCGAGTATATTTGGAGAAACAAACATTTTCATCTATATTTTTTTGACAGTTCTGCTAGGGGCTAACCATTTCGCTTAGTAAGAGACGTTCTAAATGCGCTGTGACAAGTGAGGTGTCACAGTGCATTTAAATGATGTCAGTGTCACTATCAGCATCAAAAAGACGACTTGAAGAAAACAAAATTTTTCATTCGCAAAACTAATATTATATAGTAGACTGTAAACGACATATTGTAGATTCGATGCTCACTCGATGACTCGACTCGAATGAGATATTTAATATGAGATGAGATATTTAATATAATTAAATATTTAATAACAAGGCAAAGCGCGGTGTTAAGTTCCGCCACTCAACACGCAATGCCCCAAATTCAGCGGTAAATGGAGAACGGAAGTGAACGGAGTGTCATAACACTACGTTCCCAAGTTCCCTATGCCTATTTTGCCATGTGCGTGATACAGCGAAAAAGTGTGTATGTGTGTGTGTACATGTGAGAGAGAGAGAGAGAGAGAAGTTTAAATATACTTTCTTTTTTGGGTCATTACTTCTATTAGTTGTTAAGAATATTTAGTATTTACACAACATTTCATGTTTTGTATACAAAACAAATTTGTATTATATATATTGACAATAATGTATATTTTGATAACAATTCCTTTCTAATTATTTTCTTAGTAGCAGAATTAATACAAATCTTATCTAGCAAAGTGCTAACTTGTTTCTGAGAAGAGGTATTCGTTTGTTTTTCGACAAAAAAATATTAGGATTACTGAAGGTGATCCTATATTGTGACAAAATAATCTTCTCGTATTTTTAACATTATTCTAAGTATAAATATAATTTAAATTATAATAACTACTTAACCAAATCTGTTCTTAATAATAAATTAGAAGCAATATTTTATTTTATTCAAAATAACAGTTAAAATTTTCGGCAGCTTGGAAAAAATGCCCCTCTATCCTGAAAGAAAAGTTTTTAAGTGATAAACGCTTTTATTTATTTTTTTATTTATACTGGTGTCAAAGTCAGCTCTCAAAGCCTTATATCGCAATGAAACCGTAATATTTATTAAAGTAATTACTTTAAATGTAAAATAATAGAAATCAATGTTAGAAATTAAAAAAAAATAATGCTAATAGAAAATTTTACAGTGCTAAGGTACTTGTGATAAACGCTTTTATTTATTTTTTTTTATTTTAGCACACTGTATTCTGCACATGGCAGGGTATGAAATGGACCTTGAGAACCTAGTGTTCAGACACGTTACCCACTTTTCATTTCTAAACTAATAAATATTTAATTTACTTGCGTGTCGATCGAGCCCACGAACTGTTGCCTTTACAGTCACACGCTTGAGCCACTGCGCCACAACAGGCCATTTTTTGCTTTTAAATATTATTAGTAAGTAATATCACTTGAAATATAATATAATAATGTGATAACTAGAAACCTTTTACAAATCGTAAATATAGACAACGTGTAAATATAATCAATAAATTATTAAGTAATTAAGTTATATATATTAATAAATCAAACGATATTGATTTAGTATCAAACATAGACATGTCCTAAATTAATTATAATATTGTTGTTACTCAGAATCAACAATATAATATGTATTAGATATAAATATTACTGAAGATGTGTCTATAATATTGAAAACTAATACGTAATATATCTATTTTATATATAAATCATGTTAAATTAATTGAAAATACAGACGCGTGTCTCTCTTCTAAAACTATCAAAAAATATTAATGTTCAACTTCTAACAAAATAATATTTCTAATAGAATTTATTATTTACTGAAAATATCATTTGTTATCTGTATCAATCAATCGATACAAATCACAAGTTCTAACACCGGCGTTAGATTCTACCAAGCATTAGATGTTCTTAGAAAATACTAGGATATAAGAAATCAGCAGCAGGTCTATTTTAGCGAACCGTATGTACACATCCACATCCAGCTCTCACGAACACATAGAGTTTTTCTATGATTATTCCGTTTCAGTCGCGCCTAGGCTTAAATAGATACGCTAGAAAGGGACAGATGCGCCTAAGTCACTGACACAAGTCCCGTATGTCTCTCTTCAGTGAACTCCACATACATATGTGAAAACGGGATACAAGTAGGCTGTGGTACAATATTAGTTCAGCATGTTACTAAGGTAGCATATCTATAGAGGAGGTTGGATAAACTTTTATTAAAACGTTCAGATGTTTGCAAAAAGCAGTAACGCAGTATCTATTGCCGATTTATGTTGCGTTTTTATTTAAAGTTCAAACATTCTTCATACATTCCAATATTAGGTATGTTTAATTATTTTTGTTATATTATTTCTTTTAAATCGATAGGGTTTTATAAAAACGTACAAAAAGCGGTTATCGTTTTCTTTCGTAAGTACTGTTATATCGTTTCTAAGAAAATGATGATTTCCTTAGTTAAGAAGAATAGAATGTATTTTGCTCTGTGAGTCGGAACCAATCGTTTCAGTTAAAATTACACTAAAATTATTTAAAATATGAAAGTGAACTATTATTAGATACTCTTATCATAATTTATTAATAGTTATTTAATATATTAAATTCAAGATAAAATTAGTTAAACCAGTTTTGATGAAAATGAGACCTGGTATTTACTTTTATATAGTTCTTTTGGTTATTTTTCCCTTAAGATAATTTTTCTCCTTAGAAATAATTAGGAAATTAATGCATAGAAAGTTCTATGCTGGTATATGCTAATAAGAAATAACATAGTTTAACCTACACATAAATCATATGAAGTAATGATGGCGGATTGTTTCAAAGGTAAATCAGATTACACGTATACCTAAAGATAATAATTCAACAATAACACTACAAGTTATTAAAATTCAATATGTTTACACATAATAAAAATACCATTTGCTTGTTACATTATGTACTACTGATTAAGTGTATAGTACCTATAAAAAATCAACCAAGTGTGAATTGGTCTAGCCCACCGAGAATTATAAAAAGTAAGGATTATAAAATTTAATAGAATTGTGGGCGTATCCACTCATTGTGGAACGTATGTTGTAACATATGAATTGCTTTCAACGACTCCAGTCAGTTGCAAGCCTGACCACTGTTGGTGAACGTTTGGTGGACGCTTCAAAGCAACGTTACGCCGTTGGATGTCCTGTGCTACCAAAAATATATAAATAAACTTTGGTTCAAACAGCCTCTTAGTATGCTTTTATACATATTTATCTAGTTAAATATATAATACATAAATATATAATACATTAATTATAAGTATCAAATAAAAATCGAAGCCTGTTGTGGCGCAGAGACACAAGCGTGTTACTGTAACCGACAGCTTCAATCTGTCGGTTCGATCCTTACTCGAGGAAATGAAATATTTAATATTTTCAATCTTAATATGTAATGTTTTCATTTTTTCGCTCTGGTACAAGTAAAACGCGGCGTTGAGTTACGCCACTCAACACGCAATGCCTCAAATTCGGCGGAAAGTGGAAAACGGAAGTGGAACGGAGTGTCTTAACACTACGTTCCCAAGTTCCCTCTGCCAACTTTACCATGTGCGGGATACAGCGCGTAGCTGAGTATCATAAAAAAAAACAAATATTTACTGAAATTAACTAACATGTAGGAACAATTTTGCACAAAATTATTAAATATAAATTTTGTCTTTGATGACTAAACGTATATTTTGGTATTTATCTTTATAAAATCAAACGTGATTAGACGGCACCAAAAAAATAACCAATTTATAAGTAAACGGCGGATGTCCGTTCGATAAATTAAATTATAATATAATTTTTAAATAATTCCACCGGCGGTTTACCTTAGGGACGTTAACAGTGAGTCGCATTACCATAGAAAAGTTAGAATATCAACATATCTTGATCTGTATTAAGCAAGCTTATTTTATTGATAGGTGTCAATTTCGTTATTCATTCCCTGTTTATTCTTTTAATTACGTTACCAATGGAAGAAGCCTATTTTAAATAACTTTTTGTTTTATATATTTATCACTTTACTTGTACACCACATATATAATAAGAAGATTTATAAGTCACGATAATCTACAAAAGGCGATCTCTTCCAGATAACCTTTAGGGCAAAATTACCGGTAGGTGGTGGTTTTATTTATGTTCTTGATCATACGAGTGTGTTATATCAAAAATACCTAAATAATAAGTCATTTTGTTTTTAATTCATTAGTAGAATATGTTGACTATTCTACTAATACTGATTGTATTCGTGGGCAGTAGAACAGGATTGAGGCATACATAATTAGTATTAATATAAAATTAAGCCTGTGAACAAGTATGTAACTAGGTTGTGGGCTTGATCCCGACTCAAGGAAATGAAATATTTTATATTTTCAAATTAAATTTTATTTATTTTTCGCTCTGGTTCACTTCTTCGCTCTGGTTATAAGGCAAATCGCGGCGTTAGGTTCCGCCACTCAACACCTAATGCCACAAATTCTGAAATAGAACAAAGTGTCTTAACAGTAGGTTCCCAAGTTCCCTGTGCCTACGGGATACAGCGGGACACTGAAAAAATAAATTATCATAGTAATCAATCTTGCATTTATTAATATTTATACTAACTGTGCAATGGTGTCTTGAAAACATTAAATATTCAAGTCACATAGTCTAGTTTTAAAAAATAAAAACATAAAATATTTCTATGCTATTAAATCAAATCTTGATAGGCCATCAATAATGCTTAATACTGCGAAACAGTAAATACTTGACAAGCGATAAAACGGCCAGGCATCTCAAGCCTAGACCAGCTTACGATCCAACCATTTTTATGACTTACTAGCAAAGTGGGAAATATTCATGTATGTCATACAGCCACAGGTGAAAATTGATTCCACATTCACAGGTAAGAGAAGAATGGAAACAACTTTACCAACATTAAAATAAAGTTTAAAATTAACTGTGCTAACGTTCTGGACTATTTGCTACTTAGCTCCTAAAGCTGTAATTAAAATGTCACCTTATTTTATAAACCATATGGTGTATTTTCTAAAAGCAACGTATTTAGTATTCCTCTATGCACTTCTGCAGTCCTAGTACAATTCAACGCACACACATCGCGGTGGCACGGTTCCATATATCAAGGTCAAGTTATCTCTTTCGCACGTCTCGTCAAATTACAGGGATGACGAGGCTGTGCATACATCCACACATACTATAAGTATGTGTATATATAAATATATGCAATTTATGTATGTGTTTGTGTATTTGTACATATATGTGTGCGTGTGTGTGATGCAGCTTTCGCGTCTCTGTACGTTTGTAGATGTACTTCATTCATATGAATGGTCTCGACTCTAGGATACATTAAAGCTCTTTTATTAACGATACAATATATTTCAAAAGTTTTTTATTTTATTATTTTTTAATTTTTTAATTAAATAGGAAAGTTTGTTTAAAAATCTGACGAAACTTTGGTATTTTGTAACTGTGTGTAAAAAGTATTTTAAAACTTTTTATACGATATTTTTGTTACCAACTCCGTTCTTTTTTATAGAATACTTAAACTACATACATATTTAGTATAATATGACGGACTAAGTAATTATTACGGATACTATGTTACTGCAACAAGTTGTATTATTATGAATGTATTTACACATTAAAGAATAATGTTATTTAAACAATGTATATATCTATCTTTATTTATGTATATTTAACTACAGTATCGCCTGAGTTTTTAAATGGTTTTAAACGAAAAAATAATATTCATATTATAACTAGTGGTTCCTGAGAGTAGAGTGTTCAAATAAACAAATTTCAACGTCTTTATAATATTAAAAAAAATATTATTGGGGAAAAAGAAAACACAATGAATTATCCATTAATTTATATATAAACCTGTTTAAAAACGTATACTGCTTAACAACTACTAAATAGCTAATAACGATAAAAGTGCCGTACGCTTTCAAAAACTGGCACTTTCTCCGTATAAAAGATTACACAATGTTCATATATCAGACCGAAATACCAAATCTGTATTATATAGCCGATATAAAATGAGACGCCGACGTCAGAAATCGTCAAATATAACGATCATCATAAAATTAATATTACATTTTCACGTAAAATCATTGTAATGAAATATCAAAGGCAATTCAGACTTAATTGTTTAATACATAAAGTTATAGACATCCTAATTAATAAAGTAACTATTAGAACTGCTTTTATTTTTTAATTGTTCTAACTGTTTTATTCATTTAATAAAACATTTTGTAAAGTATATTATATTATTTATATATCTGTTCAAAAGATAAAGAGAGTAAAATTGGATTCTTATTTGTAATGATATAATTAGATTTATGTTTTTACTGGTTTTAAAGTGTAATCCATATTTTTATGGAAAAATTCCACACAAGTGCGAGTTCGAATACCGCTAAGTTAAACGTTTTGTTGTTTACACGTTTTCTAAATATAATTACGTGTGTTCTTTTAAACGAATTTACTGAATAATATAATTATCGTGTGATTATCGTTATTTTTTATGTTTAATCTCATAATACTTTTCGAGAAAAATAGAGAGGAAATATCGTTGGTAATATATAATTCCTGTATCCATTTTATTCTCATTTAAAATATTACACTATGTAAGTTTAAACGTGGACCACATCCAACTCTATTTATAATTCGTGTATACATTACTTCCACGAATTAGAACTGTAGAAGTTAGAAAGTTTACCATACGAAACAACGAATACGAAAATCTTATTACTTACTTTGTAGTAATGGAAAACTTTGCATGACAGCAGTCAACTATAGGTCGATACCTGACGAGCTCCCCATCTTAACTTTGTACTTATTTGCTTACAAATCTGTAATCTTCCCGTATCGTAAGCTTAAGAGCTTTTTTAAGTTTCTGATTTATGTTCGAAAAACAATTTATGTATATGCCAAGAATCATTGAACTAAGTGGCTATCGATGTTTGTTCTACCTTGTAATTGCCAGTTTTGGAAATATTTTTTTACACAATACCCCGTGTGTTCAATCAGGCTCGTTTAAAAATGTGTACGTTTATGATTTAGGCAACTTTTACTGTCTCATGTAAAAAATATTTTTAGAAGGCCTTAGACTGAACTCGATAAACTTTTTTTTTGTGTCGAGATCCTTTTTTCATATTTTTACATAAGTGGAAGTAAAAAGAAGATATCTTGCGACTCTGTTTATGAAATAAATTGCTGTTCTATTTATCTTTATTTCCTGTAAAGCAAGCAGCTAGTTTAAACAAGACACTGCAAACAAACCAGTTAGCATAAAAACGAAGCGGCCATGACTTCCATAATGGCGGCACTGCCATCCATATCCTAATTTCCCCAACCTTAAAAAAATTGATATATTTTAACTTTCGAGAAATAATGACGTAAAAAAAGTCCGAACTATTGAGGGTAGAGGTAAGGAGAACCATCTCAGTACATTAAAAAATGGTAGCAACAAAGATAAGTTTAAAAACTTTAACTTTTCTTTCATATAAGATGGTTCTCACCTTTTTACCCCATAGTACGAACTGTAAAAATGTAAAATTGAAAACCCAATTTACTTTTAGAGTAAATGTGAGGGAAATAAAAAACCTAAATGAAGTTATTCTTACGGATTACATATATTCATATTATTTTTTGAGAACGAACCTACAACCTGTCGTTAACAATTACACCCTGCGCCACGATAGGCCTCATATACAAAATTCTTACGTAACACACAATAACACAAAAAAGTATGTAACAAAATTTAACTTTCATATCAGTGTCAAAATTAGTTACAGCACGCTTGGAATACGCAAATGATAACGTTACGTGTCACAGGTAATCCAAGGCTGGGCGAAAGTCACTTTCACTCGCTGTTTATTAAACCAGTTGGTTATCCTCAAGTTTTTATATCTACATAAAATGTTTCTATATTTGTACGATGTAACAAAAAAAATATCCAAATATACTTAATTATAATTGAGTACTAAAAAGGGGATGCTATCGTGTACAGTTGGAACGTGACTGACTAAATATAATAGGTCTGTGTCCAAATACCAATGGAAGAAACACTTATTTATACATATTCTTTTATTTGTCTACCTTATGGTTACTAAAATTATTTATTAATTGGAAATAAATAGCAGAATATTTTACAGTTATGAAAAATTATATTCTTTATTGCCCACTAATTAGTGCTTTTGAATATGTATATAAATGAAAGAGTATAGAGGCCTGTCGTGGCGCAGCGGCACAAGCGTGTGACGTAACCGACAGGTTCTGGGTTCGATCCCCAGTCAAGGAAATGAAATATTTAATATTTTCAATTTAAATATTTAATGTTTGATTTCTTCGCTCTGGTAATAAGGCAAAGTGCGGCGTTGAGTTCCGCCACTCATAGTGGGGAACGGAAGTGGAACGGGGTGTCTTAACACTAAGTTCCCGGGTTCCCTCTGCCTATCCTGCCTCGCTGTATCCCAGCGTGAAGCTAAAAAAAATAAAAAAAAATAATAAATAAAAATAAATACTATAATACAATACATGAGCAAGATGACGTCAAGTGGACCCCCCATTTTCCACTTGATCACAAAAATCAAATCAACATATGTTTTTTGTAAGTAGTTACCACGAAAAATTGATCGATCTGTCGATTTACTTTATTCATTCTCTCATTTACTTTATTCTAAACATTTCAATGTTAAGAAATATATCGCGTTGAATAACCTAATATTCTTAATTTTGAATATTAACATGAACTACGAATCAACGGAATGTACAACCATATATTTGGAATACGATTCAAAAAACTCAAAAAGTCTTCTTGGATTGCATAATAAGAAAAAGACTAATGAACAGTAATTTATGTGCTTATCAGCTTATTGTACAGTTATGCTCATTCCATTGTACAAATTACAAAACAAATTAAAACATAATTTATTGTCATTAACGACATACGATTATATATGCATGTGTGTTTAAAACCTGACTCAAATCATATATTTTTATAGAATAGATTGTGAATGGCTCTGGAGTCAATGCACTCATTACAAAGAAAGAAATATATTTATAGATAGCTTTCTAAAGAATGTAAAACAATGACATTCAACTATTACTTTGAATTCAATGGCTTACCATGTGCATGGATAACCATTATAGACTATTGCTCATGACTTAACATTCTAAAATAATTGAAATACTTTAAAAAATTGTCGTAATATCAACCTTTTCGATTGAAATCGTTAAAATTGTTAAATTCAAACCGGTAGTTCTTGAGATTCTTTTAGAGTTCTTAGTTCAAATTAACAATAATAAATGACGTAATTAAAAGTAAATTTAATCAACTAAAAGTCATTACTCAGTATTCAACGTCAACAATTCTCTCTGGCTACCTTAAGCTTGACGGTGAGGCTATTTAACAGGATTTTCTCCAACTCCAGTAGGTACTCAATAAAACTTTTAACATAGAATAAAACTTTCTGATCTACCGATAATTCGCACTTAAGTCCTGATGATTTATTGACTTGGGTGTTTCAGTTTTTCCATTTTTAGTGTTAGACACATGTTAAAAAGTAACCACTTGAAGTCTGTCGTGGTGCCGGGGTACAAGCGAGTGTAAATGCAACAGGTTGTGAGTTCGATCTCACTCGAAGAAACGAGATATTTATTTTTTTCTTTTTTCGGTCTGATAACGAGACAAAACGCTGTGTTGAGTTCCGCCACTCAACACAATGCTTTAAATTCGGCGGAAAGGGGAACGAAGCGCAGTATTTAACAGTAGGTTTCCATGTTCCCTCTACATGCTCTGCCATGTATGGAATAACCAAATAATTGTATAATTTTTATGTGCTACAACTATCCTACTATTTTAGGGTTCAGAATGAGAAAACGGAAACGATAACCTTTCAGTACTCATAAAATTGTCTATTCACCCGTTTCCTTAACAATCAATGATACAAGTACTGGTGGTTCACATTTACACTAACTCACTCACTGCACGCTGTATCCATACATTGCAGGCAGAAGGAACTTGGGAACCTAGTGTTAAGAAACTCCCACTTTCCGCCGAAATTGAGGAATTGCGTGTTGAGCAGCGTAACACAACGCCGCGCTTTGCCTTGTTGCCGAAGAAATGAAAACATTAAATATTTAAATTAAAAATATTAAATATTCCATTTCCTCGAGTGTGGATCGAACCCACAACCTATCGTTTAAAATCACACACTTGTGTCGCTGCGCCACGACAGTTCAAGAAATATAACGGAAATTTCTTAAATGAAATAAATAACATAATAATAAATGAACGTACTACTGCATTAAATCTATCACTTTATTATTATAAGTTATATAGGTTCGTTGTTGATTAAGCAATTTAATAAACTATTTGCAATTAGCTATCCAAGCGAGGACTATCGAGTCTAATGAATTTATGATGCCTATGAAAGATGATTTTAACGAGTTTTTTTACAGTTCTAACAAGTTCGCTACATCTACTTTTTATAACATAACGTCATTCTACACATTATTATTACAACATATTGGCGTTTGGTGATACTAACAACTTATTTAATTCTTCTTAATATCAATTTCTAAGAAATATTTTTTCTTAGACTTTTAACTGTTCTTCATATATTTAGAGAGACAAAATTTTAAGACCAATTAATACTTTTATTTTGTTGTTTTACCAGAGTGGCGAAATGAAGATAATTTTAATAGAGTGTTTTCCTACTAATTGAAGAATAGTTGCCTACACAAATAGACAATATAACTAGTGTTCGACCGAATTACTTTTTCAGCAGTAACTGAATTTTCGGCCTCGCTGTTAATTTCGGCCGAAACCAAATCTGAAACCGAAACTTATTTAAGCATTTCTGAGTTGTATATATCAATAAAATTGTACAGAATTTATAACTCAACTCTACTCGGCTTCACGCTGTATCCCGCACATGGCAGGGTAGGCCGAGGGAACTTGGGAACCTAGTGTTAAGACACGTCGATCCCCATTTTCCGCCGAATTTAGGGAATTTGCGTGTTGAATGGCAGAACTCAACGCCGCGTTTTGCCTTGTACCAGAGCAAAGAAATGAAAACATTAAATATTTAAATTGAAAATATTAAATATTTCATTTCTTCCAGTGGGGATCGAACCCACAACTTGTCGGTTACAGTCACACGCTTGTGCTACTGCGCCATGAAAAGCCTCAGAATTTATAAAATATACGGATTTTTATTTAATTATTGTTTATTGCAAATTAAAAATTCTAAAACAATTTTCAAAGATCGAATGGCGACAAGCAAGATAATTGACAAATACTCGAGATTTGGCGCGGCCAAACTTTTCGGCTTTTTTCTAGCCAAACTTTTCGGCTATTTTTCTAGCCGAAATCGAAACTATGGCCGAAACTAAAATTCTTGGCCGAAACTTGGCCAATAATTCTTGACTGGAGGTGTGGCGCATCGTTTTTTTGCCACAACTACACATCTTGTACTAGTAGAATGTCGTGTGCTTAAATATTAGAAAAAATAGAAAAAAAAAACGTTTGCTCGGCCATTGTACAAGAATAAAAAAATGTATGTGACCAAGTAAAGTAAACTAAGTAAAAAAATCCGTAATCACGATAAAAATAAAAGCTTGATGATGTCATGTAACACCTATATTTCAAATTCGATATTATTTAATATTTTTCGTTAACATTTTCCTGAAACATTCTCAACATAGAACAAATAAATCATCTAGCTCTACTAAAGCCAAGCTTCCTTCTACTCGTATATGCATAACTTGTACAAACATATGACCAATACAAACAACCCATACCTCCTTTGTAAACATAACAAATCCAACATCAGCTTGATATTTTCTGACTCTGAAATGTCAAAAATTGATTGATGAGAACTATAAGACCCGTTTGTAAAAGGAATATTTGATTTAGTCATGCTACATCTTCAACCATCCAGGTCAAAGAGAAAATCACTTAATGACAGCATTCGTTGCATTCCGCTAGTTTACTTCTTTCACATAGTAATTTACTTTTGGTTCGTCGTTATTTTTTTTTATTAATAATTAGATTGAAAAATAAATAATTAATCTAAATAAATAAATAATTAATCTAAAATTAGTACATATAAAACTAGTTTCTTAATTACAAAATATATTGATGATACAACCTTTTCATTATTTTATCTCGTGAATAAAATTTATTTTTCTAAATCTTTCTTAATATTCTTTTATCGAATGATACAAATTATATTGATGATGTGTTAATATAGATTAACAATTTTCAAAACCCACTTAAGCAACTATAATTGCAATTAGGTGAACAAGACAAAGTTAGCGGAACTCAACCTGTACTTGAAATGTTTGTTTAGTTTGCTAAGTTAGTAATGTTATACACATTTAAGTGTACATAACAGCTGTTGTTGCTAAATTTGCTTATTCAATTCATATGCCATTATATTAAAACTTAAAATGAATTTTAATACAAAAGTGTTTTTTTGTTGTTCTTTATAAATATAATTGTTAAACTAAGATTCCATAAAAAAACAATAAGAGATTAAACAATTGACTTCTGAATAAAGGCGCTTAGTTTTTAATGATAGATTCAAGAAAATCGTTTAGAATAAATAATTGAAATATTCTAATGTTAATTCCAGATCTTTAAGATTATTAGTTTTGTCTAATGCCCTTTGTTTGACGCGGTAATTATCTTATGTATTATTCTTCACCACAAAAAATTAAAAAAAATAAACACATTTTTTTTTTATTTCACAGCTTCATCACAAATGCCACCTGGCTTCAGCATACCTACAATCATACACGTCGACCGCAACTGGTTCGTGATGTCCACTGACCCAATCGGTGCTATTGTCACAAGGGCCTACACAGACAGGACTGGCTCTCAACCAGTTACATATGGACTGGAAACGAGTGGACCTCCCACCCCGTTCACTATCGACCCTATGTCTGGTACTGTTTCAGTTAATGACACATTAAAAGATAAGGTATTTAATTTTTTTTATTAAGTTGAAGAGTATAAATAAATTTTAAAGTTAAAAATGTGGTAAAGTTGCCCATAATTTGTCCCTTAATATTATTTTATATGCATTTTTTTCTCTCAGAGGGAACCCGGAAACCTAGTGTTAATACACTCCGTTCCATTTCCTTTCCCTAAAGTATAATAAAAAGTAACAATATCTTGCTAGTCAGAGTGTTCTGAATTAAAGAATTTTATATCTACTTAACTTCACGCTGTATTCCAGCGGAGTAGGCAGAGAGAACGGAGCGCCAAACACTACAGTTTCGGCAAACCTCTTTCGCTTCGTCCACTGTCAACCTCTTCATACATGACATCGTGGTGCTCATGCTGTTTATGTGAACTTTAGTATCTAAGGTACTGGAGAAATCAGTACCTTAGATACTATGTTTTCTTAGAACAACCGAGCTTTTTCTATTTTCGAAGAACCCTCTCTCTCTTATTTCTTTATAAATATTTTTTGCTATTTTTCCCTCAGTCATCCTCGCTCGACGTGCCTAAACCACGTTCTTCTTCATTCTCAATGTGTCTATCTACCTTACTATATACCTGTGTATCTCTTCATTAGGAATGCGATCAGCTTAACTGACTTCGCATATTCTACGAAGAGATCACATCTCTCTTCATTCTTTTTCTGTAATACCCGTATTTTGCTGCCGTATAATAGCGTCGGAACCAATACTGCATTGTGTACGGCACAGCTATGCTGACGTTTCACCGTCTCAACAATGCAACTAAGGCACCGTTAATTCTGTTACAACGTTTATTTCGCATCGTCTTTCTCTACTGAACATACTTCCCATATATACTACCTCATTCACTTGTTCTAAAATCTTAGCATTTTTACTGATCTTGCATTTCATTTCTTTCAAACATCAGACGCTTCGCATTATTCGTCTTTTATATCTATATACCTGACAAAATATATAAATTAAATCCAAAATTTTACATTTTAGGAAAATAAATCTTACTCGTTATGGGTAACTGCTTCCGACGGAACTTCCATTCCACAAAGAACAGAAGTTTTTGCGACCATAACAGATAAAACTGGTGTACGGCCGAATGGACCAAGGCCACCTCCATTTTCCATACCCAGTTACCCAAGCGTTCCACTGCCACCAAAGTATACAACTAGAATTCCACAAAGAAGTACCAAAGCACCAGAATCTTTTATAGAAGAGATAACCGTACCTGATACAACTACTACAACGACTACTACCAGCACTACTGCTATACCTATCCAAAATGAAAATAAGAACCAATCACATAAAAATACGATGGTTGATTCAGAAATATCAAAAAGTAACAATACGAAAGAAACAGTCAATGAAAGTCCTGTTACGAACAGTGTCTCGCTAACAGTTATACCTTTCGTCGTTATTGGTGCAATAGTAACTATAGTAGCAGGTGCTGTCATATTCTTTTGGAAGAAAAACGAAGCCAAAAAGTCTAAAACAGAAAAAGATGACATGGTAAGTTATCTTATTTTCTTAAGTTTTATAATTGCCTACTATTTATTATTAGCGAATAGAATAGATACTACTAATATAGGTAAGGTGCTGTGATTAACATGAGCTTATTAAAATTTAAAGCATTTTTTATATAAGAAATACCGCCTTTACTTCGTATACTAAAAGAATTCTCATTTTAAAGCAAATCCTTATTCCGATTGTCCACAGAGCAAAGACTCGAGTGGTATCGTGCTACAAGATCCACATGCCTTCAATATGTGGGATCGCCCACGAGCATATTCAAATCGTTATGAGTCCTGGGAAAACAACCATTTACAGGTCGGTTTTGACCTTGTCCTCTCTTCATATTAAATCCCTGTACTATTTTAATTGACCTTGAATTTCATCATGACATGTGTTCATATTTTACGTATCACAATACCCTCATAAATTACTATAAGCTCTTGTTAAAATATCTACGTAAAATAACATTATATGTACAAAAACATTTTTTTTATTTTTTAACTTTAACATATAATAGCGTAGAATGTAGGTAACGTAGTCCCATTTTTTTTATCATGTTTTTAAAAACACTTAAAAAATACACTTATATGAAGATTAATTCTCTATAAGGCTTGGGGATCGATGAAGGGCGAACGGAAGCAAGAGATCACTTCTGTCTAAGTTTTCAGATGAAAATACTTCTCTTGTAGATTGAATTTATATATTTATATATACCGTATTATGCGAAATAGACGCAGAAAACGTAATTATTGAGTTACTTGTGGAGATTTTAACTCATATTTATGGTAATACGTAAATAGAACAAACTACGTAACAAATTAAAAGTGAAATTAATTTAAAATATTTTTGCTACTAAGTTTCATAATCGTGAGCACGAAAAGTGAGTAAAAAGTAAAATCCTTGTTACGTATTATTCAAAGCATCATAACTCCTATGATTTCCCTTGCAGCATTATACTTATTATATTTTATGTCTAGAACGTTTGCTCATTTTGTATTAACATTCGTAGTGTTAAGGGTAACTAATTAATGGGTATTTCACGTAGCCTTTATTTTGTATTCCGTCTAATACATTAATTACATTTTTAAACCTTATCTAACAGTCTAATTTTTATAGCAAAACTCAACTTTTATTAACTTTATATTATGAACTTATAACTTGATAATTGAAAGTCTAGTATAATAAAAGTTAGTCTGTGAGAGTGTTAAGGCCGGTTTTTTAGAACTTCGTACATTCCAGAAAAATACGCAGTAACATTTATTTAGCACAGTATACTATAGTTATATGATATTTTTATATTTATTATTAGAATATGTACATACGTTTACACTTTTATCTTTGGTTCTATGAACTGTAAAAAATTTTGATACTAACAATTACTACAATGATGTTTGTACAGTTATACTATTTTATAAAATATAAAATACCTAATACGTATATATGTTACAGCTCTCTGAAGAAACAACAATAAGCAAAGAGGAAGGTCGTGATGAATGGGAGTTCCCAAGACATCGAATTAGAATATTTAACATCGTTGGTGAAGGAGCATTCGGTCAAGTGTGGCGAGCTCAAGCCATTGATATTGATGGTAAGTGAACATTTATAACATACTAATTATCACAGCTTATCCGCCTGAACTACAACGTAACTTATTTACTATTTGTTTATATAGCTTTACTATTTATTTATATATGTTTTGAAAACTAAAAATTTCAGCCATAAGAAAAGGAATAAATATTTTACAGCAATCTAGTCGAGTATAAAGTATGCATTATATTGATTTAACTTTTTTACTTGCGGTTCGATAGAAATTAAAGTATCTCTAAATGTTAATAGACTGTGGTAATGGCTTACTAAAATTCAATATTGAAAAATGCCTTTTAGCCGGTGACGAACTGTAGGGGAACAAGCGTGCGATTGCATATGTGACTGACTATCAGTGGCATTTAAAATGGGATTCGATTCCCACTCCAGCTATAGAATGATAATTTTAAATTAATAAATATTTTAATTTTTTCGCTCTAACGAAACGGAACATGGCGATGATTTTGTCACTATGCTATGAAATCAGCATGGAATATCATAACACTGGGCCCTTGGCCTGCCTATCCTGCTAACGCACGGACTATCAGCCAAAGTTTTAAATAATAATATATTACGTTTATTATTTTAATTGGCGCCTCTTGGAAACCGTACGTACGATACGTTCTTATCAAGCTACGTGCTTGATAAGAACGTATCTTACGTACGTCAGGGCGCTTGGACGGTTTGCAAGAGGCGCAGGTTCGAATCCTTCAACATTCGATTTTTTTCTACGCTTTTAATTTATTACAATTTATGTAGTTTAACACCAGGTTGCGGGTCGATCCACACGTAGAAGTAAAATATTCAAATATTTAAAAAAAAAATCTTTATTTTATTTTTCTTCGCTCTGATAACAAGACAAAGCGCGTAATTAAATTCCGCCACTCAACGTGCAATTACTCAAATTCGGCGGAAAGTAGGGAACGGAAGGGATTATCTTAACCAAGTTCTCTTTATCTACCTTGCCACGTATGGGATATATTAAAGCGTGAAGCTGAATAAACAGTATATATGTAGGAACATAATAAGTAGCCTATTTATGTCAGTGGAAGTTGGCGCTTTTATAGCAGGATACGATTTTTCACTAATGGCATTCTTCCGGGACAGTTAAATAAATGAGGTTCATTTTATCTGCTACTCTTTTTTTATTTATTTTGCTATCTACGAATTAATCTTTACATGACAATAGCTTTTCGAAATACTCGTACATTATATTATACAATTTTTTCTTTATTAAAAAAAATCTATGGAAATGAGAATTTCTCATAGTTATACTTTGAAAATTATTCTTATATTGTACACTTTACAAATACGTGAAAGATTCAGAAAGTGTTATGTAACTTTCAGGTAAATGGAAACCTATTAATAACAGCTCCTTTTTAATTTAAATATTAATGATATTTTTTTGTTGAATGTAGTATTTATGATACCAGCCCGGGGAATTCTATTATTTTATTTACAAATCTCAATTACTTTCTTGTTCTAATAACATCACACTTTTATGCCGAATGAATAAAAATTTACAAGCAAATTACATTTTTTTTTATAAAATTTATAAACAGACAAAATTACTATTTTGGACCCTATTACATTAATATACTATTATACTTAAGACGACCACGACGTAAAGGGAGTGTTATGATTTTGTGAATGGAGTATTTTAACCTGACTGTCTATGGCACCTTATCTATTTAATGAACTAACCGATTTAAGTGTGTTTTTCTTAAATTGAAAACTTTGTTCATCGCGGTAGAGACTAGCTATCAAGGAAATTTAATAAGCACGTAAAGAGCTAAAACTTTACCAGAATGAGACAGTGGTTTTTGGGATCGGTGATTTTTACACTTTTATATTTTTGGTTTTTATGATGATGATGATGAATTTTAAATGGCCAATAATCAAAAATTATTTCTATTTTTAGGAAAGAAAGGCGAGCAAACTGTTGCTGTTAAGACACTCAAAGAAAATGCGTCAGAGAAAGAGAAGTCAGACTTGCTGCAAGAATTAGATGTAATGAAGAACTTGGGACCTCATCCAAATGTAGTGAGGCTTATAGGATGTTGTACAGAAAAGGTAAATTTTATTATGTTATGAATAATTTAGTGCATGAGTGATGAAAGAATGGCAAAAAAGAGCTATGAAGGAAGAGTGAGAGCTAAGATCGTTAGGAGGAGACGTTGACTCTCCTATATACAATATCAATGATACCAGAGAAATTTATCTAAAAAGGGTGAGGTCCCGCCCGAAGTTAAATAGACGGCGCAAAAGAAGAAGGACGGGAAATGAGTAAGAAAGAGCTACGTGAATGTAGAGACCGTAACATTCAAAGGCTCAATTATGTTCAAAAAAATTACAAATGTATGTTGATGCTATTCATTGGTTGACATTATTGTGAGACTCCAGTGTCATCCCTTGTCACATCGTTCTTTTTAAGAGTTTTATCAAAAGTTACATAAAGACCGCTACACTAACTTACACCTTCGTAAAATCTCGTGATAACAGATGGCACATCTTATACAATAGAATGTTTCCCATTTCCAGAAATTTTTACGAATTAAAATTTTTGTTGCATATAAAATATTCAATTGCTAAAAAATCTGTTCTATATGGTGAGTTTCCTTTTTATAAATCTTTCTTTAATAATAAGTAATTGTACGTTTCAAAACTTAAATTGACAACATCTCAAGTGCATGTTGTCAAATATTATTATTATAATTAATAGGCCTCTGTAAATACGATAAGAGCAGGAACCCTCTTGGGCAATAATTTACTTTGAGTTTCCTGCTTTGGCCCAACAAAGTGCGGTTGTAGTTCCGCCACACGATACATAATGTCATCACATTACGTATCGATAATAAACAGCTCTGGGTTGTCTCACTATATAGCGCACTGTGCTGTAAGTGAAAGTGGCATAAATACTATATTTAATAAATTCTAAAATCAACTATAGGAACCAACACTCGTTATCATGGAGTTCGTAAGCCTTGGGAAGCTACAAGAATTCTTAAGAGACTCTAGAGAAGAGCGTCATTATGGTAACACACATGGTGGCAGTCAATTTCTTACTTCAAGGGATCTCACTCACTTCGCTTTCCAAGTTGCGAGAGGCATGGATTTCCTGAGCTCAAAAGGGGTAAGTAAAGAAGTGTTATATATGCTTAAATAGACAATATAAGGCTGCTGTGTTCAACTTGGATAATATTTTACACTATGTATGATAAAAGTAGATTAAAATCATATCACATGAATACTTACACTTATTTCCAATATTTTTCAGAAAAGTATTTAATATAATTCACTTGGTCTCAGAAAAGAAATTGTCTCTTATTGAAAATTCGAATGTAATGAATAGATCAGATCAGACAAATCAATGTAAATAGATTTCTGGTAAAAATAGATCTTTTAATTAAAAGTTACCTATATAATAAACCTATATAACACCATAGCTACAATGAATATATTAACGAAGTAATACAGCTTTACGCTATATCATATAATAGGCAGAGGGAGCTTTGAAACCTAGTATTATGATACTTCTTTCCATTCCATATAAAAGTACTAATATACTCACTCAGTATCTATTGCATCTATACTAATTGTAAATGTCAAAGCTCTGTCTGTCTGTCTGTGATATATAGATATACGGGAGGGTTTTGGCATGATTTGGTTTTGTCATAGGCTCCTTTATCAATCATTTTGACATTATTAAAATGTATGGAATTATCGGTAATGTAATTTCTATATATTGGCATCAATCCTGTACAAAATAATTATAATAGACGCCTCTAACAATTCATTCAGGTTGTCAGTACACCATTACAATAAAAACCATAAGAGATATCATATTCGTGTTGTGAGGAGACGGATTGATTATAAATTGACTGCCCTGTACATTGTGTGATTTTTTATAAATTTTTGATACATTACTAACTATTGATCTGCTCGAAAGACTTAATTATTGTTCACTAATCTGTTTTACTTTTGTTTTATAATAACAAAATAATGTCAAAAACAATATTTTTATCTATATTAAAAAGTTTCAACCAATTTAATAAAACAGTCATTTATAGCAAATGCTGATTACAATTAAAATACATACACCAAAAGTTAACGGAAGCTTACAAAAATACAATAGTGATAACTGCAATTGAATCTTTTTTGAAATTAGCGTGAACAAACGTAGAAACAGAGATTTTTTATAGGTGTGTTTTGGTTCTTATTACGTTTACTTACATATCTTTCGTGTGCAGACATCGATTTGTAACGATTTTATTATTTTTCTAGATATTTATGTAGTTATTTGCCTTTTGTTGTCTATATTTTTTTTTTTTGGGTATTTTCGCTTGCTTGGAAAGTAGACTAGTTAGATTTCTTTAACTTTCATGGTTAGGCCATATATATAGTTTGTCTTACCTATTGGTACTATTCATTTTGTATTACTTTAAATTTTGATACCTTAAAATATTTACTTTTGTAATAAATAACAACAGGGTCATCCTGTTATCCGCGGGATAACAGGCGGGTCGCTAATTAAATATAAAAAAATAATATATATTACATTTTGTGTCACGTGGAATTTACGACGTAGAAGTATTTACATGTCTTCTTTATGAAACAAACGAATATTATTTCAATTCCTGGCACATTAAAAGCAGGAGACGAATGCTATATAGTATATTCAAATTTGCTGCTTAACACGCAGTGTCTTCTATGGAATATCTTAACACTAGGTTCTGTTTACCTTCCTTGCTATAAGTGAGATAGCGTGAAGTAATAATAAAAAAATAAATATTTTAATAAAAAAGTGTATTTGTTGGCTTAATCAATTACCTTTAGAAATGTTAATGTAACTATGCAGGGTTTCTATTCCGCGGAACCGCACGCTTGTTTTGTAAATTAAATTGAATTCACAGCGCTAAGCTGGGTTGCGAAAAGGAAAAACTTTGTTGGCTTTTCTGGTTGGCGCTTTGTTATACAAATGAAATTATGGATCACATTTTTTGTCATACATACATTTTCATGAAAGGGATACACTATTTGCGTATTATAAGGACGATACAGCAAGACTATTAATGCTTCAAATTTGTATTAACAATTGAATTACATTTTTCAAATATTTTTTACAATAATATTGAAACAAAAACATTTTCATTTTATGATATTTTTTTGTTATTATATGTAAAAAATATATTGAAGACTAGTATACTAGAAATATATTGAAGACTAATTATTTACTTAATGATCACTCAAAAATCATATTATTTTACAGATAATCCACAGAGATCTTGCAGCACGTAATGTCCTTATCACTGAAGAAAGGACATGTAAAGTAGCAGACTTTGGCTTCGCGAGAGATGTGGCTGGTACACACGTATATGAAAGAAAAAGTGACGGACGCTTACCGATAAGGTTATAAAAAATATTTGTAAAATTTAATTTTTAATATAAAACAGAGAGAATAATCAATGACCCTACTGCACCAAAAGGATGCAGTAGGGTGGGTCAATGATTAGTTTATCTAGGCGTTGGTAGATTCAATTGGGTTGCGTATATTTTTTTACGCTTCACGCTGTAGACACTTCCGTCTCCCACTTAGCCTCCCTACATTCTTTTAAATAGTCAAAAAATAAAAGTGTATGTATGAATATTAAACTATCTCTGCCAACCCTATCAAAGCCATGACAAGCGTGAAGCTAACCTTATGATATTTTTCTATTTTTAAAATGTAATTCCACACTTTTCAATTTTTATAGGTTTTTAAAATTTAGTATTTAACTTTATGATAATTTAATTTACTTAAGATTTTTTTAATTAAACGTTTTTATATAATACTAAGAAACATTTTATCAGAAACTTTTCCTCAGTGAATTTTATATTGAATATTAAATTATTTGTTTCTGTAAACAAATTAATTATTCAAAACTGTTTTTGTGAAGTAAATGTTCTCGTATTTAAAAAATCATAGATTCTGTTATTAAAAATTATATATTGAAGAATTTCTAATCTTTTTACAGATGGATGGCACCAGAGTCGTTGTATGATAATATATTTAGTGTTAAGTCTGATATATGGAGCTTTGGAATACTTTTATGGGAAATCGTCACGTTAGGCTCTACACCATATCCAGGCCTTTCCGCTGGAGATGTTATGAGAAAGGTAAAAATTATGAATAAAATCAGTATTTCTAAGAGAGTTATAAGACTTATAAACACGGCGGTTGTGGATTCGATTCCTACTAGGGGAAACGTTTTTCATTACCTCGATTTGATAACAAGGCAAAATATTAATTTATATCTTAAAATGTCCTAACGTTCATAGAGACTAAAAGGCTATTGGCAAAATTATAGAAAAATTATAGTATAATAATTGACACTAAAAGGCAAGATATAATAAGACCTAGACCACCATTGGATTTGACTAACACTAAAATTAAACTCAATCAACACCTCTCTATAACGACTTTGCCGACTTGAATGATATATATACTTAAAATTAATTTACTTTCTTACTCTACTGGAACCTAAAACAAAATAAGCATGGAGCGAGATATGCTGTGTCGTTCATATGTATGAAATTAATATGAATATTGTATTGACTATATATTTCAAGTATTTTATATTAAACACAGAATTGAATTTATAATCATTGAGTATATATATTAGTATTTATAATAAATTAAATAATATTTAAGTTATTACTTATAGAGAACAATATTACATTTTTCATTTCGTACTTTTATTAATAATAAAACTTTTGCAGGTCCGAGATGGATATCGCTTAGAAAAACCTGAGCACTGTCGTCGTGAGCTATACAATATAATGTACTATTGTTGGGAAGCGGAGCCAAGTTCGAGACCCGATTTTAAAGATGTAGTGTCTCTTTTAGAAAGACTATTAGGTACCGAAATGGACTATATAGAACTGGAACGTTTTCCTGATCATTCTTATTATAATGTACAGCATTTGGATGGAGAAAAATTATAATGATCAAGTAATGATGAACGTTAAGTTTCGCCGACACTTCATTGATATGATGATATTTGTTTGGACGATTGTATATTTTCATGGTAATATTACTGAGTTTTTTGTTAATAATAAATATATGAATTTATTCATGATAAAAGAGATGTTACAAGTTTAAGTTGTCTGCTGTCTAATTCTGTCTGTCCCCGCCAATAGTCTGTATGTCTGTTGGTGGCACCACCGTTTCTCTTCGGATGAAAGATTTGTATGCAGCTTTTTTTTTATCCGAAACCCTTGTTAATCGCGGTAGTGCTTAGCTATATTTTATTATTTAAAAATTGCTAATTTAAATGCTACAAAGACTTTGCTAAGATCAGGTAGTGATTTTTTGAGCCTGAAATCATGAGCTGAAACATGATTATTTAATATGTTTAAAATGTATACTGAAAGTGGTATATATGTTTTTTTAAACAATACGAAAATTTATTATATGAAGAAGTTGAGACGTGAAAATGTATATTTGTATAATTTTGTTTGTGAAAGATATTTACGAAAGGTCTTTTATGTTTGAGACCTGTCGTTCTTCAGATATTTTTTTAAGTATGGGATAATATTTTTAAAAATATTTGAAGTATTTGTGGGTTAGGCTGTGTTATGTTAATTGAGTAAACAGTATGTATCATTGTACAATCATTTCTTCTCATATGTATAACTGTATATAGAACACGCAAAAAGATTGCTAAATATAAACAATTCCAAATAACTTATAAATAAAGTCACATAGTCTTTTAAGGTTCATATCTTATTGAGTTACATTTGACTAGAACGAAAGAAGAAGAAATTTATTATAATTATGATATTTTTATACCTTTTTTTTCCATTAATAACATCACAAAAATTACATTAAACATATTTCAATATTATTGAGATTACTTAGAATATGACTTTTATAAAAATAGGTAGGTTCTAGTCTTATATAACATACAACTGTAATTTAGGCTCAGAATTAGTTTATAAATAGTTTACGTATTTTGTAATAAAAATTGACTAAATATTGCATTGTTTCTTTATTTTTCCTAATACAACTTATAGAAATTAAAGTATTATTTAAGTAAGCCCCATTAAAAGTGACAGTAATAAAATTACTATTCAATTCAATGTGACTGTCACACTGTTCATCTTTTCAATCCATATTTATTGAATATATTTATATGCTTTTGCTCATAAATAACTAAAAATCTTTTAGAGATTCAGAGGTGTGTGTATGTGACAATATTGAGAAAGTTATTTTTTAGAACATAAACTCTATATTAAGTATAGCTTAATAAAATCAAAATCAAAATATTCTTTATTCAATTAGGCCATTTAAGCACTTTTGAATCATCAAGTTACATATAAGTGTCTGTAGTGTCAGCCCTTACAGAAAGCTACCACGGCACGGAAGGCGGATCTGCTGAGAAGAGCTGGCAAGAAACTCAACAGTTGCTCTTTTCAAAATATCAATTAAAGTAAATATATAATATAGCTTCCTGAGTGAGTACCACCAGCATTTAATCCCACGCACTCTTATCATTGTAGGATTCTTGAATTGAATAATATGCTTTGACTAACAATATATTTTTAACATTCACTTTAAATGTTGAAGTGGCAAATTTAAAATTAATTGTGGAATTTTATTATACATACGTGTACCATGATGCAAGGTATCTTTACAACAGGAGACTTAACTGTTGTTAATTATTCAGTAACTGAAATCTCGACTACTTTGCATTATTATACCCTCCAAAGAAAACCCATGAGCTAGTCTTATCATCCTCTCCTTCCAGAACATTTATATTACAATGATATCTTTGTAATAGACTGGAGCGAGCATTTCATTCCCAACGCGTGTCATCATTCATTTACCCACACCCCGCCACCAAGAATTCCTACCAGACCTTATTCAGTTCGGACAGTCTCATATCAAAATAAAAAAAAAATCCAACGATGTACTCCAACTTCCGAGATGGTTAAACGCTAGTAGGTTACTTTCGTCAATTTAGTACAAATCGTATTAAAGAGGCTATCGAGCAAAATAAAGGATCCAAAATATGCCCAATAGAGCCGTCTACTGAGCAAAGCCAACTGACGACGTTATTGTTGTAACGAATAGATCTGAATTTCTGAAGAAAAAGGGTTTTCTACAAAAACATTGGATTAAAATTTGCGTAAAGACCCCAAATACATAATTAATCGTATATGTCTCGGATGTCAGTTCCGTACAAATTTCAGTAGTAGATATATGTTAATGGGAAATGATAATGGGAAATGAATTAATAGAAGTTAATATACTTAAATTTGCGAATGTAAGAAATGAGCCGTACCTATTTTATTAACTATAAATGTAAGTTGTAATGTTTTTTGGTAATTTTTATCCTAATCAAAATCCTAGGAATGCTATTGATCTTTCTTTATCTTCTCCCTCTCTTGCTTTCCAGCTGTCATGGTCAGTATTCCCTTCTACCCAGTGATCATTTCCTAATTTCCCCACTTTGTAAGTATATAATTGTCTTCATCGGCTCAAGGCGGAGGGCTGCCTGGAGAGCGGTTTGGAGCGAATAGTGGCAGCCTAGGTACTGATTGGCTGCCGCAGCTCGGGTACATGCCTTCTTAGCATGAGAGCCGGGAGATAGACTCGGATCCAAATTAGTCGATTGTAGGTTCAGGTTAGACCGCGGGACGCATGTCGGGAAGTAAGTGTGCCTTACAACTCCGGCACCAACTGAAAATTGGTAATCAGCTTCTCCGGCGTCCTCAGCGAGGTGAGTCGTGAGCATGCTAGTCGACGTGCGGGAGGTGAGCGTGCCTACAGGTCCGGCACCTATTTGGAAAAAGAGGTAGCGTGATCGAAGACCGCCTTCCCTCTGGTTGGCAGTTGGAGGTTGCGTGGGGCGACTTACCCTATAAGTACCTGGAGGACCAGTATACCTGCCACTACTATAAATACTACTATACATTTTTTAACTGACTTACCTCACTTCAGTTGAGGAGTTATTAGTATCGTTGCGTAGGTCCCTCCGTGCTGTACCTTCCTAAATTTTTGACAAATTTTTGTATTATTTTGTTATAGGTGAAGGTTGTAATTTTATTGGGATTCTTTTTAAATAGATGAATAGAAAATTGAAATGGGGTACACATGTATATAACTTAAAGGGAAAAATATACAAGTTTTTGAATTTATTTAGAATGTTAGCAGGCTCTGGTTGAGGAATCCATTCAAAATATTTAAATAAGATATATGTCTCCATATTAAGAACTAGAATTGTTTATGCTAATTTTTTATTTGATGATGCCCCTTATTCACATTAAAAAAAAATTTGATCAAATACAAAATCAGTCTATAAGAGTTATAGAAGGATTTATTAGAACAGCGCCTATTCATGTAATGAAGAGTAAATTAGCTTTGCCTCCTTTATTTATTCGTTGTAGCTACTTGAAAGAGAAGTACATGTTCGGTTTAAAGATCTTTATTCTTACTTCGACAAAGTCATTTACATGATAAATTAATTAAAAATAACATTATACAATATTCATAGGCCATAGTGAACAAAATACAAATTAAGTATAAAATTTCAAAAATAAAATGAAATAAATTAAATGATCACTCAATGGATTTAAATCCAAGCCCCATCCATACCTAACCATATGTCACCTTTTAAGATTAGAATAATCGGTAAGTATGAAGGGTCGAAGCTTGGATTTAAATTCATTGAATGATTTACTGTTTCTAGTCGGTTGTGGTAACGGATTATATATCATCACTCCTTGAAAAGTTATTAGTTTATTTTCATATTTTGTTCATGTCTTCTGTAGTACCAGGATTTTAGCCCGCCTGTGATATTGGTGTTGTTTGCCTTTCATCTCGAAGACAAGTTCCGTATGAATTCTTCCATGTAAGATCTTTCAAATAAGTAAGCATGTAGTGTAATTATATAGCTGTCTAATATTCATCAATTTGGTGTCTTGGAATAATTTTTCTGTCGGCGTCATATGTGGATAGTTAAAAAGCAATTTAATTATTCTATTTGGGGAACTTTGGATGCGGTGTAAATTACATTTAGAAGCGATCCCCCACATTTCAATATGATATAAAAGATGAGATTTTACTAGTGAGTTATATATCATTTAAAAATATTGAAATGTTTAATTTAAGTAATGGGTCTCTAACAATAACTTAGAGCTTTACATTCGACTAAAAATTCATTGTATTAATAAAGCAAAACGTTTTTATAATTACCCTGATGTTAAAATAAAATCTGTTAATTATTTAAATCTTCAATATCAAATTATTACAAACTATACACGGACGCGTCTATTGATAATGAAGATGTTGGAATTGCTTTTAATGATCCACAAGCGAAAATTTATACGAGATTTAAAAGTAATTACAAAATTTCTATTATGTACGATGAACTAATTACCCTGTCTGAAGCATTCTAAAGCTTTGTCATATAGTGATATGGATAGATGTATTATTATATTTTACTTTTCTATACTGATTGGCTTCATTTTATAAAAGAAAAATATAGAAAACCTTGGAGAGAATATTATTATTGGGGGTTAGAGCAGCACTTATTTACGTTATGAAATCATTTTAAAATATTTATGAGTGAAAAATTTCCCTGTTTAAAAATTTAAGAAAACGTAACATTTTTATTTAAAAAACACTTTATTATAAAGTAAACAATAACAATTATCATACTTTAATTATTTTTTGATTGTCGTTTACTGCTAATATTCGTTGACAGTATTTCAAATATTAAAACAATTGCACCGCCTAAAGCACCAAGAGCTAAAACAAAAAATCCCCCCTGTAAATGTTGAATTGATAAAGCATAAAATTTCCCTTCAACTTTTGAATTATTGAGTAATTTGGACCGTTTTCTCGTACTTAATACATGAAAATATTCTCTTATTTTTGAATTAACACCAATCTGCTTGTACATATTCAGTTCATGTGTTATTTCTCTAATGAAAGGAAATCCTTTTGTAGCAATCATTTCTAAAGGAACTGAAAACGCGTTGGATGAAAATGCAAAATAATTATTGCGTCCATTGCTGTCACTGAGTTCAGGTAAAACTGAAGCAAGATGAATGAGCTCGAAACGACTGCATATCACAGACAAATTTTTGTTAACGGCAACATCGTATAACGCCTTTGTCGTGTTAGATATGGTAATCCATTTTTTATCAATTAATTGGTCAAACGGATCCGTAGAATTATAAAATAAATCATGTAATTCTTCTGAACCACCTATTTTTAAATCTGTTTTTATAAGTTTTTTCACGGTATCTATTTGATCTTGAAATGTAGGATTTTGTAACATATCTATTAACTTAGTTTGATACGCTGTGAGAAAAATAATACAATATAAATTAAGAAATACAAAGAAAACACGCAAGCTCTCTTTATTTGGACGAATGTAAGCTACAAGACCTAAGAGACATAACCATGTATTCAGAAAGCAGTGTCCAAAGTTTTGATTGTAATTTGAATCTTTGCTTAAGTGACCTAGAAGAGTCCATGTAAAAATACAGGTAATAAATCCTGCTATAGCAGATAACCATACAGATGTTTGAAATATTATATACAGAGAGACCCAAGGTGGAGAAGGATGTGCTCGCGGTACTATCCAAGTGTAAGAATCGCCTAAATATGAAGAACTAAATTCAAAATCTTCATGTACATCGTAATCAGGATATATGCCTCCTAAAAGAATGTGCCCTTTTCGTGCAGACAATTCTTTAAGAGCACCATTCCATACTCCTTTTTCATTTCTTTCACCTCTAAATGCATTTATTATCTGATATTCTATGCTAAAGTTGAATTTCTTTAACACTAAATTGACAAGCCATTTTTCTATGTTTGGATCAAATTTGTTTGCACTAATAAAAGGCTGTCTTTGTAAGGCCAATACACGTAAACTACATCCTTGCATATTTAATGGTAATTTATTTATCCACATGTTATTAGCATATTTAACTATTCCGTTTTTACAGTAATTTACAATGGTTGTTCTATTTTCGGCAGTTTCATTGAAATAACCGCAAAATTTTGGTGGATCATACGGCTTCCAACTGTAAATAATAGTATGTCGTGCATCTCTTACTCTAGGAATACAGATGACAATGTTATTAACATTGTATTTGAATAAGCAGGTTAAAATTCTTTCTGCTGTCTTTTTATTCTCAGTGTCAGTATTATTTAACTGAAAGAGTATTAATATGAATCTTGCTTGAGGATTCCAAAACCTGCGTCGGATAATTTTTCTTGCTATATATGTGAAATCTTCGTAATCGTCTATAATAATCAAAAAATAATCAGCAATCCGAGTGAGGTTAAAAGGATCATAAGGCAAGAATTCGATATTAATATTTATATTATCGTTGCAAATTGGTGTATCATCCGGATTAGTTATTTCTATGATATATTTTTCTGTTCTATGTAAAAATGTCAATAAGTCTCTTCTAATATTATAAATTTTAGTGCTAGGTTTTTCTACACAAGCTAACACTAAGAATCCAGGTTTAATAAAGCTTTGTTGTATTATTTGTCTTATACAAGTAGTAACTGCTGTTGTTGATTTGTTTATATATTTTTCATGAATTGACTTTTGCAGGTACAGTGACTGGGTAACTCCTAACAATAACAAACTTAAAATGTACAAGATATTAATCATGTCGCGCCTTGTTCTGCCGTTGCAGTTGAGCTGAAACTAATTGCACGTAACGCTACCAAAGTTATATTTTCCACGAATATGTAATACTATTTACGTGTCCAATGTTATCTAGAAAGATCTAAAAATGCATTAAGCATTTCAACTTTATTATATGACATGATGTGTTCAATAAATGTTTAATTTATTGCTATCATTATTATTTAAGGAATTGTTTCAGTAATAATTTAAAAGTAAAAAAATATATATATGTTTTGTAGTTTATATCAAGAAATATATAGTTTGAACAGTAAAGGTTGTCTAGTATTGTTCTTTAACTTTAACTTTTACTTATTTTTTTTGCGCGATAACTAATGGTGTTTATAACGCTTTTTACTTGCGCGATAACTGATTGTGTTTATAACGCTGGAACTAACCATTTTTATAATATTTAAGCGTATAGGGAGATCCACACAATTACATATTTACATTTACATAATCAAGCGCTAACGCTAACCTAACTTGCAAGTTATATTTTGACCAACCCATATTGACCGTACTATTTCAGTCTTTCGAACCCTTGAAGACTGCCCAGGAACATCCTTCTTCAATTCGACTCCTGAGCTGCTGCCATGGTCGCTATTTGTTTACGCTTGGCCTCCCTTGGGGAACCATGAGTCTCACTTAGCTGGACTGAACGCTCATGCAGCATCAATTCATCCCTCATCTCTCCCTCAACATGCATCGTAACTTCAATTTACTCTGACCATTTAAAGATGGAAGATAACAATTTAAAGCAAAATTGTATTTCATTAATACGACTGCTTTTAAGTAGATTACAAACAAATAAGTTTTAGATGACACATAAAATTTGAATTCCTGTAAAAGTAATTTTGTACTGTTTAAGTTTGTTAATGTTTGCAACTTTGTAATTAGAAACATTCTATTAAGAAGATTTAATATTACATTAATAAAACAATGAAACATACCTATTTTCACGGTATCTGAGGTTTAAAGACGTACGCTGGATAACTAAAATCCTACGGGATTACAATCTTAAGTCTAACCTACTCGCTACTTTACCGGCATCTAAAGCTAGTAACCTAAATAAAACTTTTGTTATAAACTATTATTACTTAACTCTACTTACAATTGATATATGTCATAATCATCATCATCATCATCATCTTCTATACTATAAAAACACTTTATCATTGAACTAATACAGCATGTTTCAACACATTGAATCACTGTTTGTCTGTTGGTCTGCACATCTCCTGAACTACTTGAAAATTTGAATGATATGACTTTTATTATTGTGTCGCTATAAGACCTGATCAGTGGGCGTTATATTTTATTTAGACGATTTTCACACTTGATATTTCTATGACAGATGTGACAATCTTTCGGAGGATAAGAAGGATTTAGGATTTTGACACTTGATATTTCTATATCAGATGAAAGTAGAGAGAGAGAGATAGAGATACAAGGGGTCCAGTACACTAAAAGAAATAATTAAGTTCGTCTATAAAAAAAGATGTTTGAGTATATAAGTATTTTTAATGACATATGAGAGAGAAAATTCGGAACATCTGATGTACAATCATAACAGTTCAGTTGACAACAGCAATTACAATATATAATGAAATATCACGAGTCTTGCATTGACATATAAAATTAAATACCAGTTTAACAACAGCTATTAAGCGTGATAAGTATTTTCCATGACATACTTATTATTAAAATTAAAGATCTGATTAATAAAACAAACAGTACAGTCAAACTTTATGATATAATTAAGTGCTGCTTTGATGAAAAATGTCCAAGCTTCCTGCTTTGTTAAAAAAAAATATACGCTTTTTAAATTAAAGTTTAGTATTTTCTGTCTTAAGTATGGAATAACAATTTAAAAAATAGTAAAAATATTAAATAAAGTAAAAGTATTCTCTCTTGCCAAACGATAATTCTTTTGAGTTGTCTTTGGGTAGTGGAAATTGTAAAAATCTTCCTATAGAGATGCTAACAACATAAATAAGTTGTAATAACCGTATAAGCGTTTCGATGTACTAGCTTGGTGAGAACAAATCGCTTAGGCTACGGTCAGAGCGCTTGGCCGGTTTTCAAGAGGCGCGCTTCGTTCAAAATTTTTATACGCTTTTTAAATTTAATTTTAATGTTCAAGGAATTAAGAATTTTCCATTGATAAATAATAATTTAAAAATATATAAAAGTAAAGAACTACAAAAGGTCAGCTAAATTTTAAATAACTAGCAGCTTCGCCAACCAAACAAAGTCTTCTTCTTTATAATGTAAGTACAGTATAGATATCTATAAATCCATACGTACAAATAATATTGAAATGTTCGTCTGTAATTTCCAAATAACTGTGTACTTTAATGTTTGCATTTATGTTATAGTTAATTCGACGCTAAATCTGTTAATAAATAATTAAATATTATTAAATAAAAAAGAAAGGGGTGCATGATGGTGTATCTGGTCCTCTAGTGTGGTGTATTCGAGACTTTAAGAGCCAATTCTTGAGACCAGTGAAGAGTAATATTCCTTTGCAGTATGCAGGTGTATACAAACTTGATTGTGACCTTGGTTTATTATATATAGGTCAAACAAAGAGAAGCATCGGTGTTAGGGTGAAGGAACACATCTCCGATGTCAAGAATGGGCATGTATCGAAGTCAGCTGTGTGTGAGCATACATCGAACAAATCCAACCATTACATCAGGTTTGATAAACCCCACATACTCGCTAGGGAGAATAGATATATCCCTAGAATGATCTGCGAGGCTATTGAATTGCAAAAACATCCTAATTTCAATAGAGAGGATGGTTGAAAACTTTCTACCACCTGGGACCCACTATTAAAAAATTTAAAGTCTCCAGTACACCACACTAGAGGACCAGATACAGTTAGCTCATTCTGCAAGAATCCAGGGCAGTACGCGAGGCAATTAAGGAATCGTTGGCGGTAGTTTGATATAATAATTATATCAAATGACAGACAAATGCCACCTCAGTCTACCCGTGACCACGGACTACTGTAAAGTGTTCGAAACGTCGGGTTTCCAAAAAACATGTTTAAAAACCAATATACGCGATTAATCCGGTTAAAAGTGTTTCATTTAAAATGGCAGTGGTGGCTCGAGGATAGGGTCGCGTATCTACCAATATGCCTAAGACCAAATATCGTACAGATATATGTGAGGGCAGCCTCTAGATGATTTGTATCTAAAGATCATCTGTTTTAAATCACTTTAGAATGAAGGGTATTAAAATAACATGGATTTATACGTATAACAATTTTTTTATTGATTACAACATTCACATTTACGCTCATGTATTTCTCATCTCTAAGAAAATGTATAATTTTTATTGAGATATGAAATCATTTATTAGTGGAGTGAACCTTTTTACGTCAGATATCGCTTTTCAGCATATCACGTATAAACCCAGTTACAACAAACATTTTTATTACCAAGTAACCACCATACTACCTTTACATTATATTTATATTTTTTAAATAATAATTTTGACGATATCATAACGAAATAATATAAATTTATATCTGGTGTCAGTATATATACACACAGGAAAAGTAATAAGTTTAGAAATTATTACGCTATATAGTTATTGACCTTCTTTATCTCGAAAGGAAAATTAAACAAAACGATATGTGACTATAGTATAATATTTATTGTAAAGTCAAAGTTTCGCCTTAACCTGCTTCACGTATATAACAGAGTGTCCGGGCGGATGGCGTTGTGTGGGCCGGACATTCCTCTCTATGGGCACACTGTTTGCCCCCTCCAACTGTCTTAATAGCCCCAACTGTAAAATTATAAATGATATGTCATAAATTTATTACAAAGCCCAGTCTTCTATCTTCTCGCTCTAGCTGTAAGGAGGCAAGGCACGGTGTCAAACTCTGCCACTACGACAAACAATGCCTACTGCAAAATTTTGCGGAAAATTGAGAATAGAAGTATCTTAACGGTGACCAGAGCTCTAACCCTAGGTTTCCTACTAAAATGCAGAATAAAACTTAAAGCTATATATCATTATTTATTACAGTTTTTTTGTAAATAACAGGTTAGACAGAGGAAACCTATTATTTATATACGTTTTTCATTTTTCTCACAAATTTAAAAGCATTAACTGTTGGCGGAATTCAACGCTGCGCTATATCGACTAAAGGTAAACCATCTTAGTTCATTAATAATTTATTAACTCAAAAGCATAGCTTTAAAAGCTCATTTCACATTTATGTTCATTTTGCTTTGGTATTTGATAGTTTTGATTTAGTCTAAAAGAATATAACTAGGTAGGGTACGTCCATGTAATATATAAACAAAATCATTAATTGAATAAAGCAAATTAGAATTAAAGTCTACTTAAGTTAGTAATAATATTAAAAACTTTGTATATAAACTTAACGCTTCTCACTAAACTAAATAATTATGTTTTAGTAACACAAGTATATTAAAGAGTATCAAATATTCTTTCCACTTCGCCCACCTTCATTTCGTAGACACGAGTAACTTTATTATAAGTTCGTTTTCTTATTACTTTTCTTTTTTTTGCAGCTTGACACAATATCCCGCACATGACAGGGTAAGCAGACGGGAATTTGAAACCTTGTTAGTGAGATACATAATTTGTATGCCGTTCAATTCGCCACTTTCAGCCAAATAAGGCATTGCGTTTTGAGTGGCACTTAACGTTGGTACCAAAGAAATGAAATTATTAAATATTTTTTTTAAAATCACACGGTTATATCCCGGCACCAAATTTCGTTACCAATTTACTTAATTATTTTACCTTCGAGAACTACTTACTATTCGATGAATATCATTTGATATTCAAAGGTTCTCGAATTTCACTTTTTGCAAAAGACAAAGACTTTTTACCATAGACAAAGCAAATTTGGGTTATTAGCAATAATAATAGTAACATAAGCAACAAAAGCATTTAATTTAAGCTTCAGTGAATTAAACATTACGAGATTACAAGTTTACAATACGTTTGGGACGAGATCCATTAAATTAGGGTCTTTTCTGTTTGACTAATACATATTGAAACTAAAGACAGATGTGTACAGGAAATTGAAAACTGAGAGCTTACAAAATTAACACTTTTACTCAATTATTCAGCTTCACGCTGGCAGGGTATGCAGAGGGAACTTGGGAACCTAGTGTTAAGACACTTCCGTTCCCTACTTTCTGCGGAATTTGAGGCATGGTGTGTCGAGTGGCGGAACTCAACGCCGCTACACGCAACGCTTTTAGAATACCTCTAATTAGATGATGGATGTATGAACAAATAATATTTAAGTTTTCAACCGATGTAATATAAAACTACATGAATACATAAAGTTATCGTCATGAAGGTATTATATATATATCTAATCTAATCGTATAGTGAAAAATCCCAACCGTAAATAGTATGATAATATTTTTGTTTTACAAATCAATCACTAGTTATTACGCTTAATACTGTTCGCCTTATATTATTTCTTTTTTTGTTTAATATTTCTTTTTAATTACATTACATTCAATTACAACCATAAGTCAGTACTAATATTTACTATACAAATAATATTATTAAAAATGAAATGGACACGGTCTTAATAATTCAGCTTTTCACAATAGAAAGAGCAGATAGCAGAAAGAGTAGATAGAAAAAACATCACATTTGTAAATATAATATGATACAAGATGTTGAATAAAGTTGAAACTTTTGATTTTGATAAAATTCTAATAAAAATCTCTCAACACAGCTACATAAAACTTTAAAACAAAAAAAAATCTTATAGCTCCTAGTGAAAGTTAAAATGGTTGAAGAACTAATATTATGAGACAGAGAATTTCCCAACATTATTATTTTATTAAATAAGTTATATTTAATTGGGTGGGGTGGGGGTTGGATTTTCCACCCACTTTCACAGTCTACTAACATAAGGGTGTCACTGCACGTATCCCCGTGTATTGACGGTTTAAAGACATGCTGAGGTATACTTTTAACAAATAGAGAACTAAGTATTTCTTTAAAATAATCAACGAAACCTTTAATGTTTTTTTTTTTTTAATTTTGACAATATGGCGTTGTTGGTTGCGATAAATGGATGATGGATGGATTTAATTATACTTTAAACGAAAAGGCTATATATACCTAATGCAAAGCTTAAAGTGGAGCGACATTTGACATAGAACAGAAGTACACAATATATAATTCAAAATGTAATACAATTACATTACCTGCTCAGATCCAATTTGCACTGGTTTCTCATATATGATCCAAGTGACGCATTCAGTGAACGGAGGCGTGGTAAGAGATCCTTTGTATGTTACATAATTCCCTGAGGTTACGTCCTCAGCTTTCATCCAAGCTAACGATTCTGGAAATACAGAAATTAGCATATATTTTAGAAAGTACAAATTTTGTTAATATACAATTGGTTATATTTAATTGATTTTTTTATGTTGCTGCTTTTTAAAAAAATAATACATATATCCATATATATTGGTTGAAAATATTATATTACTCAATCATATTATTAATCAAAAATATTACAATCTTTGAAGAGTCATTTTTTACTACAGCAAAAGGTTGTAGACATAATTTTATAAACTGTTCCAAAACTAAAAAAATCTACAAAAATACAAATAATGTTTGAATAGATTTAAATAACTTTATTTATAGCTTAAGCCTTATTCCTTAAGAAATTGCTTAAAGAAAAGTAAAATGAACATATCTAAAAAATATTATATAATAGGTATACTACAAAGCCACATTAATTAAGAGCGCAGAAGCAAAATTTGCTATTATACTTCGTAACATCATGTTGTTATATAATTATGCTGGTAATGTTCACTTTGAGAAATGTTTTGATTAACAGACTTAAATTGAAATATTATTATATGAAATTTAAATAATAACAAAGAGATCTCGATTTCTATACAATATGTATAGAAATAGCATGGCATATGACAGAAATTATTTAATTTGTCTTAATTTGGGGTTTTACCCGAGTGGTTGTAACTGAAACAGATGAAATTGTATTATATTTGAGCTTGATACAAAATATTAACAAAGAGATTAAAACTTTTTAAAGTTTATTTTTATTTAATTTATTTAACGGAGGATTTCGAACATAAGTATCTAGGCAGCTAGCTCAGTACTGATCTTATGTTGTATTGTCTAAAAGACTGATTGCATGACAGACAATGGAAGTACTCTAACATTCAAAGGATAAATTATTTATGTATAAACAACTAACCTATATTTATATATTGAAAAGTAAATATTTCTTTTTGTTAGTTTAAATTTTATATGCCAAAATCAGTTCGAAGTTTGCTTTTGAACAAGGTTCTTTTTGGGAGATTTTATGTGTAAAGTATTATATAAATAATTATTAAAAAATAAGAAAAATATTAAAAAAATATATTATTTATATTATTTCTAATAAATAAAGAGTTGTAAAGACGTTTGTCCTATTATTCAAAGAGGCATCAACGTACCTATTACTTTCATAGTTTTTTTTTTTTCATATAATATATTAAGCCTAATCTTTTATCTCACAGTCGTGATGATATGAGCTTATGAGCCTTTTCTATGGAAAAGGGTTGAAACAATTTGTTTTAATGTACTTAATTGACATTGTTATCAGTCTTTACTGAAAATGTCAATTATCGTAAAGTTAACATATTTTTTCCGAAATTTAAACAACACTTTAAAAAAAATATTCGTTGTCGTTTCCCTTGTCCTTTTCAAAATCTTATTAATAAATAGGTCTGATTTATCGCTAGCTCACCTGCAGAAACTACGACACTTTGTTCTGTTTTCCTTATTTGCTCTAATCCCTCTACAAACTTGTCGAAGCTTGGATTTGGCGCGTCTACCGCTGCCAGTAAATAGCCAACGACGGCGAGCCCGTCCGCGTGTGCTACTGCTGCTTCTAACGATTGGTACTTACTATTGTAATGGACCAGGTGACATTCTGCAGCATATCTACAATTAAATAGATAAAAATTGATACTCAGCTTCACATTGTATCCTGCACGTGGCTGGGTAGGCAGAGGGAACTTGGGAGCGTTAAAACCTTCCTCTTGCTTTTTTTCGCACAGCACTACCAAAAGGGAATTTAATATTAAATCACCCCGATATTACTTTTTGCCATTTTTTTATGTTTATGTCCATGTTTGTTAAATGTTTAATGTTCTATTGAATGTTTGTGCTGTTCAGAGTTGCGGGAGGCGGTAACACCACGCTTAGATTTCCAGAGCCGGGGAATGAAAACTATTTTAACTTTTTTAATGTGGATCAAACTCACACTCTTCGTACTTTCAATAAGGTTACGTCATCACTGCAGCCTCGGTTTTCCTATATATCTCAATTAAAATTTAAGTATATCCCAAGAGAATATGACCACAAAAAAAAACTAAATTTGTACCTAAATCAGTCTATATCAGTCAGATAAATTGCAATATCACCGGCATACTTTAAACAAATAAATCTGTTGGCAATCGACATACTGATAAATTTTACAACATAACTGAATAGTGCTTATATAACATTGCATTCTGATTAAATTGATAATTTTATAAATTTAATCAGAATGCAATTCCGCATTGTCCTAGAATCGTTTTGACCTTTGATAAAGGACATATAGATAATAATTGACAAATAGATAATAATTCTTTGATTTTTTTTATCTCATATTCTACTTTTAGTAAATTCTATAAATAACAACTTAAATGAATTAACCCGTGTACCAAAAATTTATAATTGAGTAAGGTATCAGGTGCAAAAATGCGACATGTTTTAGTTTCAGCTTTTATAATTGACATTGGTTCAGTGGAAAAGTGTGTTTGTGTGTTGAATGAGTGAGTGACTGTCTAGGGTATAGAGAAAATTCGAAAACACCGAGTCACTAGGGAGTATCACAATTTTCCTTTCTACTCCACTTATTTGCAAAATAGTCGTTTATCTTTTTTACGTTTTCGACTTACCCATGACCATCGAGCACGTGTTCACAACCAGTAAAATCGTCCACAGACCAGTGAAAATGCATCTGTTCAAAGATATACTCGCCAATCAAGGGGCCTCCACTCAGACAAGGGCGTGCTTGCGAATCCAGTGTAAAGTATGCTGCAAGTCATACAAAATACACAGACATTGTAAATAAAAGTATATTAATAAATAAATAATAAAGATTATTTAGCCATTTTATTAGTGCCTATTTTAATATATGTGTATTGGAGGTGTCCTATTCCATTGAATGCATCATTATGCACGTCTATTAGATATGTGAAAATAAAAACAACAAACGTTATGATTTTAAATGAAACACTTTTAAACGGATTAATCGCGTATATTGAATGGTAAACATTTTTGGGAAACCCGACGTTTCGAAAACTTTACCGTAGTCCGTGGTCACGAGTAGACTGAGGTGGCATTTGTCTGTCAGTTGATATAATTATTATATCAAACTACCGCCAACGATTTCTTAATTGCTTAATTGTAGTGTTGGCGGTAGTTTGGTATAATAATTATATCAAATGACAGACAAATGCCACATCAGTCTACCCTTGACCACACACTACTGTAAAGTATTCGAAACATCGGGTTTCCCAAAAATGTTTACTATTCAATATAGGCGATTAATCCGGTTAAAAGTATTTCCAACGATTTCTTAATTGCTTAATTGTAGTGTTGGCGGTAGTTTGATATAATAATTATATCAACTGACAGACAAATGCTACCTCAGTCTACCCGTGACCACGGACTAGGAAACCTAGTGTTATGACACTCCGTTCCACTTTCGTTCCCCACTTTTCGCCGAATTTGAGGCATTGCGTGTTGAGTGGCGGAACTCAACGCCGCGCTTTGCCTTATTACCAGAGCGAAGAAATGAAACATTAAATATTTAAATTGAAAATATTAAATATTTCATTTCCTCGACTGGGGATCGAACCCAGAACCTGTCGGTTACAGTCACACTCTTGTGCCGCTGCGCCACGACAGGCCTCATCATATACTTAACAAATTGATTTAAATGAAATATTGTTAAATTTTAAAAAATATTTCAATCGGTCATACAGTAAATTTGAATAAATTCACAGAAATGATAACTAACAAAATTGATAGCGCTAATCCCCTTTATATCCTTTTGACAGCTGGTCAGTTGATAACGTTTGAACTGTTGTAACTACTCGTAACTCTAAAACGAATAGCACGTGCGATATCATGTTATCAATGAACAGTAATCTACTACGTATATAATTCACGTGCAAATTTATACGCAATATACACATACATACATTAATAATTATTAGAGCTTACTATTTAAACACAGATTTTTTATTAGAAGTGTACATACATATATTCATTGGACACAAAAGCTTTAAAATCAACAGATTTTAATTTATTGCTTTGGTTTAGAATCCAATCATTTTTGTAGTACTAAATTTTGTTGGGTTTTTGAGCAACATATTTTTCAATATTTGGCGACAAAATTAAATTACAAGTGTTTGGGGAGGAAGTTCACGATTTGTTTGTTACGTTGGTAAGATTTTTTTTTTTTTACAGATATATATTCAGCCAAATTTATTAAAACACAATTATAGGGAATTCCTGCTTTAGATCTATTTCGTGATGATGATTATGTGACGTCACAAAAACTTCACAAAATCATCTGAAGTCTATGTCTATGTATGTGGTCTCGACAAGTAACTGTTTTAGAACAATCTGATTTTGAATTTCGGTGATTGCAAGCTGACTTTTGACTGGATATTACATTACTTCGTAATTACTGACAGAGAGGTAAATTCGAACGCTTACAAATTACTAATGAAGCATTAACTCGATAATGTACTTTCCCACATACTCGCATGATGCGGGCGAGTGCCAGCCTAAAAAGAATCTTTCTAATTAGAAATTTTCCTTACGTAAACTTAAAAAAAATAATAATAACACTTTTATAATTACAATTTTTACTCGGCACGGATCTGTGTGAAGATATCAAGCTGAAGCTAATATTAAATATTTCTCAGATTCATCAAGCTTTTAATTCAACGTAATCAAAATTTACAATGATTTATGCATCGTTTTTGCTTCATTTTATACGAAATTCACCGAGTTATATGTACTATATAGTGGTGAGCTTTCCGTGGAGTTATTAAAATTGGCCCAAACTGAGAGAAGAATACTAATAAATTGGAAAAACTATAGTTATTTTATAAATAAAAAAATAACTACAAGCTTAAATAACAACAAGCTTCTATTAGTAGTCAACTTCAGACAAAATGAATTCAAACACAACGTATTTTTCAGCAAATAAAGTTGGCAAACTTAAGTTCGTAATCAAAGCCTATACAGGTAAAGTATATCTTATAGACCTAAATTTATGAAATACATAAAAAAATTAACTAAGGAAAAAACAACCGAAAAATGGAAATTTATACTTTTATTATCTAAAGAAACAAATGAAAAAAACTGACTTGTTCCTTATGGCAGACACATTGACACGAAGAGAAAAAATGTATTTTAGACAATCAAGCAATAATATTAAATATAAGAGATAATATCAGTGTTTCAAGAACATGTTAAACACAAACTAATTTTTAGTTAAAAATATGTAAATAAAACATTGAAGAAGATCAAATTAATAGTCTTAAAAGGATCAAATGATAACGAGGAAGATTGATGGGCAAGTTGACCCCCGAAGAATCTCAAGCTTAATAAGATTAAGATTAAATATGAAATTCAATATCGCAATTTTAAGATTTCTTTATAGAGAAATTAATTTAAACTGAAATCTTTATAAAAAAATATATCTAAGTAAGAGATTTAAGAAGTTCGAGTTACTGGGCTTAACAGCTATCAAATGACAAAGAGCAAGATTGATTGGCTCAAGTTGACATATGAAGAAACGTCTACTAGATATTGATAATAAAGACTCTTGATGATGATAGAAATATTATAAATTTTATTTTTTGAATTCAAATATTTTATTCAAAATAAGAAGTTACAACTTCGTTTTTTGAACGTCAAACAATTTACCACCAGTTCACAAAAGTTACTGCCTCAGACCTGAGAAGAACCGGCGAAAGAAACTCAGCGGGACATGTCCATTCTTTTTTTTTATCAAAACTTTACATTACATTATAAATAAAATATTATTAATATATAAATATAATAAAATTGGAGGGTGCCCAGTTTCCTTTGCTTATCCTGCTTTAATCAGAATACTGCGTGAAGGTAAAAAATATTAAATGCGATAAAAGTTTGAATATTTTTAAATAATAAATATAGCTTTAACAAACCTGTCTGTCCTGTATTAAGAAGAACTCCATTGGCGTCGTTATCCCAGTATCTTTTAAAGCGAAGAGGTTCGAGTGAGGACCATGTAGGGCATCGTGGCACGGAAATCGCGATGGGAGACTGTGATGCTCTCAACTTGGATATTTGCTCAGCTGTGGAAAGGAGGAAATGTTAGAGACATAAGGAAATATAAATAAATTGCGAAAGGCTAATATGTAAATTTTCGAAGGTTCTTTTTTCTTTAAAATGCGCATTACATTTGTATTTAAAAAAAAAATAAAAGGTGATGATATAAAAGAACCGGTCAGGTGCAAGTCGTATCACCCCGAGAGACTCCGTAATCATTTCATATATGGAGATTAACAGCAAGTACAACTTACACAAGTTATACTTACTTTCGTTAAACTTAAGTTTGCTAAAAGGTTTATTGCATATATCATTTTGTATAAAATAATTTTAAAAAAATACTTCAAATATTAGTTCCTTATGTTCTTTGAAAGTTTCATTTTATGACTTTTTCTTTTAATAAATTGTACTTTAATATCCTTTATGTTTTGATTATGAATCGAAAAAAATTAAGCAAATTAAATAAATTATGAATTCCCTCGACTTAAATAATTGTCATACTCGAATAAATTATTTGCACAAATTTTATCTCATAGTTTTCAATATGAAAATATGTTTATGACTTATCCGTATCTAATAGAAAGTCTATAATCTGATTAACGAATACACTCACCTACTTAAAAATAATAGCTAATAACATTTTACACATTCTTTATTATATCCCATAAACGCAATTAGCCTTGGATTAAAATTTTCAGTACAACTACTTCAATCTAGTCTTTCTTCTTATATTTAAAATAACATTTTATAAACTAACTAAATTACGCTAGAAATTACAAAGAACATTTTATAGACCTAATTATGTTATAAAATTATTGTTAACTTGTTAACGGTTGCTTTAATATCAAATGTTACCAGGGCTTAAAATGCTCATATTCAACGTTGAAAGGGTAGATTGTAAAATAATTTTGAATATTAATTATTAATCGTGGCGCAGTGGCACAGCGCTCGACTATAAATGAGGAAATTATTTTTTTTTCATTTCTTATAACAACGTTGAGCACCAGCACTCAATATGCAATTTCTTGAAAATTTTACGGCAATTAGGGAACGGAATTTCTTAACACAATGCTTTCTTTGCCTAGCGATACGCTGGATACAATGTACATAAATACTCATATATATAAAGTTTAGATTTACCTTTTTATTAAAAAAAATGTAGCTTTAGAGTTTTATATAGTTAAATGTTTCATTTGTAATAGAATTTAAACTATAATTTATTTAAGTACCTTGAGGCCTATTCTGGCGCAGCGGCACAGGCGTGTGACTGGACATGACAGGTTGCGGGTTCGATCACAACTCAAGGAAATGAAATATTTAATATTTTCAAATTAAATACTAATATTTTCAAATTAAATATTTAATATGTTCAGTTCTCTGCTCCGGTAACAAGGTAAAGTGCAGTGTTGAATTTCGCCTTTCAACACGCAATGCCTCAAATACGGCGGAAAGTGGGGAATGAAAATGATACGGAGAGTCTTAACACTAGGTTCCCTAGTTGCTCTGCATGCTCTGCCATGTGCGGGGTACAGCGTAAAGCTGTACATCCTTAATAAAACTTTTAAAAAACCTACTAGATATGTAAAGCACTTATGTATAATATATATTTAATTAGGTTTATAATAATACATTTATTTTATGTCCAATAGTCAACAAATGATTATTACATAAGAATTAAAATTAAATGTTTTATTAGGACATACCATTTGACGCTGCTGTATTTGAAGGACAAATTTTCAGTGGCATTGGCCTTGGCTTCAGTGGCATTGTTACAAAGAATATTCTTTTGCACACTATAATATGTACACTCTATGCTAATATATTAACAGGTTATGGATTGAAATTCAATTTTTCATAAAAACAAGATAGATTAGATAAAAATATCTATTATCTTTTGACAATTGGCCGATAACGAAATTATTTAATAAATTTTATAAGGTGAAGAAAATATTACGAATAAAATAGAATAATATATTTTTCCTAATAGGAATGTTATTTTATCATTTCGTAGAACAAGTTAGAAGCTGACTTCTATATATGTATGTTTATGTAATATATATTCAATACAAATTGTCGTAAAATGGAATTATCATTTAGTCTACCGCTATAAGGTTTAAGGTTTCAACATATTATACATTAAAAAAAACATTTTTTTTAATTTAGCTGCTAATGCAAAATATGGAATTCATATGACTAATATTGATATCATTTGTTCCTGTTTCTCGTCCTTGAAATAAATGTGTTTTTTTTCTATATATTTCGTTAGTGATATGTGATTATTACGATTTCTCATATTGTAATATTAAATTAAAGCCAGAAGAAGCTGTATCTGTAATTAAAAAAATATATGTAACATACTTACATGTATATGAGCTTAACAAAACTACCGCACAGAGAAAATGTAAAATGTTAGTAAAAAAGAGTTAAGTAGAATAACTTAGCTTTTCTAAAATTTTTTCTTTAGAATTATTTAGATTAGAAGTGGCTTATAAAATATATCATTTTATCACATTACACGTAAATATGTTATCAAATTAGGGTATTTACTTTGATGTAAACAAAATTGTGATAAACAAAAGACCTCGGTAGCACCTTAAAATATTTATATCTAAAAGACTTCTGACACTTACATATTATTTTCTATTTTCCATTTATGATTTTTTATTTATATACCATTTTTACTCAATTCAACTCATCTGTTTATTATTTATTTATTGTTTTGATGAGACTGGACCGGCCAGTAATACTATATCTTCGCCATTAAATTTAACTGAATACTGCAATTTCTACTTGCAATTTTCAAGTTCTTATATTGAGTCCAATGACGACTTCATTAGAGTAGTATTACATGTATTTTTTCTGTCGACCAATGATCTGGTCGTAATTAAATGAAGATAAACATTATATATATTTAATAATGATAAATACTATATTATTTTTTTCTCACTTAATTTGTACAAATTGTGAAACAGCAGTAAGAATACAATTTTAATTTGCGGTCATTTCAAAGTGACCATGACCCACGCCCAGCACTGGGTTTTGATTCCTTCAGGCGCAGAAAGCAGCAATGTAATTGAAGATTATAATTCTCTCAGCTGATTTATAACCCACTTAATTAAATAAAGGTATACAAGTAACATATAATGGTACTAGTAACTGACAAGCAATGATGGACACAGTATTTAACTTTTTAAAACATAATTTCCAAAGATATTTTTTTTTTAAATTGTATACAAAAAACAAAATGTACCTATGTACCTATGTACTTCCTCATGATATTTTGCACAACTTATATTTTCCTACCATTTATTTGAAAACATCGATTTCGAATTGAAACGTATTTGAAGAGAACGCTGTAATTGGAGCGCATTTAGAATACGGCCTAATAATATTTTTTGGTTGTAAATTACCAATAAATACAATAAAACTATTTTTGAAGTGAAAACTTCTTTAGGCGCATTGAGCGTTTTGGTAGAGGGTAAAATCCTCGGTTCGCGTCACCGACATGCTAATGATAATAGTATATCTATCGCTATGGAGACCCAGACTAGCGCACGCACAGTAGCCTGTGTACACGTATACACTAATACACGATACGATTTTAGAATAAGTATAATTTTGTGAGCCACGACAATGATGTAAATAATGAAAATAATGCTCAAACTTGAATTCATTGAAATTCGTGTAAATATAAATACTATGTATAATTAAGTTAATTGTATATTAATTATTTTTTCAACCACTTTGTATTTATATTTTATTCATGATTTGTTTCACCCATCATATGTAACTAATAAATAAAACATAAAAAAATTCATATAATTTTTGCATATAGTTTTAATTACTCTCAACTTAATAGTTCCGTTTTCACTTCTATCGGCAGTCCCACGACTTCTATTAGTTTTTTTTTTAGTGACGATTTATAGGTCTATAAACGCCGCCTGCACGCAATAAAAACCACGGCTCATTGACATGTTCCGCTTGAGCACACAGCTCAGGTAAGACATGTCAATGAGCCGTAGTTGAAAGTGGGAGAGGTGCGATTTGCCTAAGCGTTCCCATTGTTACTTGAATTAATATGTATAGTGAAAAAAAAAAGGAATTAATAAAAAAAAAAAAATAATAAAAGTATGTAATGTCCTATGACGGCACGACATAATAATTTCGTCCGCGTACTGACTTTACAGACAGCCATGTTTTATTTTAGTATAAAATAATTTATTTTTAGCGCTTGTACTTTTGGTGTCAGTCGATAATTAAGTTATCGATTATTGGAAAAAATGATTTTTGTATAAACTGAGAATGTTTTTTGACCCTCTCTCCTTAACGATGTATCCTGCACATGGCAGGATAGGCAGAGGGAACTTGGGAACCTAGTGTGAAAACAACCCTGTTCCGTTCCCACTTTACGCCAAATTTAAGTTATTGCGTGTTGAATGGCAGAACTCAACGCTGCGTTTTACCTTGTGCCAGAGCGAAGAAATGAAAACAACAAGAAAAGAATATTTAAATTGAAAATATTTCATTTCCTCGAGTGAGATTGAACCCACAACCTGTCGGTTACAGTCACACGCTTGTGCCGCTTCGCAACGACAGGCCTCGAATGTTTTTTGATAAAAAGTTAAATTATGTATCCATAAATAATTAAATTGATTTTACCGTAAATTATTGAATTAATGTTTCAAGCTTTCATCATCATCTTTTATTGCAAGCGCAACACAAAGTTTGCAACGTATTAAGATTGTTTAAGTAAATTTTAATAAAATATCTCTACAAGTAGGTGTTTCTTCCAGCGAAGACCGCCTCCAACTTTTATATAGTGGACTATTCTTAATCTGTTGCCACTTCCTCTGAGTCTCCAAAGATAAGACAAGTACAATTTCAAGTTTTTATCTTATCTTCTTTATTTATGACTAACCAACTTTTATAATAATCCCTGAGATATAAAACTGTCACTCTTTTGCTCCATTTATCATCCTTGCTTCGCATCATATGACACGTCCATGCTAACTGACATGTAACACGTATCGATTACATACTTGTATTTGTGATGAACAATATCTAGGAATGTATAAGTTAATTTGGCTTTATTAATATTTAAGATCTTTTAGGCAGAACTATTCTCTTAGTGGCTCTCTGACATGTTACCAATTGATGTCCCATGCTGTTTCATCAACAATAAAGTTCATTACACTGTTTTATTTTTACGATATGTTGTGATAATTTTGAAGCCTGAAGAGACGTTGATGGAGTTTTATCATTTGTACATGGAATGTAATCTTTTTAAAGATTTAAAGAAAGAAGAAGTTAAAGATTTCATTCGATCCGAAACTGAATTTCTGATATCAGGACACGGAATATCGGACTTAACTGTCAATGATATGTATTTAGTATGTGTATGTTACATAAATATAATATAACATACCAGAAATAAAATACATATCATTAACAGTATTAAGCAAAATTAATTATTCTTACAGAAAGGTTAAGTGTCAAAAAAGTTAGATTATCGAACACAGTCTAACTTCAACGGGTGGGGGCAGCCAAGTTTGACTTCATGTTTTTTATAACCTTACAATCATTACATTAAAATCAACGATAAACATAAGTTGAATTATGATTTCTTGTTACTTTTACAAAGTTTTAAATTGTCTTTTTTTATTTTCGTTAGAAAAGTAAACTTTTATATGTTTTCAATCGCTGGTGCAAGTAGTTAACAAAGAATTCTAAAATTAATAATTCTTTATAAGTTGTAAGTTGAGTATATGTTGTAACATTTACTTATTTTTTTACAAAATGAACATAAATATAATTCGTCACAAATTTAGTCTGTAAATTTTGCGGTAATATTGCAAGTTTGAGTTTTTAGATTCTATAGAATCTTTGCATAGTAATAACTTCACAGTAAAAATTAAACTTACTAGTAACACTGAAAAAAAATAATTTAATTTCGAACTTTATTATTTGCACTATTAACAATAAAAACAACTAATAACATGATAGCGGAAAAGCCTAGCAACTACTGATGTCAAGTTTTCTGTGGTATATTTATTCGGTTGGTTTTATTAATATCCAAGTCCATGTGATTTTAGATTTTTTGCGAAACTGCAAATTAAGCATTAATTTTTATTGTTTTAGTGCAAACTACATTATTTTTTTTTCATTTTTGTTACTTCTGCCCAAACTTTACTCTCACACTTTCTGTGAGAGATTTTAAAATCTCTTATTACTTGTGTGTTATTCTCTGAGTATTTTTTTATTACTTCATTAAGATTTTTATCGATGTCTATTATTCCATTTAATTTTTTAAAGAGCAATTTAAAGCTCTTTTAAGCGTTCTAGCATTCTCACCGTATATGTTTAATAACCGCATATACGGTATAAGGCATGCCGTTCTTTTTTCCTTATGATTATTTTTATTATGAAAGTTATTAAATTCTAAGTTGCTTTTATATAAATTCCTAATATAACAGTTAAAAAATATGTATATTTTTCTTGCATGTATGTAACTCTGCCTTAAACTGATATCAATTCAATACAGAAATAATAAATCGATTACAAAAGTTGAGTTTAATCTCTATTCCATTGTCATACAGTTTATTTTCGTATGAAAAAAAGAATTGAAAATTATTTAATTATTTAAAAGTATTTGATCGATATTGACTTCAGTAACTGCAGTCGTTTTATAAATAAATTTATACAATCGGTCTTTTTGGCTTTACTATTCAAATCATTTATTAAACTTCATTAATATCGATTTATACTTTTGTTCGTTTGTTTGCGTGGACTTTGATACCCATGACTGTGGTTTAATCTTGCAGCAAATAGCAGGTAAAAGGAACTATGTATGGAGACAGTCCGGTCGGCGGTTTTCAAGCACGCGTTTACTGCGAGTCTTTGAACCTAGTGTTAAGACACTCCGTTCCGTTTACCACTTTCTTTTTATTAACACGTAAAATATAAAATAGATAGATTTTGCCTGTCTGTTCATTTGGGCTTGACACAAAATATGAACAAAGAAAACAATATTTGTCAAACTTTCATAGTTAATATTACATTTGTACGATTACGAATGCTTTAGTCACGTTTATTCTGCGTTTGACAACAGCCTTGTTCGTATTGGAGATTTCTTTAATTTCTTTTCCAGTGTTGCTTGGTTAAAGTTCAAGAAAGAAAACGTCGATATCACAAAAACAAAACAATTAACAAATAACGTTGAGCTAAACAAACAAAAAACTTAATAAAAACAAAAAAAAAGTAACAACAGAACAAAAATATTTTAAGAAAAATATCTGAAAACTGTTCTCTTGTATCAACAACTCAACCTATTGTAAAAACGATTGATAAAACCCGACCGATGACATAACATTTCAATGCAAAATGTCCGCAGTATCTGTATTTTATAATTTATTTATATTGTGGGTAGGTACATTTGAAATCAGAAAATATGCTTTTTGGGTGTTTTCTTATGTAAATTATTTAAAGAATAATTTTAAAAAGTTAAGGCGGAAAGTAGAGGATGGTGGGAATTAAATGTCTTATCTATTATAGCATTTATAAAACTTTAATTCTTTTAAGTACGTGTAAAATAAGCTTTTTTATTTTTATTTTTAGCTTTTTGAGTTCACAATGTTAAGTATTTTAGAATGAAGTATTTTTTTAGGTTTACATACCAAAGTAGGCAGAATTTCCCGTCAAATTCTGGAGGCATAGCTAGTTTATTGGCGGAACTCAACGCCGCTTTGCTTTGGTTAGTGACCGGAACGTGGAAATGAAAATATTCAATACTTCATTGCCTAGAGTAGGAATAGATCGACTTACAATCAGTCGCGTTTATGCAAGCTTGTGCCCCTCGACTGACCTCTTCAAAATTTAAGGCATAATTAAAAAAGACTAGTTGTTAAGTAAATTAACCAATAATATTCAATGAAGACATTTCTTGGTCTTCAATAACCAGTAAAACTTCTGTATTCACGTGAAGTTTCAAACCAAAGATATCTTTTAAAATTCAAAGCTAAAGATTTAAATTTTCTGTAGAACTACAGCAATGTAAGACGACAGCTGAAAGAACTAGCAATAGATTGAATCGAACGCTAAAAGAACTTTGAATTTAAATTAATGTTTATATTCTTATATTAAATATTTCAATATTTTCCGGTTTATAGGTATATATTTGTTTAAAATATAGTGAATTATTCAGATTTTGTACCTATACATACATATATGTAAATTTATGTACGGATTTAACAATATATAATTAAAAATTTAGACGTTATATATATATATATATATATATATATATATATATATATATATATATATATATATATATATATATATATATATATATATATATATATATATATATATATATATATCGTCTAAATTTTTAATTATATGTTGTTAAATCCGTATAAAAATTTACATATATGTATGTATAGGTACAAAATCTGAATAATTCACTATATTTTAAACAAATTTATACCTATAAACCGGAAAATATTGAAATATTTAATATAAGAAACAACATATAATTAAAAATTTAGACGATATATATATATATATATATATATATATATATATATATATATATATATATATATATATATATATATATTAGGGTGGAGTGAAACAAATAAAAAAAAATGTTTTTGCTCTTTTCATATTTCCTGTATTATTAATTGGTGACCATATGTAAAAGCTTTATTCGTGTAAATTATCGAAGGTCTACGACTTTATTTTCAGGTGGCGCATCGAGAAAATAATATCTAAAAATCTAATATTTCTGCTTATACGTCTAACCTCAAAAAGTAGATGTTCTTACATGCTTTGCTTACAAATACACAGTTTTTAACTTCGATTAAGTGTTATCTCGTGGACAAAATAGTATTTTCTTATAAAACTTTGATAAGTGGTTTGGAATAGTGCAAAAGTTAAGTGTATTTTGATAAAAAAAATGCCTAAAACGCGTAAAGATTTGCAGTGTCCTTTATTTGGTGATCCAATTAAATTCGGTGATAATATGTTACCTACATATTGTGAAGTGATAAAACACTACTTATGGATAAGAAATGAAATATTAGAGTTGCAAAATGGAAAGGACCCTTCAGTCAAAGATTTATGTGAAATGATTGCTTTCGATATTGAAGCAATCTGGAGTAAAGCATCTATCCCTACAGTTACCAATCAACAAATCGTGTCCAGGCTGATTTCGTATTATCAAAAGTACAAGAATGTGAAAAAGTTACGCAATAATTCTAAAAAACAGATATTCTACAAAGATTCAACAAATAAGTTGTTCGATATTGCTACATGCAAATGTTTATACCGAGAACTATGCAAATGTGTGATTAAAGTACCCACTGCTGAGGAAATCTTTTTGAAAGACCAACGAAATGAGCGCAAAATGTATATTGGTTCTGTGGACAAGGTGACAACACAATCATTGCAACGTCGTGAAATTAGGAAGCGAAAATATAAAGAATTTTATGCAAAATGTAACGTCACTCCAAATACATCATCATCTGCCCTAACTATAGTTTGGTCGTCTGACAGTTGTTCTGCTGAAACATCAGATGAGAACGATGAATTTCATACTGGAAAATTAGTATCTAACCCATCCCTTAAAATAACTCAACAGATGAGACATAAGCTGAAAAATCTTGCTAAAACTTGTGATAGAACTGGGGTTTCAGACCGATCTGCAGCATTAATTGTAAATGCTGCATTGCTTGACTTAAATGTTATCAGTAATGAGGACTCATCAAAAGTAGTAGACCGAAGCAAAATACGCAGAGAACTGCAGAAGGTTCGTAAAGAATTGCAATCTATGGAAAAACATGAACCCTTAACTGCTATTTATTTTGATGGTCGTAAGGACCGAACTTTGATTTTAACTAAGGCTGGTAATATATCTCAAAGGAAGATTATAGTTGAAGAACATATCTCAATCATATCAGAACCCAATTCTGAATACATCGGTCATATTTCTATTTATTCCGGTAAAGCGGCTAATATTATGAAAAATATAGTCGACTTTCTTGGAAAAAAATATGAATTTCGTTCTTCTTTGGTGGCAATTGGATGTGATGGAACTCCTATTAATACTGGTCGGAAAAATGGAGTCATTGTTTTACTAGAAAAACATTTGAAGCGCCCTTTGCAATGGTTTGTGTACTTGTTACATGCAAATGAATTACCACTTCGCCGTTTGTTCTCCAATCTTGACGGTACTACTACAGGCCCCAATACTTTTTCTGGCTGTTTAGGAAGACAGCTTGATAAGTGTCTTGACTTAAAAATAGAAGCATTCGAACCCATCTCCACCGAATTGCCGGATCTGAATACTGATTTGTTGAGCACCGATCAAAAATACCTTTATCAGATTTGTTCTGCTATTTCTTCTGGTACAGTTCCACCAAACTTAGCTAACAAAGACCCAGGAAAACTAGCTCATTCTCGATGGCTAACTGGCGCTAACAGAATTCTTCGCTTGTATATTGGTACAGCTAAACCGACAGAAAATTTAAAAGAACTGGCCACTTTCATCATGAAAGTTTACGCACCAAACTGGTTTGATATCAAATTAAAATCCTCTTGTAAATTTGGTCCGATTCACATCTTCAATATGGTCAAAAGAAGTATATATTTGCGTGATGACTTAAAAAGTATTGTCTTAAATACTATTCAAAGAAATGCTTTCTTCGTACACCCAGAAAATCTACTGCTGGCTATGTTACAAGATGATGTTCAACAAGTACGAGAGCTGGCTCTTCGGAGAGTTTTAAAAGCAAGAAAAGAGTCCAAAGGCAAGAAAGTTCGTGAGTTCCAGTTACCAGAGCTAAAAATGGATGCGACAAATTATTATGATTTGATAGAATGGGCGAAACAGAAGATAACAGAACCTCCCGTTACTATGAAATACAGCTTTTTTATTCTTATTTATCAAACTTCATACCTAATGCGCCACCTCAAGATATTGAGTTAGAACTCTGTGATTTTGCATGAACATTTTCATTATTACGGACCACTATTTGAAAAGGCAGGAAACTTAAAATTAAATTTAAAAAAAATTCACTCCACCCTAATATATATATATATATATATATATATATATATATATTCACGCTGTATCCCGCACTAGGCAGGGTAGGCAGAGGGAACGGAAGTGGAACCTAGTGTTATGACACTCCGTTCCACTTCCTTTCCCCACTTCGTTCCACTTCTCACACGATATACTTGGGGTAATTATTTTTCTACGTGATACGCAAAATGTACAATCATTATAAATCGATAAGTAAGATACTTATATTGGCTACATCCCAGCTATCTTCAATATTTTCTTTTACTAATTGATTTGACCCACTTTTTAAAAGTTTGACTTAATTATTTTTACTAAATAAGACTTTATATTGAAAAAACTATAGTATATAAGATTTTAAGTCATTTATTTTATTTTTAATGAGCAAAGTTTTCTTAGAAAAAGAATGTAACAAATAAAAATCGTGACCCAGTTTTCTAAAATTGAACTTTTGCCATATCGTTTCAGTAACGAATCCAGTTTCATTTCCAGTACTAAAATGGTCAGTTCACTGTATGTTTGAGATACACGCATTTGAATTCTCGCATGATAGCCGATTTTTTTAACAATATTTTGAGTTTAACACATAATATATTTACAGTAATGTTAATTATAATGTAATTTATAACAAAGTACATTTTTTTTTAAGTTTAGGGGATATATATTCAGTTTTTTATTACATTTATTATATAGAAATGAGCTGAGGAGGCAGAAGAATCTCATACTAAATTTAATGTTAAAAAACTTACTACGACAAATTTGTTGGTTGGTATCGCAGTGATAATTGTTGTTTTAGTATGACATGCAGGATAAATAGCTGTCGTATGGACAATAATCTGCTAATGAGTTGTACAATTCTTGTGTAGAAAAGTGATATGGATGAGAAGTTGTCACTTTAAGTATACACGTTGGGCTACTTCTAATTTAATAAGATGTGATTTAGCAGCTCCACCCCAAGACGTAATGCAATATGTAAAAAATGAACTGGCACAAAGTATAGTATACTAATTTCATATATTAAGGTCAGCCATATATCACAAAGTGTTTTAAATGCCAGAAATGTTTTACAGTTATTTACACGCTTGTGCCCCTGTGCCACGGCAGGCCTCATATATAATATAATTAAGTTAAGTAAATTTCTTATTTATATTGTTGCCTGAAAGAAATCGCTATTTCAGCGATAAGATCATCGGTTGTACTTTTCTGTTATCTTTTTGACTGTCGTTTTTTTATGGAAAATAAAGAAAATTATTATTTTTAATAAAAAAAAAAATACAAATCATTTTTTTAATTCTCTTCATTCATTATAAATTATTATTTTATTGTAGCTTAATTCATATAATAAACCTTTCTATCATTAAGCGGTTGCAATTGACGTATAAAAGGGCTTCTCTGTTCATTTCCGAGTAAACTGTTAACAACCTTCATAGCTTCCTGAAATGTAAATATCAAGCTTGTTATAATTTTATGGTGTGGTGGTTAATTATTTTGCTTATAATTATATTGTAATATATTAATGTCTGTAAATTAATTTATGTTGTAATATATATTTATATTACGACTTGTTATATTACGCTATAGTAACTCTTCTATATGTATTATAATAATAATGTTTAAATAAGACTGGTTAAATATAACGTTTATAGGTTCAAATTTTGTTTAGTCAATAAAAAAACACTTATAAACAAAGTTAATACATAACTTAATATTTTATGTACAATTATTGTATGAAAAATAAAGGGAAATATTATTTTTTAAATAAAATTCTTACTCTTGTAATAGGTAAGGCTCTTGCTCTTACAAGCCACGTTACAGCTTCAGTACAAGGTGGTACAGTCAGAGATCCTTGGTAGCATGCGTATTTTTTCATAGGGGGATTGAAATAAGAAAGTGGCATTGGAGGAATTGATGCATTTGGACATGGTGACTTATGCCCTACTCGGATTAGATCAACTAAACCTCTTTGAGTATGATTTTTGAACTGAAACGATATACAAAAAAAATGTTATTTTAAAGAAACACATTAAGCGTGTATATTGATTGTTAAACGTGTTTTTTTGGAAACCTAACGTTTCGAACACTTTACAGTTGTCCGTGGTCACGGACTCAATACGCGATTAATCCGGTTAAAAGTTTTTCTTTAAAAATATATAACAATCGCGAAAATCAAAGACATTATTAAAAATGTTATTTCTTCGAAAATAACAATGGTGATCTAAAATCGCCTAAGTAGTTATTAGAAGTAACTGTGACTTCCACTTTCAACTTCCCATTTCTGATAATTTTCCGTCCATGTATCGATCCTCATCCATCTAATTATCGATGGTTCTGATAGGACGCGTGTTGGCGTTTTAAAAAGTAAAAATAAAATAACAAATGTTCTTTTATAATTGAAAATAATTAATATAGTTAACACCATAAATATTTTTATGTTATATTTAGTAAGCAAAGTATTGGTTGATGTTTAGAACGGAATTAAGTTGCTACGGAACGAATAATTGGCAGTAATTATATGTTATATTTTACTACTATGTCAACAGAGGCCTGTCGTGGCGCAGCGGCATAAGCGTGTGGCTGTAAACGATAGTTTGGTGGTCGATCCCTACTCGAGGAAATGAAATATTTAATATTTTCAATTTAAATATTTAATATTTTCATTTCTCCGCTCTAATAACAAGGCAAAGCGCGTTGAAATCCGCCACTGAACACGTAATGGCTCGAATTCGGTGAAAAGCGGGGAACAGAAGAAGAATACAGTTTCTTAACACTAGGTTCTCAAGTTCCCTCTGTCTTCCACGTACGGGATGGAGCGTGAAGCTGAGAGGGAGTAAGAACATTAAAAAAATCACGAAATGATTCTAGTGAATAAATTTTAACAAATAATTAATAAATGTTCATGAATTATATGATCTTTAGTGCTTTTATTCACTTCATTTTAAAAATAGCAAATAGATAGCATTATCAATTACGCAAAAACGTTGTTTCTTACAATTTTGATTTATAAACGTAAATCCTTACATTGTAGACAATTGTAAGCAACTAATTAAATATTCTGTTCATGAATATTTAACAATAGAAACAAGATACGGCCTACGGGCACGTGATAATGATATTTTATATAATCAGATAAGGAAATGAAATATATATCTAATTTTAATTATGTTACTATCGTCCATTAATGATTTTTTTTGTTTTTTTTTCACCTGTCAGCCTCACTCAGTGAGAGAGGCTTAAATTTGTGGTCTTCAAAATAACACTAAATTATAACTGTCATGAAAACTTTGGTCTAACAACATTTGACAGACAATAGATATGAAAGACATAAATTTTAAATTGAAATGAAACACGTTAATAGGCTTTTTGAAATACTTCGGTATTGATGTGACTTTATATAATTGATTTGACAGTTGGAAATCTGATTAATAGAAAAGATAAATTCCACTGTTGTGACAAAAAAATAGTATGTTACATTTACATTTCATTTAAGTATTAATACAATAATAGATGCATTGAGCGTGTGACTGTAACCGACAGGTTCTCGTTTAATCCCCGAGGAAATGAAATATTTTAATATTTTCAATTTAAATATTTAATGTTTCATTTCTTGGCTCTGGTACAAGGCAAAACGCGGCGTTGCGCCACTCAACACGCAATGCCTTAAATTCGGCGGAAAGTGGGGAACAGAAATGGAACGGAGTGTCTTAAGATTGGGTTCCCAAGTTCCCTCTGCCTACCCCACCATGTGATGTCCGCGATACAGCGTGAAGCTGAGTAGAGTTGATGCATCATAATATATAGCGCTGCTGCGCCTCAAATACAGCGTAAATGATTTAAATTCAATTTTAACTTATTATATTTAATGAAACTTCTAGTACTAACGTTTAGTGTTGGTTATATTAAATAGGTTAATCAGTTCTTTGTTTGACACAATCGCTAAAAATAATTGTTTTCTTAGTTGAAACCTTAGTTTTCAATAGATATTGTCATTAAAATTAAAATTTTATTAGAACATGAAAGTTACTTAAGGCCTGTCGCTGGAGTACAAGCGTAAACGACAGGTTGTAGGTTCAATCCCCAATCGAAGAAGTGAAATATTTAAAAAATATTTTGAAATAAAATATTTAATATTTGATAGTGGGAAACAGAACGGAGTGTATTAACACCAAGATTCCAAGCTTCCTCTGCCTACCATGCTATATGTGGGATACATCGTGAAACTGAAAAAAAAACGTATAAAGTAAATTAACCTTATAGAAATTAACCATTCCAACAATTGCCAGGGAATCTCTACGTGAAGCTCCAATCGCGTCTTCCAATGTCTTATATTCAGCTGATATATGGATAATTTGGCTTTCAAGAGGGTACTTAAAGCCGCCTATATTATGTTCGGAGGGCCAATGAAGGGTCATTGAGTGAAATAAATATTTTCTACTGTGAGCTGTTCCACCATACAAATATGGCTGACGATTGTTTTCCCATTCACCGTGAAGTATCACTGGAAAAATAGTTTTGGTTACAATGTATCTCGTATTTTTTTTGTCAGCTTTATACTGAATTCTCCTCTTGGAAGAGGGAGTGTTGAGACACTTCGTTCTATTCCCCTCTTTTCAATCATATTTAAGAATTGCGACTTGAGTGGCGAATCTCATTGCCGTGCAATAATTTATTCCCCAAGTACATATCATACTACAGTTTAACTGCTCCAATATGGTCTCATTATAATTATAATATAAACATACTGCTTATCAACTGCTTCTTATATTGCTATTAAAATATCTTTTAGGCTTCTTTAAATTAAAATACGCTATCGGCACAATATACCTACTTTGTGATTTTTATTTCAGAATATCGTTAATCATTTGTGTTTTGTTGCTTTGAAAATGGAATTCCAATTTCTATAATATTTTATTAATTATTATTATCAATAGAAATTAGTTTTAGGTTACAAGTATTTATTTAAAGGTATCTATAAATTTTATGCCGTTGTTAATTAAAAAAAAAATATCTAAATATAATAATAATCCAGTTAGGCTGTAGTTCTTATATATCTAAACTTTTAATTAATCTGTAGTTGATCACTGTCTGTACATGGAATATTAAAAAAAACTGTTAGTTTTGTGTTAGTTAGTGTTAGTTTATATAGCGTTTATTAGTGATCTTATTTTTTTTTTGTCTGTACGTTTTTACACGCTAATCTCAATTTTAGACACATCTGAACAGAATTAATAATTTTTCACTATTGTATTTTGGTAAATTTCCTTCAACGCATGGTTCGTTTTATTTTAAACGTTGGATAAATAAAAAGTTACGTCCATTTAAAATATTCAGCTCGGCAAATTGCTATAATTTCTTATATATATTTGGCTGAAATTTTAGTTTTCAATCGATAGTTATTGTCTTAAAAGTTAAAATGTTATTAGAACAAGAAAATAATCGACTCACTCAATCAGCTTCACGCTTTGTCCCGCACATGGGAGGGTAGGTGAAACTTAAAAATCTAGTGTTAAAACATAGGTACACCAAATTCGGCGAAAAGTGGGAACGGAATGAGAGTTTTGTTCCCCGCTTTCCACTGAATTTGTGGCATTGCGTGTTGATTTGCGGAACTCAACCAGAGCGAAGATATTAAACCGTTAAATATTTAAATCGAAAATATTAAATATAACATTTCCTAGAGTGGGATCGATCTCACAACCTTTCTTGCTTATAATCAACTGACAGGCCTTTAGGAAATTAATTGAGAATAGTATATAAAATAGTGTAATTCAAACGGGCGACGCAACGGGCAGGTCTAATGAATATAGCTAAAATATTACTGATTACTTCACTGCTTCACTGGTAATATTTTAAATCTATACTTGCGCTTGTGGGCACTGATTCTACACTATTGACACTACTATTACACTTGAGTTTTGGACAGTATTGAGTTTTGTTTTAAATAAAATATTTAAAAGGTGTTTTGTTCAACTAAATTGTTATAAATTATAAATAAATGAAGCTCAATCATTTAGACTTCAGAATTCAATGTTGATATTGTCCTTAAAATGACAATGTTATTTGAAGACGAAAGCAATTCAGATTAGTGAATAAATAATTGTGTAATTTTGTGGGAGATGTAATGAGAGGGTTGCTAGTAAGCTATACTGCTTATAATAAATCTGTAACTAAGAACTGTCTTTATCTGGAACATATGCTGAAAGAAATCATATATGTGATGTTTATTATCTTAATAGGATCCAAACTAATGATTTCTAACATTTGTGTCTGTACGTTTGTACGCGCTCATCTCAGAAATGGCTAACCAGATTGAAATAGAGTATTCTCTATTATATTTTACAAAACATTTTGTGTTTGTCTTATTGAAATCAGTTAATAAATATAAGAAAAAAACTGTATCTATATTAGTAGAACAATAACCTAAATGAGATTAATAAAAAACAGTGCAATTTAAGCTAAACTGCGGCTAGTACCTAATATATATATGTACATGTATTTTTACTCAATGTAGCGTTATGCCGTGTGATCCCGGCTTAGAATAGGATCACCCTGGCACTGATGGTGTCGTAAGAGGCGACTAAAGTGCGTGTGGTAGAGTCACGTTGCCAGCAATGGCAACACGCATGGGCAGACTCGACCGGATTGTTACCACTCCCAGCATTTAAGACCGTCGTTAAGTAGTGGCTTTAGCCACTACGTTTCGCATTAGGTAATGCCGGGCCCCGGTGCCCATCCACCTTAAAAGACGGCAACGCTCCTGTAGCTCCTCTGAAGTTACACGGGGCCGTGGGGATCACTTACCATCAGGTGACCCGTACGCTCGTTTGCCGTCTCTTCCATAAAAAAAATATATAGCGTTCGCGGTTTCTAAGTCACGTAATGTAATGGTGTAAATATATAATAATTATTTTTTACTTTAATATATATACGAAAACAAAGTGCATTATTGTACTTCATTATTTAACGTGACTTACTTTAGTTGTTTATTGAGCTATCTTATAGTAGCAATACATAAAAAGGTGTGATACCTCTTTTACCATCATTTGTCAACGTAAGACTTCGTGGATACACATTGTAGTTTATAAAAGATAATTCTCGATATCCTTTAATGTTAACTAAGCCAGTGCACGGAATATCAACAGGTGATTGTGATCGTCCACCGCAACTTGGATACGTTTTTTGCCATTCACTTTGGTCTAAATAGAACAAAAATATTTAATATTGTATATAGGGGAAAAATCGTATATTTGTCACAGTTAACTTTTATAGCATAAAAATATGTACAGAACAATGCTAATGCAGAAGCTTATATTTATGAACATAGCGGTTTCGAGATTTCCTACGTACTTAATTTCAGGCAACCTTATTCAATATATTTTACATAGAATGCAGTGGCATTTTAAGTTAGTATTATTTCTCCTGCATATGAATGGGTAGGCAGAGGGAACCTGATAAACTTAACGTCGTACTTGTGCAATATTTATTACTTTTAATTTTAGTATCTTTTAACGACGAATACCAAATAAGAATTATTAAGTAAATTATTTGTATTTGATGGTTTTACGTGTACGACCCGTTCTTGCTCTGCTTTTTACTATTAGAACCGTTAATTTGTGTATGATAAAACCAAAAATTCTAACTAAAAATACTAAAATACTAACTAAAAATACTAAAAATACTAAAATACTACTAATAAAAAAATCTGTCTTTACTTGTGGAAAACCGGCCATGAGGCGACTATTTAAAAAGGTAACAAAATAAGTGAGTGTCTGTTTTAATACGAATATTTATTTTTTCTATTCAATTTAAATAAAATCTATTTATTAAAAAAAACATATTAAATACTGTATTTTAAATAATAATGTGTGAAAAAAAAAAAGTGGACCGAAATAATGATCATGATGATGTAGGTATCACCGTACATAAAGAACTAGGAATATATTTATCATTATCTATATATATATTTTGTGTTGGTACCTATATCAAATAACATAGCCACTAACAGCTACTTAAGAAGATGACATACGATGGCATACTAATGAATATAAATTATGTACAAACCCTTGTAAGTCCAATCATTTTTTCCTGTCGCTGAAAATAAACGATACTTATAAATTTTAAAAATATTTCAAATATAAAATGTAGCAGAATTCAATTTAAATAATTAATGCGCTAGCAGCGTATATTAGTTACTTGGTTTCTTAGTGTTATCCAATTTATTAGGTCTTCGAAAAATGTTCTGAAATAAAAAAAAATCATATAATGATTTTTATATTGGCATAATTATTAAGAATTTATTTATCCAAAAGAGTAAAGTAAAAAGTGGAGCCCGTTCTGGCAGTTATCGGTTCGATTTCTACTCGGCAGAGTGAAATAATTAATGTTTTCACTTAGTACCGAGGCTAAGCGCAGCGTTAAGTAGGTACTGATAGTAATCACACAAAGCCTCAAAATTTTGGCGAAAAGTGGGTAACGGCAGTCTTAATTGATATCGAAGTCGCGTATATTGATTGGTTAAAATTTTTGACTGTCCACCTGTCCACGGTTAGTCCACGCGTGACCACGGACTATTGTAAAGTGTTCGAAACGTCGGGTTTCCAAAAATGTTAACCAATCAATATACGTGATTAATCTTTTAAAATTTGTCACAATCGCAAAAATCAAAGACTATGGATGGATAACGAAACGTTTAACTCTAGGTTCCCTCTATGTGCTGTATACAAAGTGAAGCTAAAATATATATAATAAAACTTACGAGGCGCCGAGTGTATCTTGGTAATACTTTGGTAGTTGCTATAGGCAAGTGAAAAATCCATACGGTTTTAGGCTGAAAGTAATAAGTTAATTTATTTCCTTCATGCCTTATCCTCCATATTGTCAAGTCAACGTTGCATTTACAGTAGGCTGTAAGTCCAATGTGGATCGTGAAAAGTGAACATTTATTGATATTTCTACTTATATTTGTATATCGGGTCATAGAAAATGAGTGCTTTGTTACGTCCGCCAAAACACAAAGTGAAATTTTGCTACGTTAGAAAGGAGTCCTTATCAATTCAGTTTTTTTTATATCGAAAAATATGCTGAAAAAATTATTGAAATTTAAATATCTTTAATTCAAATATTTTTTACATAGAAAATTTACCTTCCCTAAAATCATTCTGTCTCGAGCTTCATTGTCTAATTGTCTTTGTATATCATCCGCATCGTCGAATAATGTATTTGGACGTGTAGTCGTTTCGCTTTGAGTAAAAGCTATTGAAAATACACATAATATTTTCACGATAACGGTTACAAATTCAATGCGATACGCTAATGAGAAATTGTGTTATATAATTTAATTGGGTCACGCCAACATTTTACATCGTTTAATTATTAAAATATTTATAGAACTTCTATACAAACTTGTTCTTTAAATCTTCTTTATGATATTATCTGTTGTTAATGTGGCACAAGTGTGTAAATGAAAACACGACAGGGCCATCCCCCCTCGAGAAATTGAAATATTTAATAGGTTTTATCAAGTGAAATAACAAGACAAAAAGCGGCGTTGAGTTCCGCAAACACTCAACAACAACGCTCAACATACAATGCCTCAAATTTGGCAGAGAGAGGGGAACGGAACAGAGTATCTTATTACTTGGTTATCAAATTCCCTACCCTGCCATGTGTGCCTTTGCATGAGCAAAGCCTTGCTTAAGCTTCTAAGGCAAGCGACGACATTTGGAATTCATTATACTACTATAAGGAATTCCAAATCAACGATGAATAATTGAGGTACCGTCTTAGGTCGAGTAGCCAGTAAAGCACATTGTATGTATACTGTCTAATATAAAAATAGGTATGTGAGATATGAGAATTATTACGCAATGTTATCTAATACAGCATATATGTTGGCATTTCTTATTTATAAATTGTCAAGACATAAGTGTATAAAATAAATGTAAATTTTATATTAAATAATAAAAATATGTTAAATACCTTGAAATGCATCGATAGTAACAATGACGAATATTAAAGTTACATAACATGTAACAAATATATTCTGTATCATATGTAAACTTTAAAAGTTATATTTTAAATGCGTTTAAATTATCAGAATAAAAATATATTACATCTGTACATAATAGAATTTATATCTATTAAAGTGACATTAGTATTTGACGTCAACAATTCAACATCTACTTTTAGGAATAGAATATAGATACTATAGTTGTATAAATGTGCAATGTAAACAAAAAAATCTTATATCAATATTAATAAGTAAAAATCGTACCGAAAATGTTTTATACAAATAATTCGAAAGTATTTTTTTCATGAAATCACAAATATTTCAAAATTGTTAAGAACAAATACTAAAACGTTTTTGAATATGTTTACTTATTTATCTATAAATATTAGTAGCTCGTATTTAACAAATTAAATAAATATTTTGAATGAATGACATTGCTTTGAGAAACTAAGAAATACCCTTCCTTTGTATTAAATAGTCAGATCCTGTATTCGAATTACACAGACTTAAAGATAATAGCTTTGGGAGTTTCTCGGTGTGTTTAACATTCCATGTAATAATGGGAAGCTGTAACATTTACAGTTTCCCTATTGGAATTTACCGTATGTTTTTTCTTGTTTCGTTTAACTTTTGAGGTTATATATGTTGTTTTATGATAGCAATAAGCCATATTTTAAATTTGTCTATGAAGGAATGACGAAGAATAGGACCTGGATTTAAGTTTTATCCAAATCAAATCATCGAGTAATGGCATGAATACTCAAATATCTCATGTAATATAATTTTCTATAATCTTAATACTTTGTAGGGAGTCTTTGGGTAGCGGAAATTTGTAAAAATCTCCCTACAGAGATGCTAACAATATAAATAAGTTGTAACAAGCGTGTAAGAATTTCGACGGAGCTTAGTGAGAACGAATGGCTTAGTTGGTCAGAGCGCTGGAACGGTTTTCCAGAGGCGCAGGTTCAAATCCTGTTTCGTTCAAAATTTTTATACGCTTTTTTAATTTAAGTTTAGTAATTTCTGTCCTAAGTGTGGAATAACACTTTAAGACAGAGTAAAAATAATTTTACTCCATATTTATTTTTTTCTGAATACTTTAATTAAAATAAATACTTTTAATTATTCCAAATTAAAATAATTACTTTTACATTAATATAAAAAAAATATGAAAATATTACGTGCGGCAAAAATCAAAGTCGATCCATCTATTCAAGTCTAGACTACTTAGCATTCCCGCACACAATTCCATTGTTGTAGCAACATGCTCGTAAATTCTTATATAAAATATATTTTTTACTAATAATGGAACATTTTCATCATTCTGTCCTATGGAGTATTTCGATATATTAATCTGACTGTTATTCGCTTGAAGTTCCATTATTTTAACATACACTTCATCAAATTTATCAGCCATTTGTCCAAGAAGTATGCTAACAGCTTTATATTTATGTTCTAATAAGTCATCAGTTTCTTCATGCGGTTTTACACATTCTCTATGACTACTCTTAAGAAGAGTAAAATATTTCATTCTGTCATCAAAATCTTTATCCATCATTGCATATCTCCAACTCGATATAGAGAGATCCCAAAGTTTATCTGGAACCATTTCATTAAATAACTCGTTAAGCTTTAATACTTCAGACTGGTGGTAGTAATAGACAGGATTTTTCATAATAAACATTTCAGCTTCTAATAACAACTTTTTATATGGATAAGTTTGTGGTTCTATGCTTGTAGCTTTCATAAAGATTTCTTGTAGGAAATCTCGCATCATATTTTTAAGAACCTTAAAGTAAATTATATTTTCCAATGTTTCTACTTTTCTTTTAATTTTTATCATATTTTCTACTGAGTCCGCATTTAAAACAATAACTAGTTGTTTATCTAACGTATCAAATAAATTAACGTTCACAAATTGTATCTCCCATTTTTCTGAATACGCTCCGGGTTCGTTAGAAAGAAACGTAAAAAGAAGTTCTTGCGTCTGTCCTGGACATATAACATTTTCATTTTTATTAAAAAAGAAAACAGGTCTTTCATAAAACTCTGAATGTGGACTGTTTATTTGTTTCCAGCAATACCGTAAAGAAACTGTTCCTAAATTTTGAAGAAATAATTTGCTTCTTCCAATACTCCCGACCGGACAGTTAAAGTAATACGACCATTTATCACAATTAACATGCCAGCATTCTCTTTGCATTGTTTTTAAATGTATAGTATTGTGGTCTAAAGTATCTTTGTAAAAAATCGTGTCATTTATTCTAATAGCATGTACAGAATACGAGGCATTCTTAACATCTTCAGAGTAAGAAATAATATTAATTATTGGCAATGGTGGTCTTCTTCGTTTTGGAGATTTGGGTTTACTTCCTACTATTATTAATTCATCTATTTGGGGTCTGTTAAAAAAACAATACTTTTAATTATATACATTCTACGATAACTATAACTAACTGATTATAAATAAACTGAATTGAAACACTACTTTTAATCCAAATTCCGTCAAGCACATGTGCTAAACAATTTGAACATGTGCTTGGCGAAAAGAACTAAATATATAATACTGTTTTATGAAAACTATTGTAAATGATCTAAAAACAGAGATACCTGAACGGATCGATCTTCTTAATATTCATTTCTAATTCTTTCTCCTTTTGTTCCATATAATTATTGTATTCAGTCTCTAATTTCACGCATTGTTTTCTGCTAGCGCCCACTATTCCTTTTTCACTTTCTTGTATATAGTGTGGAACACCAATGTGCTCTATTATACGAGGCCGGCCTAGTTCCGCTCGTGTTCTATGTACTTCATATACTGGATCATTGTAACATTTCTGTTTTAATCTCGCCGGTTGCTCCCAAAGACTCTTTCTAACTCCACATTTCTTCTCAATTTTTGCTTCTTCCAAAACAATTTTCCTTTCCTTTTGCGCTCTGAAATTTGTTAATGTGTTCATAGCTAATTGAGCTTGTGTACGTCCTGTCCTATTGGCTAAGTGCTCAGTTTCTTCTTTTCTAATTTCAATCCATTTTTGCCAAATTAATAACTCATGATCTGGATTTATATCATCTTTACAATTTATGATTGGATTTCCCTTGGAAGTCATTGCAAAACTAATGGCAAAGCAAGTAAAAACAGTAAAATTGAAAATAAAATTTTGATAATAATTAATATTTCTAGTTAACTTATAATTGATATAAAATATTATTAGCATATAAGCAATTATTTGCACAATATTTATATATGACAGCTTAAGTTTAACAAGAATCAATGACGTTTCATCTAATAAGGATCTAGTCTACATTTTATTTTTTGTAGTACAATGATTGATATGAATAAGATACTATGAATTACGGCAACGTACCGTACATTTCAGTTAGTAAAATGCCTGTTGAGTTAAAATATGTTTATTAATCTATGATTTATTAAGGCACTGTCATTAAATTCGTGTGAAATATTACTAAAATCTTGGCAAATATTTTGTAAAAATGTTGTAAATTGTAGTAAAATTACTGTGAAACATAATAAAGTTTATAAAATTATGTGAACATGTTAAAATTAGCACAAGCGGCCCCAGGTATAACTTCTTTTATGATAAAAAAATAACTGTATGTACATTTCGAAATACTACTACTACTACGAATATAATTTATAATATATGTAGATGAAGAAGAGCAGCAGTCACAAGAAGAAACAAAATATATTCCACCTTTTGGTAGCATAGAATGGATTCATTATTGCAGCGAAGCCGAAGGGCATTTACCGTCTCCTATTGAAATTAGTATTACAGATTCTTTGAAATATTACTGCCCTGAACTTGTCTGGTATAACTTCGATATCTACCCGCACAAGATTAAATTAACCAACACCGGATATACAGGTTAGTGATTTAAGAAATTAGTAGCAAGTGACTAATTAAGTAAATACAAACAGAACATAACAGAAAATTACACCAAAAATAAATAGTTTTCGTAAATTTTCTATGAAATTAAAAAGGATTATGCTAAAGATAAGTTCATATTTATTTATAATAGAGAAGAAAACTAATTAAATTGCATATACGTAGAATTTTATATATATATGTATACTATATTAAATTGAATTAATATTAACTGCGGAATATATTATGTTATGTGTTGTATAACTTGATATTCAATTCAATTGACGAGTGAGAATAAAGTCACTACCCAATTCACAAAATCAAATATTAATTACCAATTTTCTAGATCACAATAATTTATAATTATATTCGTTTTTAAACTAACAAAGTATGTTAAATTAAACCGAAAAACCGACAAGCAGGAAAAAAAATCAATAATATTGTATTATATTAATTTAATACACGCCCAATGACAGATTTTCTCAGATATTCCCTATGCACAGAGTGCGATCAGGTATAATTTTATTATATATTTTTCATATTCAGTTTATCTCTTGTTGCTTGGTCCTAATCATAATTTAAATCCAGAAGTTTCGACGTCGGTAGATCGTTTAAATAGATTACTCAGTACTTTTGATTTTAGATTACATCTTAAATCTCAATTAAAGTTGTGTCAGTTTGTCATATGCCTCGGAAATCCATAATCTCTATGGCATCAACTTGACATTGAAATAATATTTGTGTCAGTTAGGAATTCCAATAGACCTTTGAACAATTAATTTTAATAAAATTAGTTTTCATTGGGTAATTATTTTTACAATTTCCTTTAAACGTTGTCAATGTATATATTTTGTAAATTACATTAAATATTTTAAATGAAACACTTTTAAACGGATTAATGTTTCATTTAAAATGTATAACAATCGCGAAAATCAAAGGCATTATTACATTAAATATTTACCTATCAAATTAAAAAAATATATATATGTATGAGTAATGTATTAGATATTTCCGTATTTGTATCCGCACATTTTTGGCATATTTTAATAGATAATATAATATTTTTTTTTCATAGTTTAATACTAATTCAAACATTTTTTACTTAAATTATACAGTATAATTACAGAAAAAATGTGACAGCTTAGACCGAGATTAGACTCGCGTGAGCCGCGTTCTCGCTCGCTCGCTCGGCTCTGGTGGAAAATGACTAGGAAATATGGTTTCTTATGCGTACCGGGTTTTATGAGAACCGGTGTTAAAAATTCTGTCCCCCAACATTGAAATAACTGAGCAGCTCATATTAATTTTTGTTACAAAAATATGAAGAATTTTTATATTAAATATCTGCCACCTATATAATGTTTGAAAATTTAATAAGGCTCTTGTAGTTATTATTTATATTCTTGAGTGCGTGACATCATCGGAAATTTGTAATTCCAACTAGAAAAATTGCAACATATGTGGTACAACACTAAAATAGCTATTATAAGTAGGTTATTAATAAAAAGATCTAAAATGACATTATTTAAAAATCTCTGGTCCGTCGCGGTTTCGGTAAAGCACATCTTTTAATGGTTCGTTTTTCTCTCCACATGTTCCAACTAACGTAGGAAGAACTAATAGTTTTGATGATCTTTATGATTTTGTTTACGGAGACAAACGCACGGAGGAGGTTTTATCTGCAGCTTTGCATCCGTGGTCAAATGAATAGAATTAGGATTTATGAACAGAATTAAATTTGACCGCTGGACATATCAAAACGACATAGTCTGTAGCATTTCTTGATAAATAGACTATCAAATATAGAAAAATAAGTTTTTCGAACCAGTAGTTCCTGAGATTGCGCGGTTAACCGAGCAAACACTTCAGCTTTATAGTATAAATATAGAATATAAATTAAATCAATTGATAGAGGTTTAGATAATAATATTATTTTTACTAGTTCTTTTGGGAGCAAAATGGAGAACAGAACGACCCTATTTAGAAGGTGGGCCCTTTTTAGAGAAGCATGTTTTTTCTCAAATACATTTTCATTGGGGAAAAAATATGATGGAAGGCAGCGAACATTCTGTAGATAAAAGAAGACATCCTGCAGAAATGCAGGTAAGCATTATGAATGCTACCTCCTCCCTAAGTTTTTTTTCAGCTTCACGCTGTATCCCGCACGAGGCATGGTAGACAGAGAGAACCCGGGAACCTAGTGTTAAGACACTCCGTTCCACTTCCGTTCCCAAATTTCCGCCGGATTTAAGGCATTGCGTGTTGAGTGGCGGAACTCAACGCCGCGCTTTGCCTTATTACAAGAGACATGTAATGATAGGTTCATTTAAGTATATTATGATAACATTAGATAATAATGACCGATTCGTTATATATATTGATATATACTACTTTGATCAATTTCTACCCAGATTACACAAATAATTACAATTTATTTGTTTACCTCACAATTATTTTGCGGAAATAAATCAAAATAGATATATTAGTTATATTAGAAGCAATATCCTAAGTTTCGGAATAGTTCACTTTGAATATCTCTGTACAAGAAACAATGAAAAGGTTTTCGAGATTACGGAATACTATTAAAACTTTCAAAGATATTGTTTTAGGCTACTTTCTTTAGATCTGAATATTTGTCGCAAGAGGAAGCACTACAACATCCAGACGGCGTTGTAGTTATCTGTTACATTATAAAGGTAACATTTAATTATTATTTTATCAGTCACTCAGCTTGACGCTATATCCTGCACATGGCAGAGTAGACAAAGAGAAATTGAAAGCCTAGTACTAAGACACTCTGTTCCGTTCCCCACTTTCCGCCAAATTTAAGACATTGTGTGTTGAGTGGCGGAACTCAACGCCACTCTTTGCCTTGTTATTTAAATTAAAAATATTAAATATTTCACTTCCTTGAATGGGAATCGAATCCACAACCAGTCGTGTTTACATTTACACGCTTTTTCCTTGCGCCACGACAGGCCTCATAATAATTATTGTTTTATTATAATAAAGCAAACTAAGGTGTGTAAAATAGAGACACACAATACACAGCAAATAGTAGACATAGCCGATATACGTTATAGACAAATATTATGAAGTACGACGATAATGATTGTTTACATTATTTTTTATAAGTTCTCTGTGTATATAATATTAAAAGAATAACCTGGGAAACTATTGTTAAGACACTACAGTATCCAATTTCCTCCCAATTCGTGAGATATAATATTGTTTTACGCGTGACGGCCAACGCGTGGCATCGTGCTTTGTCGCACGCTAGGCCTCTAAACCACGGCAGCCTCTACATCTACATCTACATACTACATGTAGATGCATCTACATCTACATGGTTATCAATGTATTTAAGACCATGAGCTTAAAAACTTTAAAAATTGAATTAGATATTGCCCTATTTAAAAATAAGTTCTCATTAGTTAGTACATTTCTATAAAACAACATTACGACAAGTATAATACCTCGAACTTAACTAAATAAACTTCATATTATAGTACGGCGTGAAGCCTGACGACCGCCTCCAATGGGTCGTAGAGGGCTTTCAACGCATTCGGGAGGCTCAGACAAATACACGTGTAGGACCTTATCCTCTATCACGTCTTATGCCAATGTTTTTTGAAGATTATTTCCTTTATTGGGGTACTTTAACTTCTATTAAAGGTGACAGTTATGTTGTGCGGTGGATGGTACCGAGGACGACATTGTACGCTTCTTTTGAACAGGTGTTTTAAGCAATATATTGAATATATATTTAAAAAGTAAAATAAAAATTGTCAGTGTTTAAAAAATATTTCATGATATTTTCATTACAAATAGACAAATATTATGAAGTCTCTAACTCACTTCTATTCTGATCAAGACATTTTTTATTATTATTTCTTCATATTATTTTAAATAATCATAAAAATGATTACAACTAAAAAGTCACATTTTGTAAAATAAATTAAGAAATTTTATCCTATATATATTTACAGATGAAAGAGTTTCGAAAACTATGGAACCCTTGGGATGAACCTAATTTAGGTAATTTTAGACCAGTGCAAGAAAAAGGAAATAGACATTTACTATTTATTAGCCCTCACTGGTGTCAATATAATTCTCTGTTGCCTATACTTCGAGTACCAGAACCATCAATATCAATATTATCACCAGCTTACCGGCTCAATTCGTGGATGCTACCATTGCAAAACGCTTATATGTTATCTGAGAGTCAAGCAAATGCAGAAGATAAAGAAAAGAAAGAATAAATAAGCTCATTAAAATAAATTTTGAGTAAAAAATTGAAAAATAATATAATTTAATAATTGCACAAAATTCTTATAATTACAAAAAAAAATATATTGAAATATTTTATTGTATACACTACAATTTTTTAACCTGTATTATATTAACATTTTAAAACTAAATGTCACTGTCAAACGTCAATTTCAGCTGATTCCATTTAAAAATTCTGACTAGAACTTGTGAAAACTAAAATTTGTGTTCCGTCGATATGTTGAGGAGCATATTACGTACTAGTCACTGCCTGGTACGCAGACAAATCAATAAATATTCTTTAGCTCGACCATTATGCTGCTATTCACCACAAAAAACCTACAAAACGTGGAACTCAACATCATCGAAACGAGATTTTTCTACGAGTTCTCAAGAAATCACCAGTTCTGAAAGTATAGATCCAGTAGAATATGAAAAAATATGCAACGAAACCCTAGAATCTCTATATGAATACTTCGATGAATTAGTAGACAAATCAAAAAATTTAAAGGGTGCTGATGTAACTTTCAGTGTAAGTGTTTGTTTATTCTATTTCTTTTTGTAAATTTTTATACTATTTTTAACTAATACGAAAAATACAATAAAAAAATATGTTTGAAGGAAGCTTACTATACTCAATATAGATCGACATTGAAATTAATTAACCCTAAAATAATTAAAGCCTATTTATGTTCAATAGTAAATGAAAAAGCATTATTATCATTACTATAACTTGTTTTTTAAATTATTTCTTCTTATTTCAGGATGGTGTGTTAACAATTTTCCTTGGACCTAGTTATGGAACATATGTTATAAACAGACAGACTCCAAATAAACAGATTTGGTTGAGTTCTCCAACATCTGGCCCTAAACGCTATGATCTTATATTAAAAAATGGTGGTTATTGGATATATAAACATGATGGTGTAACATTACATAGATTATTACAAGAAGAAATATCTAAAATTGTTAGCGAAGCAGACTTTAATAATTGTTCCCATTGTTTTATGTAAAATCAGCATTGTACATTACTAATATAAGTAGGTATATATATTATTTTGTGTTTTATTTTTAATGCAAAATGGAGGTAATTGAAGATGGAAATATTATGGATAGGATACCTATCCTCTTGCAAAGAGATCTAGAATATTATCAGGTAATTATGTTTTATTATTATTGATTGTGTTTTAATATATGTATATGTATTTTTATTCAATTAAATATTTGCAAGAGAATGAATATCTGTTTACTCTATCTTGATCGGGTAAGACAAAACACCACATTGATGACAACTATTTAATATGCATATATAAAAAATCTGAGTACAAATTGGGGAATAAACTGTTGTTCCCCATTTTCTATTTAATTTTTCATAATAACTCTTACTCTACAATGGTGTTTATAACTCACCTTCACTCTGTATCCCACACATGGCAGGGTAGGCAGAGGAAACTTAGGAACCTAGTGTTAAGACACTCGTTTCCTCACTTTCCGCCGAATTTGAGGCATTGTGTGTTGAGTGGCGGAACTCAACGCCGCGTTTTGCCTAGTACCAGAGTGAAAAAATGAAAACATTAAATATTTCAATTGAAAATATTAAATATTTCATTTCCTTGAGTGGGGATCGAACCCAGAACCTGTCGGTTACACTCACACGTTTGTGCCACTGCGCTACGACAGGCCGTTTATAAAATAAACCTTATATAAAAAAAATGTGTTATAGAAAAATCAAACAGTATTATCAGAAAAAATCTGCCGAGGAGTTGTGGGTGGAAGATTGGACTTTCCGAGGAGTGCATCATTTGCTGCTGTCAAAATTGTCCTTTGGTTAGAAGAAGAATTTATAATAGCTTTTCAGTAAGTTTATTTTAATTCTTGAGCATTTATTCTAAATATTATAGTTATATTTAAAAAAATAACTTTATAGTCAATAAGTCTGAAATTATGCCGGGCATGGTGTCTCACTGTTAACACAACAGTTGGAGGTTCAATTCCAGTCAGGTATAAAAACAGTAATTATACTATATAGGGCTCGAAAAATTTATATTATAGTATTTTTTTTGTAGTTACCTTGACACTGACTTTAATATTATTAAAATCAAAATATATATTGCTTTGTGTTATGTTGACTTTTTTTTTTTACTTTTTAGCTTACTATTTATTTATTTTTTTTATTAAAAATAATTATATTCTGTATATTTCAGTCAATAGGTAACTTAATATTTTAATAATTTTCTTATAGACACGGCTCTGGTATGTTTGTGACACTTGAAGAGGAAAATGTAGAGGGTGGAGTCGCTAAAACTTCTGATCCTGACAAGTTTGCTCAACTCGCTACCAAGTCCAGCGATTCTTTACTAGGTAAATATATAATAGCTTTTTATTTTATTTCATATGCTACATTTTGAATTGAAAGGCAAATCCAATAGGGCTTTGCCTTTGGAAATAGAAAGTAACACATTCTTATATAGATGTAGCCTTCTTTTATGTATAGATTGTTAAATTAATATTTCAATTCAAAATGTGGCATATGGTAATATTCTGTTCTTTTAAAAAATGTTGTGGTGCAATGTCTTATAAACAGGGATAGTCAACGAAAGGAAAATCCCCTCCCATTCCTGACTTTTTATAAAAAATTTCGAGAAATTGTTTTTTACTAAGTACTTAACTTAGCTTCACGCTATATCCCTAGCGGGGTAGGCAGAGAGAACGGAGCGCCAAACGCTACGGTCTCGGCATACCTCTTTCGCCTCGTCCGCTGTCATCAACCTCTTCATACATATAACTATTATAAAAAAAAAAAAACAATTTCAATTACTATAAATACAATATTGTTTTTGAGAGCAGTCTTGTTACCAGAGCGGATGAATTGATATTATTGAGGTTACCTCTGCGCCAAGATAGCTATAACTCAGCTTCAAGCTGTCCCCTGTACATGGCAAGGTAGACAGAGGGAACTTGGGAACCTAGTGCTAAGCCACTCCCTTCCACTTCCCACTTTCGACCGAATTGGAGGCATTGTGTGTTGAGTGGCGGAGCTCAACGCCGCACTTTTCCTTATTACCAGAGTGAAGAAATGAAAATATTAAATATTTAAATTGAAAATATTAGATATGTCATTTCCTCGAGTGGAGATGAACCCACAACCTGTCTTTACAGTCACACGCTTGTTCCACTGCGCCACGATAGGCCTCTAAATAGCTGTAAATTTCTATTAATATATATTTTTAATACATTTTCAGAACATTTGCATGTATTAGCTCAGGAGGCGCTAGATCACGCTGACTTGCCGGTTCTAACCGCAACTCTAGGTGCGGCCGCTTTGTTGAAAAATAGTTTGTATTGCTATGTACAACATGTGGAAGATTCTGGTAACACTGAAAGGCACTCTATTTTACAGGTTATTACTTAATCAATATCATTGTACAATAAAATTATTTGCACTATTTGTGTCTTGATGGTGGTTTAATTATCTTATGCACTTCAATTCCCTATCCGCATTCCGCTGAATTTGACTCGTAGCGGAATTCAACGTCGCACTTAGATTTGTTAAGAAATGAAAGTATTACTGACTCACTTAGCTTCACGCTGTATCCCGCACATGATAGGGTAGGTTGAGCGAACTTGGGAACCTACTATTAAGACACTCTATTTTACTTTCGTTCCCCACTTTTTTTTAGTGGAACTCAACGTCGCGTTTTGCCTTGTTACCATTGAAATTGATAATATTAAACATTTCATTTCCTCGAGTGGGGTCGAAAACATTACCCGTACGCTCGTTAGCCTTGACTTTTCCATAATAATAACAAAAAAAACAACCTATAAAGCACTTACGACATTTTGAATTTAATAGATCTTCCTTGGCATATTATATGCCCCGGTATATTTAACATTTATTTAACAGGCAGCGTACAAACGCTATTCAACGATGTCAGAAGCGGTAGGCGAAAGAGTGCTGGATCTTCACAACAGAGTGCTGTCGCTATACATTTTGCAAGATTCAGGCGGAAGGCCGATAGATGATCAGAGTAATAAAATACATGTGAACGGGACACCGTCTGTGCAAGGATGGTGGTTGTATATGAATGGTATGCATATAAACTTACAAAATTATGTAAATGAATTCATAAGCATATAGAAAAATAAAATTTAAAAAAATCATATAGTTGAGGTGCACTTTTCTTCACTTTTTGACATCGCATGTTGAGTTGCGGAGCTGAACGCCGCGCATTGTCTGAGTGTGGATGTTAAAATAATTTTATTGTAATTTATAGAGTGGAAATCGAACACAAAACCATCAGATGGAACGAAAATTAGTATATATTACAGTTCCACGCTTGTATCACTGCGCTATAACAAGCTACATTATTCTAAACTTAAATTTAAAAATGCTTACTATGCTATGCTAACAACATAAATAAGTTGAAAGAAGCGTATAAGAATTTCGACGTAGCTTGTTGAGAACGAATGGCTTAGTTGGTCAGAGCGCTTGAACGGTTTTCAAGAGGCGCGGGTTCAAATCCTGCTTCTTTAAAAAAAAATATACGCTTTTTAAATTTAAGTTTAGTATTTTCTGTCCTAAGTGTGAAATAACACTTTAAAAAACATTAAAATAGAAGCTACATTATTTTTTATTTATAAGCATTTCTTTCTCTATATATTGTTTTCGTTCAAAACAGGCAGTAAAAAAGATCTCTGGGACACAGTCCCTCCTAGAATGGCTCAGAGGATTTTCGCGGGCATGCTGAATGAGACTTTGACAATACTGACTGTTAGATATTGCCAGGTGAATTATTTGTTTCATAATGATTTATTGTAAATTTATTTTTTCGTATATAGTAGATTAATCATTTGACTGATTTGTAGTTTAGTAAAGATGTCTAAACTTTCGTATTTTTTTATGTATATGAAAAAAAAATGTTTACATTGAATCAATTTATATATATTTGATATTATATACATATTTGACAATCAACATATATTTTAAAGCCTTCATATAAATAAAATTTAGGCTTCCATAATAGCCAAACAAAAAATTATGATGACTATGGCCGTGGTCGTAAGTAACTCATAGAGCATTTTTTTATATAAATATGAGTGTAGTATGTGGTATAGGCGTTGAAGATTATAAATTGCTTGTGAAAATGGTTGAATTCAAGCATTTTCCGCAATTGAGGATATATTAAACGTCAAAATAACATCAACGCTCACGGTGCTCAAGCTCCGACCAGTCAGAACTGTAAGTACTAGCCGTCAGTGACGTCACAAGTGACGTCATGCTATTCACAACGCTAACAGTGAGCGATAAAAGCTCAATACGGACCTAGCCTTGGCGCGCTGATGAGAGATGTGAGCTAATTACGGACCACGGCCTATGAAAACATATGCCATACTGTGTGAACATAGGTATGAATGTGTTGTCGCACATACATATAGGTTGGATGTGTTTTGATGTACAAATTTGGATGTGTATTCACATGTGTGGATGTTTTATCACGTGTGTGGATGTGTTATCACGTGTTTGGACGTGTGATCTGTAATTGTGAATGTATGTTGATAATTGATATCTTATTTATTGACTTTTGAATGTGTTATATATACGATTTGATCATTTGTTTACTTTTTTGTGTAACAAGGTAAATCAAGTGGGTAATTTAATAATATTTCGATTGTGACACTTGTGTCTTGCTACAAAGCTCAATAAACGTATATCCATTAAATATTGTATTATTTGAACATAATAGTGGCGACGAAGTGAAATTAGTGAAAAATGGATTATAAAGCAGTGAAATTTGATGAATTTAATCCAAAAATAGACATTTGGGATAATTACATTGACAGACTAAAATTTTGTTTTGAGGCTAATGGCATCATGTTGGATGGAGCAAAAAGAGCTAATTTCTTTACTGTGTGTGGTGCTGAAGTATTTGAGACATTTTTAGCATTAATTACACCCAAAAAAGCTAGTGATGTGACATTCAATGAAATTGAGATTATTCTAACAAAACATTATAGCCCAAAACCAAATGAAATTTCTATGTCTTACAAATTTTACACGCGCAATCAAAATGTCGACGAAAAGGCATCAGATTATATAGCTCAATTGCGGAAAATTAGCTCATCTTGTAACTTTTTGGATTTGGAACGCATGTTACGAGATCGACTTGTATGTGGAATGAAAGATCATCGATTACAATATGAATTATTAAAAAGGGACAACTTATCTTATCATGATGTGGTGGATACAATGCTTTCATCAGAGAGTGCGGGAAAGGATTATCGTATGATACAGAATATAACAACAGAAGCAAAGACATATACAAATATCAACGGAGAGTCATCTCAAGTTTCTCAAACAGAACCCATGGATATTAATGCACTAATACAAAAAAAGAGTATACGACTATGTTACAGATGTGGTGATCGTCATGGTGGAGAATGTCGTTTTATTAATGCAATATGTCGTTTTTGTAAAAAGAAAGGTCATATAGAGAAAATTTGTGCACTGAAGAAGAAATCCTACAAACACAGTATTAATTTTACTAACGATGAAGTTGATGCTTATTTAAACGGTATTTACAGTGTAGAAATACAAAACAACACACCATGTTTCGTTCTAGAGTTATTGTTAGAAGGAATCCCTGTAAAGTTTCAAGTGGATACTGGGGCAAGTTTTTCATTGATAAATGAACACACTTGGCGTAAAGTACAAAGACAACATCAATATCTGGTTCTCAAGCCATCACCTTTAGCCCTTCGTACATGGACTGACGCTCCAGTCATGTTACTAGGTCAGGTAAAAATACAGGTTAAATATAAAAATCTAATTTGCAATTTAAACATAATTATTGCAAAAGGACATGGGCCAAATCTTATAGGACGTGACTGGTTGGATCCATTAAATATAACATTGAATATTAATTGCATATCAGGTATTGATAATAATATATACATAAGCAAAATTATTACAAAATATACAGATATTTTTAAAGAAGGTCTGGGCACGTATTGTGGAAACCCTGTTAGTATTCATCTTAAACATGGGGCCACACCTAAATTTTTAAAGGCCCGCCCTGTGCCATATGCTATTAAAACAAATGTAGAGAAGGAGATTGATCGCTTGGTGGCAGAAGGCGTATTACAACCAATATCGTATTCTGAATGGGCTACACCTGTAGTACCTATTATGAAAAAGTCAGGTGAAATTAGATTATGTGGCGATTATCGTAGTACTGTTAACCAAGCAACTGAATCTGATACTTATCCCATGCCTACCGCAAACGAAGTTTTTGCTATAGTAGCAGGTGCAAAATTTTTTTCGACTCTAGACCTTGATAGAGCTTACACTCAAGTGAAAGTAAGTGAAAGCACTGCAAGACTACTAACTTTAAATACGTGCAAAGGATTATACACAGTACATAGATTACCATTTGGGGTCAAAGCTTGTCCAGGGATTTTCCAACGTCTTATGACAGCACTTTTAGCAGGAATTCCAGGTGTGGCAGTTCTTATAGATGACATTATTATTAGCGGTCCTACGTTATTGGCAATGAAGCAACGACTTGAAATGGTTTTGGAACGTATACACAAATCTGGATTGCGACTCAACAAGAAGAAATGCAGATTTGCACAAGAAGAAGTAGAGTTTTTAGGATTTGTCATTAACAAAGAGGGGGTGCACCCAGCTCCAAGTAAAATAGAAGCAATTATGAAGACCCCAGAACCTAGAAATGTACAAGAACTACAGGCATTTCTAGGCCTATATAATTTTTATGAAAGGTTTATTCCTCACAAGGCGACTGTTTTAGAACCGCTGCATAGATTATTAGACAAGTCTCAAAAGTGGCAATGGACAAACAATGAACAAAATTCATTTGATAAGGCGAAACGCTTAATAACATTTGATACTACGTTGGTACATTATGATTTAAGTAGACCTTTAGTGTTAATATGCGACAGTTCCGAGTATGGTGTTGGAGCAGTGCTAGCCCATGTGATGGATGATGCACAAGAGAGGCCAATTGCAATGAGTTCCAGGACACTACATACTCATGAGCGTCGATATTCTCAATTAGACAAAGAGGCGACATCAATTATGTTCGGAATCCAAAAATTTCACAATTACTTGGCAGGAAGAAGTTTCACTGTAGTGACTGACCATAAACCATTACTTGGAATATTTAATCCTAATAAGCCATTGCCAGTCATGCTGTCTCCCCGGTTAGTAAGAATCGCTATAGCGCTTACATCACACGATTACAACATAATATACAGGCCTGGATCGCAAATTGGAAATGCAGACAGTTTAAGCAGATGGCCACAACCTGTACCCGATCAAGCAGAACCGTTTTTAGGAGAAGTATTAATGATAGCGGAGAAATTGGAGGATTTCCCATATACTGCTACAGAAATTGCGAAGGAAACTTAAAAAGACAGAATTCTATCTCGAGTTTCTCACTTTTTAAAGAGTGGATGGCCGGACAAAGTTACTGACACTGAACTACATACATATTGGCTACATCGGTCTGAGCTATCATTGCAAGATGGATGTATACTTTTAGGATGCCGGGTAATAATACCTATGCCATTAAGGGCAGCTATATTGAGAATGCTACATAGTACGCACAATGGAATTGTTCACACAAAAGCACTTGCTAGAAGTTATGTATGGTGGCCACATTTGGATAATGATATAAATAAACTAGTATCTGATTGTAGAAACTGTCTGGAAAACAGAAACATGCCTGCAAAGTCCAAACACGAATGGATAATGCCGACAAGGCCGTGGTCTAGAATACATATAGACTTTGCTGGACCATTTTTAAACAAAACTTTTCTTATTGTTGTGGATGCTTTTTCGAGATGGCCAGAAGTTATACCAATAAATAATATATCTTCGGCAACAGTAATCCGTATTTTGAGAATGTTATTTGCTACGCATGGTATATGTGAGACACTGGTATCTGATAATGGTAAGTCACTTGTCTCACATGATATGGAAACATTTTTAAGCTCAAATAAAATTAAACATATAACGACGGCACCATATCACCCATCCACTAATGGACTGGCGGAACGCATGGTTCAGACCATCAAAAATAAACTACGAAGAATGGAAGGATTGTTCGAAGTCAAAATTCCAAATATGTTGTTGGGACTACGAGTTACACCGTGTACCAGTACAAATAAAAGTCCTTCTGAACTATTAATGAACAGGCGTCTTCGTACTGTTATGGATAATATTCATCCTGATCATTTGGTACATAAAAAAGTAGAGAATCAATTGCAGAATGCAAATCAAAAAAGCTATAGAGAAACTAGTATAGGACAAAAAGTAATGTACAGGAATTACAATAATGGTTCAAAATGGTTGCCTGGTCAAATAATAAATAAGATGGTCCATCAAGTTACAGAGTAAAGACAGATGATGGTGTTGTAGTTAGACGTCATATAGATCAAATCATTAAATTAAAAAATACTGGAGAAACCAAAGATGATAATATTCAAGATGAGGAAGTGATAAATTTGGAAAATGAAGCAACAACATCAAATCAAAGACGTAATAGTTATGACATGAATGAAGAAGAAAATGATAATATTATAGAAATTCCAAGTTCTGAACAGTGGGAAGAAATGCTAGGAATACCGAGGTCATCTGAAATAACAATATCAGGGGGAAAGATTAAGAATAAGTTTAATTTGCATTCTAAAGTTCCATATTCTCGGCCCAGTGGTTCTAAATTTAATAATAATTAGATTTTCTAATATTGAGAATTATATTGTAAATTGTTCCATATTAAAATTGATTAAATGATTCAGATATAACTAGAGATAAATAATTACTTAGGGGAAAGATATGTTATATATACGATTTGATCATTTGTTTACCTTTTTGTGTAACAAGGTAAATCAAGTGGGTAATTTAATAATATTTTGATTATGACACTTGTGTCTTGCTACAAAGCTCAATATACGTATATCCATTAAATATTGTATTATTTGAACATAATAGTGTGTCAATGTGTTTGCATGTTTGAATTTATGTTTATATGTGTAGAAATGTATTAACACGTGTATACACACGTGTATACGTGTTTTTAATACTTAATCGAAAATAAAAAAAAAAACGAACGGCTTATTAATATTATAAGAAGCTGATACAATAATTCATTACAGATAATCAAGTTTTAAAATTTTACTTATTTATATTGGAAAGTTAAATAGTTTGTTGGGTTAAACGTGCTAATAGAATTGGGTTAAAATAGGTCTACACTATATAACAGAGAAAGTTACGTAGAGTACATTGATCATTTTACATTGATCATTTCCAAGTCATTTTGATCTTGAGAGGATAGCCTCAGGTGATAACTTAATCGACTTTAAGAAGCTGTTTAGAATTTAAAACTGATTTTTATTTTTAATTTAAAGCATGTGCATTTATATTAAATGGAGAACCAATTGATGGTTTCAATGCTCGTTGATGGCAACGGAAGTATTTCATAAAATAGCTACATTTTTTTTAATTTAAATATTTGTTTTTATAAAACTATAACAGTACCAAACTTCATAATCCGTCGTCCGCATAATTCTCGTGGTGTACGTGTCGAGGTGTACAAAGTTTTCGCTTCACGTTTTAATATACGTACATATTTATGTAGATACAGAAATTAATTTCGTCTTTTTTTCTATAAAACTTAGACGAACACAACAACCACAACCACACCACTCCTAATAAACGACATACTCAATATACTGCTCTGCGTGGCACAACTCTTGCCCGCCATTTGCAATAATGGCGCGGACGTGGCGGGCTTGCAAGTGACGAGACAGTCGCGTGACGTCAGAGATGTGCACGCTAAATGCAATGAATTATTTAAATGTATGGTCTATAGAGGCTCAGAACTGCATTTTTTACATCAGGTAATATAAAAATATTTTATTGCGTACACAATATATAAACACAAAAAGAATGAAAAAGAATTTAAAGTACTTTAGAGGTATGACGTGGCGCAGTGATGTAAGCATGTGATTGTACATGTGACAGGTCGTGAGTTCGATCCGCACTCGAGGGAATATAATATTGAATATTTTCTATTTAAATATTTTTATTTCTTCGCTCTGATAACATTGAAATTGCATTGAGTTCAGCCACTCAACACGCAATGCCTATAATTCGGCAAGTTCCTGGAAAGTGGAAAATGGAAAAAAGTGTCATAGCATTAGGTTGCTAAGCTCTCTCTGCCTACCCTGCCACGTGCGGGATACAGCGTGAAACCGAAAAAAAAAATACTGCAGCATATAAAGGTGACCTTATCATTATTAGTGTTAGATTTTTATATGAAATAAGATTTTGATGTATTCACATGTTTTATATATTGATAACCTATATAGTTAATGTATTTTAAAGCAGATCTTTGGTTTTAATTTTTTTTTTTTAAAATGTGAAGTTAATTATAAATAACAATTATGTCAATTTGAATTTTTTTTTTCTTAAGCCGAGATAGATCTTAAATAATCTGTATTATTTTATGTACCACATCCCTTTTTATCTTCCACGTTGCATCCCGTTTAAGCATAGTAGGCAGAGGGAACGTTTCGAGACATTGCGTGTTGAGAAACAAAGCTCAATGTTACTTTAGTTTTTTTACTAGACAAGTAATAAAAAAAGCCTTGATTCCACCTGATATAGAATAAAATCGTCGCGTTTACAGTCATACGCTAAGGCTGACCTGAGTTCTTATTCTCACCTTTCTATTAACGTTAGATTTTTGTGAAATAACATTTAAAAATTATATAATAATTAATATATAACATGAACACATAATAATCATTTTTTAAAAATGTTTTAACTAATTTCAGACATTTACAGATCAAAATGACATAAAATCTACAAAAGATACGCCGTTTCCCTGGTTTGTGTTTGTAAATCCTAATCTTTTTGATGGTATGGAAGATAAAAACGCTAAAACTACCCAAGAATTATCTTCTAAAACTGCTGTGGGCTTGGAATTGAAGGTGTTACTAGCGCAGCCTCAACCTTCTTGGTTTTTAGTTGTAAAGGTAGTTAAAAGGTTATTTATGTACTAGCTAAGTATAAGCTTGTGACTGTAAATGAAACAAAAGAAATAATATTTTCCCTTCTTCGCTCGGGTAACAAGGAAAAGCGCATTGTTGAGTTTCGTCACTCAGCATGCAATGTTGCAAATGCGGCTAATAGTGGAGCATATATATATATATATATATATATATATATATATATATATATATATATATATATATATATATACATATATATATATATATATATATATATATATATATATATATATATATATATATATATATATATATATATATATATATATATCCCTATATCTTTTTAGGTGCTGATGATGCGCAACTGTCACCTCATCCGTGTTTTAATAATGCACGCCATTCGTAATATGTCAGTCGACAATTCAAGATGGCCGGCGGACGGCCTTTGGTACAATGTGGACGGAATTAAACAGAAGTGTGAAGGATTTTTGTGTACAGCTGACGGGTTTTGCAAATTCAAAGGCGATAATGATGGTATTGATATTTAAATATGTTTAATTTTAAAGTAAAATTTTAAAAACGTATGTCAATTTGAACGTATCGAGCGGGATTTGAAGACGCGCCTCTTTTGATCCGTCCAAGGGCTCTGCTTAGTACTTTCTCGTCACTTACGTTCTCATACGTCGTATAGCTTAGTGGTAACGCTCTGAGCGTTTGGAGGGATTCTAAAAGGTGCGGGTTCACATCCTGCTATGCTTAAATTTGATACCTTTTTTATATGTTATGTTTTTTTTATGTATGGGTATTATTATAACATAAATTCATAAAAAAAGGCAATTTTTTAGAGTTATTATTATACGCATACTATATTGACATAAAAAAGGCTAAAAACGTTTCCTCGGCATCTTTCAAAGTATTGCGTGTTGAGCATTTCTTGACGACGCATTTGTTGGTACCAAAATGATATGAATTAATTTATCTCCCTGAATGGGAGTCAAAGTAGAAACCACCTCGTTTTTAGCCAGACGCTGAACCGCTAGTCATATTTATATAATTTTACATTTACAGATGGAGAAGAGTACGCTCGCGCAGTCGGAGCCTTGTCGTACGTATTAGCAACTATTGGTAGTAAATCAGATATTAAATCAACACTTTGCTATGCTTTGGAAATATCTGGCAGGGATTGGTCTGCTTGTTTAGATAAACGACAGGTAACGGAAACTAAAAAAATATTTTGTAAATTAATATTTAATGTAGTCAAGCTTGCGACTGTAAACGCAATTAATATAGAAATATTTAATTTTTTCATTTCTCTATTCTGGTAGCCTTGTGTGGCATGTTTACGATAGCTCCATTTAAATAATTTTGGAAGAATCCTAGTGTTAAGAGACTCCGTTACGTACCCCACTGAGTGGCGGGGCTCTACGCCGCGCTTTTTTTGATAATTTTTATAACATATATTGTTGTTTAGGTATGGTGTGACACAAGGCCGCCATGGCTTGCCGGAATTCTTGCGGTAGTGGACACTTCTTTACAGTTTATCCCGCCTATACTGGTAAATGCCATACAAACTGGTGCTTCTATGTATCAGGTAAATTGATGATTTTTATAAAATAAATGTAATAAAAAAAAGCTTATATAATATGTTCAGTTTTAATTCTCTGTAATATTATTACTAAATAAACTATTACTAAATATATATGTGAGGATATTTAAAAAAGAATAGTCCTTTACGTTACCTTATGAAGCGGAAAATCTATCTTTTTTAACTTTAGACATTTGCAGTAACAATGTAAATATCGAAACTTTTCAATTTTATTTACTAAATTTAACTAATTTCTCGTTCTAATAATATTATCACTTTTTAGACAGTATGTAAGTATAGATAAAAAACAATAATTTCTGTTAAACTAATAAAAAGTTGTGTCAATCTTATCGGACGAAATATTTTAAATTAACGTAACTTTTTAATTTTTTTCATAACCAGCCAGTATTTATTATAGTTAGCAGTATCATTTGATACATTTATCAATGTAATATATATCATGAAACATATCTATGTATATATTGTTTTATGATATATCATAAAGTACGGAAGTGGAACGGAGTGTCTTAACACTGGGTTTCCAAGTTCCCTCTGCCTACCCTGCCGTGTGCGGGATACAGCGTGAAGCTGAGTATGAGTATATATATAGTATGATTATATATAAAACAATATTTTTAAAATTTTTCGTCTGGTTGTTTGAGCGTTTGTTTGCTAATCTCAGAAAAGACTTGATCGATTTAAATGCAGTTTCTACTATTGTGTTTCTGAAAAACATTTTTTAACGGTTAGTGTTTGTTTTATTATATTGACTTATAAATATAAATGAACATATCTACATGTATAAAGTACTGCGTTCAACAGAATTGCAACTAAATAGTTGTTAGCTCTTTTAGTGAATCGGCTTTGGCGAATTTACTTTTAATGTACAGATATTTTTCTGAAAATCTTAATATCATTAGGAATCGAAAATAATTCAGATAAGTTAATAATTAATAATTTTATAGTACAAGCGAGCGAAGCCGCGAGCGGGTCACTAGGTTTTAATTAACGTTAACTTTTCAATTTCAGACCATGTCCCTCTGTCTATCATGTATATCGAGAACATTAGATTGTATACCGAAATGCTTTAAAAATATCGCAGCCATATTAGAAGCGAGTTTGCCTTCGCAAATTAACCCAGTGGGAGGATCTGTGTTACTACAAATGCTTATAATTATTACTTACGAGGAACTGCTGAAATGGGCCAAGAAAGAAGTTTTGAAGGAAAACAACGGTAGTATTATAATTAATTGATAATTGCTTAGTATTGTGTTAAGTTACGCAAAATTCGTAATATTTCTTAGTCTAGCGGAAACCGCAGATCTGATTATCGTAACTCTGTTGTCTCTGCTTCATGCAGCGTGAAACTGAAAAAAAAAAACAATGTTTATCAATTTATAATCTATATATATATATATATATATATATATATATATATATATATATATATATATATATATATATATATATATATATATATATATATATATATATATATATATATATATATATATATATATATATATATATATATATATATATATATATATATATATATATATATATATATATATATATATATATATATATATATATTTATATGTTATTACATTTTTTTTTACTAATAAAAACGCAACTATTGGTTTCAATTGGGGAATTTATTGTAATATTTGCATTTCCACGCTCTGGTCAAAAATTAAAGTGCTGAGTTGAGTTCCGTCACTCGATACACAATACTTTGTGAATTAGTTGGGAAGGAAAGTGAAACATTAGGCACTCATCGCCTTAAGTTATATGATTATTATATATAAATATGTTTTTCAATATGAAACGAAAGAATTATAATATAATCAAGATAATATATTTGATATTTTTAATATTATTTATGTGTTAGTGACCAATGGTGAAGCACATGATTTGAAAATGGGGCAAAACAAAAAACCGAAACAAGTTAGGATCGTATCGTTTAATCGTACAAGTAAGGAAAATGTTATTTTGTTATTATCTTTTCATATTATATAAGTATGTTGAGGCCACAAAGGCGCAGTTGTACAGCGTGTGACTGAAACGCAATCGGTTTGACTTCTTTGACCACTCGAGAGAACACTTAATATTTTCAATTTCTTACACACTCGCTCAGCTTCACGCTGTATCCCGCACATAGCTGGATAGGCAGAGTGAAATTGGAAACCTAGTGCTAAGACACTTCGGTTCTGTTCTTTACTTACGGCCGAGTTTGAGGCATTACGTGGTGAGTGGCGGAATTCAACGCCGCGCTTTCCCTGTTACCGGAGTGAAGAATTGACAACATTCAATATTTAAATTGAAAATATTAAATATTTTATTTCCTTGAGCGTGGATCGGACACACAATCTGTCACACACTTACACAGTAACAAAATAGAGCGCCATGTTGAGTTAAAAATCCAGCGGTACGTAGAAAACGGAGTGTCTTAACACTGAGCTTCTTCTACCTACATACACACACACACACACACATATATATATATATATATATATATATATATATATATATATATATATATATATATATATATATATATAGACATATATATATATATATATATATATATATATATAGACATATATATATATATATATATATATATATATATATATATATGTATATATATATATATATATATATATATATATATATATATATATATATTATATATATATATATATATATATATATATATATATATATATATATATATATATATATATATATATATATATATATATATATATATATATATATATATATATATAGACATATATATATATATATATATATATATATATGTATATATATATATATATATATATATATATATATATATATATATATATATATATATATATATATATATATATATAAATTACAGCTGCATGTTCAATCTCCTTCGACGGGTCCCACAGTCCTCCGTCGTCCATAGCTCTGGCCGTGGCGGAAGCTCTCTGTTCGATAGACGAAGATCACAAACACACGGCTGAAATAGAGAAACTGGTGGCGCAGAGTAAAAGGGTCTACGCTATCACTGATTGTTACGGTTTGGAAGATTTTCCGGAATTTGCCGAGTTTTTTGAAGAGGTTATTTGGTTTTTTTGTATGTTATATATATGTATGTATATTGAAGATTGTTAAACATAAAATTGCTGTAAAAGTATCCAATAGAAATATGTTAGGTACTTTCAATTTATTTGTTGTTTTTAATAATTACAATTAGAATTTCTTGTATATTTGATTATAACATATTTATGTTATTGTCAAATATATATATATATATATATATATATATATATATATATATATATATATATATATATATATATATATATATATATATATATATATATATATATATATATATATATATATATATATATATATATATATATATATATATATATATATATATATATATATATATATATATTATATATATATATATATATATATATATAAAAAAATTTGTTTGTGTTGCGTATTTATGCATAGTATTTATGGAAATGGGCTTTATTAAATATCGAGGAAATTAAATATTTAGTATTTTCTTATTCTCTGGTAACAAGAGCAAAGCGCGGTGAAAAATAGGGAACAGAACGGAGTGTCTGAACACTTGATTAATTCACTGAGATACAACGTGAAACTGAAGATAAATGTTTTTATGTATATATATTATTTAATATTCTTTAATAATTATTATTTTCTAGGGTAACGTCCCAGCGTCGAATGCAGAACGTGAAAGCGACGCGGCCGCCGTGACCAGCCAAATACTGATGACGTCAGCTGGAAGAGACAGTTTGAGGGTGAATATATTAAATTTGTATTTACTCCTGATTTTGCTTATATTATATATGTGTAATAATTGTTGCGTAAAATAAATGAAGTACTACAATATGATAATATATATGAGACCTGTCGTGGCGCAGTGCACAAGCGTGTGACTGTAACCGACAACAATAATGTCGTTAAAACAAGAAAGTAATTGAGATTAGTTAATTATTCACTGTCTCTGCTTCACGCTGTATCCCGCACATGGCAGGATAGGCAGAGGGAACTTGGGAACCTAGTGTTAAGACACTCCGTTCCGACTCCGTCTCCCACTTTCCGCCGAATTTAAGGTAATACGTGATAAGTGGCGGAATTCAATGCCGGGTTTTGCCTTGTACCAGAGCGAAGAAATTGAAACATTAAATATTTAAAATTGAAATTGAAAATATTAAATATTTCATTTCCTCGAGTGGGTTCCATCCTTCAGGCTTCGTAATAATTAGTAAATTATTTCATGTATTTATCATATACAGGTCGTATACGATCATCTACTTGTTCACTGTGAGAGGATTTACAAAGAACTAGGGATACAAGAACAGGCTGAAGCTGATATATCCCTTAATAAGGCACCTTTACTGTATATCATGTTTCATATTGGAAAACGGCCTTTTGATCAAGTAAGGCATACGATATCTACATACAATATTAATATTTTATGACTTAATGCATAAATTACTGTATTACATTATTTGAGGCCTGTAGTGGGTTCGATTCCCACTCGAGGAAATGAAATTTTCAATATTTTCAAATTAAATATTTTATATTTTTACATTTTGGCAATACTAATATAGTATTGACCTCGGAACTATTCTGTAAAGTCTATAGATGTAAATGTCTGTGTGTAGTGTTTTATTAAAAAAAAAATCTTGTAGCTGTTTATTTGGTTCCGGAAATTATAGTATTTTTTCACTAACAACCGTTTTTGTATATTAAATATAAATATTAATATCATATATTAAATATAAATATAGTATAAATATAGTGGAGTCCGGTTATTATGACGGCCAAGCGATTGGCGATATACATCTTAGGCACTTACTAAACGAAATTCATACTAAACGTACACACCATTTTTTTCCCCAGTATCTACGAGGCGATTGGACGATGCCGTGGAGTAAATTAGTTTCGATTGCAAAGGAATGGTCGGGGCTCGAAGGTGCTAAAGTACATATATGCAGACGCACTGACATTCGTAATGTCAAGAATAGCAAAAACAAACAATTATTGGAACTGTATAATGTGTTTAAGTCGCCACCTGATGGGATACTTTAAAAGATAAAGAAAGGAAAAACCTTAATATATATATATATATATATATATATATATATATATATATATATATATATATATATATATATATATATATATATATATATATATTTATATATATATATATATATATATATATATATATATATATATATATATATATATATATATATATATATATATATATATATATATACATACATACTCGTATGTAGAGATATATATAGAGGCCTGTCGTGGCGCAGCGGCTCAAGCCTGTGACTTTAACCGACAGGTTCTGGGTTCGATCCCCAGTCGAGGAAATGAAATATTAAATATTTTCTATCAATATATATATATATATATATATATATATATATATATATATATATATATATATATATATATATATATATATAACAAAAATAATATATTCTGAGCTTATTATATTAGTATAAATACAGATATAAAAGCGTAGAAGTAATTGAAGAATTACACCTTAACTTACAATTAAACTTTACACTTATCTTTGATCATCTTTTTTTATCTTAAAGTAAATAGTTGTATTAAAAAATATTAATTCCATTGTTAAAAGATAATAAAAAAAAATGTATTCAATTGCTATAAATAATTGTTTTATTTGTGTTTGTGATTATTTTAAATTATATAATAATAATAATAAAGAAACGCATCTAACTAGTATTGTGTTTCCACATAATTTCGCTCAGGAATGTGCAATCAAGAAAAAATAATACCTGCAAACGTGATGATTATAGTTATACCCACGTAATCAGAAAGTTAACTATTTTCATACCGAATTGGCAAACTAATGCTTGGCATCACACAACATAGTCTCTATTTCCAAGGAACTTAGAGGTTTCCCGCACATGGCAGGGTAGGCAGAGGGAAATTGGGAATCTAGTGTAAAGACACTTTGTTCCTCTTCCATTCCACTCTCCATCAAATTTAAAGCATTGCATGGTGGAATTCAATGCCGTGCTTTGTCTTGTAACCAGAGCAAAGAAATGAAAACATTGAGTATTTAATTTGACAATATTAAATATTTCATTTCCTCGAGTGGGGATCGAACCCACAACCTGTCGCTTTCAGTCACACTTTTGTGCCGCTGCACCACGATAAACCTTGATTTAAAAACGATATAAAATCTTTACTTGGAATTTTAAATATGTAGTTAATTATTTCAGTTAAAATCGTAAAAGGGGAATTCTTTAAAACGTCATAAAAATGAAGACTTATTTATAAAATGCAATTCAAAAAAGTTGAAAATATATTTATTTCGATTACGAAAATTGGAATGAAAATTTCCCATTTATGATTTCACTAAGAACTCCAAGTTCTAAGCTCTTGAAAATTTGCTGTTAAAGATATAATATGGAGATTTCTAAATGACATTTTTTTCATAAAATTGTTTTTTTAAAGGATTCGTTAGGATCCCCGATTCTAAGGTATAATTTTTATAATACAACAATACCTAATCTGTTCTACTTATATTATAAAGAATTTTTACATACATGCCTACCGTAGCGCAGAGGCACATGCGTGTAAACGCGACACGTTCGATCTCCGCTCGTGGAAATATTATATTTAATACCATCAGTCTTTTATCCTGAGAACAAGGCAAAGTGTAACATTGCGCTCCGTCCGACACACTCAACACGCAATAACTCAAAATCTGGCGGAAAGTGTAAAAGCTATACTGTAAAAAAGCTTTCCATTCTTCCCAGTTTTCTCATTTATAATATTATTAGAATTCACCATGTTTAAAACAATAGTATTTAAACTACATAGAAATGACTATCGTAACTGTATATATTAATTGGTTTTTATTAATTTAGTCTGCTGAAACTAATTCTTATCATTCGAATAATACAAATTTGTTTTAATAATTTATTGCTTGACGTCTCCTTTTTTGTACCGTTGTAGGTACACGTCGAGACAGAATTATGTAGATGTTCACCGAAAATATGTATAATTAAAAGAGTAATCTAAACGTAGAGTGTTCATGGTGCAGGAAACACTCGTGTGGCTGTAAACGCGACGTTCGTGTGGTCGATTTCCACTATTGAGAATGAAATATTTAATACTTTAATTTTCTAGCTCTGATAATTAAGTAGTCTGATAATAGTAGTATGTAATGCGAAAGCGTGGAAATGAAATATTAAATATTTTCCATTTTAAATATTTAATGTTTTCATTTCTTCGCTCTGGTACAAGGCATAAGGCGGCGTTGAGTTCCGCCATTCAACAGGCCATGCCTCAAATTCGGCGAAAAATGGAGAACGGAGTGTCTTAACACTAGGTTCCCAAGTTGCCTCTGCATACCCTGCCATGTGCGGGATACAGCGTGAAGCTGAGTGAGATAAATTAGTACAACACGACGTAGAGCTTTATCAATCAAAACGCAATACTTTAAGAGTTTTGCGATAAGTGTGGAAGGTCTTAATAATAAATTGAGTAGATTAATATTAAATTGTAGCCCAGGTTGTCTATTTGTCCACCCTACTATAAAAGCGTTAAGTCAAAAAAAAAACACGTATAGGTCTATTGATGAATTAAAAACCTTTATTCTTAAATTATATATGTACATACGAGTATGTTGGTAATCTTACACATAAGAAAACGTTTATACCTAGAAAGAAAATATTAAAATAATATTTGATTACTTTGCGTCTGCAGTGTATTAGCGTTAAATAAATTTAAACAGGTGTTCTTATATTTATTTTAAGCGGCATTAAGTAGCAATTTTGCCGGCAGTCTACCAAAAATGGCAATACTGTAAGTTTTATTTGCAATTATTTTTAAATATTTATTAAATTTTAATATATTTTAATTTCTATAATTTTATATGGAGGTAGATATAAGTAGAATAAATATATAGCAGTAGGTATAAGGAATATATTATTGGGAAATATCCTAATTAGAGCCCGTTCTTACGTCCGATAATTTAAGATAAACAATATACACTAATATTTATTTTTAATCAAAAGCTGATAGCTATCGAAGTAATTATAATATTTATAGCAAGCTTAAATAATATAACTATTTCTAATATATTAGCTCTACGCTGTATCCTGCACATGGCGGGGTTTCCATTATACGCTGAATTTAAAGTTAGGCATTGCATGGTCAGTGGCGTATGTCTACTGTACTCTTCTTAAAATTAATGCAAAAATAAATATAAAAAAATGACTGCATAACAATTAAAAGAAAATAAAACAATCCAAATAGTTTTTATTAGGGCCGTGGTCCGTAATTAGCTCACATCGCTCACAGCGCGCCAACGCTCGGTCCGTATTGTACTATTTTCGCTCACAGTTAGCGTTGTGAATAGTATGACGTCCTTGGCTAGTAGTGTTGACGGGTCGAAGCGTAAGCACCGTGAGCGTTAATGTTATTTTGATGTTTAATATATCCTCAATTGCGGAAAATGCTTGAATTCAACCATTTTCACAAGCAATTTATAATCTTCATCGGCTATACCACATACTCCACTCATATTTATATCAAAAAATGCTCTATCAGGTACTTACGAATTTGACAAGTTAAACATAACTAAACAAACTTAAACTTAACATAACTTTGACAACTTGTCAAAGTCGCAAGTGGTCCGTTAAGGTCCGGTAAGCACGCTCACAAGTGATCCGTATTATTAGTAATGCTAACAGACGTTGGCGCGCTTACTAATATCGGCCCGCAGGTTAGCAATGTAAGCGTCGTAAGCAATGTGAGCATAATTCGGACCATGGCCTATGATTGACAGTTGGGGAACCAGGGAGAAAGTTTAAAATTTACAAAGCTTCATGTGGCAATTTAATTCATCGAAGAATTTTTGAATCGTTGTGAGCTAATAGGCTAAATACTATTACTTTAAAATAAATAAACAATATGGTGCCAGTCAGTGATAAATTACCTAATTTTAAACAAAAATAGGCATATAAATTACTACAATGTTGTGTTGTGTATACATATATTGTACTTATTATATACACACATTGTTTATTATATACTAAATTAAAATAGCTTCTCTTAATTACAGTGAAAATCGCATTAAAATCCATCATATGGTTAAGGAGGTTTCGGTTAGGCAACAACATATACAAAAATACATTAGCGTTCTTATTTCTAGTTGGACTCTTTTTCACTTTTCCCGGTCGAGTCACTTAGGGACCCCACCGGATACCGAAAGTGAAATGGAGTGCAGATTTATTTTACTTTTACATTGTATTAATTTTATCAATTTTACAGTAATGATAATCATGATATATCTTTTTAAAATCCTTGTGTACGCTTTAATTTCATAATTATATAAAAAAAAAATACTAACAACAATGGCTTAATATTTTTTTAAACTTACCTATCTATCTAAGAACACTTAAGACATCTAAAACAAATCTAAGGATACTTCAATTATATAAATCCGTTCAACAGTCCAGAATATATTGCCTGAACTGCTGAACGGATTTATATAATTGAGATAATTAAGAATATCACATACATACACATAGATACATATATACACATACATATACTTAAATACATATTTACAAATATTAATTTATAATTAATACAAAATACATAACCTTACCTCGGCAATCGGGATAAACGATTTAAACTTAGTATGTTTTACACTGTATCCCGCACATGGCAGTGTAGGCAGAGGGAGCTTGGGAACCTATTGTTAAGACACTCCATTCCACTTCAGTTCCCCACTTTCCGCCGAATTTGAGGCATTCCGTGTTTAGTGGCGTAACTCATCGCCGCGATTTGCCTTGTTACCAGAGTGAATAAATAAAAACATTTAATATTTAATTTGAAAATATTAAATATTTAAGTAGGCATCGAACCCATAACTTATCCTTTACAGTCACATACATGTGCCGCTGCGCCACGAGGCCTCAGCTTATTACGTTTGAAAATTTTACATTCCTAGTATGTGACCACTACGTCTGTCACGTCTTATTTAACGTCACGTGTGTCTAAATAGACAAGTTGTTCTATAAAACCAGATACGTGTTATCGACTGGATCATATCGCGAGGCAGGCAGGCAATATTTTGATAGAATATTAACGATATTTAGTTCAGGGATCAATTGTACTTAGTGATTTGTATCAAAAGTTAAGGTCACTTAAGGCCTTTCTATTCATAATCGTGATAGTGTAAGCTATGAATAAGCGATTGAATAAATTTTTGAAATAATATTATAAAGAGGTATCTACCAGATTTTAAGAGTCACGTCGTGTATTCCACCAAAAGCTTGTATAAAAGTTTTGTTCCGTGAGCGGTGAAATTTAACGCTGCATTTTGTCTTGTTACCAGAGCGCATAAAAAAAAAGTAAATTATGTCCTCGAGTAGACATCGAACACATCATCGCCGCATTTATGGTCATATGCTGTACCATTATACCATGACGATCTCTTTATTTTCCATAAAAATCTATCTACCTTTATCGATATTTTTTTTTTTACATTTTTTGATATTTATTTTATGTCCTCTACAAGATTTTTCAATGCTACGCTAGACAAACATACATACAGAAAAGGTTCACTCGCCTAAACAAGATGGTGCTTAATTAGTAAATTAATATTTACATATTAACGGTGAATATATTACATAAGTATAATTACATATATAATATTTTGAATACTCAATAGAACACCTTTGAAATGAAGCACTGAAAATATATATTACTTTTGTGCATAAAAAAATTATTTTCATTACTTGACGTTATTTTATCTTAAGGACAGGAGGTATTTACATACTGAACGTTTATATTAATGGGAATATAATCAATAGTGGGTTGTCATTAGTTATTTTTACACAATATACCTATCGAAAATAATGTATCGAAAACAATGAAAATGTTAAAGGTCAACCTCATCTTTTCTCAGTTCTGTGTAAAATGTTTTACAGTGATAATAATTATTATTTCAACTTCACGCTGCACTATCAATTAGGTGATTATGTGTCTATCTTACAATGCAAGAAATTGTTATTAATCTCTGATCGTTTTCTTTTAATATTTTGTGAACTAATTTAAGGTAAAGTAAGGATAACATATGTATATTGAAAAATATAATTAACATTACCTATCATCATTAACATCCATTTGCTCACTGCTAAGCAAAACGGACGAATTACATCAAAAACTTTAAATTATTCAATAAGTCTTAACCGTTTTCTAAACAACTGTAATAGATAATATGAACACTATTGCAAAGTCATTGTTGAAATAATTCGTTCTGTCACATTAATATATTGAGAGTTTAAGAAAGTTATACAGCTCAAGGTCCCTTTCGAAGTGTCCGCGGACTGTGTGAAACGTCAATTCTTTTCAATAATAGTTATTTTATGAGTTTTTTATGGTCTATTAGTAAGAGAGCAAAAACGTGACTTACTTACATGTCGTATCCTAAAAAAATAATTACTGGAAATGATTACTTACATACATGTTAAGAGTTTCAATAAAGAAGAAGAAAATAATTTAATCAAGAAATTGTATTTCTGATATTTTATTGAACAATTTTAGTTTCAGTAATAAATGGTAATGAGAATTTCAAATTAATTATTATTTAAAAACGTTATATTTGCTATAAATAATTTCAGTGATTAATATTTTTCCTGATTATTGATTTGATTGTTATACATACACTAGCGACTCACCTACATCTTTGCCCACTTGATTTTTTTTATTAGGTAATTTCAATTATCACTTTTAAGACAATCTATACATTGAAAATTAAAATTTCGGTTAAATGAATAATAATCTATCTTACAAATTTTATCAAATAAATATTTAGGATTAACTGGAGATCGAAAGTGTCTTTGTGAACAGAGTGTCTTAACACTAAGTTCCCAAGTTCCTTCTGCCTACTCTGCCACACACCGGATATGCGCTAAGCTGAAAAACTATTTTATAGTGCAACATACATATCTAATTTTTTTTATTATTTACTATCGGTTAGGAAATAGACCAAATAAGTCTATTTTACAGCTGCAAGCAGCAAAGATTTTTTAGGTTTACGCCTATTTTATCCTGTAGATAATAAAGTAGGCAGAGGGAATTTTCTATCAAAACATTTCTTCTCCACCGTCCGTCAAATTTTTGGAATTAAAAATATTAAACAATTCGTTCCCCCGAGCGGGCATCGAATTACTATCACACACACACACACACACACACACACACACATACACACATACACTTGTGTCCAATTTTACTACGATGACCTCAACTTACTTTTATTCAGTATTCGAAATTGAGTGTTTTAATTTAAGTTGCATTTGCATATCGTCAATAACTGTTAACCTTAATAGGTAATTTATGCAGGAGCTAAAAAACGAAACCATTACAAGGACTATCTTATCTATTATATGTTTTATTTTTCACCAAATGTTTAATTATATTTTTTTTTCATGGAAATGTCTAGGCAAACGAGCGTACGGGTCACCTGATGGTGAGGTATCACCGTCGCTCACGGCCCTGTTAATGCACTTATAATCTCTGGTAACGGGGTTATGTACCGCCACGTATTAACTAATATCACAAAAGGGAGAAGAAAATATACCTAATTACTCTTATTTCTTCAAACACTTTTATTTCCCTTTGTTTTTTTTTTTTTAATTATTACACTTTTATTTAACTTATACAGCTTACATGTTGAATAGCTGTATATTTTTTTCTTTGCTATACTTCTGATGATCTGCTGTGGTCTGCGTTACAGAATTCCAGCAAAGAGTCTGATATACAAGAACGTCTTCCGACCGGTCCTTCTATACTAAGTAGTGCTGGCCAGCATTCGCTTAATTCTAATCAGTTTTTTCACAATAAGTAGCTTCACGTGATTTAAATGAAAACGCTGAATGGACGTAGTAATTCTATTAAGATAATTTTAGGGTAAGTGAGGTAGTTAGAAATATATTCACCAGAGATAGTATGAATACGTTGCGCGCCAGCTTAGGCTATATCGGAAGGTACTGTCTGTGTATGGCCCCGGAGTGAGACATCCCGGTCGCTCAATGAAGTGCTGGTTGGCTTGGTGAACAGCTTGATGCACGACATGAGAGTCAATGTATGTGAATACCTACCTAGGATATTAAAGTAAAGTGAAATAGGTTGAGTGGGAAAGCAGACCCTGACATCACCGGGATTAATGTCAGGAGGAAGAAGATTTTAAGATACAGTATATAATTTGATAGCGACTTGAAAATTTATGAAATTTCATAAAATTTAATAGAAAATAGGTGAAACGTGCATACAGTGTCGGATGCTTTAATAAAAATGCAGATATTTTCACTAAAACATCCGACACTCTCAGCAAAATGGCAGCAAATAATTATAATGGGCTAAGTTTTAGGAGAAAATTAATAATATACAATCTAGTTTTATTTACATCTACTATATATGTAGGTATATTTATATTTTTATTTCTATTATTAAACTATTTAACTATAAGCAAATCAAAAAAATGTGACTGTATAAACTACATTAATATATCCAGTAACACTTGCATCATCAAGAAGACGAATCCAACGACGTATCATTTATCGAAATTGATTAAAAGTTACAAGGGAACACAGAAACACATATACATGCACTATTACATATATGACATACATATACGAGTATAATTTAACGAGATGCGAATTCTTGATTATCAAAAAAAATAAAGAAAACACTGTTAGCAAAGGAAAAAAGACGATTGCAAAGCTATTGTTCTTTTTCTCTGACGTGCTAAGTATCTTAATAAATATCATCTTTTAATTATACAGATAAAATTATGTTTATTAAATTTTAGTATTTATTTAACGTTATTTATGTTAAATGATATGAAACTCATGTAATACAAAAGATACTGTAAATATAATTATTTTACAGGTACCTCTGAGCTTGGGGTTGAGTTAAAAAGCTCGGTTTAGATAGCCAATATAGAACTCTAGTATGAACACTTTTATACCTTAAAAAATTCAACCTTTTTATTTATTGAAAAGAACTACCTTAATTCAATAAATAAAACATGCCGTATCACAGAAGTGCAACAGGAGGTCACGAAAACGTAACCGGTTGTAGGTTCAGTCCCCACTCGAGGAAATGAAATATGTAATATTTTCAAATTAAAAAAAAATAATATTTTCGCTCTCGTAACAAGGCAAAGCGCGGGCCTAAGTTCCGCCAATCAACACGCAATGTCAAAAATTCGGCGGAAAGTGGGAAACTAAACTGAGGGTCTTGAAGACCAAGTTCCCTAGTTTCATCTGCCTACCCTACCACTTACTTTGTGCGATACAGTGTGACGCTGAAAAAAATATTCTATAAATAACAAAATAATTGTTTAAAATATTTCTCAAGGAGATATTTGAACTTGAATATAAAACCATAGCATTCAGATTCGTCATAGCTCCACCCCAATGTTATAAGATTACGATAAACAAAAATTTGCTAATCTATATAACTTACAGCAATGTGATAATGACAATCAATTTGTTCCGTCGAACTTATTAACAATTGTGTGAATAATTTTGCAACAGTCCTTCGTGAGCAACCTTCGCTACTTCAGTATTGTATCTGCTATAGGTTTGCGTGGGCTCGTATTCTGTGATACTTCCAAATATTTATAACGGCTTTATGACATTTTGTATTTAGTGATCTATGAAATATGTCCAGGAATTTGTGATTAATCTATCGATATTACTGTGAAGTTACGAAAATTGTCATGATTTGGTAAGATAATTGCTTTACAGTATTCAAATATAAAAAAAGGTTTATTTTTTAGAGTTAATTTGTTTTTATTTAGTTTAATTTTATGTATGAAATAATAGTTTAAATGATTTTAAATATTCTTGCTCTGCAATTTTTCATTTTGTTCTGCAATAAGTGCTGAAAAGATTTATTAATATATATGTAGGTACTAATGTGCAACTTTGTTTCAAAGAATATTTATCTTTGGTCTTTGTTAAATAGATATGAATTATTTACACAAGCCCTCGATGAGTTTTTAGGTGCACTGGTATATTTAAATTAGTTTAAATAAATGTGGCTACATTTCATAAAGGGATACAAATGAGTAACCTATCTACTTATTGAAATAAATATGTGTATGTAATGAAAAAAAATAAATAAACGGAAAACACGTTTTGTGAAAGACATAACTATTTAATATTAAAATTAAAAGAATAAAGTACAAAAACTTGGGAGTGCTTTTTTAGTAATATTTGCCACTCACCACCCCACATTTTGGGGTACAATGTGTTTTTTTTTTTATTTTTATTTATATCTTTTTCTATTAATTATTATTACATTGTCATCGATCCTTGCAAAATTATAAATTTATCCAGCGGTTTGAAGTCGTTTATAATCGTGGACAAAGTTTCCGTTATAAACATCATACACAGTCGTAAAAGCTAATAAAAGTGCGCTAATAAGTGCATATGCCCAATTACACATTAATTAAATAGTTGTAATTGCTGTTGACATACAATCCGGAAATTGGTCTATAAAAATGTCGTCTAAAGAAACGTAAAATTATATACAGGAAAAGCTATAAAATGTATAAGAAATTTAATTTTAGCTTGTGCCCTTATAGGCAGTGGAATCCTTAAGTCAGGTCTCTTAATTAATAGGTTCAAGCCGCGAAAAACAATATATTTATCAAATATTTGTTTTCTTTTGGTTACTGAGAATCGAATCTACATACAATACATATACAGCCTAACAATTATCAACTGAAGCATGATGGCGCTTATTAAATTTATTTACAAAATATGAAAGTAACGTGTAGTGTATGACATGACGTTAGAAAAAACTTAATAAATAATCACAGATAATTTTTTGTTGTAATTTTGACCTCGTACGATAAAGGTATTAACCATTTTATTAATGATACGGTACTAAAAAAAATCTCACTCTCATATTGTTATTATAGAAGAAATAATAGTCAGTGTTACGCTTATGCCTATAGTAATTTTGCAAGTTAGGCAACATTTACACGCGACAGTAAGCACATTGATAGACGTCAGTAAGTTAAGAAAAAAAATGTATTCTTTTCATTAGAATTCTTTCTATTGATGGCTAGGTTCTATTAATAGATATTTAAAACTATATGTGTAATTGTACAATTACTAATATATTATCGGAAAATTTATTGTCATTTGCTCTGGTAACAAGACAAAACGCGGGGTTGAGTTCCGCCATTCAACACGTAACGCCTCTAATTCGGCGAAAAGTTGGAAACGGAACGGAGTATCTTAATAGTAGGTTCCTAAGTTCCCTCTGCCTAACCTGCCAGTTGCGGGATACAGCGTAAAGCCGAGTGAGTAAATTTATTTTTATATGAAAAGTAGCAATTAAGCTTTATTTACCTTTATAAAATTAACTAGGAAACTTTATTGGACACTGTATTTAGAATTAAAACAAGAAAAAGTTGTCACGCTTTTTCTTATATAGCTAAATTATGTGTTTTATTACTTTAATTCATTTTCGTAGATACAATAGTTGATAAATAAATGAACTTTATTTATTAATATTATTAGAAATAAACGCACATACATACATATTCAGAAATTAGGTATACAGTATACATACGTTTACTGTATAATTTATTCAATACTGAGATAGTTTTTATATCTTATGTGCAATTAAATTATATAAAGTTTATAACTAACATAGATAAACTCTGTTATAAATTTATTTGTACGATAAAAATTTATGGAGTGAAATTTTTAAGACTTACCTTATTGTTCGTTCCTAATCGCTTGTTGAACTCTTCAAGGTTAAAATAGATATTTCCACTGATAACTTTTTAAAGTAATTTTAAAGACACGGCCATTGTACTTAATTGTATAAAAAATGTTCATTTTCTTAACGTCCTAAATATCTAATGCACAATGATTTTGGTATGACAGTGACAAATTTAATAGAAATATCTTATATATCTACTACGAGTAATATATTAAAATATTTTTAATATAGCTAAAGCCTCGGAAGGAAGTTGGGAACCTGGTGCTGTCACTACTTTCTGTTCCCCACGTTATAATATTCTTTATGCTTCTCTTATTTTATATATATATATATATATATATATATATATATATATATATATATATATATATATATATATATATATATACATATATATATATATATATATATATATATATATATATATATATATATATATATATATATATATATATATATATATATATATATATATATATATATATATATATATATATATATATATATATATATATATATATATATATATATATATATATATATATATATATATTAATTTTAATTTCAGGTGGATATGGTTGAGCTTATGCCTTTTAAGCTCGAGTGTGTGTGGTTCGAGACGACCCAACATTCTATACATAATGGTTGATGATATGGTAAGTCTAAAATATATTATTTAATTATTTTGCCATATCTGTCTACAATCTAATTTTTAATTTTATATCAAATTATAAAGGTCCCATTGTCTACTAAAATTCTTTGTCTTTCTTCGAGGAAGAAACATATTTTAAATAACAACACTGTTTCGAGTTGGATCAGAACATCACGTTTACGTTCACATATTTCCTAATTTCGCTATAATTATGTAAATTTTAAAGTTTTAATAATGTTCATAATGATTTAACGAATTAATGTATTTTTTCACATAATTTAGAACTGAATAAAATATCAATCAACCGGTCAAGTGTATCAATTTTAAGATTTTAGATCAACAACAAGGTACCTCTAATTTATTAAGTTAAAAACCTAATATTGCAGGTTATAATTTTTATTATGCGACAATTTTTGTTTAAGATGCCAAAAAATTGGTGTGCAAGCGCTCGTATCTTTTGATTGATGAGCTTAATTTTTTCTGTGCTTCTGGATACCGACCTGGATTTCAGCCACCTCCAAGTGACCTGAAAATTAAATTATAAATTATCTTCACAAACGGATAGACAGACAAACGGACAGTAATCTTTGATATGTTATAAGGATTTCGTTTTTCTTATTTTGGGGTACGGAAACATTAAAAGTGCTTTAATAAGTTATCTTGATTTAGCAAGCTGTAAACTTGACCTCGGTTATTGGCCTTCACTATATAAATACATATAAATCATGACATAGAGCTTTGAATTAATTTTACACACTTAAATAACTGGTTTATGAATACGCTAATGATTATCACTAATATTATTAAACTAGTTTTATACTTAAAAACATGGTAATATATTTAAAAAAAAATATTTGTCATTGTAAATTCCTAATATTGATATAATTTTAAAATATATTTTAGCTTCACGCTGTATCACGGATTAGACAAAGGAAACTTGGTAACCTAGTGTTAAGGCAGTCCGATCCTAGTACTGTACTTCCTTTCCCCACTTTCCGCTGAGTCCTTGAGTGGTTTGACACGTTGCCAGAGCGAGGAATTGGTGATATATGTTTTTTTCATTTCCTTGAGTCGGAATCAAACCCAAGCAACTTATCGCCTATAAGCATTTTGATTTTCGATATTTAAATTATAAAATTTATAAATGAAATACCCAATAGAGATTAACCCAACGATCAATATAGGTATTATGTGATCGGAGTTATATATATACTCACTAATCGTTCGTCGTGAAACATAAACAAACATTAAATCGTAAAACAAAAACTTTCAATGTAATGTTATATAGTTACATTATATTTTTTAACTCTATCCCACTTACACTGTGCTGTATCCCGCACAAAGCAGCCAAGGGAACCTGGGAAACCTTGAATAATGATACTCCGTTCGTAATAAGACAATTTTTTGCTTTTCGCCGAATTTAAGGCTTGCAAGTTGAGTGACGGAATTCAAAGCCGCGTTTTGACTTGTAACCAAAGCGAAGAAATAAAAAAATAAATATTTTTCTTTAAAGAAAGATCGAATCCACAACCTGAACGTTTCACACATTAGTTCTCTTGCACTCCTGCACCGCGATATATAGAAAAAGCTGTATTTGCTAACGTTTGCATGTAATTTTTTTTTCAATTTTGAATGTTCATGTTAGGGTTATAGGGCTATCAATTTATAACTTGTTTGGAAGCCACTATTGCCTCACTAGGGGACCTGTATGACGGCATACAGTTCCAACCCCTTTAGATAAATATTTGATAATTGATTATATTTATTAAACTTGTATTTAAAATAATAATGTCAATTCCGTTCTTGTAAAGTAAATTGCAACTTATCACTTTTCAAGGCAATATCTGTACATTAAAACTTACAAATTTCAACTAAATAAATACAAGATTTGAAGCAATTTTGTTGAACTAATAATAATTTGAAAGTAACTTTTCTATTTGTTAACCGATTTAAATAAAACAAACACAATACATTTTAAAATAAGGTTGCCAAAATATAACAAATCTGGTTAGCCCTTTCTGAGATTAGCGTGCACTCACAGATAAAATTACAAAAAACACTACTTCGGGCCTTATTACATTAATAAAGGATATTTTTTTGAATATTTCTTTCACATATGGATGTATAGACTTATTATAAGTATAAAATATTTAACCTATATGCTCCATAATCTTTTGTAATTGACAGAGAAAATCCTATACAAACCTGTTCAGTTATTTCAGCTGCTGAAGTTACCTGGACAATGCAGCTAGTTGAGAACATATTGCTTAGTTGGGCGGTTTATCCAAACACTAAGAAAGATGCACTAATTGAAAAAAAAAAAAAACGCAACGTTAATTTTTTTTATACGTTTTGTAAAAAAATATATTTCTTTCCTATATGTGAATATAACTTTAAATATATTAAAAATATTCATAACTTACACCAGATCTTCTTTTTTTGTATATCAATAGAAAATGTCTATCATACTTAATAAATATTGCAAAGACGAAATTTCATTGTTCCGTATACCATACCTAATCAAGCTGGGCTATATTTTCTCCTCGCATCAAAAATTTTTTTAGTTATTTGTTTTTATAATAATTTTTACTAAAATAATAGCTGTATAGCTATAATTTCGAAGTTAATTTAACAGAGAAACTACGCACCAATGTTATTATTATACCTTGTGCAACGATACCATTTAATGTTGTCGTCTTATTTTGTTCACATTTTAATTTTGCCCGTAAACCTCAAGTTCGTTCGAATAAAAGTTAGTGGCAAGATAATTCTTGTAAATATAAAATAAAATAATTATATTTTATTAAATAGGTTGTCAACTGACTGATCTCCGATTACTATATAACAGCGAAAACTCTTTAATAATGCTTGTATTAAATTACAGATGTACTGATTTTTTTAAAGAAAATAACCACATAAGTATTCGTTCTTCTTCCCCAGAAGATAGCGTCTTCTTAATTTTCTTTCGATTAAAAAATAATTTTAATCGAAAGAAAATTAAGAAGACGCTATCTTCTGGGGAGTTGAATATGATAATTTTGTAACAATCTCTTTTCATTAGCTTCACGCTTTATCTCCTCATTTTCACCACATTTTCTAGATATTGCATGTTGAGTAATGAATCTCAACGCCTCGCGTTTTCAGAGCGAGGAAATGAACATTTTCAATAACCACTTCGTTTCCCCGAGTAACCACTTGTACTCGTTGAGGTCTGTCGCGGCGTAGGGGCTCTAGCATGTGACTGTGAACGCGACGGGTTGTTGGTTCGATTTCCATTTGAGGAAATAAAATATTTAATATTTACATTTCTTCGCTCTGGTAACAAGGTAAAAGGCAAGGTTCAGTACGACCACTCTACACGCAATACATCAAGTTTGGCAGAAAGTGGAGAACAGTGCGGAGTGTCTTAACACTAGGTTCCCAAGTTCCCTCTGCCTACCCTGCCATGTGCGGGATACTGTGTGATTTAGTGGGTAACAACTCTTAAACCAGATTGAACTTGTAACCGCTTGTGGCATTTACGGTTAGAACGTCGGTCACAGGTTGGTCTGCAACTTTGCCCTTCATTAATCTACTAGGGATATTGAAAAAATCAAAATCAATTGTGCAAGTGGCTATTGTATTATTGGTATATCCAATCATATTTTTTTCTGTGATATATTCATAACAACATTATGTTTATTTTAAAAGTAATTTATAGCACCTACTAATCGTTTTTTTCTTTAATATCACTCTACGTTTATAGTGCATATACTTTGTACTATGTACCTATAAAACATGGAACATGCTATTCAATTAAAACTTATATATTTCGTCATACTCAAATATTAACGGTATTACAAAACTTTTTGTATGTAATACTGTTAGAATTGTTATATTAATAATTATTAATAATTAATGATTATATTATATTGAGGCCTATCGTGGCGCAGCGGCAAAAGTGTGTGACTGTAACCGACAGGTTCTGGGTTCGATCTCCAGTTGAGGAAATGAAATATTTAATATTTTCAATTTAAATATTTAATGTTTCATTTCTTCGCTCTGGTAATAAGGCAAAGCGCGGCGTTGAATTCTGCCACTCAACACGCAATGCCTCAAATTCGGCGGAAAGTGGGGAACGGAAGTGGAACGGAGTGTCTTTACACTAGGTTCCCGAGTTCCCTCTGCCTACCCTGCCTAGTAGGGGATACAGCGTGAAGCTATAAAAAAAAATAATGATTATATTATTAATAATAAACACAAATAATGATTTTACAGACCTCTTCCTAAATTTGAACCAAGTCTTTTTTGTACTCACACAATACAAAAACCACTATACCAGTACGGTTATGTAAAAACAATTTTGTTTTCAGGGATGGAATGACGTGTCATACCACGGCTCAGATCAAATTTTGACACCTAATCTCGACACGCTCGCATCGCAAAGTGTTGTACTGCAGCACTATTATAGCGAAGCGATATGTACACCGGCTCGCACTGCTTTGCTAACTGGAAAATATCCTATGAGATTAGGTAAGTGTAGTTACAATACGTATACGTAGGTAATTTGTACTAACTTAACATAGCTTCACCCTATATTCCTAGCGACCTCTAGCCAGAGGGAATGCAGCGCTAAACGTTACGGTTTCGGCATACCTCTTTCATCTCATCCACTGTCCACATCCCCTTCATACATGTCCTCCGGGGGATCCTCGTGCTTTTTACGTTATCTTCCTACAGTATTGGAGATATTGTGTTCTCGAAGGTCAACTAAGTCGCCCCCTACCTCTTTTACCACTCACTTTTCCTTGCTAAATGGGAGAAAATAGCATTCCATGGATTCACCGTGCCTACCTCTACTGAGTGAGAGGTGACTCGGGGTCACCTCAAACAAAGAAAAAATATTAGGAATATGTGTATATGAATCTATATTGAATTTTATTTGGGCTTAAAGATATCGGAATTTTATTGCAGTGTGTCAATTCGAGGCCAAATGAACGCAAAAATCCGTTATCTACATAAATACTTTTTATTATTATAAAAAAAGATATTTAGGAAATTATCTGCTAATTTTCTCTTTAAAAATAAGATAAACATTTAACTTTATCTTATTTTTAAAGAGAAAATTTGTAGATTATGTCATAAATATCTTTTTTTTTTTCAATATAATTATGTATAGATTTCTATAGCCTTACTTATTTCGACACGAATTTATTCCACGCTTCACGCATTACACGAGATGCAATTTAGATCATTCTCGGATTTGTAACAGCTTATGTTGAAATATATATTTGTTTTGATAAAAGCTATAGAATTGTCAGATATTAGACTAATATTATAAATGTGAATGCAAGTTTGTTTATTACGCTTCCACGCTAAAACTACTCAACCGGCCATTATGTATCTTTCTACACATAATCTAAGAGATAATCGACATACTATTTATGAATACTTTTTATAAATATATGTATACCTACTTTTGGCAGAAATGTTTGTTTTAATAATTTAAAACAAAGTATAAACGTCTACCAAATTCGAAATCTTCAACTTTATATCTTATTGAATATAGCTTCACCTGTTCTTTTTTGTTGTATATAACATAAATATTCATATAGTTCAAGCCTTGCGGGCAAGTTAGACCTCTTATAATATTTTACATATAGAATTATTTTTGTATAAATTAGAATTTAAAACATGCTACTAATATGTGTTGACAAAATATAATACAAATTTGATAAAAGGCCGCTATACAAAGGCCATTTTAAGCAGAAGTAGAATTTATCTATAATTAATGTTTATAGAATTTAATTTTACAAAAAGTTTATTTAGAATTTATTTTTTTAATGTTTTCATGAAATTCGATCAGTCCAAATTATGTTATACCACAAGTGTGGGTAAAATGTGTGGGTAAATAAAAAAAGTGTTTTTCTAGTACACTTTAAATCACAATGGTACACTTTAAATAAAAACATTGTATTATGTTGGCGAATATACAGGCATCAATAATAACTCGTTAGAATTATTAAGAAGAAAATATTAATTATAGAGTAATAATCAATTTTATTATATATAAGTAAATGTAAGAAATATAAATTTCTGATAAAACAATATTATCGTATTGATCGCATAAAGATGATAAACCTTTAAGTACTTGGTTAAGTGTCATGGGAATTTATTATACCATAATGTTTAAGAACAAAGAAAAGGAATTATTGATAACTAGTGAGCTGTTTTGTTGTATTAGTTTATATATATATATATATATATATATATATATATATATATATATATATATATATATATATATATATATATATATATATATATATATATATATATATATATATATATATATATATATATATATATATATATATATATATATATATATATATATATATATATATATATATATATATATATATATATATATATATATATATATATATATATATATATATATATATATATGTATATGTTTTTTCATCATTAAAAGATATATCTCAGCTTTACGCTGTATCCCGCACGAGGCAGGGTAGGGGTTCCACTTCCGTTCCTCACTTTCCGCGCTTTGCCTTATTACCAGAGCGAAAAAATGAAACATTAAATATTTAAATTGAAAATATTAAATATTTAGTATTGAAAATATTAAATATTTAGTATTGGGGGTCGAACCCAGAACCTGTCGGTTACAGTCACAAGCTTGTGCCGCTGCGCTACGACAAGCCTAAAAAATATATTTTAAGAGATATTGAAAAATCACTGTCACTTTTAAGATGCAATATTTTAAAACCTAATAATGATATAATAAAATTAAGTAACTCGAAAAAAATATTTCCATGTCGTAATGTAATTAATAAATTACATAATTATCAAAATAAATACGTATGTAAGTATATATATTTTTTATTTAGCGTGAAACTAAATTAAATTTATTTTCCCATACTGAAAAATTACTGACTTTACGGACGGATCTCAACGCCGCCGGATGCTTATCTTTATTTCGTGAATAAAAATTATTTTGTTTACAGGTATGCACGGAATGCCGTTATATAACTCCGAAGATCGCGGCATTCCCATAACAGAAAGACTTCTTCCGGCGTACTTAAAAGATCTAGGTTATTCTACACATTTAGTGGGCAAGTGGCATGTTGGTATGTCCAGGCGTCAATATTTGCCTTTATCTAGAGGATATGACACTCATTTAGGCATGAGAGGTGGTTTTTTGGATTCTTATACCCATGACAAAGTGGAGGCGGTAAGTGATGATGTTGCAATATTAGGTACTTCTTTCCACTTCCACATGCGAAATAAAAAAATCGATGCACTTTAGTATTTTCGATTGAGTAGTTATAATAGTGCAATAATAATAACATATTGTATCAACATAATAAATTAGCTATGATGGATAATGAAATAAATTGCGATAAAAGGCTTTTTTTTCAGCTTCACGCTGTATCCCGCACATGGCCGTGTAGGCAGATGGAATTCGAGGACCTTACGTTAAAACACTCCGTTCCGTTCCTCGTTTACCACCGAATTGGGAAATTTCGTGTTGAGTAGCGGAACTCAACTTCGATCTTAACCTTATTACCGGAGCAAAGAAATGGAAATATTAAATATTTAATTTGAAAGTATTAAATGTTTCATTTCTTCGAGTGGGATTCGAACCCACATCCTGACGCATGTACAGTCGCATGCTTGCGCCCCTGAGCCACGACAAGCTTAAAAACGCCTAATAGAAAAATTATATTTCAAAATACAATTTAAATAAACAATTTAGTACAATGTTCAGCTTCTCGAATGTTCGTCCGTAAGCTTGACATACATACACTATTTATAAATTAAATTATTTTTTTACATTGACATCAGCTAGGTAGTTTTTCTTAGTTACTAATTACATAATAAGTATTATTTCGCACGGTAGATCTTCTATCTAGCACGCGCTTAAGACTTACTTGGAACATAGTTTACAATGTTAGTTTGCCTAATTGAATTATTCAAATAAAAATGCTATATTTATTTTACACTTAAAAGAGATAGTTGAAAGTGTCACTATTTTCTATAGTAAATATACAAAAAAATCCTTCGAGATGTATGTATTGTATGAATTGTATTGAATGTATTTTAGTAACAATTTATTTATTTATTTAGGATCGTCCACAAAAGAAACATTATAATACTGTCAAATAAATTAGGTCAATTAATAATCTAAATGTTTTCGCAATTATAGAAAATCATAACATGTTCCAGTAAAATAACAATTGATATTGTAGATTAAAAATTAATAAAATTAAAATAATAATATTATAAAATAAAAGAATATTAATATATAAATAATAATATTAAAAATTAATAATTTACAACATTTTTTTCTGCTATAGAAATATTATATTGATTTATTGTATAATTACTCACTATTTTTACTTATTTTCTCTATATTTACTCAATTTTGCGATATTTTATCTAACTTAATAGAAAAAAAAGCCTTAATTTTATATTTATAAAGATTTTCTCGTAAAAATATTTCATATCGTTAAATATTTAAAGTATTTCAGTTTCGCTCTTAAATAAGTTCGCACAAAGAAACATAGTTTGCAGTTGCTCGGAGGCCCCTTATCGCATAGTTGACTACGAGAGCTTTGAGTGCATGGAATATTAAGATTTTCATATAACATTTTAATTTAAATTTCTTTAGACATTAATGTGTTTTATTTGAAATATATATTTCGTAAATAAATTATATGTGCTTATATTATGGTAGTGGAAAAGGAAAATAGCATAAACGGTCAAAATGAAGGAAAACGTGGGCTTAAAGTCTGCTCATTTATTGTAATTAGGATCAACAGATACTTTAACAAAATCCTGGGCTAATTTAATACATCATTTAATTTAGAATATTGAATTTAGAATATGAGTACATAAAATTAATACCAATGCACCCCGCAATGGTTGTAATTTCAATTCTAATTTCCGGTGACGGCTCAGTAATATTACCTATGTTCTTAGTTAAGCTTACTATGTAAAATAAATAAAGACAAAGGTCAACTTAAAATATTATTAATAAAAAATATATATTATTATATTAGCATAAATCACAATTTTTGCTGTCAATAGACCTGCAGTGTTCGAGCGCGCGCCAGTGGAAAATTTAATAAATAACTTTTAACTAAATTTTTAAACGGTAGTAGCCTTCCGGTGCGCGTTACTACTGATGTCCAATTTACAATATAAAACTGTTTGTATACGTCGTATTGAATAAATATTGTTGTACCCTCTTTACCCAAAATAAAAAAGGCCTAAATGGTTAAAACCCCTTTCTTATACATCTCACAGATGAAATTAAAATGTCAATAATTATTTATTATTAAAATCTTTACTTTTTTATATACGAATATATAGGATTTTTTTTATTTTTTAACATATATGTTTCAATGAGCATCATGATATCCCGAACGGGGATTGAACTGGCAACTATCGCGCTTACAGTCGGACACTGTCCCTACAAAACTGCAACTATTAGATTATTATTTATATGTTATTACATTTTTTTAGTGGCCAAATGGAAGACAGTTCTTCGGCTTAGATCTGTTCGATAATGATATCCCACAAGATGAAGAGGACAGATACATTATAGATGTGTTGACTGAACGAGCTATGAATAGTAAGTTTTTTCTTACAGATCTTATAAAATTGAAAAGTTTGAGAGGACTTGTTTCACTTTCACGCAGAAAGTATATATGTATACTGTTTTCTGTTATTTATATTGTTGTGAAAAACTGTACTGCCTTTGGAATTTAGAGTTGTGGTCGAGCATTAATGAACATTCACTCATTGCAATTATGACATTGTCAGTCGGTTAAGCTAATATTATTCCAAAAACACAGCGAGACTACTTAGGCGACAAAAATCTTATTTTTTTAACTTAACCCTGTTGCCCGCACCGCCCGCACTCTGTTGCGATACAGAGGGAACTAGTGGACGTAGTGTTAAGGCACTCCGTTCCCAATAAGGCAATATCGTTCTCAGTTTTTCGCCAAATTTGAGGCATTCCGTGTCGAGTAATGAGCCGCGCTATGCCCTGTTACCAGATCTAAAAAAAAATAATATTAAGTATTTAATATTTATTTAGTCAAGTGGGGCTTAAAGTTGTCGACCTTACAGTCACACACTTATAAGGAGACAAGGTTCATTTATTTTTTTTATAATATTTTTTTAATGCTAATCTATAAAAATATCATAATATGCATCTGTGCTAATAAATTTTCAATAACAAATAAGCATCTAGTTTCATATAAAATATTATGATTTGTGTATACGTATAAAGGTATTGTTTGTAGATTGGCACTTAAGCCCTGTATAGCTCAGTATTACGCATGCACACCTAATTTGCGTGTGGCGGACTGGTCTTTGTTTGCTATTGCTGAGTAATAAGCTAGCAATTGTCCCTCGTGTTTAGTTTGTAAATAGCACTTTTTACTAAATATATTCATTTCAAATATTTTTATTATACTTATATTATTATCTCAGCTTCACGCTGTATCCCTCACATGGCAGGGTAGGCAGAGGGAACTTGGGAACCTAGTGTTAGGACACTCCATTCCACTTCCGTTCCCCACTTGCCGACGAATTTTCGAGGCATAGCGTGTTGAGGGGCGGAACTCAACGCCGCGTTTTTGCCTTGTACCAGAACGAATAAATGAAAACATTAAATATTTAAATTGAAAATATTAAATATTTCAGTTCCTCGAGTGGGGATTGAACCCACAATCCCTCGGTTACAGTCACATGTTTGTGCCACTGCGCCATGACAGGCCTCAATTCTTGAAACTATGGTTATTATAACTGTTCGATATTAATAAGTAGTATTTTATTGAGGCCGTCATGAAACACAATATCTCGTATTCGAACGAAAACAAAAGAACGAATTGCCTACATATATTTATACATAGTGAATGTCATACATAGATAGCTAGTCCACATATTGTAAATATGTGCATACCAATTTCTTGACTTTTAATATTTTGATACTTTTAATTACTAAAATTAATTATTCTATAACTTATTCTAATGCTTGAAGACTAAGATTTTTGTGTGTAAGTAAATTTATTTCTAACTAAATAGTAATTTATTTAAGTGAATGTTCTAATTTAAGTTACGCAAGTGACGTGTTCCACTTTTGTATAAAACCACCTCGCTGCGGTGTTAGAGTGGCTTGCGTTTCAATTCAGTTTGTAACCACCATGTACACCAAGTTTTACACGTCCCATATTGTACTTATGTATTATAAACGTGCAAGATAAAACAAAAAATGTTTTGTCATATTATTTGACAAATGATTATGGTTTTTTTTGACATCTATATGGTCAGGTTAGACATCTATATGGTTTAATAAAAGATTATAATCATATTTATTATTAGATAAGATAATTCACATTTTTTTTCTGTTTGTTTATCGTGGCGCAGGCAAACGCGACCGGCTGTTGGGTCGATCGACAACCCCACTTGTGAAAATGAAATACTTCATATTTTAATTTCTTTACCCTGGCGACAAGGCGAAGTGCGACGTCGAGACAGGCATTACGTCTTGAGTCGCAAAACTATAGACGTAATGCCTCAAATTTTGCAGAAGTTGGAGAACTGAACGGAGTCATAGCACTAGGTTTTCAGGTTTTCTCTGCCTACCTCGCGAATTTCGGGATACAAATATATAATAAACAATTAATTCTTAAATAAAGCATGTTAAATAAAACTGTGTAATTCTAACCACATAAACATGACCGCAAATTTCGGGCATGTTGTTAACGCAACTACGAATGTTTCTACCGCAAACGGCACACATGTTAAACTAAATACAGCCAGTAATTAAATTCATTATGCATTATCTATTTATATTTTTTTTAAGATTGTATTGCAGAATTAAATTTTAACTGTATACTGATAGAATATTTACGTAATGTAATATATCAATATATCTACAAAATGGATATAAAGAATAGTTTTCTTACATCCTTAAAGTACGTCATATTATTTTCCTTTAAACTATGCTTTTTTATGTGAAAAATTTAAGTACGTATATTTAAAAATCCAACTAATTAGTTTAACAGTTGTGTATATACCCTTTTTTTGTTTCTCCGTTTTATTCTCTTATTGATATAGATTATACGTTATTTTAACAATAACACAATGCTCTTTTTATTTTTATATTTATTAAGAACTACGAAATGAGTACTCACTTTATTTCCTATAGCACATCAAGATCATTTTATAGTTAGGTTTGTTTTTATATTTAAAAGTGTTTAGTATTCTGTCCATCTGTTCTATTGTTTTGTTTTTTTTTGTTGATTTGTAGTAATCATTTACGTAAGAGAAACTTGACCCAGAATAAATGTATACTCTAATCTCGATAAAATTAAATTTACATTTATATTTGAGGTCTGTCGTGCTGCAGGGGAACAAGCATGTGAGTTTAATGCGACAGGTCGTGGGTTCGATCCCCACTCGAGGAAATGAAATATTTAATATTTCCAATTTACATATTTAATGTTTTCATTTCATCGCACTGGTAACAAGGAAAAGACGCGGCGTTGAGTTCCGCCACTCAACACGCAATCCCTCAAATTTGAAAATGGGAAACGGGATGGAGTGTCTCAACAGTAAAAACTAGGTCCCAAGTTCCCTCTGCCTACCTTGCCTAGTGCAGAATACAGCGTGAAGCTAAATAAACAAGTCAGTGAATTAGATTTAAATTCAAGAATCTTAACTCCTTGTTGTATTTGGTTTGTCGATTTTATTATACCTATAAACGATATTTATAAAATCAATTAAAGCAATTATGAATATTAATTAATAAAAATAAACAAATAAATTTATTAATTGGTTTGGTTTAAAATGCAGCATAAATTTTAATATGAAAATACTTTAACAAAGAAAAAAACTATTATTTTCGTTCAATGTGTAGGTAGTTTCTTTTAATGAATAAGGAAATACATTTATTTAATAAGTGTTTTAATAATGATATAACAATGTTTTATTCTTTTTTAAATGAAACACTTTTAATCGGATTAATCGCGTATATTGATTTTTACACATGTTTTTGGAAACCCGACGTTTTGAACACTTTACAGTAGTCCGTAGTCACGGGTAGACTAGGTACGGACTACCGTAAAGTG